>OX359265.1:27200626-27818126 GCA_947179155.2 Hedera helix | reverse complement strand
TCTTGGTTTAAGTGATTGAAGCCATCAAGATTTATCCACTGTGAGATCTAATTTATTTTAATTGTTCAATTTATATTTTGATTATTGAATATTCTTCTATGCTCAATTTTATGATTGATTTGTTTAATTGCTAGGAGCGCAACTAGTTTATTATTCATATTAATCTACTGCTATTTGTGAAGCAACTAAGTTTAATAATTATTTTGCAGATCAAAAGATTATTTTATCTTAGGAAGAATATTCATCTAAATTAAATGCAAACAAGTGGCTTGTGTTGTTTAGTTCAACGATCTCTCTAATTCTTTATGCTGCTATTAAATTAAATCTTTAGCAAGTGCCGGAGGTTGTTTATTAGTAAGGATATTTAGACCAAGTGGCTCTACTTATCTAAAATTAAGGAGAGAGGAGAAAAATTATTCCACCTGCGAGTAGTTCTTTCTACGGTGAATCTTTAAAATATTAATTGATTTATTTTTGCATCAGTGATCAGTTGTAAATTCTTGATGGTGGATATTAACTTAAACCAAGGCTTTTTACTTATATTTATTTCTTGCATAATTATTTTAATTAGTTTATTTTAAATTATTTCTTTAATTCAAAAACCCCCCAGTTTTTATTTGCAAAAACATAAAATTAAATTAATCATTCTCTGTGGGATCGACTCTTGCTTACACTACTACATATTTATTTTTCCAAAGTAAGATTTTATTTTTGGGTGCTTGCGACATCACACCAAATTTTGGCGCCGTTGCCGGGGATTGATTTTAATTTAATTTTGTGCTTTTTGTAAATATTAATTTACTTTAGTAATTATTCTTAGTTTTTTTTATTATTCTAGTTTTCATATTTTATTTGAGTTGTGCAGGTTGACGATGGAAATCATGGCTAGGAATCGAACTTTGAAAGAGCTTGCGGCCCCTGATTTGAATCAACAACCTTTAAGCATAATTTTTCCAAATGTAGATGCTAACACTTCCTTTGAATTAAAATCAGGTTTAATCCATCTATTGCCAAATTTTCATGGCCTTGCAGGTGAAGATCCTCACAAACATTTAAAGGAATTCCATCTGGTGTGCACACTTCTGGAGTGACTGAAGAGCAAATCAATCTAAGAGCTTTTCCATTTTCTTTGAAAGATTTGGCTAAGGATTGGCTCTACTACCTACCCTCCGGCAGTATCACCACATGGGAAGAGATGAAACGACTATTCTTGGAGAAATATTTTCCAGCTTCAAGGGCAGCCAATATTAGGAAAGACATTTGTGGTGTGAGGCAGAACCATGGAGAATCCCTGTACGACTATTGGGAACGTTTCAAGAAACTATGTGCAAGCTGCCCCCACCATCAAATCAGCGAGCAACTCCTCATCCAATACTTCTATGAAGGACTCATGTCTACTGATAGGAGCATGATCGATGCTGCCAGTGGAGGAGCTTTGGTGGACAAAACGCCCGAAGCTGCGAGGAACTTAATCGCAAACATGGCTGCTAACTCCCAACAATTTGGCACTAGGCTTGATTTTTCATCCAAGAATGTTAATGAGGTAAATATTTCTTCACTTGAGCAACGAATTGATAGCCTAACCTCTGTTGTTCGTCAAATGGCTGTAAGTCATACGCAACAAGTGAAAGCTTGCGGAATTTGCGCGGTCGTAGGACATCCGACGGATATGTGCCCCACTCTTCAAGAGGAGTCCCACGAACAAGTGCATGCAGTAGGTGGTTTCCCTGGTCAACCACAAAGGCGATATGATCCTTACGCAAACACGTACAACTCAGGTTGGAGAGATCATCCGAATTTCGGCTATGGAAATCCACAAGTGAATCCGTCTACGACTCAAAACTTCTCAAGCTACCAACAAAACAAGCAGCCATATCCTAACAAACAACAGGGCCAAACATCTGATTCTCATATGTCTTTGGAGGATATAATTACACAACTTAGCACTAACACTTTGCAATTTCAACAGGAAACGAAGGCAAATATACAGAATTTAACTACACAGATGGGACAAATGACAAGTGCCATCAGTAGATTGGAGGCGCAAAATTCTGAAAAAGTACCATCGCCAACAATGGCGAATCCAAAAGCAAATGTTAGTGCAATCACGTTGAGAAGTGGTAAAGAGATCGAAACTCCAACAGAGACAGAGTCTGCGCCAAAAGAGCAAAGCAAAACAGGAATGGACAACAAGGAGGTAGACAACAGTCAAGAGGATGACAATGTTCTAGTTAACAATGGTACTCCTAAGCATAAATTTCCACCTCTCTCTGAGTATAAACCGGTACCCCCTTTCCCTCATGCTTTAACAGAAAAAAGGACATACGAGAAAAATTCAGATTTATTTGAGACTTTTCATAATTGCGAGGTAAAAATTCCATTGTTAGATGCAATTAAACAAGTACCTCGCTTTGCTAGATTTTTGAAAGAATTGTGTACACACAAGAGAAAGCAAGCACTTAAAAAATATGAAAAGGTACAAGTAGGAAAAAATGTTTCTGCCATAATTCAAAGAAAACTCCCTACAAAGTGTCAAGATCCAGGAATGTTTACTATCCCTTGTAAGATAGGAAACACGAGATTTGAAAAGGCTATGTTAGATCTAGGAGCATCTATTAATGTCATGCCATATTCTATATATGCTTCTTTGCAACTTGAACCTTTAAATAGAACTGGTACTGTGATTCAGTTGGCTGATGGGTCTAGCACTCAGCCTAAGGGTATAGTAGAGGATGTTCTTGTGCAAGTAGATAATTTGATTTTTCCTGCTGATTTTTATGTGCTTGATATGGAAAATGGCGATCAAAATGCTCCTATTTTGTTAGGAAGACCTTTCTTAAAGACTTCCAAAGCTAAGATCGATGTTCATAGTGGTACACTGACAATGGAGTTTGATGGCGAAATTGTTAAATTTAATATTTTTGATGCCATGAAATGTCATAATCCTGTTTACTCTGTTGCTGTGATTGATTCTTTAGCAGCAAAAGTTTCTACACCTGATGGAAAGGGTGAATTGAAAACGACATTTAGTCTGAATCTTGGGAAAGAGAAAGAGGAGTTAGTCTTGAGTGCTGATTTAAAGAAAACTGTTACGGCTGTGAATGATTCTCCGAACACAGAGGGAGTAGAACTTTCATATCCACTGCAAGAGAGTTTTAACAAGACCATGATAAATGGAGTAAAGATGGATGAAATGGTCAAAATTCAAGAAGAAGGAGTAACGTAGTGTTTAAGCATGCTGTCGAGCCAATGACGATAAACAAAGGCGCTGCTTGGGAGGCAACCCAAGAAATCAGATTTGCATTTCTTTTCCCTTTTTCTTTTTATAGTTCTTTGTGCCTTTTTCTTTGCATTTTACTTTACATTGGGGACAATGTAAATTTTAAGTGTGGGGGAAGGGATTTATGCTATTTATTTTATTTTTAGGGAATTTTAAAATTTTGTTTGTTTCATTAAAAAAATAAAAAAAATAAAAAAAAATTTAGGAATTTTAAAAAATTTGAAAATTTGAATTTTGTGGGTAAATTCACTGCAAACCCTCACGAGACAAAACTCGTCCACTTGGGGTAACCTTGGGGTTTAAAGGCTTGTTGCACATGCTAAGTGTAACCGTGAATTTTAAAAAATTTGAAAATTTGAATTTTGTGGGTAAATTCACTGCAAACCCTCACGAGACAAAACTCGTCCACTTGGGGTAACCTTGGGGTTTAAAGGCTTGTTGCACATGCTAAGTGTAACCGTGTTTCCTACGAAAATGAGGTTTTTTTTTATTTTTTTTAGGATGTGTCACTTGAGCAATGAGTTAATTAAATTTTAATTTTTAGCCAATGATAAAAATTTTGATTTTTATTTAATAACTCTTGGAAAAATGATAAATTTTTGCTTAGTCTGAATTTTGACTTTTTATTGATAATTACTTTGTTTGAGATTTTTATTTTTATGCACTTATATCCATTTGTTTGAGTTAATTTTAATGAAGAGAAAGTTTAAATGGTTAAATGCTTATGAAAGATATTTTTGAACTCTATATCTTATTTGATCATTATTTGAAGTGAAATATAAGGCAAAATATAATTTGGAAGAGATGATTTAGGTAATTTTTCTAGGATTATTATTGAAAAGAAAAATCTTGTGGTGGGTTGAGATGGAGCGTAAAACGCACTCACTCATAAACACATGAAAAAGCGAGATGGAGCGTAAAACGCACTCGATGGTGAGATGGAGCATAAAATGCACTCACCGTGAAAAAGAGAAAAAAGAGAAAGAAAGAAAAATGGGATGGAGCATAAAATGCACCCATTAAAAGAAAAAAAAATATATTTGAAAAAATGCCTATTAATAATCCTAGTGTGTTTCATTGATTAAAAACCTTTTGATCTTCTGATTATTTTGACTGTATAAGCAAAAAGTGATGTGAAAAATAAATATATTGAGTTTTATTATTTGTCTTTTATAAGGTAATTAATAACCGAAGCTTATCTGAGTTTGAATTAGTTTGATTCATTTGGATTCACACACACACAAAAGGTCTTGAGTAAAGTAAGATTAATAAATATGTTGAAATTCTAGATTTTGCATGATTTTGAAATTTTCTTTGAGTTGTCATTTAAAAAATCTTTGAGGCTGATGTTGAAATTTATATTGCTCTGTTGCTCAAGTAAGTTGTTTGGTTATTATTTTATAGTTTTTATTTTTGTTTTGCCCGAGGACGAGCAAAAAGCTAAGTGTGGGGGTATTTGATAGAGTTAAATTATATTATATTTTTATTCCCTAATACTTAGTTTTTATATTTATTATGTGCTTAAATGTTTAATTATTTAGTTTATTTTGGTTTTAATAGGTTTTATAGGGTTTTAGTAAATTTATATTAATTTAGGTAATTTTATAGTATTTTTATATTTATTTTTATTTATGTGTTTTTATTTATTTTTAGTGTTTTAGGTGTTTTATTTATTATTATGTGTTTTTAGGATTTTTAGTAATTTTATATTATTTTTATTTATTTTTAATTATTTTAAATTTATTTTTGTAGGAAAAATAAAGCTGAGGGGCAATTCTGCAAAATCTGCAAACGTTGAATGGCATTTTGGTAATTGTGGAAGACCAACCGCGCAATGCGCGCGTACAGGAGCCTCAGCGCCCGGAACGAAACGACGCCGTTTCACCAGAATAGAAGACGACCGCGCAATGCGCGCGAAGAAGCGGACAACGCAGGCAAGGAGTGAAGAAACGACGTCGTATGGGAAAGGCTTCCGCGCAATGCGCGGAAGGGCGCGGTGACGTCACAGACGCGGAAGGCTGCCAGGTGTCAACGCGTGGGCGGCTGGCGGTGGCTGACTTGGTCAAAGCGCTGTTTGGCTGCACAGAAATGCCAGAAAACGAGATTATTTCGGATTTTTGCTACTTTTTGATTCCAAATTGGATTTTAATTCCAACTAGGGTTAGAATAATAATTATTTTTCTTTTTCTTTTATTTTTATTTGTATTTTAAATCCTATTAGGGTTTGGAAAGATTAATTCCAACTAGGTTTAGGAGGATTTTGGAGCCTATAAATAGAGGGCTTGACACACATTGTAATACACAACTTTTCTATTAGAATAAAAATTCTCTCTTCTATTCTTTGATGCTCTCTACAATTATGAGTAGCTAAATTCTTTTTCTTGGTTTAAGTGATTGAAGCCATCAAGATTTATCCACTGTGAGATCTAATTTATTTTAATTGTTCAATTTATATTTTGATTATTGAATATTCTTCTATGCTCAATTTTATGATTGATTTGTTTAATTGCTAGGAGCGCAACTAGTTTATTATTCATATTAATCTACTGCTATTTGTGAAGCAACTAAGTTTAATAATTATTTTGCAGATCAAAAGATTATTTTATCTTAGGAAGAATATTCATCTAAATTAAATGCAAACAAGTGGCTTGTGTTGTTTAGTTCAACGATCTCTCTAATTCTTTATGCTGCTATTAAATTAAATCTTTAGCAAGTGCCGGAGGTTGTTTATTAGTAAGGATATTTAGACCAAGTGGCTCTACTTATCTAAAATTAAGGAGAGAGGAGAAAAATTATTCCACCTGCGAGTAGTTCTTTCTACGGTGAATCTTTAAAATATTAATTGATTTATTTTTGCATCAGTGATCAGTTGTAAATTCTTGATGGTGGATATTAACTTAAACCAAGGCTTTTTACTTATATTTATTTCTTGCATAATTATTTTAATTAGTTTATTTTAAATTATTTCTTTAATTCAAAAACCCCCCAGTTTTTATTTGCAAAAACATAAAATTAAATTAATCATTCTCTGTGGGATCGACTCTTGCTTACACTACTACATATTTATTTTTCCAAAGTAAGATTTTATTTTTGGGTGCTTGCGACATCACACCAATTATTGTTATTATTATTATTGTTATTATTATTGTTATTATTATTGTTATTATTATTGTTATTATTATTGTTATTATTATTATTATTATTATTATTATTATTATTATTATTATTATTATTATTATTATTATTATTATTATTATTGTTATTATTATTGTTATTATTATTGTTATTATTATTGTTATTATTATTGTTATTATTATTATTATTATTATTATTATTATTATTATTATTATTATTATTATTATTATTATTATTATTATTGTTATTATTATTATTGTTATTATTATTGTTATTATTATTCTTATTATTATTCTTATTATTATTGTTATTATTATTATTATTATTATTATTATTATTATTATTATTATTATTATTATTATTATTATTATTATTATTATTATTATTATTATTATTATTATTATTATTATTATTATTATTATTATTATTATTATTATTATTATTATTATTATGATTTAGGAGGGAAATGTGAGTGGGTAGATTTTTGAAAAAAAGATCTTGAATTGGGGGGAAAATGAGTGAGAGATTAGTTACCGTTGGATGTTGAAACCTTAAATAATTTTAGACCGTTGGATGTTGAAGCCAAAATTGATTTGAAATCGTTGGATGTTGAAATTTTGGGATTTGTCCCGCTCTGTTTTATTATATAGATATGCATTTCGATTCTCAAAGGCACAACTATATTAAATGTAAATTAGAAACTACTTTCTAATTTTCATTCTGTCGTAGCTAAGAACTACTGAGTTATCATTTATTGAATCACATATGACATTCTCTCATTTTACTAGAAGTGGTGTATTCTTTATTGATCATTCACCTATCTGCATGTACAACTTATTATACTCAAGCATATCTTTTGATATACCTTAAAGGTCTTAAGAATATGTCAAAATATAATTCATCATACACAAGATACTATGATGGTCTTAAATCTAAAGATTACTTGTACTACTATCACATTAGGAATTTCTATTGACAGACAAGTAAAACTTCATTAGGTATTTCTTTTGGCGAGTCATGTTCAGTGAATTTAGTCTCTAATAAGCACCTACATACTTGCTTTAATGTCTTTACACATATGATTATGAGATCAATCATCATCTTTATAAGAGCAAGCATAGTATGTACTAATCTCTATTTTAGTGATCCCACGATTAGGAACAATTTTAGTTTTAAGCTATCCTGAATTTAGATCTCATTAGCATGATCATCATCATGATTCTAAAAGCATTGCTTAACAACTATGAGTTTATCATAATTAATATCAATAATTAAATATGGATAAAGAAAATGTCTTTGTATAAATAAACTTTTATTAATAAATGAATAAGATTACAAAGTATATGCTATATCATATCAAATATGATTGACTTGTGTGTATACTACTTTTAATCCCCCACTTGCACTAAAGTCAATCGCCTTGGTATCTAATACCCATATTCTCTAAGTGATTATTAAATTATAGTTGAGTTATCGCTTTAGTAAATGGATCTGTAATGTTATCTTGAGAGTCTACTCGCTCTAGGATGATGTCTCCTCTTTCAATGATCTCTCTAATCAAATGAAACCGCCGAAACACATATTTGGATTTCTGATGAGACTTGAGTTCCTTGGCTTGTGCAATAGCTCCCGTGGTGTCACAAAATAAAGGCATTGGTCCTTGAATGCTAGAAACTACCCTAAGTTCAATTACGAACTTCTTCATCCGAACAACCTCCTTTGCAGCTTCACTTGCAGCTATGTACTCTACCTCTGTAACTGAATCAACAACTGTTTACTGCCTGGAACTTTTTCAACTCACTACACCACAGTTTAAGATAAATACATAACCCAAAACGGATTTACTATCATCTTGGTTAGTTTGAAAAATTGAGTCTATATAGCCCTTTAGTTTTAAATCAGACCCATCATAGACAAGAAATACATCCTTAGTTGTTCTTAAGTACTTTAGGATATTTTTCACTGCCTTCAAGTGTTCTCCTCCAAGATTAGACTGATATCTTCTTCTGAGAATAAGTGCATGAACAACATTAGGTCTAGTACATATCATCCTGTACATGATAGATCCTATCGCCAAAGCATAGGGAATCTTACTCATACGATCTCTCTCTTCAGGTGTCTTTGGGGCCTGTTTCTTGGAGATATGTATTCCATGACCCATTGATATGAGATCTCTCTTGGAATCTTTCTTACTAAACTTCTTTAGCATTGAATCAATGTACGTTCCTTGGGAAAAGCCGAGCATCATTTTAGATCTATCTCTATAGATCTTTGTAGGAATTTCGAATCGAAAAGTAGCAGAATTTAAAAAAAATATTCCAAAACCTTAAAATATGATCCATGCGAAAACATATTAATCAGAGGTTTAGATTTGTTTTACCGATTAGTCGTGCTTGAATGGAGACGATGAAGACGATTGAGAATTCTGTAACGCTTCGAATCTTCAACGCAATCCAACGACTGCATATCTACGGTATCCACACAAACACTCCGCGAATCGTCACACGATCTGCAGCAAAAAGGGAGCTGAGGTACTAGCCACCAAGATCAGGATTGCTGAACTATTTTTCTCTCTAGCCTCTTTTTGAAAGCGGCTAAGATTTTTAGTTTTTCCTTACGTGCTTAAAACTATTGATATATCATGTATATATAGCAGTTAATAGGAATTAACCAAAACCTAAAATAAATAAAAAAATAAAATTCGAATTTATATATATATATATATATATATATATATATATATATATATATATATATATATATATATATATATCATATTAGACTGGCATCTGTTGGCCAGATTAATTACATCTGCATTTCTACCGCCTAAATGGTCGGATTATACTTATATTTATAATTTCAGTTTATATATTCAACTGTGCGGTCCCTTTCCTGCTACCCCCTACATCATGCATAACTTATTTATGATTATGAACTGTGAGTAGTCAACCCCTGTTCTGCAAGGTCAAGGTCACTATCTGCACACCCATTAGTATGGTGAGTGGTGAAAGCCCGTACTTTTGGTTCTCTGTTTTCATTTCTTTGATCTTCCGCCTTCTTGTATGGTGAGTGGTGAAAGCCCGTACTTTTGGTTATCTGTTTTCATTTCTTTGATCTTCCGCCTTCTTGGTATCAAAGCCAAGTTATGTTTATGTGCTATCAGTATTTCGATTTGCTATTCATATTTATGTATCTATACTTCTACTATCTACGTCTGTTCCTCTATCCTTTGATCACCTTCCTTACAGTAGACCACCTTTATGTTTTTCGAAGCAGTCGTAAGTCTCTTGGATTGAGCAGTGATTCTGCAATTACAGGAATGATCACTACGGTCTGTGTCTACTTATGTAAGTGGGTCTGTATCTTAGACATAGTAGGTAACAGCAGATAAGTAAAGCAATGGATGTGTTTATATGATTGTTATTTCATTTCACTACTTAGTACATATTCATTTCTTGATCTCTATTCCTTTTATTTTAGCAGTGGCTTCTTTTGAAGTAACACATGCAACGAGAATCCACCTTTGTGGCTCCTAAATCCCTCAACTAAGGATTTAGTATCTCGGATTTCTATCAATCCTCCTTGTGCAGAATAGATGACCAACCTTGTAGAACGGGTTTTTCCAAAAAATTTATGAATCGTTTATTCAGATCTAATTCTTCAGTCAGTTCTAGATCCTCTTTATCTTCTATTCCTGACATAGTGAACCAAGAAGAACATAGTTATGAAAACCTTAGTCAAGATTTGGGAAACTGGAATATCCCCAGTATTTCTCGCAAAGAAATTTATCAGTCTACCTTTTTAGATAATTTCAAGTCAGACTATAGTGTTAAAACTGTTGAAAAAATTTATGCTATTAATAAAGATCATGAAACTTGTAGTTTGCTCACTACAGAAGTCATCAACAAACAAAGAAGAAAAGGGTACAACTTTATCCATATCGGATTGATTCAAGTTGCTGTTAACCCTTTAAGTATTAAAGGAATAAATTCAAGTATCTTGTTGTGTCTTAGAGATGCTAGATACTTAAACTTCCATCCTAGTATCTTAGGAATAATGGAATCTAGTTTGCACAATGGACCCGTCCATTTTAATTGCTTTCCAGATTTTACATTAAGCCTAAGTGACCCTCATTTATTAAAAGCTTTAACTCTGAATATTAAAACTGCTGGTGAGATTACTCAGATGATTGAAGGATCTCAAGCTTTAGCTTTAATATACAGAATTTATTATAAAACAATGAAAACTAATTTAAATGTAAAAGCTTTAAGTAAAAGTCCTAAAGACAAGACTATTTTAATTCAAAGTAGTACCAGTGATGCTAATGTTCAGGTCCCAAAGACTCTTCTTTGGAAAGATGTGACTCTTCCGAGTCAATGGATATTAGATAACGAGGTACCTCAAAGACCAGTTATAAATGAAGTTATTAACTTTGATAATGTTAAACAATACTTAGATGGTACTGTTAGAATAAGTTTTGATGATTCAAGACTTAGACGACCACTAATTATTGAAGACATTACCAGTCAGTCTTCCTCCCACAGCAGAAAAGATTCTTATCTATTAGGAAAGACTAATTTACCTAATATAAAATTAAAAGGAACTTTTACCGAAGGACAGACAAGTCATCCCTGTTATGACAAGTTTGAACCTGTCAATCAACCTGAGGATGATGAATCCCAGAATTTATCTCCTACCCAGTCTGATTTTGAACCTAAACCAGTTCATCATCAACTAAGAGTAATTAAAAAAGAGTTTGAAATTAATGATCACTTTTTGATCCATGATTTCAACTCTAAAGAAAATAAAGCTAAAAGACATCTCTTTCGTGCTAGACATAGCGAAGGAGAGAGAGAAAAAATAGTTAAAAAATGGAGAAGATTTGTAACTAAAGAAAAAATAAACATTACATTCTATAATTGGTATGATACCTATTATGGAAAATGCAATGTTATAACTAAACACAAATGGACTAAAGAAGATAAATCTACTGTGTCTTCCAGTCACCCTCCTTTAGAATCATTAATTATCACAGTTAAAGATACCACTGTTATTGCTAGTCCTTTTAAAGAACCAGAAGGAAATAACAAAAGAATTATTGAACAGAACAATTTTACTAACCAGTACCTTGCTTCTATAGGTAAACAGTTAGATAAAATTGAAGAAAAATTTGATAATAATTTAAATACCCAATTAAGTAAAACTGAAAAACCTTTACTTAGTCTCCCTGAAAAGAGATCTGGATTTAGTTTGCCTACTTCAGACAAAGAACTTGCTAAAACCATTGACAAACTTATCAAAAAGCTTGATAAGCCTGAATCTAGTGAAACTAGAATGTTAGCTGTCATTGATCAAACCCAAGATCAAAGTCAATCAGATACATCATCTGATGATTCTGAACTTGATGAAACAATCAATCAGTTTAGTAAACTAACCTTTAAAACTCCTAATCCTACTAGTACTACAAAAAATTGGTATACTAGACCAACTCCTCCAGACTTACAGTTTGAAGAAAGGAATCTAGATAATCAATTTTCTGTTTCTGCTAATAAGATTTATGAATGGAATATTGATGGTTTTAGTGAGCAACAAATTTTAAATAAATTAAACCATATGTCTATGGTTGCAGACAGTTACTTGACTAATTTCCCTGAAATAAGTCAAGCTGGTATTGTTGAGTTATTAGCTACTGGATTTACCGGAACACTTAGAAGTTGGTGGGAGAATCACCTTACTGAAACTTCTAAGCATTCTATAATTCATGCTATTCAGATAGATAATGATGGTAATCCAATAGTTAATGATGTCTTAGGTATTGGCCCCCCTGATGGCGTCAATACTCTTATTTATACTATAATTAAGCATTTTATTGGTACTCCTAGCAACATTACCGATAGGATCCATGACCAACTTAGTAACCTTAATTGTCCTACTTTAAGTGACTTTCCTTGGTATAAAGATGTGTTTATTAACAGAGTTATGATGCGTGAAGATAGTAACAAATCATTTTGGAAAGAAAAATTCATAAATGGTTTACCTAGTTTATTTGCACATAAAATCAGAGAAGAGTTATCTAAAACCTTAGGTTTTATTGATTATGATAATCTAACCTATGGTGATATTGTTAGTCAAATTCAAAAAACTGGTTTAAAAATGTGTATTGATTTTAAACTTAGTAAGCAAGCTAATAAAGATAAAAACAAAGCTAAATATGAATTGGGAACATTCTGTGAACAATATGGTTTGCCGCCTGTTGCCCCTTCTAGAAGAAAACATATTAAACACTATAAAAAAGATAATTACAAGCCTAGAAGAAAACATGAAAGTTATGGTAATAAAAATGATTATTATAAAAAACAGTCTTCTTATAAGAGAAAAACTTATAAAAAACCTTCTTATAACCCTAAAAAGAAAACTTATAAGAAGTTTGATAAAAGTAAAGTTATTTGTCACAATTGTGGTAAGCCAGGTCATTATAAAAATGAATGCAAAGTAAAAGAAAAACTTAAACAATTAAAAATTACTGATGAAGACACTGAACAAATTCTAGAATTAATGAGAATAGAAAATCATTCTAGTGAGGATAACTATGATGATACATTTTCTGATTCCTCTGATAATTCTAGTAGCAGTAATAATCCAGATGTCACCCTTGGATGTGTGGATAGTTGCTGTAATAAAAAACTTAATGTTATTAACAAAGTTAATGTTCTTACTGCTAATGAAGAAGAACAAAACTTACTTATTGGATTAATAGGAAAAATTACTGACCCCAAATTAAAGAAAAGATATACTAAACAATTAAAAGATTTATTAATAAAAGATAACCCTGCTGATAAGCTTAATAAGGTTAAAGAAAAGCCTGTTTTTAGCCTTAATAAAACTCTTGAAAGATTCAAGAACCCTGTTAAAGAAATTACTTTACCAGAGTTACATTCCGAGGTAAAAAATATGAAGAAAGAAATTTCTGAGTTAAAACAAGAAATTGAAAAGATTAAAATGAGTAATACTATTGCTGTCAATGAGAGTAGTAGTGATGAAGAAGAAGCTGATATCCCTTCGGAAGATGAAGCTCGTTCTTCTAATAAGGATAAAGCTGAAACTTCAAATAATCAATTTGAATTAATTGAACAAGGTAATTCTTTGAGAATTTTAAAAGATATTACTATTCAAAAATGGTATATCAATATAACCTTAGTTATCAATAAAACCTTTATTTTGGAACTTCTTGCTCTTGTTGATACAGGTGCTGATCTTAACTGTATTCAAGAAGGATTAATTCCAACTCGGTTTTATGAAAAAACTAGTGAAAGACTTAGCTCCGCTAATGGTAGTCAAATGGAAATAAAATATAAATTGCCTAAAGTTCATATTTGTCAAGATAATGTTTGTTTTAAAACATCGTTTGTTTTAATCAGAAACATGACTGACAAAATAATTTTAGGATTACCATTTATATATTTATTATATCCATTTACTACTACTACCAAGGGATTGTCAAGTCATCACCTTGGGCAAAAGGTCACCTTTAGCTTCATAACTGAACCTAAAGAGAGAGACCTTCGGAGTATTCAAGAACAGTCAATTACTAAATACTTAAATATTTTAAATAATAAAACCCAGCACTTAAGTTATTTAAAAAATGAAATCAATTACAAAAGAGTTGAAGAACAATTAAGAAATCCTGAACTCAAAAGAAAAATAAAAGATTTTCAGGATCTTTTAGATAAAAATGTTTGTTCTAGTTTACCCCATGCTTTTTGGCATAGAAAGAAGCATATTGTTAGGCTACCTTATGCTAAGGAATTTAAGGAACATTTAATTCCTACTAAGGCTAGACCTATACAAATGAATCTTGAGTTAATGGAATTCTGTAAGCAAGAAATTAATGATTTACTTGCTAAAGGATTAATTAGGAAAAGTAAGTCTCCTTGGTCTTGCCCTGCTTTCTATGTCAATAAGAATTCTGAGATAGAAAGAGGTGTTCCCCGACTTGTAATTAACTATAAACCTTTAAATAAGATTTTGGAATGGATTAGGTATCCGTTACCAAATAAAAGAGATTTAATTAGTAGATTAAGTCAAGCTGTTGTCTTTAGTAAATTTGACCTTAAGAGTGGATTTTGGCAAATCCAGATTCATGAGGAAGATAGATATAAGACAGCCTTTACTACTCCTTTTGGTCACTATGAATGGAATGTCATGCCATTTGGCCTTAAGAATGCTCCTAGTGAATTTCAGAATATTATGAATGATATTTTGAACCAGTTCAGTCATTTTGCAATTGTTTATATTGATGATGTTCTAATTTTCTCAAATTCTATTGAAGAACATTGGAAACACTTAAATTCATTCTTTAGAACTATTCAGACTAATGGACTAGTTCTATCCCAGTCAAAATATAGTTTGTTCCAAACTCAAGTAAAATTTCTTGGCCTCAGTATCCAGTACGGACATATTTACCCCATTCATAGAGCTATCCAGGTTGCCAGTAAATTCCCAGATGTCATTACTGACAAAAATCAACTTCAAAGATTTTTAGGCTCTCCAAATTATATTAGCGAGTTCTATAAAAATTTGCGAATTAAATGCAAACCTCTTTTTGATCGCTTAAACAGTAATCCTCTTCCTTGGACAGATATTCATACTTCTGTTGTCCAAGAATTAAAAAGGCATGTTAAGACTCTCCCTTGTCTAGGAATACCTAACCCTACTGCCTTCAAAATAGTCGAAACCGATGCCTCTGAAATTGGTTTTGGGGGTGTTCTCAAGCAAAAGTTAACTCCTACTTCTTCAGAACAACTTGTTTGTTTTTACTCTCATGCATGGAATCCAACCCAGCTAAACTATTCAACTATTAAAAAAGAAATTTTATCTCTAGTTTCGTGCATTAATAAATTTCAAAGTGATTTATTAAATCAAAAGTTTTTAGTCAGAATTGATTGCAAATCTGCAAAATATGTTTTAGAAAAAGATGTTGAAAATATTGCCTCTAAACAAATTTTTGCTAGATGGCAAGCTATTTTATCTATTTTTGATTTTGATATTGAATATATTAAAGGAAGTCAAAACTCTATCCCAGATTTTCTGACTAGAGAATTTATCCAATCAGGTACCAAAAATGAGTGAGAGAGATAAACAGAAACGTGATCGTGGAAAAGCTCCTGTCTCCGGACAGCCTAGTAAAACTCCTGTTTCAGGACAATCTGGTAAGGGAACCATGGTTCCAATTCCTCATCCTAATTATACAGTTAGACCTCCTTCCACCCAATTCCAGGTTCTAGGTCAAATCCCTAAACCCTATAGTTCAGCCCTTGCAAGTCAACCCAAACCGTATGATCCTTTTGAATCCCAAACCCAGAGCCAGATTCAAAAGCCCAGTCAATTCAAACCCACTTCTCAATATATACCAAATTATGAAGTTAACCTTTTCTTTGTTGAGCCTTACATGGACGACAAAAATGACCCAATTAAACTTGCTACCCAGTTTTTCCCTCCTGGTTGGCATTTTGCACCTCCAGCCCCTTATAAAACTCTTACTTATTATAAAAATATTTTAATCAAAACTAACTCTGTCAATATTAAACCAATTTTTGATAAAAAGACTGACTGGTAATGTCTTGTTTTATAATAAATTCTGTATATTAAAGCTAAAGCTTGAGATCCTTCAATCATCTGAGTAATCTCACCAGCAGTTTTAATATTCAGAGTTAAAGCTTTTAATAAATGAGGGTCACTTAGGCTTAATGTAAAATCTGGAAAGCAATTAAAATGGACGGGTCCATTGTGCAAACTAGATTCCATTATTCCTAAGATACTAGGATGGAAGTTTAAGTATATAGCATCTCTAAGACACAACAAGATACTTGAATTTATTCCTTTAATACTTAAAGGGTTAACAGCAACTTGAATCAATCCGATATGGATAAAGTTGTACCCTTTTCTTCTTTGTTTGTTGATGACTTCTGTAGTGAGCAAACTACAAGTTTCATGATCTTTATTAATATCATAAAATTTTTCAACAGTTTTAACACTATAGTCTGACTTGAAATTATCTAAAAAGGTAGACTGATAAATTTCTTTGGGAGAAATACTGGGGATATTCCAGTTTCCCAAATCTTGACTAAGGTTTTCATAACTATGTTCTTCTTGGTTCACTATGTCAGGAATAGAAGATAAAGAAGATCTAGAACTGACTGAAGAATTAGATCTGAATAAACGATTCATAAAATTTTTGGAAAAACCCGTTCTACAAGGTTGGTCATCTATTCTGCACAAGGAGGATTGATAGAAATCCGAGATACTAAATCCTTAGTTGAGGGATTTAGGAGCCACAATGGTGGATTCTCGTTGCATGTGTTACTTCAAAAGAAGCCACTGCTAAAATAAAAGGAATAGAGATCAAGAAATGAATATGTACTAAGTAGTGAAATGAAATAACAATCATATAAACACATCCACTGCTTTACTTATCTGCTGTTACCTACTATGTCTAAGATACAGACCCACTTACATAAGTAGACACAGACCGTAGTGATCATTCCTGTAATTGCAGAATCACTGCTCAATCCAAGAGACTTACGACTGCTTCGGAAAACATCAAGGTGGTCTACTGTAAGGAAGGTGATCAAAGGATAGAGGAACAGACGTAGATAGTAGAAGTATAGATACATAAATATGAATAGCAAATCAAAATACTGATATCACATAAACATAACTTGGCTCTGATACCAAGTTATATATATATATATATATATATATATATATACAAATTATCTTATTAATTTAAATTCGTAATTTAAATACTATCAATCATATTAACATATTTAAATACTTACAATTTAAATTAATTCCCTTTTAAATACGTTCTAAGTGTGTGACCTTATAGGTTATTATTATGTTGACAATAATTTTAAAATCATATTATAAAATTATAAACAATGAGCGGCATCTAGTAATACATCACTGCTACCTAAATAATAATAAGATCGGTGATTCGATGCAACATTTTCGTGACCAATGTTTCAATGTAATTTAATTCTTTTAACCTTGACATCTTAGATTAAACTCGAGGTATGGAATATGTCATACTCTTCATAATTTAATCTGAGTTTTCTTGATCAATGAGTAGACTATATGAAACAAATCACTATTTGAGCATGACCATGCATTTCATAGTCCTACTCAATCAAGAGATCTATGGATATCACCCCTAATATATAGGAGGGTTAAATTCCATCTAGATCACTCATATTCCTCACACGATTTATGATGTACCCAATAATCACATTTATTGTCCACCCTATTAAAGGTGACCTTTGATGATATCAAAGTACATAAATTCTCGTGTAATAATATAGTGATTTCAGGTTAGAGGATCATTACATCATTGTCACTATGAGAATTTCTTATGACACATTACATAATGCTCCACGTAGAATTCTCATGGCAGGTCAGTCCAGTACATTGTTCTTTAACATGTACCTATGCATTGACTCAATATCTCATATATTTATGACCAATGAGATTTGACCATCAGTCAATCCACATACTAGTCTCAATGCATCATTGTTATCCCATTAATAATGATACTCGACTAGGGACATTTAAGAGCAATGATACTAATTGTAATTATATAATCTCATGTTCAAGTCACATACTTGAAACTATATAATTCGTATCACTATTATAAGGACTTTTATTATGCTAATATTTATATAACATAGTAAATAAAATCATAATAAAATAATTCATTTATTCAATCAAATATAATATTAAAAATGTTAAGCAATTATATTAAATAATTGGCCTCTAGGGCATGAACTCTAACAATCTTTATCCCCAAAATATAGGTTGTTTCTCCCAAGTCTTTCATGGAGAAGTGTTTAGACAACCATATCTTGATCGATTGAAGCATAGAAACATCATTTTCTATCAGTAATATAACATTAATATATAATACTAGGAATGTGAAAGCGCTCCCACTAACCCTCTTGTACACACTTGGTTCATTCTCATTTTTGATAAAATTAAACTCTTTGATTGTCTCATCACAATAAAATGTTCCACCTTCGAGAAGCTTGCTTCAATTCATAAATAGATCGTTGTAACTTACAGGCTTGATTTATTCCAACCTTTGAAACAAAATCCTCCGGCTGTATCATATATACATCATCTTCTAGTTTTCCATTAAGGAAGGTTGTTTTCACGTCCATTTCCCAGATTTCGTAGTCATGATAAGCTGCAATTGCAAGCAAAATCCAAATAGACTTGAGCATTGCTACTGATGAGAATGTTTCGTCATATTCAACACATTATCTTTGTTTGAAACTTTTTGTAACTAGTCAAGCCTTATAGGTCTCTACCTTGTCATCTGCTTCAGTCTTTCTCGTAAAGACCCACTCATACCCAATAGGCTTAATGCCCTCAAGTGGAGTAACCAAAGTCCATACTTGATTATCATACATGGAGTCGATCTCGAATTTAATGGTTGTTAGCCATTTCTCTAAGTCTTTACTACTTATCAACTCTTCGTAAGTCCATGGATCATCATCATCTATGATGCGTATCTCATCATCATCCTTTATAATGAATCCATACCCTTTAGGTATCTTCGGTACTCTTCCAGATTTACGAATAAGTTGTGGTACATTAGGTTGTACTACTTAGTTAGGTTCCTTCACTTGATCCGTAGTGTTTTGCGGTTTTTGAATTTCCTCAAGATTTATCTTACTCCCACTAACCCCTTCAAGAATAAACTCCTTTTTCAAGAAGGTATCATGTTTTCCAACAAACACCTTTTGATTAATAAGATGATAGAAATAATACCCTGCAGATTCTTTAGGATATCCCACAAATTTAGACTTATCAGATCTTGTCTATAGCTTATCATGCTCAAACCTTTTGACATAAGTTGAACAACCACAAATCCTAACATACTTAAGATTTGGTTTTCTCCCTGTCCATACTTCATATGAGGTCTTTGGGACGGATTTTGATGGTACCTTGTTAAGTAAGTGTGCAGTCATTTCTAGGGCATAACCCCTAAAGGAAACTGGAAGATCAGTAAAACTCATCATAGAACAGACCATATCCAACAAGGTTCAATTTCTCCTTCCAGATACACCATTTAATTGTGGCATCGCTGGTGGAGTCCATTGTGAGATTATACCATTTTCTTTGAAATAATCGAGAAACTCATTGCTTAAGTATTAACCTCCTCGATCGGATTCAAGAATATTAGTACTCTTACCAGTTTGTTTCTCTACTTCACTTTTGTATTCTTTGAACTTTTCAAATGATTCAGACTTATATTTTATCAAATACACATATCCAAATTTAGAATGATCATCAGTGAATGTAATAAAATAAGAATACCCTCCTCGTACATGCGTTGTCATAGGTCCACATACATCTGTGTGTACCAACTCTAACAACTATGTAACTCTTTCTCATTTTTTACTAAAAGGAGATTTGATCATCATTCTCATGAGACAAGATTCATAAGTTGAATATGATTTGTAATTAGATAGCTCTAAAAGCCTATTTTTATGCAATTTGTTTAATTTTGTTTCATTAATATGACTGAGTCTACAGTGTCACATAAATGTATAATTTACATTATCTCTTTTTCTTTTCTTAGTTTATTTAATTTGTAATATTTTTTCATACAAGTCAAGTAAGTAAAGTCCATTCTGTAAATTGCCAACACTATACAAAATATTATTATTATAAATAAAAAAACGTTCTTTATTATAATTTCAAAACCATCATTGTCCAACATATGAATAAAAATAATGTTTATAATAAGTACTGGAACATGATAACAATTATTTAAACTAATGGACTTGCACATAGGCAGTGCTAAACAATTAGTTCCTACAACTAATGTAACATTCTTTGCTCCATTCCCCACGCGCAAGATGACTTCGTCTTTGTTTAGCTTTATACTTCTGCTTAGTTCCTGTATAGTATTACATATGTGAGAACCACAGTCGGTATCTAATACCCAAGTAGAACTTTGACTTACAGAAAGATTTATATCAATCATGAACAAACCTTGATATGAGGTTGAAGCTTGTCCAAGTTTCTTCTATTTTAGATCTAAAAGACACTATTTGCAGTTTCTCTTTCAATGACCTTGCTTCTTGAAATGGAAGCATTTTCCTATGCTATTAGGATTAGTTTTCTTGTTATCATTTGCCTTCGCCTTGCCCTTAACCTTTTTCTTTTTCTTCTTTTCTAAAGAACCTTTGAGCCTCTTTCACTTCTTGGAAGAATCATCCACCAATAAGACTTGGTTCTTCTTGGATGAGAAGTGACCCTCCGCAATTTTCAACATGTTAATTAACTCAGGCAAGCTGACGTCCAACTTATTTATATAAAAATTGATAACAAATTGTGAGAAGGTGTCTGAGAGTGATTGTAAGATCAGATCTTGACTCAATTCCCCATCCATCATGAACTCTAACTGTCCAAGTTGTTCAATCAAATTGATCATCTTTAGGATATGAGTCTCAATGATAGTGCCCTTGGTCACCCGAGATCAAAAGAACCCCTTAGATATCTGATATCTACCAGTCCTACTTTGTTCACCATAAAGGTCTTTAAGGTGCAACAGTATAATAGGAGTATCCATCTTTTTATGCTGACGTTGAAGCTCGTTACTCATGGATGCAAGCATGATGCATTGAGCCACAGTAGATTCATCTTTCCACTTCTTAAAAGTAACAAATTCTTCCGTAGAGGCTTCTACTGCAAAAATTGCAAGGACATGCAAACTTAGGACATAAGAAATCTTTTCAGTAGTAAGAATAATACTCAGATTCCTTAACCAGTCTGTGTAGTTAAGCCCAGACAGTTTATTAGCATCAAATATGCTACGCAGTGATAGTGAGTTTGATATTTGTAAAATTCTGCATGTGAAATAGACAACATTTTAGCACACATTTATTTTATTAACTACCAAAATAAATTAGGTCTTTATTTAAATTGGTATCTCAAACTATTTTCATCAAACTATATTACCCTCCATATATAGTTCGACAAATCTAATTAAAGATTTGATAGTGAGATTAAGGATCTTATTTTAAATGTATATAATCTTGTACGACACAACAAACTATATATAAATAAGTAGGTAGACAACTTCTTGTCAATTACATCAACATGTAACTCCTTGTATTTTGTCTCTTAAATTATTATGATTATGTGCGACACATCCAAATAAAAATTATTCAAGTTAAGTCTGACCTAGCATTTTCAAATAAGTGAAGAGAAAAATATCATCCTTATGCGACACAACAAAATAGTAATATTCAATTCCTTATAAACATCAATTATGTATAAAAAAATATCTCAAATAATTAATACAAGCCTTGTGCGACACAACAAACTCATAATGATTATTTGATACTCTATTGTTTGACCATGTTAGAAGGTGATGTTCGATATTCCAAATATATTTGAATGTTATAACTTAATGTATTTAACCTTGAGGGGTTTGTTATTAATTTTCTCATCTTGTTTAGCACGCACGCACGCATGCATATATATATATATATATATATATATATATATATATATATATATATATATATATATGCATTACATTATTTAACATACGAAACATGTTTGATAATATATAATATATACATAATTAGTATGCACATATAGAATACTATATTCTACTTGAATTGATTATAGACTTTTATTCTAGTTTGGTTCACTAGATCCACCAAGTGAACCAAAAAGTCACACATAGGGTGCAAAAACAAAATTAAATATAACTATTATATTTAATCCTGTGCTCTATTACAAACGGGTCTTTAAGTGCTCCTTGCTCGTTGGCTCTAATTTTTTAAAATAATTCTAACTAACCTATTACATACCATTTTAATAAAATAAAAACCTTGATTAGCTGTTAAGCGGAAGTACATAGGAGAGAGATAATTATACACAAGAAAAATTAGAAAGACAAGGTACACATATCCTATTTATAAAAGTCATTCATTCATGCATCTACTTAAAATAAATCTAATCATATTGGTCAATAGTCCATAATCAATCCTTTTACTATCATATATATCAATAAATAATATTCATCTTCTGAAAATAAAATCATTCCATATATGCATTTATATCATTTAATGGACAATTTAAAGTTGTATAAAATTAAATTTAAAGTTTAAAATAACTTTTTATTTTAATTATAAAATCATGTCAAATAACCCTTTATTATATTTTTGAAAATTGCACAAAAAAGGAAAAACGGACCAAATAGTACACTTGAGCGCTGTGGCGCTAATGATCAATGCTTCGTCGGTGGATCGTGCTGTCCAGTTCTCTATTTTAGCAGAAAAACACGATTTTGCTGTTTTCTGTTCCAAAACACGATTTTTCTTATTTGTTTTCAAAACCCATGATTTTGTACAATATGTATGCCCAATTAAATTGTTCTAAACACATACCCATACATATAAAGAATCAAAATAATTAATAATTTGCACAAAGTTTAGATTTTGATGCCACGTTAGTTTGTAATATATATGAACATACAATCAAATTGCACAATAACAGCGGAATCATGGCAAAATCATAATTTAAAATTTTACAAACTATAACCAGGATCGACTTTTATGCACAATTATTAATTAACAAAGAACGAGTTAGACATTATACCCTTGAAGATTCAACGCTTCCACAGGTACGAGTTCAACTCCTTTGTTCTTTAATTCGCGTTCTCCTTCAAATTCACCAATTAGATTCCTTTGATCAATGTAAGTCACCCAAGCGTTTGGCCTTTAGAAGTGATTCACCAAGGAATAATATAGATTTAAGAAGTGGGTGGTGACAAACTCTAGTTTTTTCTTTCTTCTAATTTTGTAGATTTAGAGAACTTATGAGTACTCTCCCAAATCTTATGAAAGTATGTGTAAACCTAATCCATAATAAGACTCCTTTTATTTATAGATATAGTCAACCCTCCTAACACCTTTTAGAATAGGGTTTTTAATTAAACTCCTAATCTTATTAGGAACTAAATAATAATAATAGTAATAATAATAATAACAAGACCCCTCTTATTAATTTATAATTAATATTTCTAAAATATTAAATAATAAATATTAAGCTATTTAATTTAATCTATCACCATAGTATAAATTAAACATACTTAATCTATTATTACGATTATGCCATTTACTTCTTAAATAAATATTTTTTCTTTTTGCAGTGTGACCCTTTAGGTTCCCTATATTAAACCGATTGTAGAATAAATCAATTTGAACAATTCTAATCTTCTTTAAATAAACAAATTAAACTATTTAATTCATTTATATAAATAATATTTATTCTAAAATAAGGGTAAGCCCCCTAGCAATCAACGACTTTTCAGATAATACAAATTTTAATATTTAATCATAAAAGAACCTTTCAGTGAATAGTTACCGTACACTTTAATCATTCTACCCTATAATGTCCTAATTAAATATAAGACATGGATTTACTGTCAAGTCTTATTTTATTTGATCATGTGCATTTTAATTCTCAAATACATAACTCTATTAAATGTAAATTAGAAACTCCTTTCTAATTTTTGTTTTGCCTTGGCCAAGGACTATTGAATTGTCATTTATCGAATTGCATAGGACATTCTCTCATTTTACTAGAAGTGGCAGATTCTTTATTGATCATTCACCTATATACATGTATAATTTATTATACCCAAGCATACCTTTTGATGTACCTTAAAGGTCTTAAGAATATGTCAAAGTACAATTCATCATACATAAGATACTATGATAGTCTTAAGTCCAAGGATCATTTATACTACTATCACATTAGGAATTTCTATTGACGGATGAGTAAAACTCAATTAGGTATTCCTTTTAGCGAATCATGCTCAGTGAACTTATTATCTAATAAGTACCTACATACTTGCTTTATTGTCTCTACACAAATAATTATGAGATCAATCATCATCTTCATAAGATCAAGCATTGTATATACTAATATATTCGGATTCACTAATCCCCATTTTAGTGATCTCATGATTAGGAACAATTTTAATTTTAAGCTATGTTGAATTTAGATCTCATTAACATGATTATCATCATGATTCTAAAAGTATTGCTCAACAACTATGGGTTTATCATAATTAATATCAACAATTAAATATGGATAAAGAAAACGCATTTGTATAAATAAACTTTTATTAATAAATAAATAAGATTATAAAATATATGCTATATCATATGAAATATGATTGACTTGTACGCATACTACTTTCACAGCATACGACTCGGTGCCCAAATTTTCAATGCCCCGACGTGGCATACTTGCTGAACCCAGCCCCCGTGCGCCTCAACAACTCATGCTAGGCCTTGCATGGTGACGCATCGACGCCCATTCCAAGCGCCCCGGTGTTGACTGGTGATTTCATGAAACCTAATTTTATGTTTCATGTAAACCCCATTGTAACCTTTTAAATTTTTTAAAAAATCATAGCTAATTTATTTTGAAACATAATTGAGTGATTCTTGCACCCATATTCCCATAACTTTCCCCACTATAATTTCATCCTTAGTTCTTAGAATTTATTTCTAAGGACATAGGATTACTCATCCTTTGAAAAGCATAATGAAAACTAGTTTGATATGCTTTTGCTCAGATTGTTAAAACATGATGTCTTAAGCATGATTTTGTCAGGACACTACGTTTTACGACTCATTAACATAATAATACATAATCGTAACCTACTTACACTGTAACACCCCAATCACATCGATTAATATGAGACATTTGGATGTGTATATAACGATTCAAAGCTGCTATCATTACTATCTTTAATCATGACCTTTTGGGTGAGTTTGTGTTGGGCTAAGATGACCTAAGAAAATTTTGTTGAGATACTGCATTGGGCCTTACTGAAAGTAGTATGCTCTCAAACCAATCATTTGTTGATATAATATGTATATACTTTATAATCTTATTCGTTTATTAATAAAAGAATCATATATTTAAAGGCATTTCATTATTCATGATTGATTGATTAAATTAATTAAATGGATAAATTCATAGTTTTGGAGTAATATTTTTAGAATCATAGTATTAATTATGCTAATGAGATCTAAATTCTGGATAGCACAAAAGTAAAATGTTCATAATCTTGGGATAACTAAAATGGTGATTAGTAAATCCGGATAGATTAGTACATACTATGCTTGCTCTAGTGAAGAGGATGATTGATCTCATAATTATTTGTGTGGAGACACTAAAACAAGTATGAAGGTACTTATTAAAGAATAAGTTTATTGAACGTGACCCGCTTAAGAAACACCTAATAGAGTTTTACTTGTCTGTCAATAAGAGTTCCTAATGTGATAGTAGTACAAGTGATCATTAGACTTGAGATCATCATAGTATCTTGTGTAAGTTGATTTATAATTTGTCATATTCTTTAAGACTATTTGGATATAACAAATGATATGTTCAGGGTATAATACATTGTATATGGTGATAGGTGAATGATCAAGAAATGATCTACCACTTTTAGAAAAGAAAGAGAATGTCATGTGTGATTCGATAAATGACAATTCGGTAGTCTTTGGCCAAGGCAGAATAAAATTAAAAAGGAATTTCTAATTTGTATTATTTGGAGTTATGCATTTTAGAATTGGAAAACATATGATCAAATTAAATAAAACTTGATAGTAATTCCATGTCTTTTATTAAATTGAGATATTGTGTAGTAGAATAATTGAATTATATGGTAATTATTCGCAGAATAGGTTTTGTGTTATCAAATGTTGATATTCACATTATCCGAAAAGTCATGTGCTAGTAAGGGGGTTTACCCTTATTGTGGAATAAATAAATTAAAAGAGTTTAATTTATTATTATAAATAATATTAGAATGTTTTAAATTTATTTATTCTACAGTCGGTTTAATATTGAACCAAAAGGGTCACACTGTAAAAAAATATATTTATTATAGAAGTAATGGCGTAATGGTAACAATAAATTAAGTATATTTAATTTATACTATAGTGATAGAATAAATTAAATAGCTTAATAGTTATAATTATGTATTTTAGTAATAATAATTATAAATTAATAAGAGAAGTTTTTTAGAAATTAATTAATAAGAAGTATTCTTATTATAAATAATCAAGTTCCTAAAAAGTTTAGAAATTATAATTATAATAATAACTTAATTTACTTCATAATTAGATTATGAGTTAAATTAAAATCATATTCCTAAAGAGTTTAGAAGGGTTTGAATAAATCTATAAATAAAAGGAGTTTTATTATGGATTAGGGTTACTCACACTTTTTAAATATTGGAAAATACTTATAATAATTCTTTAAATCTAAGAGTTAGAGAGAGAGAGAATTAGAGCTAGCCACCTAAGATCTTGTTGAATCTAAATTACTTCTTCAATCCATATTACTCTTGATGGATCACTTTTAGAGGCTATACACTTGTGTAGCTATCGTTGATATGAAGAATTTAATCGGTGGATTTTAAAGAATGCGTAAGGATTTGTAGGTGAACTCGTAGCTGTTTCAAGAGTTGAATCAACAAAGGTATAACCCGCTATCCTTCATCAATTAAGAAGTATCACATAAGAAAGATCTTGGTTTTGGTTTGTAGAAAAAATTTAAATCTGTTTTATTACATGTTTTTGTTGTGTTATACAATTAGATTGTATGTATGCCTTGTTTTTGTAAACCAACACTTATTCTTCTATGATTTGATAAGAACTCGAGATTTGACCTGGGTCGTTACATATGGTATCAGAGCCGACTCTCGAAAGCTCCAGTTGGATTGTCTGATCGGGTTATCAGAGATAGGGACACGAAGATTGGCTTAGTAGGCCGCTGGTATTATCCCATAATAACTAGAGAAGTAGAGTTTATGGGCCTTACATGATTTTGTGTTCAACCTGAAGAAGCATGATTCGATGACAAATAAATCCCCACTGCGTTAGCTTGTTGTGTGGTGTCATCCTCTTGTAATGTGGGGCAAGCATCTGTAGCATGATTCGATGACAAATAAATCCCACAACTCTTTGCAACAAGTGTATTTCCCACGGACATCTTTAAAACTAAAGCAGTTAAATCCGACAACTGTTGCTCAATATTGCCTGTGTTCACCTCATTGACCCTCTTTGGTGAGTGATCCACCCTAGTTCCATACTGCTGTGAGTTAGCTGCCATATTTTCAATCAAGTTCTTTGCAGCGTCGGGAGTCTTGTCAACTAGTGCTCCACCACTTGCAGCATCGATCATACATCTATCCATTGGCAATAATCCCTCATAAAAATATTGGATAAGATTTTGTTCATCAATTTGGTGTAGTGGACAGCTTGAGCACGGCTTCTTGAACCTTTCCCAATACTCGTACAAAGTCTCTCCATTGTACTGTCGGATGACGTATATCTCCTTTCTTATGTTGGTAACACTTGAAGCAGTAAAGTATTTCTCTAAGAATAACCTTTGCATGTCACTCCATGATTGTATTGAACCTGAAGGGAGAAAGTACAACCAATCCTTTGCTAGGTCTGCCAAGGAGAAAGGGAATGCTCTCAGCTTGATGTGCTCCTCATTGACTCCTTGTGGTTTCATGGTTGAACATACCACATGGAACTCCTTTAGATACTTGTATGGATCTTCACCTGTAAGACCACGAAAAGTAGGCAAAAGATGAATTAGTCCAGATTTAAGGTCAAAAGAAGCATCTAAAGTAGGATACTCAATACACAATGGCTGTTGATTTAAATTAGGAGTAGCCAACTCCTTTAAAGTCCTGTTGTTGTTATGATTGACAGCCATCTTTTCCTCTTCAGAATCGCTAGGTGAATTATTGGAATAGAGTTCAAGTGCAACGTTGAGGCCTGGTGAGGATATGAAAACTTTGTCCTCAACTGTTCTCTTAGCTTGACGAGTCTCTCTTCTTAACCCTCTTGCAGTTCTCTCGATTTCTGGATTAAAATTCAATTCACCAAATTGAGAGGATCGGGTCATACACTACAAAACAAATTAAATAGTTAACTAAAGAAAACAAAGATAAATAAAACAAATAACACTCCCCGGTAACGGCGCCAAAATTTGGAATGCTGTCGCAAGCAACCAAAAATAAAATCTTATTTTGAAAAATATTAATGTAGTAGTGAAAGTAAGAGTTGAACCCACGGAGAGTGAATTGTTTTAATAAGTCTAATGTTTTCAAAAATATCTAATTAAATGGGGGGTTTGGAATTAATTAGTAACTAATTAAAATTCAAACAAACAAATAAAACTTAATAATAAATAAATATGAGAAAAATCAATTAAAACAAACTTCAATTCCTTAGTTTAGTAGCCCCTTCTTTTAATCAACAAATTAATTAAGTTATTATTATCTTTTCCTTCAATTGAAATTAATACTCCTAGATAACCGACAATCGTCAAGCTACCCGAAATCCTCCTTAAATTATAAATCTAATGCAATAATCGCTCACAAAAGACCCTAACTATCATATAACCTAAAACTATCAGTCTAGATTTAATATAACAGTTGCATTAAAAATTAGAGAATTAGATTATTCCAAGCAACAATCATAACATCGCAGATTATTTAACTTGTCATCTTGATAATCATAACAATATTCAAAAGTTTGTCCATAATTAAATATTATTAATTGCTACTTATGATCAGATAAAATATCGTTCGCTTAATATCAAATCTTAATCTAGCATATGATAAATTATTGATTAACTTAACAGGCCCTTATCAAATTAATCAAGCAAATATCACAAAACAATTAAAACAGATTATCAAGAATAAATCTCATGCATGAAGGAATAGATTATAAAACTGAATTAAACCATCAATTAAAAATAAGGTTCAACATCCTTTTAGAACTGAAAATAAAAACTTAGCCTGACATCCTTCAAAATAATCTCCACTAATTGAAAAGCTCTCTGCAAGAAATTTGGAGAAAGATCTCCTAAAAACTTACAATGAATAAAGAGAGGTTGACCTTCTATTTATAGGCCTCTAACTTGTCCAAACCTTAATAGGATTTACAATTAAAAATAAAATAAAAGAAAAATAAAATAATTATTATATTAACCTTAGTTGGAATTAAAATCCAATTTGGAATCAAAAAGTAGCAAAAATTCCGAAATAATCCTGTTTTGCAGCATTTCCGCGCAACCAAACAAGCCTCAGTTGACCCGGTCAACGCGCTACCGCGTTGGATGACGTCAGCGCCCCTCCCGCGCATTGCGCGGGTTTCCTTTTTGTTTCTACCGCAATGGCCAAACGGCGTCGTCTTCTGCTCAGATTTCTTATTACGCGCAAAACGGCGTTCTCTTGTCTTTTGCTACTGATTCTCCTTCATGCGCGCGCATTGCGCGGTCACAGTTTCCCTTAAATTACCATCCTACCCCTCCGTTTCCTTCATTAAATTACAATAATGCCATTAGACTTAAATAAATTCCTATAAAATAAAATAAAAAACATTAAAAATAATATAAAATTACTAAAATAATAAAAATACTGAATAATAAATAAAATACTAAAAAGAAATAAAAACACATAAATAAAAGGAAATATAAAATTACTATAAAAGTACCTAAATTAACAAAAATTAACTAAAATCCTATAAAACCTATTAAAACCAAAATAAGCTAAATAATTAAACATTTAAGCACACAATAAATATAAAAACTAAGTATTAGGGGATAAAAATATCGTATAATTTAACCCTATCAGTAGTTACATACACGATTTCTATCACACGAATTTGTGAATGAATAAAATAACTAGGAAAACTTGATTAATTGATACCTTTCGATGTGCTTGCTTTAACTCTTGATTGATCTAAGCTTCTTTGTTCTCAACTATCAATGATATCTCTCAATATACTAGCCTATCTTTGCCGCTCTTGATTTCTAAAGGAATTAACCAAGACATATGGGTTATACTCATAGACTAGCCAAACTTAGTCACCAAGTATTGCCCAAATGACCATGTTATCCTTGGGTAACTTCCAAGTAAAAGATGTGGCCTCCAAGTTTGCCTAATTAACATTTATGCCCTTCAATGGCCGGCCGCTTCCCTTAGTTCCACCCCAACCCTAGTTGCTTCAAGTAGTTATGGTTTTGCAACTTACTTAGCTTAACTAGTTAGCTTCCAACCAAATTGGTTTAGAGACTAGGTTTTTTCTTTTTAGTTTCATACCAACTAGCTTAGTTAGGTATTTTATAAATTTTGGATTTTGGTATTTTTGAATAAATAATATGTATTTATACCCCATAAAAATACTATGCCGTAATACGAAATGTTGTAAAAACGGAAGACGTTTTTTGCGTGAATAGTATTTTTCGCGTTATTTTTTTGAGAAAATATTTTTCTTATACAATTCAATAAAACATATATTGTATCATATAACACATCAATTATATTACAAAAACCAATCTTTATTAATGATATTTCAAGTATTACAAGAATTTTGGATCATTATAAAAGGTTCAATATTCATCACATTTTCTTTTATGCACACATGCCTTGGAGTTATTTGATAGGATATTTTTTTTTAAATGTAGTTTTTCCAAACAAGTAAGGGATTGTTAGAAATTGCAACCTTATTTTATATTTTGGAGACTTAATTATTGTCAAGTTCGGGTTTGAATAAAACCCATTAGTGGACATAATTTAAGTAAATATAAAGGTATAATTTTTTCCCTAATTGTAGAGATTAAAATAGAACTTCATTTGATTTGTGTAGAATTCATTTGATTTTTTCTTGTCCCATTTAATATAAAAGACAACTATTTACTTTATAAGTACAAGTGGTGTAGTCTTATTTTATTTTGGAACAAAAGAAAAATAGTAAGAACAATTCAAATTTTGTTTAACTACTAATTATTATTAATATGTAACTTACATAATTAGTATTAATAAGTGTAGTTAAATATATAATTAAATAGTTATAATGTTTACTTATAATATATATACATGTATATATCTGTTTACACCCAAGTCCCGAGTCTCAAGTTAAATGGTTTCGGTTAAGAGAAGGCATCAGTGAACTAGGTGATAAAGCTAATGAAGGCGTTCAGACGATGATAGCCAACTAAGCCAATAATGAAGGGGGCACTCAATAGGATGTGACCGGGTCAATGACATCACATCAACATGTGGTTTAACATGTCCCTAAAGAAGACCCACATTCAGACCTATTCTCGTTAGGACAAGCGTCAATAGAAAGTAGATTAGTGGTTCAAATTTTTAGGAGAACATGGCTAAGTGGATGGCTAAGGCGGTGCACTAGCTATGTAATAGATTTATAAATAGTGATCAATCATTTTGCGCGAAAACACACACATTCCATTCTAGAACTCTAGTTTTTCAATAGTTTCAGTTTAGTTTAGCAACAATTAGTTTGTTACACCAACCTTTGGCTTAGTTATTTGTTGTAATAGTTAGTTTCATTAGATTTGTAACTTATTATGTCCATTTGAACTTAATTGCACATTCAATCCTATTTTTGCACTTACGTCCAGACTATTATGCAATGTTGTTGCTTTACTTTGCATTTTACTAACAATATATTTGATCCAGGTTGTAAAGTTTGCAACATATCCATCAGTTATATCCAGTTTTTACTTAACTAATTTTTTTTAGTAATTAATTTCTTGCATGTATCTGTATCTATGTATGTGTGAGACTAATATTTCCTAGACAAAAAAATTGGTCAGTTTAATTTGGTTTATAATTGTGCTTATCATATGTTTTGGTTATCTCGGTTGATTTCCAAGTTTAACTGAAATGATCATTGTCCCTAATACGTTTCTTTAATTTCTTTTTTAGAATGATATTGACATAATACATCTTGAGGAGTGGTTTTCCTTCCCTTTTTATCTTGAAATCATTATCGAACCATTTGGTAACCCAATGGAAGATTATAATTCCAAAGTTTACTTTCACCTCTATAGTGATAGCTGTCATAATCAACAATTAAAGGTCACTAATAGAGTCATGGGCAGAGTTTTTCCACAATAAGCACTTGCCCACAGTATATATGCTAGAAATTTAAAGGATTGTGGGAAGTGCTATATATTTCTTCAAACCCTTAGTATCTGGGTTCTTTGTATTGAAACCCATAAAGTCAAGTTATTTCTTCTTGTTAATGAAAGTAGTATGCCTTTACGCCAATCACATTTGATGTGATAAAACATATACTTTGTAATCTTATTGGTTTATGAATAAAAAAGTTATTTATATAAAGACATTTCTTTATTTATGATTGATTAGTTGAATTAATTAAATGGATAAATACATAGTTTTTGAGCAATGCCTATAGAATCATAATGTTGATTATGCTAATGAGATCTAAATTCTAGATAGCTCAAAACTAAAATGTTCATAATCGTTGGATCACTAAAACGGAGATTAATGAATCCGTATAGATTAGTACATATTATGTTTTCTCTTATGAAGAAGATAACTGATCTCATAAATTATTTGTGTGGAGACACTAAAATAAGTATGTAGGTGCTTATTGGAGAATAAGTTCACTGAACGTGATTAGCTTAAGGAACACCTAATGGAGTTTTACTTACTTGTCAATAGGAGTTCCTAATGTGATTGTAGTACAAGTGATTCTTGGACTTGACATTATCATAGTATCTTGTGTATGATGAATTATACTTTCTCATATTCCTTAAGACTCTTTGGGTATAACAAATGATATGTTTAGGTATAATAAGCTGTGCATGAAGATAGGTAAATGTTCAACAAAGGATCTACCAATTCTAGTATAGGAAGAGAATGCCCTATGTGATTCAATAAATGATAACTCCGTAGTCATTGACCAAGACAGAATAAAATTATAAAGAAGTTTCTAATTTGCATTATCTAGAGTTGTGCATTTTAGAATCGAAATGCATATGATCAAATTAAAAAAGACGTGACAATAATTTCATGTCATGTATTTGATTGTGACATTTTATGGTAAAAGGATTAAATTGTACAGTAATTATCACGAAATAGGTTCTTTGTAATCAAATGTTAATATTCATATTATCCGAAAAGTCAATTGCTGCTAAAGGGTTTTACTTTTATTGTGGAATAAATAAGTATTTATTTATAAATAAATTAAAGGAGCTTAATTTATTATTATAAATAATATTAGAATGATTCTAATTTATTTATTCTACAACCGATTTAATATTGAACATAAAGGGTTATACCGTAAAAGAGAAATATTTATTTTTGAAGTAATAACATAATAATAACAATAAATTAAGTGTATTTAATTTATACTATGGTGATAGAATAAATTAAATAGCTTAATATTTATAGTTATGCATTTTAGAAATACTAATTATAAATTAATAAGAGGAGTCTTGTTATTATTGTTGTTGTTGTTGTTGTTGTTGTTGTCGTCGTCATCATCATTGACATCGTCATTGTGACATCCCTAATTTTTACGTGAATGCTAAATAAGAATTTAGCTAATTAAGTAAAGGTTAGCAGTTAAAACCTAGTTTTGAATGACAGAAAGTAGTAAGAGTGATTAAATATAAATTGTTATTTAATCAACGTGTTAGAAGTGATCTACGTGGTTGAAATGGTAAAGAGGGACCTATGTGGTTGAATTAGTAAAGAAGGACTCTTAGTTTGAATAAGGGTCTATAAAATGTTTATGGATCAGTTAGTTATTTAAAGTGCATTAGTGATGTATCAGATAATGAAATTATAATGAAAATGAATCTTGATGGTTAAATGGTAGTATATCGGATTTAAAGATGAATGATTGATGGTAATGCCTACAATAAGGAAAATTGAAAGAAATCAGTGTAAGACACGATGTGGTGTCAGCAAGTAATAGATTAAATATGTGTATGTGTATATTTGGGGCAAATAGAGAAAGAAAAGTTTAAATGGAGGAAATGATGGAAATGATGAAAGAGTGTGAATTGAGCTTAAATTATGAAATTAATAGCGAGCTTAATAAATAGGCCTAGAGGGGCTACGTTGCAGGAATGACAAGGTAAGACATGACAGAATATGCGAAAAATGAAGGAATAGTATAACCTAATCGGTCTATTAAGGATTAAAGGAATGATGTGTGAATGTTTGGAGTTTTAAGGAATTGATATTAAATGATTGAATTTAGATAATCGTGATATGATGTGTAAAGACAAAAAGGTAATACTCTCAAATGTGAGTATAAGAAATGTAGATTTTATGTATGTTGAGAATTGGCATTATGTGTATTGACTGAATAAGAGAATGAACAATAAATTCGTAATTATGATATTATAAGTGAATAAGGTTAAATGATGATGAATTTTGGTAATCCAGCCGAGGTTCGCATCTCGATGAAGCAGTTTATGTAAAAGTGATTATGTCGACTTGATGAGATGTCGAAAATTTAAAATTGATTGAATGTGGAACCGAAAATTTAAAATTAATTGAATGTGGAACCAGAAAGGATTCGTAGATAATTGAGAATGAATATTATGCAAATTGACAATCTATTGTGAATTGTGATAAGTTATTAATGAAATTCAATTTTTGAAGTATGACAAGTGTTTTGGGACAAGCCAATTGTGGAGTATTTGATGCTAGAATGAAATTCAAGCCTAATGAAATGAATTTGGATTGAAATGGACTTGAATTGGTTAAGGAATGAACAATGTATGATTTATTGAGAATTAAATTCTCTAGGAAAATTAAGTAAAGACCATGCTACCCTTGAACATTTGGAGAATGACTATGGTGTCCTAGAAGGGTATAATGACCATTATATCCTTAACTAATCATGAGAAATGTCCTTAATGCCCTTAACCTTATATGAGTTAACTTAACCAAGGTGAGTTAAGTGTTGGAGATTATATGACTTATATATATGTATATTGTAAGCATTAGACTTGTTCACTTCAAGTTTCCAGCAAAGTTACTAGCAAAGTAAGTTTTGAGAGAAAGAAAAGGAAGAGTTAGGGTTTACGAAAATGGCTTGAAGAACACCATAGTAAGTGAGCAAGAGAAGCTTATTTAGTCATCGAAGTAGTGACTCAAGCTCTAGCAAGCTTTATTGTAAGGAGAATAAGAGCCAAAAGAAAGGTATAAGAATGTTCAAGCTTTAAAACTCTTCTATTATGTGCTTAAGTTAAAGAATAGGTATAGCCATGCATGTATCTAAGGATATACATGTTGATTAAGTGAATTATGTGTTATATTTGTAGCTTATGATGAAACCCTAAGTGTTAAGGTAGTAAAACAAAGGTGGTGCACTATTCATGCACATATTCAAGTCTAAAAACTATGATTTAAGCACGATCATGTGTTATATGTTGTTAGACATGATGGAAACCAAGTTGAAAGTGTTGATTATGTTGGATACATGAGAAATTTCATGTTAGATAGCATACTAAAAGCCTTAAAGATTGAAACACATGTTTTGTGAAGGAAAGTTACAATACTAGGATATGATTTGCATATAGATCAAATCATAATCTGTAAAGTGCATTAGAATGTGCATATATAAGTGATATGTACCTACAAAGTTGTTAAATGTGTATGTGGTAATGTATGTGGTGTATAAAGTCCAAGATTTCAAGTTGCGCTTAAGGTTGAAATTTCTTAATTTGAAAAAATTCCACCAACGTATGATTTTTGGCCATTTTGGATAATTAATGGTTTAATAAGGCCAAACAACTAAGTTTTACATAAATACACGTATTAGAGTCATTTTGAAAGTCATTTGGTGTCAATGGCGACAATTGTGGATTTTAAACGTTTTAAAACGTTCACTGACGCCTAAAATGGAAACTTTGGAAAAATGAAACTATTTGAAATGTTTTAAATGTTTTGAAGGCCCAAACAAGTCAATTATATGTTGTATGTGTTATGTGACATGTTAGAATTAAGTTTTACAAAAAAGGGCCAAAAATAGCATTGATTTTTGAAAGAATTTTTTCCCATAAAAACTAGTACTGCACCGGGGCGCAGTTATTTGAACTGGAAACTGAGCCGGGGCGCAGTGTTTTGTGAAGAAGCTCGCTGGGGCGAAATCAAGGGGTGTCGAGGTGCAGTCTGGGCGAGAAGATCTCGCGGCCGGCGAGATATATTTGTCTAGCAAAGAAAATTTTATTTTAAGTCCAAATCGAAAACTTTTGATATTAAATGATAGAGATAAGAAATATAAGCTACAAATTGATAAAAATAATCAATATGGTAGATGTTAAGGTATAAATGAACTATGTGTTATGTGATAATGTTATGTAAAGTTGAGTGATAAGTTGTATGACGAGGTTTAACATACATGTGTATGTAACCAATGCATGAACCAATATTACAGTTATGTAGGACCCAATTGGGGTAAGATATTACCAGTAGAGGTAAACAAGAGTAATGAAACGAAAAATGGTATACTATAACATACCTACAGCTATATAAAAGTATTGTAATGCTTGTGTGCTAGGTCGGAGACAAGCTATGATGTATTATTAACCTAAATAAGGTATAATACATCAAAAGTAAAATGATTAGAGATAAATGGTTAAGCGATTATGGATAAAGTTTGATAAGTTATATTAAGTCTTATGATCCTATAATGTTATATAGGTGTAATGTTGGCAGATAAAGTTCGGACTAGCAACCCGATGCGAGGAAGGATAGAAAGAACAAACGAGAAGCGTAAAGGTTAAGTAAATAAATGGAGATCAGGCAAGTTTTTTCATACTTAAGTGTACTAATTGTTCTACGTGAACTATGTGATAGTTGAAATGTGCACTCCGTGCAACTATGTGTATTAATTATTAAGTGAAATATGTGCCATTAAGCATAGCATGGTAAAGTAGAGGATACATGACGCATAAATATAATCTGTAAGCATGAAATGTGTTATCTGATTGACTTGTTGAGCCTATGTGCTCACTCTTGCTATGAACTAACATTTTTAGGTATAGTACGAGAAGGCCGGAGGTTCCGGTGCGGTTAAAGGTAAAGAGTGATGAATGCTTAGATAAGCGTGAGGAAATTTGTTATATGTATTTGCATGTAATGCAGATAAATGTAAACCTATAATATTATATGTAATTAACGTCTAGGTTTTAATTATAAACTTGGTCATTAACAAGGGACTAAATGTTTTGTAAATCCGTAAAGATTGAATGGTATGTATGTATTATCCAGAAAGAGGATGTAAATAGATAGTTTATTATACTGTTGTTAATCGAGTTGCATATATAATAAACTCGTATGTATGGTACCGAAATATGTGAATAGGATCAGGTATGGAACATGTACGATATAAACAAGGCCATGTATGAATAATTAATGGTGAAATTTATCCACATGTTATGTCTTGTAAATCATAAATATATATGATTATGAAATCGTAATAGACTAGGTCATAGTGAATAAATGTTTGACCTAAGTTCTAATAAATGGTAAGTGAACGTTACGATCCTGAGATAGGTAAAGAATGTAAGATAAATAAATAGATTTATGGACTACATTATGGCCAATTAATGTCTTTAAAGGTTAAAAGTTACATTTTAACGCACGAAATCGTCGTTAAGATGATTGAGGATAATATAAATTGATTTTAAGAGTAATGATTATGAACTCCAGAATTGAATGGATAGAATTAAGGAACGTAGGGATTTCGGTGCGTTACAGTTATCATCATCATCATTATTATTATTTAGTTCCTAAATGGTTTAGGAATTAATTAATAAGTAGTACTCTCATAATAAATAATTAAGTTCCTAAAGAGTTTAGGATTTGTAATTATTATATTAAATTAATTTAGTTCCTAATTATATTAGGAGTTAAGTTAAAATCATACTTCTAAAGAGTTTAGGAGGGTTGACTATATTTATAAATAAGAGGAGTCTTATTATGAATTAGGGTTACACACACTTCTATAAGAATTGGGAGAGTACTTCATAATTATCTACATCTAAGGGTTAGAGAGGGGGAGAATTAGGATTAACCACCCAAGGCTTAGAGAAACTTAAATTACTTCTTCAATTTATATTATTCTTGGTGGATCACCTTTAGAGGCTTCACACGTGGGTGACTATCATTGATCTAGAGATTCTAATCGGTGGAATTGAAGAGGGATGCATAGAATTTGGAAGTGAACTCGTACTTGTTAAAGAATTGGTTCTACAAAGGTATAACTTGTTATCCTTCCTCAATTAATAATATCGCATAAGAAAGATCTTAGTTTTGGTTTGTAGAAAAAATTTAAAATCATTTTATTGCATGCTTTTGCTGCGATATATAGTTTGATTATATGTATGCCATATTTTTGTAAACCAACAGTGACATTAAGAGCCAAGCTTATGAGAATTATTAATTATTTTGATTTTGTATATTTATGAGTATGTGTTTATAATAATCTATTGTATAAAATTATGGGCTTTGAAAATAAATTGCAAAAATCATGTTTTGGATGAAGTAGGATAAAAAATTTGTAAACTAGCTCCGAGGCACTAATTTTATACTTAAAAACTGCGTCGGGGCGCTGTGCAAAAATTGAATTTTTGAATCAACACTCGGCACTGTGTTTTGCATTGTAGACAATCACCGGGGCGCTGGACAGTAAAGTCCAACTTTTGATTTTTTTTTAATGCAGTTTTCAAAAACTAAAATAAAGGGTTATTTGACATGATTTTATAGTTAAAATATAGAGTTTATTTTAAGCTTAAAATTGAATTTCATGTTACTTTAAATTGTCTATTAAATGATATTGATATATATATATATATATATATATATATATATATACACACACCATAAGGGTGATTTACTGCAGAAAGGCCACAAGCCCAGAGAACAGGGGGTGAACTACTCACAGTTCATAGCAAAAAGGCGTAAGGATTTTTAATAACTTAATACTGATATGAATGATGCAAGGGGATTACTGGGAAGGGGACCTCACAGTTGTATATCAATGCTGAAAATAAAACTTAAACCAACCATGTAGGTGGTAAACCAACCATGTAGGTGGTACTAACAGTGATAAATAATATATCAATGCTGAAAATAAAACTTAAACCAACCATGTAGGTGGTAAACCAACCATGTAGGTGGTACTAACAGTGATAAATAAGGGACAGATTACTAAAATTTAAATAAAGAACAGATTACTAAAATTTACTTGATTTATAAAACTTTAATCGAATTACAATAGAGAGTACAAAAGATAGAGAGAGAATTAGAACTTACAGAAAAGCCAGTGCTTGAACACTGAGGCTCTGATTCTCTTAAATAGAGAAAACATACAATGAAATTCAAATGAAATTACAACGAAATTCAAATGAAATTCAAACGAATTACTATTACAGACACTTTTCACTATTACAGACACGTTTTACTTTTCAGACACCTTTTACTATTTATTACTGATGATAGCCTCAAGATGCCAAAAGGTAGATGCTTTTGGCAAAGTAGACGCTGAACTTTGACTAAAGGAGCAGACATGTCGGAGACAGATCAGGCAAATGGGTCCTAAGCATCTTGGAGGGAGATGCTTCCATAAGGATCTTTACTGGATGCTGCTGACTCATGAGAGGAGACGGAAGTAGAAGAGTCTTCTTCATTAACTTCTTTGCGGAGTGAAGAAACTCTTTGGTTAATAGCATCGGATAATAACTTGATATCTGCAACAGAACAACTATTGATAATTGAGAGATCAATAGAGCCTGTTGGGCTTGACTTTTCCTGTTTAATTTTTGTAGTTCCAGAAGTAGAGGCCAGAACTGGTTTAACTGGAGTTAATGGAAATTCAGTTTGAACTTGTTTGACAATCCTGTTGACATCAAACTTGTCCCACCATTTAACAAAAAAAATTCTGGTTACTACAGGGATCTGACTAGAAGGAGGAAAATTATACTGCCATTTAAGAATCCAAGGGATCTTATATTTACTGACAAATCGGAGCAGTACTGGGATACCTTCAAATTTAGAGTTAAATGGAACTTTATCACTGAAGTGGTTTACTTGGGTGAGGAGGAGTTCAGGAAGAATAGAACTCAAAGGACCATATCTAGACCACCAAATGGTGAACCAGAGGGGAATTTGACTTTTAAATTTGTGGTCAAATTGGATGAACCACGAGTGACTGAAGGATTGGTTCTGGTACAAGAAGATTTTGTGCCAAGCTTCCATATAGTCATAGTAACTAAAATATGCATCATCTTTACAAAGTAAAGGGTTACTAGAATCAGTAAGAGGTCTCAAATCAGAGGGATGGTTTCCCCAATTTGAAATAATCTGTTTAATATATAAGGAATGAAAGATGATTTTGGTACTATCATTCCTGTCGTAAATGGGTTTAATGGTTATGGACTCTGTTTGAATAAGAAGATCTTTGTAAAAAGTTAATGACTTGTATGGAGCATTGGGGACGAAGTGCCAACCAGGGGGATAAAACTGGACAACAAGTTTAATGGGGTCATTTTTTGAGGTCATTGTATGTTCAACATAGAACTGGTTACTTTCATGACTAGGAGTATATTCAGATCTAGACAGAGCTGGATCTGATGACTGGGTTTTACTTTCAAAGGGATCGAAAAGGCTTAGGTTGACTGGCTAGGGCTGAACTGTATGGTTTAGGTATTTGACCTAAAACCTGAAAATTAGTAGAAGGTGACCTGGGGGGATAACTGGGGTGAGGAACAAGAGTTCCAGTAACTGGAGTAGTCGGAGTAGAAGAAGTTACCTGTGCCTTGCCTCTGCCGGCTCAGCTGGAAGACGATCCACCTCTCACACACATTGATTTTGTTTTGAGATTCCTGACTGCAGAAATTCTCTAGTAAGAAAATCTGGAATTGAATTCTCACTACCTTTAATGTATTCAATATCAAATTCAAAGATACTTAAAATAGATTGCCACCTTGCAAAAATCTGTTTAGAAGCAATGTTTTCAACATCCTTTTCTAAAACATATTTAGCCGATTTACAATCTAATCTTACTAAAAACTTTTGATTTAATAAATCACTCTGAAATTTATTAATGCATGAGACTAGAGATAAAATCTCCTTTTTAATGGTAGAATAATTACTCTGAGTAAGATCCCAAGCATGAGAATAAAAGCAAACAATCTGCTCAGGAGAAGTAGGACTTTTGTTTCAGAATACCGCCGAAACCAATATCTGAGGCATCAGTTTCAACAATTTTAAATGCAGTGTGATTAGCTATGCCAAGACAGGGTAAAGTTTTGACATATTTTTTAATATCTCGAACTATGGAAGTATGAATATTAGTCCAAGGGGAAGGATTTGACTGCAATCTTTCGAATAGGGGTTTACATTGCTTGCGTAGATCTTTATAGACTAAAAATATTTGTAACTGGGTTTTATCAAGGATTTTATCAGGAAATTTATTAGCAAATTGAATAGCACGAATAACAGGCTGAATAGTTCCATATTGAATATGATAACCAAGGAATTTAATCTTTGTTTGGAACAGGCTGAATTTGGTAGAAGATATGACTAGGCCATTAGTTTTGACTGTATGAAAAAATGAATTTAAATGTTTCCAATGTTCTTCAATAGAGTTGGAAAAGATAAGAACATCATCAATGTAGACAATAACAAAATGACTGAAAGGGTTTAGAATATCATTCATAATATTCTGGAATTCACTAGGGGCATTCTTCAGACCGAAAGGCATGACATTCCATTCATAATGACCAAAAGGAGTATTGAAAGCAGTTTTGTACCGATCTTTCTCATTAATTTGGATTTGCCAGAATCCGCTCTTAAGGTCAAATTTACTAAAAACGACAGCCTGACTTAGTCTTTTAATCAAATCCTTTTTATTAGGTAATGGATACCGAATCCATTCAATAACTTTATTAAGAGGTTTATAATTTATGACTAACCTGGGGACTCCTCTTTCTATTTCAGAATTCTTATTAACATAGAAAGCAGGACATGACCAAGGAGATTTACTCTTTCTAATTAATCCTTTTTTTAATAAATCATTAATTTCTTTTTTACAATGTTCCATTTGTTCATGGTTCATTTGAATAGGTCTAGCCTTAGTAGGAATTAAATGTTCTTTAAATTCCTTAGCATAAGGTAGCCTCACAATATGTTTCTTCCTGTGCCAGAAAGCATGGGGAAGATCAGAACAGACAGAATCAGTTAAAACTTTTGTAAAACATTTTATTTGTTCTTGTAACTTATTATTTTTTAAACGTTCTACAACTTTCTTATACTTAATTTCATCTTTTAGGTATTTTAAATGATTTGTCTTATTATTTAAGATATTCAAACTTTTAGAAATTGACTCATCTTGAATTATCCTTAAATCTTTGTTTTTAGGTTTATTAATAAATGAAAACGTTACTTCTTGACCTAAATGTTTAGTAGTCAAACCATCTGTATTGGTAGTAAAAGGGTACAATAAATATATAAATGGTAATCCTAAAATAATCTTATCCGTCATGTTTCGTATTAACACAAAAGATGTTTCAAAACAAACATTATTTTGACAGATATGAGCTTTAGGTAATTTGTAATTTATATCCATTTTACTTCCATTAGCAGATGTCATTCTTTCAGCAGTTTTTACATAATACCTAGTTGGGATAAGACCTTCTTGAATGCAATTCAAGTCAGCACCAGTATCAACTAAGGCTGGGATTTCTAAAGTGAATGTTTTGTTAATAATTATAGTGACTTTAATATACCATTTTTGGATGGTAAGAGATTTTAATATACTTAAAGATAATCCTTGTTGATTAGGAGTTTCATTATCACTATCTGGGTCATTAACTTTAGAAGTTTCAGCTTCTTCATTATCTTCACTATCAGAGGAGTTATTAACTAACAATGTATCATTTTCTTTAAGTTTATTAATTTCATTTCTTAACTCAGGGATTTCTGACTTTAATTTAGAAATTTCTCGTTTTAAGTTATTCACTTCTTGGTTTAATTCAGGTAAAGTTATTTCTTTTACTGGACTTTTAAATGTTTCTAAAGTCTTATTAAGGCTGAAAACAGGTTTTTCTTTTAGCTTATTCATTTTATTAGTTGGAGTTTCTTTGTTAAAAAGATCTTTTAATTGTTTAGTATATTGAATTTTTAACTGGGGATCAGAAATTTTACTAATTATATCAATTAATAAGCCTTGTTCTTCCTCTTGTTTACTTAAAACATTTAAGGATTTATTACAACAAGTATCAGTACATCCTAAAGTTATTTTAGGACTTTCATTACCAGAAGTTGAATTATTAGTTTCACTGGAAGACTGAGAATAATATTCTTCTTGTTTATCATTACTAGAACTATTTTCTATTCTCATTAACTCAATTATCTGATTACTATCTTCTTCGGATATTTTTAATTATTTTAGTTTTTCTTTTACTTTGCATTCATTTTTATAATGACCTGATTTACCACAATTATGACAAATGACTTTACTTTTATCAAATTTTTTATAAGTTTTCTTTTTATAGGGTTTTTTATAACTTGTATTTTTGGGAGATTTTTTTATAATAATTTTCTTTGTTATTGTATCTATGTTTTCTAAATTTATCTTTTTTATGGTGACTTTTGTTTCTAGAAGGAGCAATAGGGGGCAGACCATATTGTTCACAGAAAGAGCCTAACTCATATTTAGCTTTGGTTTTATCTTTATTGGCTTGTTTACTAATTTTAAAATCAATACACATTTTAAGTCCTGTTTTTTGTATTTGACTAATTATATCACCATAGGTTAAATTATCATAATCTATAAAAACTAAATTTTTACTTAATTCTTCACGAATTTTATGGGCAAATAAATTAGGTAATCCATTAACAAATTTTTCTTTCCAAAAATGTTTGTTACTATCATCACGCATCATAACTCTAGAGGTAAACACGTCTTTGTACCATCTAAAATTACTTAAGGTTGGGCAACATAAATTACTTAACTGGTCATGAATTCTATCAGTTATGTTACTAGGTGTTCCAATAAAATGTTTAATTATGGTGTAAATTAATGTGTTGACTCCATCAGAAGGGGCAAAACCTATGTCTTCATTAAATATAGGGTTACCTTCTTGATCAGTTTGAACAGCATGAATAATATTATTCATAGAGTCTTCAGTTAGGTGTTTTTCCCACCAAGACCTAAGTATTCCTGTAAAACCACTAGCAAGTAATTCAACAATATCTGGCTGGGTTAGAGCAGTATAGTTGGTTAAATAACTATTGGCTACTATGGACATGTGATTTAATTTATTTAATAATTCTTGTTCACTAAGACCATCTATGTTCCATTCATAAATCTTATTAGCAGAAACAGAGAATTGATTATCTAAATTCCTTTCTTCAAACTGTAAGTCTGGAGGGGTTGGTTTAGAATACCAATTGTTTGTCTGACTGGTAACAATTGGGTTTTTAAAAGTTAATTTCCTAAATTGATTTTCAATTTCTTCAATAGTTGAATTATCTGTGGTGGTAGACTCACTATTACTAGAATCTTCTCTTTGGCTATCATATTTTTCAATGACGGCTAAAGACTTTGATCCACTAGACTCAGCAGTAGTTTCTAGATTTTTAAATAACTTATCCAAGGTTTTTATTAATTGTTTATCAGAACTAGGTAATCCTAGACCTTGCCTATTTTGGGGTAAGTTTAACAAGGGTTTTTCTATTTTATCATCTTGACTGATAATTTTATCTTCAAATTTTTCTTCAATTTTATCTAACTGTTTTCCTAGAGTTGCTAAATATTGGTTAGTGAAATTATTTTGTTCAATAATCTTCTTTTCATTAATATTAGTTCCTTCAGCAATCTTGAAAGGACTAGCAGTGACATAAGTGTTTTGAACTTTTATTATTATCGTTTCCAAAGGAGGATGACTAGAGGAAACTTTAGTTTTATCTTCCTTAACCCACTGTTTTTTAGTTATAACATTACATTTTCCATAATATCTTTCATACCATGAATAAAATGTAATATTTATCTTTTCTTTAAGCACAAATTTTTTCCATTTTTTAATTACCTTTTCTCTAGCAATTTCATTATGGTTTTCTCGAAATTGATGTCTTTTATTTTTATTTTCTTTTGAATTAAAATCATTGCTTAGTCTTTCCCATTTAGGTTTGAATTCTTTACTTAAAACTCTAAGTTGATGGTTAATAGCTTCAAAATCAGACTGTGTAGGTGATAATTGTTGTTCATTATCTCCGTCCTGACTTATAGTCTCATTATTATAACAGGGCTGACTAGTCTGTCCTTCATTGATAATTCCTTTTAGCTTAATATTTTGAAGTGTATTTTTACTTAATAACTATAGATCTTTTCTAGAAGATGTTATAGTATTACTGACAGAAGGTGTTATAGTACTATTAATATCTTCAATGACTAAGGATCGTCCAAGTCTTGAATCATCAAAACTTATCCGAACAGTACCATCTAAGTATTGTTTAATATTTTCTAAATTCATTATGTTATTATTAACTGGTATCTGGGGCATTTCATTTTCTAATATCCATTGCCTCGGGAGAGTTATATCTCTCCAAAGAATAGTCTTTGGAACTTGGATATTAGCATCACTCGTGCTACTCTGAATAAGAATAGTTTTATCTTTAGGACTTTTACTTAAAGCTTTTACATTTAAATTAGTTTTCATAGTTTTATAATAAATTCTAAATATCAAAGCAAGGGCCTGGGATCCCTCAATCATTTGGGTGATTTCTCCAGCTGTTTTGATATTTAAAGTTAATGCTTTTAACAAATGTGGGTCACTTAGACTTAATGTAAAATCTGGAAAGCAGTTAAAATGGACAGGTCCATTATGCAAACTAGATTCCATGATACCTAAGATGCTGGGAACATAATTTAAATATCTAGCATCACGCAAACATAAAAGTATGCTAGAATTAATACCTTTAATGCTTAGGGGTTTAACTACAACTTGAATTAGACCTATATGGATAAAATTATATCCTTTAAGTCTATGTTTTTTAATAACTTCATTAGTTAATAAAGAGCAATTTTCATGTTCTTTATTAATAGCATAAACCTTTTCAACAGTTTTAACATTATAATCAGACTTGAAATTATCCGAAAAAGTTGACTTGTAAATTTCTTTGGGTGAAACATTAGGTATGTTCCAATTTCCAAGGTCTTGACTCAAATTATCATAACTGTGTTCTTCCTGGTTGATAAAATCAGGAATAGATGAAAGGCTTGACCTATGGCTAGCTGAAGAGTTGGATCTGAACAGTCTACTCATATTTTGAATATTGTTCTCAAGGCATTAAGACACTTTCTGCAAAAGGGTGATAAACAAAAGACAAGGTAGAAGAAGATCTTACTAATGAAATGAAACTGGAACCCTAACCAAATCACAGGGATAACCTAAAAGTCTCTTGTTTCTAAATAAACATAAACCCAGACCGACACCTACCTAAGCAGACTCATGCCATATGGAAATGACCTGACGCCAAACACTGCTCCCACCGTGGAGACTTACTACAGCAAACGGTCAACATCTAGGCGGTCTAACAGTAAAGTCGGTGTTTTATGAAGGACGAAACAAAGATAGATTAGTAGGATATGTATGAAAAGGAAGAGAAACAGTAAACAGATCATTAAAAGTACTTAACAACTACCCATGGTATATATATATATATATATATATATATATATATAATGGTTGTTATTCATAATATGAATGATACATATGCTGGTGTGTATGATATTATTATGTATTGATACATATACTGATATGTATGATAATACAATAGATTAATTATAAACTATTGATCAATGTGATTGGATTTATTTTAGTTGAATTCTTGAATGAATGGGTTTCAACAAATGGGGTTTATGTACTTCGCCTCTTTATTTTTCTGATGTAAATTCTATCTCCCTTCCATGTACTTCCCTTTAACTACTGATCAATGTTTCTATTTTATGAAAATGGTTTGTAATAGGAATTAGATAAAATTACTTGAAGATTAGTATCGAAGATAAGTAGCGCTTGAAGACAAGTAACTACTGATCAAGGTTTCTATTATTAAAAATGATTTAGGAATTAATTAATAAGTAGTACTCTCATAATAAATAATTAAGTTTCTAAAGAGTTTAGGAATTGTAATTATTATATTAAATTAATTTAGTTCATAATTAGCTTAGGAATTAAATTAAAACCCTACTCCTAAAGAGTTTAAGAGGGTTGACTATATCTATAGATAAGAGTAGTCTTATTATGTATTAAGGTTACACAAACTTTCACAAGAATTGGGAGAATATTTCATATTTTTTTTACATCTAAGAGTTAGAGAGAGAGAGAGAGAGAGAGATAGAGAATTATGGCTAGTCACCCAAGGTTTAAAAAAACTTAAATTATTTCGTCAATTCATATTACTGTTGGTAGATCAACTTTAGAGGCTACATGCTTGGATGCTAACGTTGATCTAGAGATTCTAATAAGTAGAATTGAAGAGCAACGCGAAGGATTTGGAGGTGAACTTGTACCTATTGAAGAATTGGTTTTGCAAAGGTTTAACTCATTATCCTTCCTCAATTAAAAGTATCACATAGAAAAGATCTTGATTTTAGTTTGTAAAAAAAATTTAAAATCGTTTTATTGCATGTTTTCACTGTGTTATATAGTTTGATTTTATGTATATCATATTTTTACAAATCAATAGTTAATAGATCCAAAATCGGTGGCACCTTCATTTAGTAGTTCTAAGGAAATACGCACTTCAATTGGTTCACGTGACGCCCCCAAATTTGGATTACCTTAACCTCAGGTTTGGTGCTTACGGTACTACACATATATACCCATACATCATCATTCATTAGCTTAAAACATAATTTCAATACATTATCTTTATACAAAAGACATACTTCTAGTCCCAGGTTACTCTAACCTTTACGAATTACAAAAGATATAATAATATGAAATCTTATTACATATTACTACATAACATAAATAAAATATAAACTAAACAACATCTACTCGGTTACTTTTCCTTTCACTTTATCCTTACCAGATCCACTACCCTTTTTTTGACTTAGCTGAAATATTATGTTTAAAAAAGGGTAAGCAATTAAGTCACTCAGCAAGTATAAAACAGTTTAAGAACATAATATCTTATGAGTAAAAATATTTTTTTTCGAATAACCTTCAATATTTGTTTAATAATTGCAAAGAGGTTTGGATAATAGAAACAACATTTCTTTAGGTTTAAAATCATTACTTTCATGCTGAATAGTCATAAGACCAAGAACTCTTGAGGGACATTAACAATCACATAGACTGCTAACTCCGGGTAGGTCATGAGACCGCATTTGTTTAGATGTGTACTTCAGGGGATCAGTTTATCGTACCCTATATTGTGCACAATATAACTATCTAATTTAAACGTCAATCGAAATCATAATGTCCGATTATCTGGCTTTTAGTTACCCCTACTACGAGGGTTGTTCGTTCTTAGCTTGTAACACAGGATTCTGTACTAAATAATTTGGATTAGATTAGCTATAAAGAATCATTATGAATTCAATTATCATATCTCAAAGGTTTAGCCGAAATAAATGGCATAGACTCACATGGCAAAACAGTTCATGCATAACAAATTTTAAATCTTTAAAATAGTTCAATAATTGAACAATCTTTTCAAAACACTTTTGTGTAAACATGATATTCATTTATAAAGTATGAATTTAAGTACAACTATGGTTAGAATACTTTCCTCTTTTGTCAATTATCGTCCTCCGTTCGTCTTATATTTAATAAATTGTCTACCAATTAGTCATGTACGAACCCATATATTGATTTAACTAATCATATAAGTACCTTTGTACATCTTTTACCAATTCAGACACTTTTCTTAATCACATAATCACATTCGTATGTCCTTCAATAGTTTAGACACTTTATAACTCTTACACATTTTATCCAACATTTAAAAATACTAAATTTTTATCTTGACAACCTGACTCGGTTAACACGGCCCAACCGACTCGGTCGAATCGATCCGACTGACCAAATCGATTCAACTGGACAGACCTAATCGATCCGATAAATTATGGATCTAATCCAATTCGATATGGATTCGACCTGACCCGACTCGACCTAACTTGGGTTGACACGACCCGGACCGACCTGGTCAACAGACCCGACCTAGCATGCCTCGCTCTAGGTTTTACTCTGGAGCGGTGCATCCTGCGCTAGGTTTGTAGAATCCAAAAATTTCACCTGACGCACCCCGTACCAGGATTTGAACTACAACAATTCGTCGCGCGTCACTTGACTAATTTTTTTTTTGCTCTTCTTAACTTGTAAATTTTTCAACACTTAGCTTCTTATGATCATGTATTACTATTTTCAACACATTACACTTTTTCAACATTACCAAAAACACTCAGGGTTTCGATTATGTTTGATTTTTTGAAAATGTTATTTATATTTTGTCGATCGTTACAACCTGTTCAAAAAGCATTTCTTGGTCTAATCGTCATATATTAACCACTTGACTCTAAACCACATAAACACTTAAGATAATGGATCAAACACTTAGTTTACATCACCATGATTAAAGCCTTAACATACATTTTCACTTTCTAGGGTTTTAACCCAAAATATTTATTAGTTCCTTTCAAAATCATTGTGAACTTATATTATGCTTCTTTCTCAAATGTTTAAAAATAGATAATCACTATATGTTGTAGATCTATATCATACACATAAATCTTCAACATATGTTATCAACTTGGTTTTTCAATTATAACATATCATTATCACAACTAGGGTTTCAAAATACCCAACTAGTGATTTCTTACACTTTGAAAGCCATACATGAAATCTATCCAAATAAACACATATCTATCACTAAAAAACCACCATCCTTACATCTTGGATCCTCCATGATCCATCAAAACACATAAACTCTCCCATAACAAGCATTTACCAACAAGACACGACATGAAACATAGTTAATCAAAAACTAGGGTTTAGGGATTAGAACACTTTTAAACCTTCTTATGACCTTCTTCCTTCTTGCAAAGTAGCTCACTAAGCTTAAATGATCCACTTTCTAATGTCTTGTTAATCCTTATCTCTTTGATTTTAAGGTTTTCTGTTTCTTTTTTCTTTTAAGCTTTCGTTTATTTCTCTCTACTTCTCTCTTTCTTTATCTAACACTTAGCACCAAGTGAACAACTAAAGAGCCTTTCTTTCTATTTTAGCTAGTGAAACACTTACATATTGTATATCTAAAATATTTCACCAACTCTCTCTCTTCCCCACACAAACTAGCCATCCTAGTTTCTTACACCATCACCAACTATGTCATTTCCTATCTTTTGCTTTTACACATGCTCTTAAGCTTCTTAAGGAAGCTAACCAAGCTCCCACTTACCTCCTCCATCAGTCAAATATGGGGCCCTATAAGCCCCAAATTCCCTTCTTTCTCCTTTTCATTTAATAGCCTAAAGGTGCAATTGTACTTGTATACCAATACACATACACACACACACACCCACCCCAATACAAAATCATTTGGGGTAGGGTTTGGACTTCAATTAAATGATTCATTGGGTTTTACCACATTTTTAACTTGGCCCTCAATTAAGTAAATTGGGCCATTAATTCTCTACAACATTAAATTAAGTTGGGCTACTAGTTTAATTCTCACAAATTTGGCCCTAAACAAAGTTACACAATTGCTTGGGCCTAATTAATCTCTACAACTCAAATCACCAACTTAGTTAGGGTTTAGATTTAGTAGTTAGGGTTTTGACTTTTTGGTTAGGGTTTCTAGTTAACCTAACTAGTTCCTTAATCCCATCGGATCAATTAGGGTTTTTATTTTTTAGTTTCATCCTAACCAACTTAGTTAGGATGTAATCAATTTTTATTCTCGTATTTTTAAAAAGTAAATACGTTCTTGAATACCAAATAAACGCTATCCATGAAAGTGAAATTTCGAAAAAACGAAAAATGCTTTACGTGTGAATAGTATTTTCGGGTTATTTTTTTATAGTTTTTTTATTCTTTCATAATTCATTAACACATATTAATCATCGCATAACACATTAATTAGATCACTTATATCTTTCTTATTAATCATTAATGATCATATTATAAAAGTTACAGAATTTTGGATCATTATAGTTCGACTATTACTATTATACCCTTGACCTTGGTTTGATCTGTTTGTTAGCGTGAGTTCCATTTAAGTAGATCACCTCAACTACTTTGGAGAAAACTCTTATGTTCTCGCTGAATACTATTTTTAGTCTAGCATTTCGTAGAAATTTAAGGATTGTGAGAAAATAAGAGTCGACTCATTCGAATTGGTTAAAACAAAGTTGATTTCCTAGTACTAGTTGGTTGGTCGACATGATTTTAGAAAATATTTTGAGCTAAAACAAAAAAATTAAAGTTAGGGTCTTGAAAATTGTGAGTAAAAGAGAGTAAAGGTTGTAAGATGGTAAAGTAAGATAGAGAAAGCATAAACGCAAATGAACCTATGAAAAGTCAAAAATTAAAATTTCAAAATATATGTTTGTACTTCCTTCTATTTATTGCTGAGTGGGACACATGTAAGAACTCTATTTGAGGAATAGTCTGTTATAATTATTGCATATAACTGTAGCAGTTACATTTTGCTTTTAACTTGCTTAAACTATTTTCTTCACCATGCGCCTTGCGATTGATTTATCCATTCGTTGTGTTAGTCCTCATTCGTAGAGTATACCATCACAGTGTGCACTTTCACTTTACGATCCATTAGGTACTCTACATTTCACTATATAATCCATTATTTTTTAGAGCTCACTATACGAAATTATTTCTCCATGGTTAGTTTCATAATACAAAGATTAAGTACTTAAATTTAATATGCCTAATTCATTTATTAACTTATTAAATATGGATTCACCTAATGATCTAGTAAACACATTAGCTAATTAATTATAATCTGTTGGGATAAAATGTAATGCAATACTACCATTTTGAACGTGATATCTAATAAAATAATATTTGATGTCTATATGTTTAGTTCTAGAATGTAAGATATGATTATAAGTGATAGATATAACACTAGTATTTTCACAAAATATAGGAATATATTTAAATTCAAACCTATAGTCAACTAGCTATATCTAAACAAAATATAGGAATAGATTTATCCAAAGAATTTAAGCACAACAACTACCAACAGTAATGTACTTAGCTTCTACAATTGAAGTTGAGACTGAGTTTTGCTTCTTGTTAATCACGAGACAAGTCTATTTCCTTACAATTGGTAAGTCCCACCAGTACTTTTTTTTTTTTTTGTCTGTTTTGTATCCTGCAAAATTAGTATCTAAATAACCAATTGATCAAAGGAAGACTCTTTGGGATACCACAAGTTCAAATTTGGTATACCCTCGAGATATCTAAAAATTCTCTTAATAGACATCAAATGAGATTCCTTAAATCTAGCACAAATATATGTATAAAATATTATATCAGGTCTACTAGCAATGATGTACAGGAGAGAGTCAATCATACTTGTGTATTGTATTATATCAACACCATTACCGTGTTTGTCCTTGTCTACTTTAGTTGTAGTAACCATTATAGTCTTTATAGGAGTTGCTAATTTTATGCCATACTTTTTAAGTAAGTCGTTGATATACTTGTCTTGGTTTATGAATATTCCTTCATCAGTCTGCTTCACTTGGAGTCTAAGGAAGAACTTCAGTTCTTCCATCATGCTCATTTAAAACTTGTTCTAAATAAACTTGACAAATCTCTCATATAACTTTTCATCAGTAGAACCAAAATAAATTTGTCCTACCAATGTCTTATCTTTATACTTTTTAAGGAATACTGTTATGTTTACTCTACCTTTAATGAATCATTTTTCAATAAGAAATACAGTTAAAGTGGCATACCATACTCTAGGTAAAATGTATTAATTTATATAATGTCTTATATAATCTAAATACATAATTAGGGTGACTCAGATCAACAAAATCTAGAGATTGTTTAACATAAATCTCTTCTTAAAGTTCTCTATTGAGAATTGCACTCTTAACATCCATTTGAAAAACCTTGAATTTAATGTGGGATACATATACAAGAGACATCCTAACAGCTTCAAGTCAAACAACGGGTGCAAATGTCTTATTATAGTCAATTGCTTCTTCTATAAGTATCCTTTAACGTCCAATCTGATATTGTTCTTTGTTTTCACACCTTCTTCATCCATCTTATTTTTATAGACCCATTTTGTAATCATAAGAAGATGATCCTTTGGTCTTGGAATCAATCTCTAAACCTTACATCTCTCAAACTAGTTTAGCCCTTCTTGTATAGATTCAATCTAGCTGGAATCTTGAAGAGTCTCATCAATCTGCTTGGGTTCTATTGGAGATAAGAGATTCAAATAGAAGCATTCATTCTGAGTTGAAGATCTTGTTATAACTCTTGCATTTGGATCACCAATGGTTATGTCTTGTGTGTGATCTCTTTTCCATCTACTTCTAATTAGAACATCAATCCGCGTGTCTTCTTATTTGAGATTTTTTAGATTGGGTTCAGTGTTGTGGTGTAAGAGGATCATCAATTCACATACTTTTCAATTCTTGAACAACTAGCCCTACGATCTCTTCAATTGACTCAACAATCTCTTGATGTTGATTGTAGGGTCTTTCTGCTCGACGTTTTCCTATTCTTGCTATACTAATTCATCAAAGACAATAACTTTACTTGGCTCTACAATGTTAGTTTCATCAAATATAATATGTATTAAAATGTCAACATTTAACAGTCATTTATTAAATACTTTATATGTTTTACTATCAATTAAATATCCAAGAAAATTACCTTCATCTGATTTTGGTTAAAATTTAATTAAGTAACTCTTACCACTGTTGAGTATATACCAAAGTGTAATAACCAATGTTAAGCTTCTTTCACTTCCAAAGCTTGTAGGATGTCTTCTTATAAGTAGAGTGAATAAGAGATTTATCTTGAGTATAGTAGATAGTGTTGACATTTTTAGCCCAAAAATATTCTGGTAGTCTTGCTATTGTTAGAAGTGTCCTCCCTGTTTCAATAAGAGTTGGGGAGTTCTTGGTGCACAGAAGTTGCGATGAATACCATTATCTGGATAAAACATGTCAACCTAAAAAAAGTAAAATTCTCTTCCATGATCACTCCTTATAAATTTGATATTCCCTTCTTTCTCATTCTCAATCAGTTTGAAGAATTTAATCAATTGAGCATTGGTTTCATCCTTAGAGGCCAGAAAGAAAAAAATCATGTAAATCTTGTATAATCATCTACTATAGCCAATATGTATCTCTTTCTTTCAAGGCTGATAATTAGTGTGGGCTCAAATAAGTTCATATATAGAAGTTGTAATGTCCTAGTGTTAGAGTTAATTGTCTTACTTTTGAATGAGGTTTTGGTTTTCTTCCCTAGTTGACATGTTTTGCAAGACTTCTCTTTAATAAAGTTCAGCTTAGGTAAATCAAAGACTAGATCCTTGGAAACCAGCTTACATATGTTCTGAAAGTTCATATGTTCGTCTTGTATACCATAACCAGTTAACATCTTCTAAAATTTTGGCAAAGAAGCAAGTTGTTTTTGTTTAGCTCAGCTTTGCAAGGTTCACCAAATATACATTTTCATCTCTGATTTTAGTTAGCTTTACTTATTTTGTCTCCAGTTCTCTTATTTGTCATTGGTTATTAAGAAAGATAACTTGATGTCCTTTGTCACATAATTAAGTAATGCTAAGGAGATTGTGCTTCAAACCTTCCACAAATGCTACTTTGCTAAATGATACAACATCATTCCTTATAGTGCCATAACCTATAGTTTTTCGTGAATTGCTATCTCCAAATATAATAATATGTCATTTTTTCTTGAAATTTGATAATAAAACCTTATTTTCAGTCATATGTCTTGAGCAACCTTTGTCTAAATACCAGATTGATGAAGTGGTGCTTTTATCCTACAAATAAAGTCACATTTTACTTTGATACTCATACCTACGTGGGTCCTACTTGGTTTGTTCTCTTAAAAACTCATACTTGTCTGACCTTAGGCCTCACATAAATAGATATGTATCAAAATCACGTATAACAACAATATGTCCATAATAATGACAGTTGTAGTAAATAGTATGATGCATGCTTATGTGTGTGTTTGAATTCCTTCTTTTTAGGGATATGTGTGGGGCAAAAGAACCTCTTACCTTTTTTTTAAGCTGGTATTCTTTCTGTTTCTATACTATTATATGATTTTGAGGTTTTGTAGGGTATAAGATAACTCTATAATTCTTACTAGGTTAGTTCGTAGAGTGAGTATATACAGACTCTACGATCGTTCGAGGCTTGAATGCAACTTTGACTTTACCGTGCAATCTCTTAAATCTTGACTAGTGTATGATCGATTGTTCTCAAGGATCACAATCTAATCAGAAAAAATCATAGAGCTTTGAATTGTAGGCTAAAGTACCAATGTAGATATCACAAACACAATACCTCTATAGGAAGTAGATGTAATGACCACAAATTTCATGTCACATTATAATTAGAATTAAGTACTAATTAACAATGAATTTAAATTCTTGTGTTAATTAATTGTGCACTTATGTGATTGAATGATTATATTAATGTATTTGTATATTCATTTATTTATTAAAGAGAACATAATGAATTAATAAAGTAACTAATTAAAGAATAGATTAAATAATGCAATTTAAAATAAACTAGTTAACCTAGTAGCCTAATTAATTTAAATAAAGTAAGTCTAATGGGATTATGAGTTTAATTAATGGATTTACTAATTAAAGTCCAAGAGAATTAATTTTGAGGTCCATGGAATAACTGAAATAACTAGTCCATGTAATAAGACCATGATTTAATTAAACTAGCCCAATGCTTAATTTAATTTCAAGTATTATGGGTTAGTTAGTGTTAGTTTAATAAAATGAATTAATTGAGCCCAATCAAATTAATATGATGAGTCCAATTATATTAATTCAAGAGCCCAACTTAGAGCCCAACATAAGTCAAAAGGATGGTCAATGTTTATACAAGTTGGTGATTATATATATATATTACCAATTAAGACATAAAGAAAAATAAAAAATAGGAGAAAATAGAAGTAGATGGCTAGCCATGTGAGGGGGGACCCACTTGCGGTGCATTGCTCCAAGCTTTCTTAAGAAGACCACCCTACATCACTCTTCCCCATTGTATGCTAGCAAGCTTACTTGAGGTGCATACTTACACACATTGTATGTATACATTTTTACTAGTTAATTGTGTATTACACTCTTCATTCATTTCATTAGTTCAAGTGCAAGTCATTTAGAAAGAGAAAAAGCTAGAGAAAAAAGAGAGAGAATTCTCTAGAGAAAACAAGAGTGTTCTTGTGTTCTTGGTTCTAGCATCTTAGATAGATCAAGGAGAGTAAGGGTGCATGTCATCTACTCTCATATCATACTTTGGAAGGAAAAGAAAAAGAGCATCTAGATCATCAAGGTTTAAAAGTGTTCTATCCTTATTTAATTTTACTTTTCTATGGTTAAAAATTCTTTTAAAAGTATTTGCCATTGTTGGTTGTGGGAGTTTAAGTGATGTGGAACCATGAAGGGTTCGAAGATATAAGGGAGGAAGATTTGATGGAGGAAATTTGATAAATATATGTGTATTATGTGTATATGTTCATGAATGTGTATAAAAAGTATTTTTAATGGTCAAAATATATTTTGATGGTCAAAATCTACTTTCAGAACTCTCTAATCTTAAATACATGCTAGAGTGGTAGATCTATGGTTGCATGGGTGTCAAATGAGTTTTTTGTATGCATTAGTGTCATAAAAGTTGATCAAATGCATGAAATCAACCTTGCCGGAAAAGCTTAAACGGAACAGTCCGGTTCCCGGAGTTACTGTTTACGTTCCGTAACTCGTAATCGAGATCCTTAAATTTTGGATGGTAGATCTATGAGATACGAAACTTTTCCAAATGGAACGACTGAAAAATATTAAACGAGCTGTCCGTGGTGATTTTTCTCGTAAAACAGTTCCTGTCGAAAATTTCGCCAAAACCCTACTGTCTAGATTTTTGTCGAGGCTGTTTTGACCACTTAGTTGTTTCAAAAATTCTGAAACCCAAAAAATTATGAAATTTTTTGTGGAGTCAGTATGTGGTCATATGTAGCTACTGTATAAATTTTGTTTCATTCTGATGTACGGTTAATTTTTGATAAATGTTGCTATTTTGGACAAAAATAACAAATTTAAAAATAGGAAATGGACTTGGAAAATTACAGGAAATTTATTTTGTGAGTGATATATATTATACTAAAGATATCCAGAAGATATAAAAAATAATAAGGCAGTTTGATATTATTAATAAATACAATTGAGTTAAGAAGGATTGAAAAAATTATTGTAAATTAAGTCATAAAATTACGAAATATAATTTTATGGACTATTATTTGTTAAAATAAGTTAATAATGCTAATAAAGGGTAATTTAGTCATTTGTTATATCAGTGGCATGAATTGGTTATTAAATTATTTGAATTATAAGAATTAAACAATTAAATTAAATTGTTTAAATTGTGTTTGGCTATTATTTGAATAAAAGTGATTATTTATTGATATAATAATAAATTGATTTAAAATCTTGAAGATTAAGTAATATATCACTTAATCATTATGAGTAATGTTAAAATGATTTAATCTTTTGGCGAAGAGTTAAATATTATAAAATAAATATAATATTATTAAATGATTAATAATATTAAAAATTTAAATAAAATATTATTAAATAATTAATAATATTAGAAACTTAATAAAATATTATTAAATGATTAATGAATACAATATTATTAAATGGTTAATAATATTAGAAACTTAATTAAAATATTAGCAAATGATTAATAATATTAATAACTCAATAAAATATTATTAAATGGTTAATAATATTAGACAAGTATTAAAGAATATTAAATGGTTAATATCATAATTAAGTGATTAAAATATTACCAAATGATGATAATATTTTTAAATGTTATATGTTAGACTTATGTGATTAAATGTTAGTTTTAAGAGGATTTAAGGATATGTCAATGTGGGTTACAAATTGGGATGTCAACCTTATCAATATTAGGTCTTTTCAAAGGAAGTAGATAAGTTTACTGTAAGCAGTAATTCGCGGACGAAGAAAGTTTTTCTTTACCCAGTTTTGTATTTATTTTACAAGCATGCTGTGTGGGTTAATTATTAAAAATTAATCCACATCAATATTACTATTCGCACTAGGGTGCACTTAAAGAATTGTTTCATCATTTATCTGTGAAACACTAGAGTTCTGTTATTTATGAATTGTTTAAGAATGAGTCTATGCTAATTGTTTCAGCTAGACCTTGCATGATTAAATTCAATAAATTAAATATTGTTAAAGCTTATCCAACCCAATAGTTGGTGCAGACTCTTATAGTAAGACTAAAAAAGAACAACCCTATAAGGGGATTAATATCGGAAAATCGAACATGCGCTAGATGTCTAAGTGTTATGCATATACATATGGGTTAAAGAGGTTGATCCCCTCGGATACCAAAATACTAAGAGGCTCAGATGAAATTCTGATTTGCCTTCTCTAGTTCATGGTCTTTAGTGACTACTCAGCAGTAAAGATTCATTAATTCCTGGTAAATTGGAACTTAATTCTCTTTCCTTCACATGTGTTATATGTTAACGGAAACCTTAAAAGTTATCTATTTAAAATCGTGATATACCTTTCATATGATTCTGTTTATTTAAACTTGTTGAGCAACGTAGTTGCTCATCCTTGCTATAACACATTACTTTTCAGTCAAGCCAGAAAGCTCGAAGAAGAACAAGGGCAAGAATAAAGTTTAAGAATAGTTTAGCTATGCATGCTGTTTACTTTATGTTTTGTAACTTTGTTATGTAAACACTTTTGAACAATCAAGGTGTATGTTGGTATTATGTAAAGGTTAATAGACCTTGGGACTAGAAGTACCTTTTTAATGAACAATGTATGTTTATTTATTCCACTTTAGATTATAGAATGTGTTTGATGATGTTATTTGATGAGTACCAAATGCGAGGTTATGGAACCCGGATTTGGGGGCGTCACAGGTTGGTATTAGAGCTGTAGGTTATAAAACTTTAGGTTTCGCTACCTTAGGATATAACCTTAGAAGAGTTAACTCATTATGAGTTCTAGGTGATGGATTTTGGAAATTCATCGAGTCGAGTAGTAACACAATTCAATATACTTTCATTTCATCTATGAATATATTTTATTGCAGTACTAATGTCATTTTATTTGTGTGATTATAGGATGCTTGAGATTGGTCAGCCGAGCCACACTATTGAGGAGGATTACATAGATATCCATATGGATACGGCATAGTCGCTGGTGGTTGCACCTATAGAGGATTTTGAGTCATATCCTGAGATGCAGGATATTGAGGATCGAGAATCAGAACCAGAGCTGGAGCTTAGGGAGGATCCAGTGACTGAGGAGGAGGAGCCAGCTGAATATGCTAATGACATGGACACTACTGTCGGTGACATCATCGATGAGATGAATACGAAGAACGATAAGCTGGAGGATAGAGTCCAGCACTTGGAAGAGCATAATCAGACCCACCAACAAATGGAGGATCAGTACAAGGCGTTGGCATGTCAGTTCTCCGGTGAGAACACTGAGCTGAAGGATCAGGTAGCTGATTTAGAGGAGTAGGTTCAGGAGTACATGGACTCCGTGGGGCATATTGGACACTTGACCCATCAGTTGGTAGCTCAAGATACAGAGCTGCAGGCTAAACTGGCTAGGTCTGAGGCTAAATTAGCAGAGGCTGAGTTGAAGATTCAGCAAGTGCTGGATGAGAAGGAGGCTATCAAGGTCCACTGGCAGGAGGCAATCGAGGATATGATAGAGATGGAAGTGCAGAGAGATGCTGCACATGGACAGATGTTCGAATTGGAGGAAGAGATTCGAGAGAAGAGAGTGAGGCTGTATAGGGCAACATATGCCTATCGCACTTCACACGACAGATTCTAGAGGAGGGTACATCGCTACCCAGCAGAGGAGGGTCAGATCAGGCATACCATTAGTAGGAACTTGGTGATGGCCATCGGTAATGAGGAGTACGATGATGCAGTGCGTCGGGGGATGCACCATTAATAGATTTGCTAATTAGTAGTTATGGTTATTAGTATGCTTTATTTATGATGTTTGTAGACGGATGCAGTAAAACCTTACTTTTATTTTGGTAGTAGGTTAGTATGATATGAATCCCAACTCTAGGATTTTAGAGAATATATTTTTGATAAATCCCATCTTTTGTAGCCTTTTCGGGATAGATACATTCCTAGCAGTATGCTTTTGGTGTAAAGTGCTATGCACTATGTTTTGGCATATTAATATAAATGAAGTTATGTTTTATGATTATGTGTTTTGATTGATTAAATCTTTACATGTAATATTTAATGTTTAAAAGATAAAAGAATAAGATTTAGTAATAATAATAACTTAGAAGTTTTCTTTTCTCTTTAAATCAGACAATGGTGCCACGTATACAACCACCAAGAATCCAAGGGGTAGAAGAGTCAGTTACTAACGATGAGGGAGGACACAATGTAGACCCGATGCAGAACTTTGTCGATATGCTAGTAGAAGCAACGCAGAATCGACATCCAATGGTAGGAAATCCGCCACCATCGCCGAATCAGTTGGCCAATTTCAAGGACTTCAAAACAGTCGGACCACCAGAGTTTAGGGGAACGACAGACCCAATCGAAGCCCAGTCATGGATAAAGGAGATAGAAAAGGCATTTATTATTGCAAGAGTGGCGGAGGAGCAAAAGACTATTTTTGCTACCTACACGATGAAGGGAGAGGCCATTTTTTGGTGGGAAGCCAATCAGAATAGGGTCAGAGAAGGTGTGGTGTCATGGGCAAGGTTTAAGGAGATATTTGATGAGAATTACTTTCCAAAAAGTATGAAGAGTGGGATGGAGGTTAGATTTTTAGAACTGAAGAAGGAAAATATGTCGGTACCCGAGTATGCGGCAAAATTTAATGAGTTGGCCAGGTTCGCTCCACATCAGGTGGACACGGAGGAACGCAAGGCCAGAAGATTTAAGAATGGTTTAAAACCATGGATATTTAGTAAGGTGGTAGTGCTATAGATTGATTCATTCTCAACTCTGCTGGAGAAGTCAATCATAGCTGAAGGAGGAAACGAGGCGTTATCCAAGTATAACTAGGAGAGGAACAAAAAGAGGAGCGAATGTGGAAATAAGAATAATAACATTGGTGGAAGCAGCAACAACAAACGAAAATGGGACAACAACAATGATAAGAGCTCTGGAAATCAACAGGGAAATTTTTAGAAAAAGAAGGCATGCAACAACTGTAGGAAGAATCATTCCAGGGAATGCATGAAGGGCAAGAACATATGCTACAACTGCGGGCAGGAGGGACACATTACTTCAAAGTGTCCCCACCCAAAGAAGGGAGGATGTTACTCGTGCGGAGCTGCTTATAATAGGATAAAGGATTGTCCTAAAAGGAAGAATGATGGAGGAAGCGGCAACAAGAACAATAACAACTGATTGACTATTGGAGGACCGGTACAATAGAACAGGCCGACAACCTTCAACATGACTGTGCAAGATGCCATGGAGTCAAAAAACGTAGTGTCAGGTATTATTCCAATCAATAATATAAATGCTTACGTATTATTTGATTCGGGTGCTACCAGTTCATTTGTGTCTGATGATTTCGCTAAACGGCTAGAATTTCCTAGAGAAAAGTTAGAAAACCCTATGAATATAGAAGTTGTGAATAAAGAAGTGATTATTGTTGAGTATATACATAGAAATTGTTGTGCGGAGATACAGGGTCAAAAGATGTGCGTGAATTTAATTCCGATACGCTTAGGAGAGTTTGATGTCATTTTGGGAATGGATTGGTTATTTAACCATGGGGCAGTGATTGATTGTCAAAAGAAGAGCATACACCTTAAGACACCAAATAGGTCTAAGGTAGTATTTTATGGTAGTAAGTCATCGGGGCAATCTTGCTGTCTGACGATGATGCAGGCCAAAAAAATTGTTAAAGAAAGGATGTGTAGGGTATTTGGCTCATGTAGTGAATACAAAGATGGTGAATCTAGATATGGAACAGATACCAATAGTTAAAGAGTTCATGGATGTGTTTCCTGAGGAACTGCCAAGACTTCCGCCAGATAGGGAAATAGAATTTGTAATTAATTTAGTGCTGGGGTCAACGCCAATATCAAAAGCACCATATAGGATGGCTCCGGTAGAATTGAGGGAGTTAATGGTACAGTTGCAAGAATTGTTGGATAAGAAGTACATTCGACTGAGTGTTTCTCCATGGAGAGCACCTGTGTTGTTTGTAAAGAAAAATGATAGATCGATGAGACTTTGTATGGACTATAGAGAGTTGAACAAAGTAACGATCAAGAACAAGTACCCATTGCCAAGAATTGATGATTTATTTGATCAACTAAAAGGGGCGAAGTACTTTTCGAAGATTGACTTAAGGACTGGCTAACACCAGTTAAAAGTAAGGAAGGAAGATGTGCCGAAGACAGCATTCAGAACTCGTTACAGTCACTATGAGTTTCTGGTGATGTTGTTTGGACTGCCGAACGTGCCAGCCACATTTATGGACCTGATGAACAGAGTGTTCAAGCGGTACTTAGACAAGTTCGTAGTGGTGTTCATTGACGATATTCTGGTATATTCCAAGACTGAAGAGGAACATGCCGAACATTTGAGGTTAGTATTGGAGCTATTGAGGAAGGAACAGTTGTACGCAAAATTTTTGAAGTGCGAATTCTGGTTAGAGATAGTTCAATTTTTAGGACACGTTATTGACAAGGAAGGAGTTTCAGTAGATCCTGCAAAGGTGGAAGCGGTGAGGAATTGGGAACAACCAAGAACGCCAATGGAGATTAGGAGTTTCTTAGGTTTAACGGGTTACTATCGGAGATTTATCAAGGATTTTTCAAGGATAACAATGCCATTAACAAATTTGACGAGGAAGACAGTGAAGTATGTATGGACGGAGAAGTGTGAGGAGAGTTTTTAGGAGTTAAAGAAAAGACTTAGTGAAGCACCTGTGTTGATTTTACCAGACGATACGGGAGGTTTTACGGTCTATAGTGATGCGTCACACAAGGGACTAGGTTGTGTGCTTATGCAAAATGGTAAGGTCGTTGCGTACGCATCACGCTAGTTAAAGGATTATAAGAAGGGATACCCTACCCATGACTTTGAGTTAGCAGCGGTAGTGTTTGCCCTTAAAATATGGAAGCATTATTTATATGGAGAAAAATGTGAGATATACACAGATCATAAGAGTCTGAAGTATATCTTCACACACAAAGAGTTAAACATGAGGCAAATGAGGTGGTTAGAATTGATTAAAGATTACGATTGTGAAATTCAATATCATCCCGGTAAGGCCAATGTAGTAGCAGATGCTCTAAGAAGAAGGAGTAGAGAGAAGTTGTTTGTATTAACAGACCAGGAAGAACTAGTAAAAGAAATGGCTCGAATGGAGTTGGAGGTGAAAAATCCGAAGGGGTCAGAGGATAAGTTAGTAGAAATAGAAGCAAGTCCAACCTTATTAGACAAAGTAAAAGAGGATCAAGGTAAGGATGAAGAATGTGATCGAATAAGGAAGAAGATGACTGATGGAGAGGAGGTCAAATACAAAGTTGATAGCAAAAGATTGTTAAGATTTGAAAATCGAGTTTGGGTGCCTTCAGTCCCTGAATTGCGAGAAGAGATTTTGCAAGACGCTCATAGTACGAGATACTCGATACATCCGAGTAGTACGAAGATGTATCAAGATCTACGTCAATATTTTTGGTGGCCAAATATGAAGAGAAAGGTCGCAGAGTGTGTCAGCCGATGCCTAACTTGTCAAAGGGTAAAGGCAGAGCATCAAAGACCAAGTGGATTATTACAGTCATTAGAGATTCCCGAATGGAAATGGGAGCATATGACAATGGATTTTGTGGTAGGACTTCCAGCAACACAGAAGGGATACGACGCTATTTGGGTGATCGTAGATCGACTAACAAAGTCAGCACACTTTTTGTCAATTAAGATCAGTTTCAATTTGGATTAGTTGGCCAAGTTGTATATCAAAGAGATAGTTTCAAGACATGGAGTACCAGTATCTATTGCGTCTGATAGAGACCCGTGTTTCACGTCAAATTTTTGGAGGAGTCTTCAATAAAGAATGGGGACGCAATTAAGGTTGAGTACCGCGTAACATCCATAAGCGGGTGGGCAGAGTGAAGGAACTATTTAGACATTGGAAGATATGCTCAGAGCCTGTGTAATGGATTTCAAGGGAAGTTGGGAGGACCATCTACCTTTAGTAGAATTTGCATATAACAACAGTTATCACACGAGTATAGGCATGCCGCCTTATGAAGCATTATATGGAAGAAAATGTAGAACACCCTTATGTTGGGATGAAGTGGGAGAACGCCGACTGTTAGGGCCAGAATTAGTTCAGCAGATAGTAGAGATTATCAAAATTATTAGAGCTCGTTTAGTAGCAGCTGAAAACTGTCAGAAGAAGTATGCAGACTTGCATCGCCAGAAACGAGATTTTGAAGTGGGAAGTTTTGTATTTGTGAAAGTATCACCATGGAAAGGGAAAATTAGATTTTGGAAGAAAGGAAAATTGAGTCCAAGGTTCATAGGACCATTCGAGATATTGAAGATAGTTGGTGAAGTGGCGTACAGGATAGCTTTACCTCCTGAACTGGAACATATCCATAACGTGTTTCACGTGTTAATGTTGCGACCATACAATCCAGATTACAAGCACGTTATATCCTATGAGCCGATCTAGGTAGAGAAAGACTTATCATATGAAGAAATTCTTGTCCAAATATTAGATAGGAAAGAACAAACGTTAAAGAATAAGGTTATACATTCTGTTAAAGTGCTATGGAGGAACCACAATACCGAAGAAGCTATATGGGAACTCAAGGAAAAAATGAGGAAGAATTTTCCAAGTCTTTTTGAGTAACCTTGAATTTATAATTCTGGGAACGAAATTCTTATAAGGGAGGGAGAATGTAATGACCACAAATTTCATGTCACGTTGTAATTAGAATTAAGTACTAATTAACAATGAATTTAAATTCTTGTTTTAATTAATTGTGCACTTATGTGATTGAATGATTATATTAATGTATTTGTATATTCATTTATTTATTAAAGAGAAGATAATGAATTAATAAAGTAATTAATTAAAGAATAGATTAAATAATGTAACTTAAAATAAACTAGTTAACCTAGTAGCCTAATTAATTTTAATAAAGTAAGTCTAATGGGATTATGAGTTTAATTAATGGATTTACTAATTAAAGTCCAAGAGAATTAATTTAGAAGTCCATGGAATTATTGAAATAACTAGTCCATGTAATGAGACCATGATTTAATTAAACTAGCCCAATGCTTAATTTAATTTCAAGTATTATGGGTTTGTTAGTGTTAGTTGAATAAAAATGAATTAATTGAGCCAAATCAAATTAATATGATGAGTCCAATTAAATTAATTCAAGAGCCCAACACAAAGTCAAAAGGATGGTCAATGTTTATACAAGTTGGTGATTATATATATATATATATATATATATATATATATATATATATGTATATGTATATATATTACCAATTAAGACATAAAGAAAAGTAAAAAATAGGAGAAAATAGAAGTAGATGGCCAGCCATGTGAGGGGCGACCCACTTGGGGTGCATTGCTCCAAGCTTTCTTAAGAAGACCACCTTACATCACTCTTCCCCATTGCATGCTAGCAAGCCTACTTGAGGTGCACTTGATGTGCATACTTACACACATTGCAAGCATACATTTTCACTAGTTAATTGTGTATTACACTCTTCATTCATTTCATTAGTTCAAGTGTTAGTCATTTAGAGAGAGAAAAAGCTAGAGAAAAAAGAGAGAGAATTCTATAGAGAAAACAAAAGTGTTCTTGTGTTCTTGAGAGCTTTGAGAGAAACACTTAGAAAGCTTGGTTCTAGCATCTTAGATAGATCAAGGAGAGTAAGGGTGCTTGTCATCTAATCTCATATCATACTTTGGAAGGAAAAGAAAAAGAGCATTTAGATCATCAAGGTTTAAAAGTGTTCTATCCTTATTTATTTTTACTTTTCTATGGTTAAAAGTTCTTTTAAATGTATTTGCCATGGTTGGTTATGGGAGTTTATGTAATGTGGAACCATCAAGGGTTCGAAGATATAAGGGAGGAAGATTTGATGGAGGAAATTTGATAAATATATATGTATTATGTGTATATGTTCATGCATGTGTATAAAAAGTATTTTTAATGGTCAAAATATATTTTGATGGTCAAAACCTACTTTCAAAACTCTCTAATCTTAAATACATGCTAGAGTGGTAGATCTATGGTTGCATGGGTGTAAAATGAGTTTTTGTATGCATTAGTGTCATAAAAGTTGACCAAATGCATGAAATCAACCTTATCGGAAAAGCTTAAATGGAACAGTCCTGTTCCCGGAGTTACTGTTTATGTTCTGTAACTCGTAATCGAGATCTGTAAATTTTGGATGGTAGATCTATGAGATACAAAAAATTTCCAAGTGGAACGACTAAAAAATATAAAACGAGCTGTCCGTGGTGATATTTCTTGTAAAAGAGTTCATGTCGGGAATTTCTTCAAAACCCTAGTGTCTAGATTTTTGTCGAGGCTGTTTTGACCACTTATGTTATTTCAAAAATTCTGAAATTTTTATAACTGGTAATATATGTTACAAGGAAGATACTGACCAAAAATGAGCTTATTCGAACTTCGGATAAGTGAGTTATGGCACGTAAACATTTTGCAATTTTAAAAATAAATGGTTATAACTTGAGTTTTAACACCCAAAAAAATATGAAATTTTTTATGGAGTCATTATGTGGTCATATGTAGCTACAATAAAGAAAAATTTGTTAACTGAAAAATTCGTATGCAGGCTTACATGGATACAATAGACGATGAACTGTTCGAGACAGTACTTAATGGACCAGTCATACCAATAAAGCTTGCATTAACGATGAAAGATCCAAACAAGCTAGTAGAAAAGAAAAGAGAAGAATGGACTGACAACGAAAAGAAGGATGTTCAATGAGACTAAAAGGCCAAAAACATCCTATTCCAATCTCTAGATGATGAGTTATTTGAAAACGTTGTCAACTGCAAAACAACTTAAGAAGTCCGGCAGACTCTGTTGATCATGCACGAAAGAACAGAAGAAGTTAGAGAAAATAAGTAATCACTACTAATTCAGCAACATGAAATGTTCACCCATATATCAGGAGAGAACATTACAAACACCTATGAAAGATTTAACTTGCTGCTAAACTCTGTCAGATCATTTGAGAAAGTCTACCCAATTAAAGATCTCATCATCAAATTCATAAGATCATTACCAAGCAAATGGGATGCCAAAACCACAACCATCCGAGAGTCAAAGAACTTGCACGAGATGACTGTACAACAGCTATATGAAAATCTTCTTACCTACGAGCTGGAGCTAAATCAAAGGGCAGAGACTCTATCTAAGGGAAGAAAGAAGGAGAAAAATATTGCCCTTAAAGCCTCAATTTCAGCTCACAGAAGCAATCTTAAGGATGATTTTGACTCTGTTAAAGATGAATTAGATAATGATGAAGGAGTTGCCATGCTGATCAGACAATTTAAAAGATTCATCAACAGAAACAGACCATAAAAGTTTAGAAGCAGCAGTAACAAAGAACAAATAAATGACCTTTGCTACAATTGTAAAAAGCTGGGGCATTTCATTGCTAAGTGTCCAAAAACCTTAATAGAAGAGCTGAGGAATGATAGAACAAAAGCAAATCCAAAAAGAGAATTCAAGAGCCTCCACAAAAAAGAATTCAACGTAGATGAGATATTTGACTTCTACTCTCCTGAATTAAACATTGATGATCTTAGAGAAGACATGTATGACTTAATGATAGAATTACATAAATACATGAAAATGTTTAGAGGGCTATCTAAAGATCACTCTCATCTAAAAGAGGAAAAAGAAAAAAATAAGCATTAAATTAGAAGCCACACTTCAAACTGAGAAAATTTGTTCTAGTTTTAAGACTAAGAATGAAAAACTAAAAAAGATAATTGAATTGAGCACTCAGAAAGAGTCTTCACAAGTCTCCAAAATTCAGGAACTAAAAAAGATAATTTTCATATGAAATAAATCAAGTGTTGAGAATTTTCTATGGACACCCTAATCTCAAGCCAAAGAGATGTGGCTAATAGATCAGGATTAGGTTTTGAGAATTCTTTCTTAGAGTCTAATATGGAGAAATATCAATGGAAGTAAATGAAAGAAACTGTAGCGCACCGAAATCCCACATTCCCTTAATTAAATCCAATTATATCTGGATAAGATAATCATTAACTTTAAACCACATTAACTGGAATCTCGTGCGTTAAAACTGAACTTTTAATTTTTGAAATCATTCAGTTGACCATAATGCGATCCATATATATATATATATATATTATCTTACATTCCTTACCTGTCTCAGGATCGTAACGCTCACTTAACATTAACTAGCATTTAGGTCAAACATTTATTATATGTGAAGTAGTCTATTACCATTCATAATCATATAATATATTATGATTTAATAACATGACCTGTAAATAAATTTCGTCATTAGTCAATCTATACATGGCCCTGTTTACTCATACATGTTCCATCCATGATCCTGTTTACTTGTACCAGTTTCATATCTCGGTACCATACATGCGAGTTCTAGTATATATCAGACTCGACAAACCATGATACATTAAATTATATCCTTTACATCTTCTAATTGGATAATACATACATATACATTTATCTCTATGGATTTACAAATCATTAACCCTTATTACCATTGTAAGTTTACATTTCTCTGGCTTATCTGCACATTACACAAATACATATCACAAAACCTTCAACTTATTACACATTATCATATCTTAAATCATGATTTTGAGCCTTAAATAAGAACTTGAATAGCTTAACATCTTTGTTCTACCCACTTGAGTCTAGGGTTTCATAATGAATCACATACATATCATGTAAATTACATAATCAATATGTATCTCCATAGATACATGCATGGCTACCTTTGTTCTTAAATTTAAATACATAAATACCAAAATTTATGGCTTAACATAAATATACCTTCACGCAACTCATTTTTCTTCTTGCAATAACCTTTCTAAAGTTAAATTCTTCACTTTTGATGGCTAATATTCTTCTCTTGGACACTTTCTCCTGCAATCTTTCATGGTTTTTTTGGACAACCCTATCTTCTTTCTTCTTCTCTCTTCAAGAGCTCTCTTTACCTCTCTTTGCTAGCAACTTTCGAAAATAAAAGATGAGCCAATGCTGGATACCTAGACAGATACATATATAAGTGATATGTATTTCCAACAACTAATCATAGTTACTTAAACTTAACTCAAGCATGGTTATGGTCTTTTATGACAATTCACATAACTAACCAAGGATAAAATAGTTACTACTCTACTTTAGGACACAAATGTCATTTCATAACTTGCTAAGAGCAACATAGTCTTTTGTCCAAAATTCTAGAGAATTAAATTCCCAATTAATCTTAATTGCTTATCTGTAATGACTCCGAAATTCGACAAACCTTTTATCTTCTTATGATATTAATTTAATAACTTAATATCATCTCTAGGCCAATTATCAAATAATATGGTTAATTATATTAACCTCTTCCTTCAATATATTAATTTAACTTAATATAAAACACATTCAATGCGGACAACCCGACCTATCGGATAAAATTTAGCGTATTCGGTTGTCCGAATTTTTATTTAACCATTTTCTAAATTTTAAATTTATTAGATTAATATTTAAAATATTTAAATATTAATCCCCAATATTTAATATTTTTACTAAAAATATTAAATTTAATGCCCAAATATCATTTCTATATTTTTAGAAAATTTCTATAATTTTTAAACAATTTTGAAACATTTATTTCAATTAAAAACAATTTCTAAGGGCAATTTCGTAATTTCTGCGCTTCCAAGACACGTTCGGTATTTCCAGAAAAGCTCAGGGGCACGGTCGTAATTTTCGTGGCCAAGGGACACGCTGGTCATTACCTTAAAAGGCCAGGGGCACGCTGGTAATTTCCAGCATTGCCGACCGCGGTGTATTGCGCGCAGCCTTCTACTGTCGACGCCAAACGACGTCGTTTGGTGACACTGCAGAGACAGTCGCGCATGCCGCGGCCGATAATTTTTTTCACGCCTCAAAACGGCATCGTTTATATCCCCGCGTTCGAAAAAAAATTTGGCCGCCGTACAATGCGCGGGCGGCCATAATTTTCTTCTTCTTCTTCTACCGAAACAGTAGCCAGTCACAACCATTAAGCACCAATTTTGATCCAATTTTTCCCATCACAATAATTCTAAAAAAATCATATAATTCACATATATACATCTAAAAATTATATAGAATTACTTTTCCATTTATTAACTAATTTTTCTCAAAATTATTTTATCACCATAATATTAAAATAAATCCCATAAAATGATTTATACCTTCCAAAAACTTGAAAATCTTCCTTGAGGCTTGTAATTCTTCCTCTAGATGACACCAAAAATTTCCTTTCTTTGATGGCTATGGTGGTTCCCGATGGTGGGTGGTGGTGGCTTCGATGGAAAGAAGGAGAAATGAGAGAGAGTTTGTTTTATTTTTTGTGGTTTTTTTTTCGTCATTCCTTTTCTTTTTAAAACAAAACACTTAATTATTTTGGAAACCACACACAAATCCACCGCCTCTAGCAAAGTCGGTTACCACAAAATCATGCAAAATTAATTAATTATTTTAATACATTACGTAGTTATTTCGTGTAATAAATATTTTATATAATGTATATAAAATATTTATTTTAATTCACTAAAAATTATAAATTGATTTATAAATAATATTTATACCTCTTTTAGGTACTTTACTTGACAAATTTTGTACACACATAATGACATGCATGTAATTATATGAGATAATTTATACCTTTAAAATTCATAAAATAATTCATATAACATATACAAATTATTTTTTTATACTTTTTTACTTCGTTACTTGGACAACATGTTACATCAACATGTTTACGTTTCTGAAATATTATCTCCCATAAAAATCATAAAAATTCCATTATATATGAAACATAATTTTAATAATTTAAAACATTCATTTTCTCATTTATTTTCCCATTTCTATAATACTTTAAATATACACCATATAATAACATATTGTACCATTTGTACAATTTTATTTCCTTTCTTAATTAATGTACTCTCCTTATATAAATTATATAATCATTTTTATATAATTATATTTCCTTACTATTTACACTAACTTTCTTATATAAATTATATAATTTAATATTATATAGTTTATATAATTACATTTTCCTTGTTAAAAAATTTCTAAAATTCCTCCATAATTATTGATTAAATCTAAAGTCAATAATTACAATTTTACTCATTAATTTTTGGATTAATTTAATTATTAATCCCTTAATTTCCATAATTAATGGAATTTATAACTATAACAATTAAATATGAACACACACACACACACACACACACACACACACACACACACACATATATATATATATATATATATATATATACATATGTAATTCATATATCTCACATTATCATATAACACCGTTTAAATAATAATTTTTACACCTCCACAACAATATTATTGTACTATTTTATCGTACCATTACGTGTAATTTCTCTTATCCTTAATAAATTGTTTTTAAACAATTTATTTACTTTTCAATTATTTTAATTCAATACCAATTATCATCATCTCTGTGAAGATTTAATTTATCAATAAAATCTCATTACACACTTTAAATTACATAAAATATATCAATCATAAGTAATTTAAATAACCTTAACAATTTTGTTATCTAAATTCTTATTTAATATTATTAAAGTGATCCTGAAAATTCGTGTCATCACATTATTTTCAAGCCTAATACAAGTCCTTTTTTATCTATACTTGTTTCATTATGCTTGAATTGTATTCATCGTCAATTTAATCTATACATGGCTTGTCCCGTAACACTTGTCGCACTTCAGAATATAAATTTCCATTACCTAATTATCAATTCACAATATTGTGAATCCTCATAGTAATACAAATCTTAATTCCCTATGAACCATTTCGGTTCCACATTCAATCAATTTCAATTTTTTCGACATCTCAAATAGTCAGATTGCTCATTTTTCCATATACCGTTTTCTCGAGAAGCGAACCTCGACCGGATTACCAAAATCCATCATCATTAATCATTTAAACTTATTATACATTCTTTACGACTTTACGTTCCTTTACTTGTTTACTTCACATATAATGCTAATTCTCCACATACCTGTAATTTACGTTCCTTTTACTAACTCCCAAGAGTATTACATTCATATTCATACGTCATATCACGGTTATCTTATTTCAATCATTCAGGACCAATTTCTTAATAACTTCAAATATTCACAATCATTGTCCTTAGTATTCATTTAATCCTTAACAGACCAATTAGGTCATACGGTTTTCTTCTCCACTGCACTTACATACTTATCTCCACTAGTCATTTTAATGTTCTCGTCTCACCAGGCCTATTCATTAAGCTCGTCTTTAACTTTCATAGATAAAACATCAACTTAATTATGTTTTTCTCATTTCTCTTCTTTCTATATTCAATCACATACGTACATATACACATATTCATACATTACCTGCTGTCATATAATAGTGTCTTTCACTGATTTCTTTCAAATTACTCTATTGTGGGCATTACAACAATCATACATCTTAATTCCATTACCTCACTATTCATTCCTCCAAGGTCATCTGTAACACATTGATTAAATAATAAATAAATTTAATCACATAATACCACATTGATCACATAACGAATTATATTTAAATACTCCTTGATACATTCTGTCATTCAACACTAGGTTTTAGCTGCAACCTTTACTTAATTAACCAAAACCCTCAATTGGAAATCCTGTAAAAATTCGAGGTGTCACATTCACCCCTCCTTCAAAAAAATTCGCCCTCGAAATTGCTGTGATACTCATTCCTTATTCATTTATAACATGCATATCTTCTCATATTTTATTCATCATAGTTAGATTTTCAACTAACCTTTACATTCCATCCTCTCTCTACCCATCTTACCCCTTTTTATCATTTATTCCAGAAGGCTGAAATGTCTTTCAGGAATCTTCACAATTGTTCAATAACTGTGAAGCAGTATGTATAAATAGGAGTCAACTTTTCCTTTAAACATAGAACCTTTTCCCTTTCAAAATAAAACTTTTGCTTTTCTTGCTGAGGGGTCATAAATACCATGAACACGTTAAGAATATTAACAATCACAAAGAGTGAGAATATCCATGGGTCATAAACAACAGGAACATGAGTTACGACGCAACCATGCCACTCTTTTTCCCTAGCCTATTGGTACGCTAGGTGATCAGCCTATTGTACCCTTTTTCCTTTGCTTTTTGGGTTGAACCATGTTAACCAACCCCTGTACCATATCCCTTTTTCAGTCTTATTCACCTCAGACTTTCAAAATATTTTCCTTTATCCATTTATGGATTACAACCTTTATTCTTTTTTTTTTTTTAAACGGTCTAGTCGAAATAAATGGTATAAACCCACATAATTAAATTGCTAATTCATTTCAACTTGAACTTTTCAAGAATGTTTTCGCTGGCTCAAAACTTGAACCCAAGAAAATCTTTTTAAAATGCTTCATAATACCGCACTATCTTAGCACTACATTGAGAATCCAGTCATTCAAAATCTCTTAATATCGTACCGATATAGAAGTACGTTGAGAATTCCGCTATTTTGTCATTTCACACCTTATTTAACAGTGTGACAATGATTTCATAAATATATTTTAAAATTTTTAAATAACTTTGTCTAGCTGAATCAATTGGCATAGACCATGAATCACGGAATTTTAAAACTTTTCGATACTTGAACAAAATATTTTTAATGCACCAACGTGCGAGAATAAGCACATTTTAAAAAACATTAATGGTCTAACATAGCTAGAAGAGTGGATTGCCTACCTAATCCTAATCATCTCTTCTCTTTCTTTCTTAACTAATATAATCCTTTCTTATACTTCTATCTCTTTCTTATTCCTTAAACCGTAGCAAACCTCTGAGAACGATTTCTTTCAACTTATGGCTCTCTATTCTAACCCCCTATTCATTAAACTTGTCACGCATTTGGGCTTAGGAACTTACCACAATCATATAGTTTGAGGAGCTTGTCCTAGTCAGGCTAACGTCGCCCATTCACTGAGGGGCTCTACCACATAATCATGAGTCACGAACTTACCATACGCTTGGATTTTCAGAACACGTAACTAACCTTACTCTTTCTCTCTTCCTATGTATTAGGCACATATAGAAGAAAAGAATCACATTCTCAATATACATAACCGATACCGTGACGTTGGATCTCCATTGAGTATCATTATAGGAAGCTAAGTGGTTGTAAAACCAAGCACAAATCCCAACCCATACAAGGAAGTGTATAACTCAATCACTGTCATGAGTCCTCAATGAAAAATCCCACATACCCTAACATTCCTCACTTTCCTTTACTAAGCTTTTCCTTTACCTTTCTTTGAGCTGATATGAATTTTATCGATTCATATCTTACTTTTCACAACTCATTAAGAGTCCCTTTTAGCATTTAATCTCCTAGGATCTCATAGCCCTTTTGCCCTTTCTTATTATCTTATCTTATGATATATTTTTCATTTCTTAATCTTGAATTCCCGAAATTCCTTTCTTACTGATTCAACTCATCTAGAGTTCATTTCCTTACTATTTCCTTCTTTCTCACAAAAGTCATAGCCTAAGGTACTATTACCTAAGGTCTATAACCCAACTGCTCTGATACCAACTATAACGCACCAAAATCTCACATTCCCTTAATTAAATCCAATTATATCTGAATAAGATAACCATTAACTTTAAACCACATTAACTGGAATGTCGTGCGTTAAAACTTAACTTTTAATCTTTGAAACCATTTAGTTGACCATAATGCAGTCCATATTTTTTTTTTATCTTACATTCCTTACTTGTCTCAGGATCGTAATGCTCACTTAACATTCATTAGCACATAAGTTAAACATTTATTATATGTGACATAGTCTATTACCATTCACAATCATATAATATATTATGATTTAATAATATGACCTGTAAATAACGTTCGTCAGTAGTCTATCCATACATGGCCCTATTTACTCATACTTGTTCCATACATGATCCAGTTTACTTGTACCAATTTCATACCTCGGTACTATACATGGGAGTTATAGTATATATCAGACTCGACTAACCATAATACATTAAACTATACCATTTACATCTTCTAATTGGATAATGCACACATACACATTTATCTCTATGGATTTACAAATCATCAACCCTTATTACCATTGTAGGTTTACATTTATTTGGCTTATCTACACATTACACAAATACATATCACAAATTTTCTCATGCTGATCCGTCCATTCACATTCTTTACCTTAGCTTTACCGGAACCTCCGGTCTTCTCATACTTTACCTGAAATGTTAGTTTATAGCAAGAGTGAGCATAAAGCTCAGAAAGTTTAACAGATAACACCTTTCATGCTCACAGTTTATAATATGCGTCATGCTTTATTTACTTTACTATGCTATGCATAAAGTCACATATTGCATTTAACAGTTAGAATATGTAATAGCACGGAAAGCACATTTCAACTCATTTATTATTACATAGTTCAAATAGAATAATTAGTTCATTCTAGTCTGAGAAACTTGCCTGTGCACTTTTATTTACTTAACCTTTGTAGCCTCGCTCGAGCCTGCTCTCCTTCCTTGCTTCGGGTTATTAATCTGAACCTTATCTGTCAACATTGCACTTATATGTCATTATAAGATCATATGACTTAATATAACTTATCACACTTATCTCATAACTATCCGACCATTCATCTCTAATCATCTCACTTTTGATGTATTATACCATATGTAGGTTAATAATACATCATAATTCATTACTGACATTTTTTATAACTCTCATCATGATTTGGGTTATCTTTAGGCATGTCACATTATGCCATTTATTATCCCATTATAACTTAACACCCTTTATTTTGGCCACTCTTTTTTTATCTAGGGTTTATTAGCTTATCATTATCATTCCATGTCAAAATGTCGCATTTTTGACACTTAAAATTTTTTCTACTACAGTAACATTTTGCTCCGGCCGATCAGAGATGGCTGGTCGCGCAATCCTCTCGGCCCATGAACAGTACACTGCGCCCCAGCGCAGTGTTCAGTGTTAAACACCGCGCTGGCTGCGCAGTCCTGCAGAAACACAATCCTAATTTTATCTACTACTTTGGTGATTTTTAACTCATTCAATATACATCCAATTAACTCCAAATTTGGAACAGAACTAGATCTTACTACCTTGTATTTTATAAAAAATTTACTTGCCTCATTTGGCTTCTCGAAATCAGTGATACATTAGCCCGTAGAAGGGTTGTTCAACACACTTTTTGACTTAGAACATTTTTTAACTTTCAAAACTCAACTTTTCCAACTTTTTGATTTTTGGCCATTTGCTTTAAAACTTTATTCCAACATTCAATAAATTTTATATAACTTGTATATGACATGTTCCAACTTTTAAAATCATAAAACTTCGCACAAGGCGATATTTGTCCATAAAAATCCCTTCCATGCTTGGCCTTACTCTCATTCCTTGCTTCAGGTACATTGCACTTATATGTCATTATAAGATCATATGACTTAATATAATTTATCAAACTTAACTCATAACTATCCGACCATTCCTCTCTAATCATTTCACTTTTGATGTATTATACCCTATGTAGGTTAATAATACATCCAAACTCATTACTGACATTTTTTATAACTCTCAACAAGATTTGGCTTAGCTTTAGGCATGTCACATTATGCCATTTATTATCCCATTATAACGTAACACCCTTTATTTTGGCCATTTTTTTTCTATCTAGGGTTTACATAGCTTATCATTATCATTCCATGTCAAAACGTCGCATTTCAGACACTTAAATTTTTTTTTTGATACAATAATATTTTTCCCTGCCCGCATCAGAGCTCGCTGGCCGTGCAATCCTCTCAGCCCATGAACAATACAATGTGCCTTAGCGCAGTGTTCAGTTTTAAACATTGCGCTGGCCGCACAGTCCTGCAGAAAAAGAATCTTGATTTTTGTTGCAACTTTGACGATTTTTCACTCCTTCAATGCACATAACTCCAAATTTCGAGCAGAACTAGGTCTTACTACCTAGTATTTTACAAAATTTTTAGTTTTCCTCATTCGGCTTCTCGAAATTAGTTATACATTAGCCCGTAGAAGGGCTGTTCAACATACTTTTTGACTTAAAACATTTTTTAACTTTCAAGACTCAACTTTTTCAACTTTCAGATTTTTGGCTATTTGTTTTAAAACTCTATTCCAACATTCAATAAAGTTTCTATAACTTGTATATGACATGTTCCAACATTTAAAATCATAAAACTACGCACGAGGCGATATTTATCTGTAAAAATCCCTTCTTTCCTTGCCCTGCTCTCCTTCCTTGCTTCGGGTTGCTAATCCGAACCTTATCTGTCAACATTGCACTTATATGTCATTATAAGATCATATGACTTAATATAACTTATCAAACTTATCATATAACTATCCGACCATTCATCTCTAATCATTTCACTTTTGATGTATTATACCCTATGTAGGTTAATAATACATCCTAACTCATTACCGACATTTTTTTATAACTCTCATCATTATTCGCCTCAGCTTTAGGCATGTCACATTATGCCATTTATTATCCCATTATACCATAACACCCTTTATTTTGGCCATTCCTTTTCTATCTAGGTTTACATAACTTATCATTATCATTCCATGTCAAAACGTCGCATTTCGGACACTTAAATTTTTTCCTGCTACAGTAACATTTCGCCCCGGCCGCGTCAGAGCTCGCTGGCCGTGCAATCCTCTCGGCCCATGAACAGTACAATGCGCCCCGGTGCAATGTTCAATGTTAAACACTGCACTGGCCTCACAGTCCTGCAGAAAAAGAATCCTGATTTTTGCTGCTGCTTTGGTGATTTTTAACTCCTTCAATGTACATCCAATTAACTCCAAATTTGGAACAAAACTAGGTCTTACTACTTAGTATTTTACAAAAAATTTAGTTTCCTCATTCGGCTTCTCAAAATCAGTGATACATTAGCCCGTAGAAAGGTTGTTCAACACACTTTTTAACTTAAAATGTTTTCTAACTTTCAAGACACAACTTTCATATTTTTGGGTATTTGCTTTAAAACTCTATTGCAACATTCAATAAAGTTTCTATAACTAGTATATGACATGTTCCAACTTTAAAATCATGAAACTTCGCACGAGACGATATTTATCTGTAAAAATCCTTTCCTTGCTTGGCCCTGCTCTCCTTCCTTACTTCGGGTTGCTAATCTGAACCTTATCTGTCAACATTGCACTTGTATGTCATTATAAGATCATATGACTTAATATAACTTATCAAACTTATCACATAATTGTCCGACCATTACCAAAATTGTTTAGCTTAATAATACATACCCTATGTAGGTTCATAATACATCCTAACTCATTACCAACTTTTTTTATAACTCTCATCATGATTCGGCTCAGCTTTAGGTGTGTCACATTATGACATTTATTACCCCATTATACCGTAACACCCTTTATTTTGGCCATTCCTTTTCTATCTAGGGTTTATATAGCTTATCATTATCATTCCATGTCAAAACGTCGTATTTCAAACACTTAAAATTTATTCTACTACAGTAACATTTCACCCCGGCTGCATCAGAGCTCGCTGGGTGCACAATCCTCTCGGCCCATAAACAGTACACTGCGCCCCGGCGCAGTGTTCAGTGTTAAACACTGCGCTGGCCTCACAGTCCTGTAGAAAAATAATCCTGATTTTTGCTGCTGCTTTAGTGATTTTTAACTCCTTTAATGTACATTCAATTAACTCCAAATTTGGAACAGAACTAGGTCTTACTACCTAGTATTTTACAAAATTTTAAGTTGCCTCATTTGGGTTCTCGAAATCAGTGATACATTAGCGCGTGGAAGGGCTATTCAACACACTTTTTGACTTAGAACATTTTCTAACTTTCAAGACTCAACTTTTTCAACTTTCGGATTTTTGGCAATTAGCTTTAAGACTCTATTCCAACATTCAATAAAGTTTCTATAACTTGTATATGACATGTTCCAACATTTAAAATCATAAAACTTCGCACGAGGCAATATTTATCCGTAAAAATCCCTTCCTTGCTTGGCTCGGTTCTCCTTCCTTGCTTCGGGTTGCTAATCTGAACCTTATCTGTCAACATTGCACTTATATGTCATTATAAGATCATATGACTTAATATAACTTATCAAACTTATCATATAACTATCCGAACATTCGTCTCTAATCATTTCACTTTTGATGTATTATACCCTATGTAGGTTTATAGTGCATCATAACTCATTACCGACATTTTTTATAACTCCATCATGACTCGGCTTAGCTTTAGGCATGTCACATTATGCCATTTATTATCCCATTATACCGTAACACCCTTTATTTTGGCCATTCCTTTTCTATCTAGGTTTACATATCTTATCATTGTCATTCCATGTCAAAACGTCGCATTTCGGACACTTAAAATTTTTTCTGCTATAGTAACATTTCGCCCTCGGAGCATCAGAGCTCGCTGGCCACGAATTCCTCTCGGCCCATGAACAGTGCACTTCGTCCCAGCGCAGTGTTCAATGTTAAACACTGCGCTGGCCGCACAGTCCTGCAGAAAAAGAATCCTGATTCTTACTACTGCTTTGGTGATTTTTAACTCCTTCAATGTACATCAAATTAACTCTAAATTTGGAACAGAACTAGGTCTTACTACCTAGTATTTTACAAAAAATTTAGATGCATCATTAGCTTCTCGAAATCAGTGATACATTAGCCTGGAGAAGGGTTGTTCAACAAACTTTTTGACTTAGAACATTTTTTAACTTTCAAGACTCAACTTTTTCAACTTTCGAATTTTTGGCCATTTGATTTAAAACCCTATTCCAACATTCAATAAAGTTTATATAACTTGTATATGACATGTTCCAACTTTTAAAATCATAGAACTTTGCACGGCGCAATATTTGTCTGTAAAAATCCCTTCCTTGTTTGGCCCTGCTCTCTTTCCTTGCTTCGGGTTGCTAATCTGAGCCTTATATGTCAACATTGCACTTATATGTCATTATAAGATCATATGACTTAATATAACTTATCAAACTTATCTCATAACTATTCGACCATTCATCTCTAATCATTTCACTTTTTATGTATTATACTCTATGTAGGTTAATAATACATCCTAAATTATTACCGACATTTTTTATAACTCTTATCATGATTTTGCTTAGCTTTAGGCATGTCATATTATGCCATTTATTATCCTATTTATTATCCCATTATACCATAACACCCTTTATTTTGACTATTCTTTGTCTATCTAGGGTTACATAGCTTATCATTATGATCCCATGTCAAAACAACGCATTTCAGACACCTAAAATTTGTTATACTACATTAACTTTTTGCCCCAGCCGCATCAGAGCTTGTTGGGTGTGCAATCCTCTCGGCCCATGAACATTACACTGCGCCCCAACGCAATGTTCAGCATTAAACACTACGCTAGTCGTGTAGTCCTGTAGAAACAGAATATTGAATTTTGCTGATGCTTTGGTGATTTTTAACTCCTTCAATGTACGTCCAACTAACTCCAAATTTGGAACAAAACTAGGTCTTACTACCTAGTATTTTACAAAAATTTTACTTGCCTCATTTGGCTTCTCGAAATCAGTGATACATTAGCCTGTAAAAGGGCTGTTCGACACACTTTTTAACTTAGAACATTTTTTAACTTTCAAAACTCAACTTTTTCATCTTTCTGATTTTTGGCCATTTGCTTTAACACTATATTCCAACATTCAATAAAGTTTCTATAACTTTTATAGAACATTTTCCAACTTTTAAAATCATAAAATTTCGCACGAGGCGATATTTGTTTGTAAAAATCCCTTCTTTCCTTGGCCCTGCTCTCCTTCCTTTCTTTGGGTTGCTAATCCAAACCTTATCTTTCAACATTGTACTTATGTGTCATTATAAGATCATATGACTTAATATAACTTATCAGACTTATCTCATAACTATCTGACCATTCGTCTCTAATCATTTCACTTTTGATGTATTATACCCTATGTAAGTTAGTAATACATCATAACTCATTACCGACATTTTTTATAACTCTCGTCGTGATTTGGCTTAGCTTTAGGCATGTCACATTATTCCAGTTATTACCCCATTTATTATCCCATTATACCGTAACACCCTTTATTTTGACCATTCTTTTTCTATCTGGGGTTTACATAGTTTATCATTATCATTCTATGTCGCATTTCGGACACTTAAATTTATTTTTTGCTATAGTAACATTTCACCCCGACCTCATCAGAGCTCGCTGGACTCACAAATCTCTTAGCCCATGAACAGTACACTGTGCCCCGGCACAATGTTCAGTGTTGAACACTGCGCTGGCTGCCCAGTCCTGCAGAAAAAGAATCCTGATTTTTGCTGCTGTTTTGGTGATTTTTAACTCCTTCAATGGACATCCACTTAACTCCAAATTTGGAATAGAACTAGGTCTTACTACCTTGTATATGACATATTCCAACTTTTAAAATCATAAAACTTCGCACGAGGCTATATTTGTCTGTAAAAATCCCTTCCTTGTTGACTTGGTCACACTCCTATCTTATGCTTTAATGATGACTTTAATTGACTACTAACCATGCAGGTTATAATATGAGCCTAATGGGAGAGCTCAACTACTTTTTGGGACTCCAAATCAAGCAAACTAAAGATATCATCTACATTCATCAAACCAAGTACATTAAGGAGTTACTCAAAAGATTTGGTTTTGAAAATTCAAATTCAAAAGCCACACCAATGAGCACCACAATCTAGCTTACAATAGATGATAAAGGTATCGACGTAGAAGTAACAAAATATCGAGGTATGATAGGAAGCTTATTATATTTAACTGCCTCAAGACCTAATATAATGTATAGTGTGTGTCTATGTGCTAGATTTCAAGCAAAACCAAAAGAATCACATTTAAATGTTGTTAAAAGAATATTTAAATATTTGGGTGGCACTACCAATTTTGGTTTATTTTATCCAATATGTGAGAATTTTGATATAATGGGTTACTCAGATACAGACTATACAGGATGTCAAATTGATAGAAAAAGCACTAGCGGTGCTTGTACATTTTTGGGTCAAAGTATGGTGTCTTGGCATAGTAAAAAGCAAACCTCGGTTGCTTTATCAACAACCGAGGGAGAATACCTTGCTGCAAGAAGTTGTTGTTCTCAAATACTTTGGATGCGTCAAACCCTAATAGATTTTGATGTGTATTGCAATACTGTACCTATTTATTGTGATAACACGAGCACAATAGACATATCTAGAAATCCAGTTTTACATTCACGCAGAAAACATATTGAAGTTAGGCATCATTTTCTTAGGGATAATGTGTTTAAAGGATTAATCAAGTTAATTTTTATTCCCACTGAACATCAGCTAGCAAACATCTTTACTAAACCACTCGGTGAGGAAAGATTTTGTACCTTAAGGAGAGAACTTGGCATATGCATGATATCATAACTGCCCACATGTTTTTATCTGACAAACTAAATCAAAACCAGAAAGCTGGTTTGCTGCCACTATCACTAAAATTTACACAAAATACATTTATGAATATGCATGATTTGTAGAAGATAAAAAGATTAATTGTTAAAATTAAGTTTCCTGAGTTTTTGGTAATCAAAATCTAAAATTATCTGATAATCTGGAATACCAAAAGGCACATTCTATGTTCATTATTTTTTTTGGAAACCGCGTAATTTTCTCTCTCATTTTCGGTTATAACAATGAAGGAGGATATTTCTCTCTCATACTTTACCAAACCTTTCACTCTCTTTTCATACTCACGCCCTTACAAATGAAAACCAATATCCTTCTGCCAAAAATGAAATCAAGTCAGATGAAGCGACCCAGAGATGAATTAGAATCAGACGATGATTGTCCCATATCCTCCAGACAGAACAAGACAACCAAGGCATCCGACTCCAAGAAGCAGAGTTCATCAGACAATCCCAGATTCTCGGGGCCATCGTCATGAACCAGGAATGCAAAAGGGAAACATAAAGTAAGTACTTCTTCTCCGATATCACTAGATGTGGAACTTATTCCAGAAGAAGAACCGGAATCTGTAACGCCCCCAAAATCCCCCGCGCTTTCGATGCGGCGGACCTTGTGCGTTAATTTCATACATCTATTGACTTAACCAATGATCCCATAATCATATTGGTTAAATTAGTCTTATTTTAGACTATACATTAAAAATTTCTCTTAACTTTGTCCCTGGATCTTAACTTGATCTCAGTCTTATAAGTATACAAGTATCAACTTGTATTTCATCCGTATAAATGGATAAAACCATATATAACGGTTTAATTTTTAACCTTAGGATTTAAATATTCTATATACGTCCACTTGTAACGGTCTCATTCGTACTACAAGTATCAATATACAAAGATATCTCTTCATATCAATAATCCTACTTATATGGTATTCAGAATAGTAATAACGAGTTATACCTGGGTCCGAGGAACCTTAACGATGGATTTGACCAGTCAACATCGCTTAGTTCTGTCTCAGATGTACAGCACTCACAAGTTATTTACCGATCCTCATCCAGATAAATAGATCATTATCAATACTATGTTAAATTTTAACAATTCTAGGTTATATCAAAATAAAGACATAACAACATTCTGATGATAATTATTTATATCATTCATTCAATATTCGGTTACATGTTTGTTTGTTCGTATTACAACAGTCATTATGACATATACAAATACAATCAATTTACATGAAAACCTAATCTATGCTGCATCTTTAAGTTCATGATCTTCTTAACGTTCATCTTTAATCTGCAAATAAGGTTTTATTCGCAAGAATGAGCACGACGGCTCAGCAAGTCTAACATACAGCACATACGCAGTTTATGCTTTCATATAAACTTTAACATGCATTGACTGAACATAATTCTCCATTTAATATCACATATAACTCACGTTCCAACAATTTATATCACATTGACACACAAAGTGTATAAATCATGTTCGTAAATCGTAAACATAAAACATAACAGTTAGAAGGCTTTTAAACATCAGTTAAAGACTTCACATATCATCTATTGCTTAATAACATGACATTACACATCTCATTTAACATTATAACAATACTACACAAGTAGCACATAGCAAGAGTTAGAAGACTTGCCTTGAAACCGTTTTAGGGTTTTCCCGGGAAATCGTTAAACGCCTACAAAAAGGGTTACGCGACCCCGAATGTTAGTTTATCAAATTTTCCTTTTGAATAAGTCTTAGAATAAATTAACTAGACTATTTTCATTGGTGGAATCATTTCGTTAAGTGGCGAACTCAAAATCTCAAAATTTAGTGCTTCCACCCGAATGCCCCTTAAAATTTTCAGCTTTGACGTCCTTTCCGGTAACTGCCATAACTTTGTCATACGAAAACATTTTTGAGTGATTCTTGAGTCTAAATTGCTTAGAATTTCATGATCTACAACTTTCATTTCGGTTTCTAAGGCAGATTCAGACTTTAAATATTCGGAAATTTGCAAAAAAATTCTGCGACTATATTAGACTTAACTTTCTTTGATCCGATTGGTAAAACATGATACCTCAAGCATTAATTTGCTAAGATAACATGTTCTAACACTTCGTATCACTTCATAACATAAAAATAACAAAATCATAAACCTACTTATATAAGATTTCATGACTTTTTCTCAAGAACACGAAGAACGAATCGAAGAACACGAAGAACAAAGTTTCATCGTTCTTCGTTTCGACTACTAAAACTTGATTCCACAAGCATTATTTAGCAAGGCCATCATGTTTCATCATCCCATAACACTAAATTACCAAATCACAAACCTACTTATGTAGAAATTATGACTTTTGCTCAAGAACACACGAAGAACACGAAGAACGAAAAATCGTACATGGTAACGACTTATGTTCTTGAGCTTTTGGATTTCATACTTGAAATAATTTGAGCATTATAACTGCTTACATATGTGATTATAACAATTTATAATTGACAAAATTTGGTCATTATAACGACGTGTTTACTTAATTATAACAATTTATAATAATACCCCAGAACATACGAAGAACACGGAGAACGGATAAACCGTACATGGATACGACGTATGTTCTTGAACTTTAAACTATGAAATGAAATTTGACATAACAACGACTTGCTCAAGTCATAAGGAACACGGAGAACGAAAAATCGTACATGGCTACGACTTATGTTTTTGAGCCTCATCGATAAAATAAAACTTTAAGCATAATAACGATTAAGAATCGTACCTTTTATTATTGCAAGCTTTAACTATTTCTTTGCAATCGATTCTTGTCTCACAAGAACTCTCTCTATATTTGCTCTTTAGCTTTCAAAAATGGTGAAGAACTAATGAACTTAAGCCTTCTATTTATAGGAAAACCAAGGGTCGGGGTAGTTTGGTCATTAGTTTAAAAGCCAAGGGCATTTTAGTCCTTTCGCACATTATTTAATTAATAAAACTAGAATAATATCTAGATATTTTCCAAACTAGCTTCTAGAAGCTTCCCGAGCTGTTTTGTCATTATTTCTTCCGATTTCGGTATATCAGATAAATCGCGTGCGATTAATTTAAAATATTTCGCATTAGTAATATAAGTTTTAATTTCTTATACATATTTTATTCATAAAATACATCATACAGTATTAATATGATGTCTCGTCTGACCCTCAAAATTTTTCTTGAATTAATCTAGGATAATCTTCCGTGTATTTTTCTCAAATACACCTACCGGGCGACGCGATTGATAAATTTCTTTCATTCTAGACACTAATTATGATGGAATAATATAATTAGGTATTAATCTCATAAATTTGATTACTCAAATTTAATGTTAACCTATCTCATGATCCGTTTGATGAAAACAAAACGGATGAATTACCAGTTTAATTATATAACAGTCTGATTCCAACTAAATGGTTAACTTATACTGATTTAAAATTTTGATATTACTGAGTTTTGTTCCGAATAAACACTTTTCTGTAAAGTGAAAAGTCCAAAAGACTTGGCACGTTTTTCGGTGAATAGTGTTTTTGGCGACCATTTCTCAGAAAATGGTTAGAAGACCAAAAAGTCAAAAATAATATTTATTTTTGTCTTTTCCCTATTTCGTCTTATTCCCGACACACTTTTCGAGAAAATCTTTTATTGCTTATTACGCACCGGTGTTGCATACAAACACTGTATCCATCAACGGTTTGATCAAAAACGGAAAACGTTTTCGTTTGAAGAGCGATTTACGTTTTATTTATGGAAAAATATCAGTGGCTCGCTGGTATCTATTCCCCGTATAAATGCTATATCGTGAAATAGAAAAAGTCCAAACGTTGAAAAGAACGTTCAAAAAGACGACAAACGTTTTCTCGTAAATCGTGTCTTTTTCGTCTTTTTCCCAAGAAAATTTTATTGATTCCCTGGCATCTAAACCTCATATTATCACTATGTCGTGAAATACAAGAAATCCTACAGATGAAAGAAACGATCAAACGAATGAAAAACGTTTTCTTCGTGAATAGTGCTTTTTACACGTTTTTCGAGAAAAACTTTTACTGACTATTACGTGTTTTTAAAGTGTGGGAAGGTTGAATCTTGAAACAGAATGTCAATTTAACCTTCACATTTTGCTCAAGGGCCTAGGTTATTTTCTAGGGTTTAGACCCTAGGGTTAGGGTTTAGGTTTTAACTCTTTTTCCAATTTAGGTTTTTGCCCTAAATTGACTTCTGATTTTTAATAAGTGTTAAGGTTAACTACTTGAACCAAAACACAAAATCCTACACATAGATGATTCATACAACACATTTAAAAGCTCAATTCAAGCTTTACTAATCACATAACATATAGTTTAGGTTAAAGATTTTAACCTCTTAGTTGTATACGATCGCAATTTTGAGTCGTATATATTCTTTTAGATAGCTCAAGGTATGCTTGAGCAATCGATCTTAGGTTTTGAATTGACAACCTTGCTTAGATCTTGTTAGATCACTTTGAAAATATTTGGGATATTACATTCAACCCAACTTACAGGAATTTCGTCCTCGAAATTAACTTTACAATTACTTTAGTCATTTAATATCATATTTATAAGTGCTATAAATATTCAGGATATTACATTCTCTCCTTCTTATCAGAATTTCGTCCTCGAAATTATAGTATAATCATCTCCAATTTACTCTTCAATATGAATTTTCTAAATTCATCTTTTACTCACATTAAACCTCCAATACTTTGATTAGGTCTAAACAATGTTCACTTATCTCTACACATTTCCTTTCATAACTCTAGGTTTTAAACCTCTTTTCATACTCGACATTCAGTCTCATTCTTCCTTTATCTTGGATTCTTCTCACTTATACAGCGGTCAATCAAGACCTTTACCTTATTCAAAAACTATGAATACTATATAACCCATAATTTTTAAATCATCATTCGGACTGGAAAACCATATCTTGTGTAGCAATCAATTAAGATTGAGAACACTTCATACTTTGTGTAGCAATCAATTAAGATTGAGAACACCATACATTGTGTAACAATCAATTAAGATCAAGAACACACATACGTTGTACTTTAGGTGATCAGCCTGTCGTACCATATAAGACGCGGTTTATTGCGTCTATCGAATTCCTACGTCCGTTCTTTTTTCATAAGCAAAGGTGTCTAGCCGAAACAATTGGCATTGACTCATATTTAAACCATTCAAACTTTTTGAAAAGCAATTTTATGACTGTATACCACACCTTGCAAAGTGCGTTGATAACTCATCATGTATCATCTTCACACCAGGTTAAATGGGGTGTTGATGAATAAATCATTTTTATTCTTCACATTAAATCCGTCTAGCCAAAACAATTAGCATAGACATATGAATAACATAGCTAGTGAAGAACTAACAAAATTTTCCAGTTCAACTAGTGAACCACTCTTTTCAAAGGCACACAAGTGCGAATATAATCATGAAGATCTAGCATAGCTAGAAGATTTTTGAAATACCCTCAATCCTCCATCTTTTCCATTATTCTCTAACCATAACACAAGTTTTGCAAATATATTGTAATATAGTAAATTGATTGGTTGTATTAAACCAAGTACAAACAAATATATTAGTTCCCCTTCTCATCAACACATAATTGAAATGTCTCAGTGCACATTGATACTGCCAATATCGCACTTATAGACAAATCATAGCCGCATCTCACAAGTCGGTTCGACTAACATATCATAGCCCAAGTCTATAACAAGGGTTCGTTCGCTCAGTAACTAACATACAAATATTTTTTTAAAACTATAGTTGTGACGTAACAACTACTAACTAATCAATATACATATGAGAAAAGAATCACCTTCTCAAAATATATACAAAGAAGAGTTTGACACAAGATTTTAATTTACTTATCAATATAGCAAACTGAGTTATTCCTCCACCCAAGAACTAATGAATCAGTTCCCCGTCTCATCAACACTATCCTCAAATGATTTCATTCAGTGTGTAACCCACTTTGAGAACACTGACCATGAATCATTCATATCAACAGTGTAGTTAGATCGGTTCTCTGAAGCATATTAAACTCTTTCCCATACAAGAGAGTCGTTCTACTCAGTTTTACTAATATGAGTTTTCAATTGAAATCCCTAATCGTTCTATAACTATCTTAGTCACTTTCTTTTCTTAATTCATTCCTTCATCATTTACAACTCCTTATAAGCTTAATTCTTACAATCTCCAAATGAATTTCTACTATCTCCAAATGAATTTTGATTATCTCCAAATGAATTTCTCATTAACATCTCTCTATGAGTTTACTCATCTCCTTTCTTAGGTATAATTACACAACATACCAAACACACCATTTCATTTTTATGAAACAGTTTCACACAAAAACCAATAAGATTATTTTATCTTATTGCTTGCTTTGAGAACTCTTTATGAGTCTATTTATCTTCAGATATTCTCGTAAAGAGTTTATCTTTATTCATTATATTACTTTCACATAATAATTTTTATGTATTAAGATTTAATAAGATTTATGCATATATTTTAATTATTTACAGACCCTTCACAAGTCCATTTCTTCTTAATCCATCAGATTATACTCCAAGGTACTTGTTACCTCGAAACTATAATCCACTGCTCTGATACCAACTGTAACGCCCCCAAAATCCCCCGCGCTTTCGATGCGGCGGACCTTGTGCGTTAATTTCATACATCTATTGACTTAACCAATGATCCCATAATCATATTGGTTAAATTAGTCTTATTTTAGACTATACATTAAAAATTTCTCTTAACTTTGTCCCTAGATCTTAACTTGATCTCAGTCTTATAAGTATACAAGTATCAACTTGTATTTCATCCGTATAAATGGATAAAACCATATATAACGGTTTAATTTTTAACCTTAGGATTTAAATATTCTATATACGTCCACTTGTAACGGTCTCATTCGTACTACAAGTATCAATATACAAAGATATCTCTTCATATCAATAATCCTACTTATATGGTATTCAGAATAGTAATAACGAGTTATACCTGGGTCCGAGGAACCTTAACGATGGATTTGACCAGTCAACATCGCTTAGTTCTGTCTCAGATGTACAGCACTCACAAGTTATTTACCGATCCTCATCCAGATAAATAGATCATTATCAATACTATGTTAAATTTTAACAATTCTAGGTTATATCAAAATAAAGACATAACAACATTCTGATGATAATTATTTATATCATTCATTCAATATTCGGTTACATGTTTGTTTGTTCGTATTACAACAGTCATTATGACATATACAAATACAATCAATTTACATGAAAACCTAATCTATGCTGCATCTTTAAGTTCATGATCTTCTTAACGTTCATCTTTAATCTGCAAATAAGGTTTTATTCGCAAGAATGAGCACGACGGCTCAGCAAGTCTAACATACAGCACATACGCAGTTTATGCTTTCATATAAACTTTAACATGCATTGACTGAACATAATTCTCCATTTAATATCACATATAACTCACGTTCCAACAATTTATATCACATTGACACACAAAGTGTATAAATCATGTTCGTAAATCGTAAACATAAAACATAACAGTTAGAAGGCTTTTAAACATCAGTTAAAGACTTCACATATCATCTATTGCATAATAACATGACATTACACATCTCATTTAACATTATAACAATACTACACAAGTAGCACATAGCAAGAGTTAGAAGACTTGCCTTGAAACCGTTTTAGGGTTTTCCCGGGAAATCGTTAAACGCCTACAAAAAGGGTTACGCGACCCCGAATGTTAGTTTATCAAATTTTCCTTTTGAATAAGTCTTAGAATAAATTAACTAGACTATTTTCATTGGTGGAATCATTTCGTTAAGTGGCGAACTCAAAATCTCAAAATTTAGTGCTTCCACCCGAATGCCCCTTAAAATTTTCAGCTTTGACGTCCTTTCCGGTAACTGCCATAACTTTGTCATACGAAAACATTTTTGAGTGATTCTTGAGTCTAAATTGCTTAGAATTTCATGATCTACAACTTTCATTTAGGTTTCTAAGGCAGATTCAGACTTTAAATTTTCGGAAATTTGCAAAAAAATTCTGCGACTATATTAGACTTAACTTTCTTTGATCCGATTGGTAAAACATGATACCTCAAGCATTAATTTGCTAAGATAACATGTTCTAACACTTCGTATCACTTCATAACATAAAAATAACAAAATCATAAACCTACTTATATAAGATTTCATGACTTTTTCTCAAGAACACGAAGAACGAATCGAAGAACACGAAGAACAAAGTTTCATCGTTCTTCGTTTCGACTACTAAAACTTGATTCCACAAGCATTATTTAGCAAGGCCGTCATGTTTCATCATCCCATAACACTAAATTACCAAATCACAAACCTACTTATGTAGAAATTATGACTTTTGCTCAAGAACACACGAAGAACACGAAGAACGAAAAATCGTACATGGTAACGACTTATGTTCTTGAGCTTTTGGATTTCATACTTGAAATAATTTGAGCATTATAACTGCTTACATATGTGATTACAACAATTTGTAATTGACAAAATTTGGTCATTATAACGACGTGTTTACTTAATTATAACAATTTATAATAATACTCCACAACATACGAAGAACACGGAGAACGGATAAACCGTACATGGATACGACGTATGTTCTTGAACTTTAAACTATGAAATGAAATTTGACATAACAACGACTTGCTCAAGTCATAAGGAACACGGAGAACGAAAAATCGTACATGGCTACGACTTATGTTTTTGAGCCTCATCGATAAAATAAAACTTTAAGCATAATAACGATTAAGAATCGTACCTTTTATTATTGCAAGCTTTAACTATTTCTTTGCAATCGATTCTTGTCTCACAAGAACTCTCTCTATATTTGCTCTTTAGCTTTCAAAAATGGTGAAGAACTAATGAACTTAAGCCTTCTATTTATAGGAAAACCAAGGGTCGGGGTAGTTTGGTCATTAGTTTAAAAGCCAAGGGCATTTTAGTCATTTCGCACATTATTTAATTAATAAAACTAGAATAATATCTAGATATTTTCCAAACTAGCTTCTAGAAGCTTCCCGAGCTGTTTTGTCATTATTTCTTCCGATTTCGGTATATCAGATAAATCGCGTGCGATTAATTTAAAATATTTCGCATTAGTAATATAAGTTTTAATTTCTTATACATATTTTATTCATAAAATACATCATACAGTATTAATATGATGTCTCGTCTGACCCTCAAAGTTTTTCTTGAATTAATCTCGGATAATCTTCCGTGTATTTTTCTCAAATACACCTACCGGGCGACGCGATTGATAAATTTCTTTCATTCTAGACACTAATTATGATGGAATAATATAATTAGGTATTAATCTCATAAATTTGATTACTCAAATTTAATGTTAACCTATCTCATGATCCGTTTGATGAAAACAAAACGGATGAATTACCAGTTTAATTATATAACAGTCTGATTCCAACTAAATGGTTAACTTATACTGATTTAAAATTTTGATATTACTGAGTTTTGTTCCGAATAAACACTTTTCTGTAAAGTGAAAAGTCCAAAAGACTTGGCACGTTTTTCGGTGAATAGTGTTTTTGGCGACCATTTCTCAGAAAATGGTTAGAAGACCAAAAAGTCAAAAATAATATTTATTTTTGTCTTTTCCCTATTTCGTCTTATTCCCGACACACTTTTCGAGAAAATCTTTTATTGCTTATTACGCACCGGTGTTGCATACAAACACTGTATCCATCAACGGTTTGATCAAAAACGAAAAACGTTTTCGTTTGAAGAGCGATTTACGTTTTATTTATGGAAAAATATCAGTGGCTCGCTGGTATCTATTCCCCGTATAAATGCTATATCGTGAAATAGAAAAAGTCCAAACGTTGAAAAGAACGTTCAAAAAGACGACAAACGTTTTCTCGTAAATCGTGTCTTTTTCGTCTTTTTCCCAAGAAAATTTTATTGATTCCCTGGCATCTAAACCTCATATTATCACTATGTCATGAAATACAAGAAGTCCTACAGATGAAAGAAACGATCAAACGAATGAAAAACGTTTTCTTCGTGAATAGTGCTTTTTACACGTTTTTCGAGAAAAACTTTTACTGACTATTACGTGTTTTTAAAGTGTGGGAAGGTTGAATCTTGAAACAGAATGTCAATTTAACCTTCACATTTTGCTCAAGGGCCTAGGTTATTTTCTAGGGTTTAGACCCTAGGGTTAGGGTTTAGGTTTTAACTCTTTTTCCAATTTAGGTTTTTGCCCTAAATTGACTTCTGATTTTTAATAAGTGTTAAGGTTAACTACTTGAACCAAAACACAAAATCCTACACATAGATGATTCATACAACACATTTAAAAGCTCAATTCAAGCTTTACTAATCACATAACATATAGTTTAGGTTAAAGATTTTAACCTCTTAGTTGTATACGATCGCAATTTTGAGTCGTATATATTCTTTTAGATAGCTCAAGGTATGCTTGAGCAATCGATCTTAGGTTTTGAATTGACAACCTTGCTTAGATCTTGTTAGATCACTTTGAAAATATTTGGGATATTACAGAATCAGTAAACCCTATTTCTTCTATCCATTTGTTATCTGCAAATTTTTTCATGGAAATAACTTCGAAGAACGATTCAAAACTTCCATAGTGTCTAAATCATTAGTATATGAAAAGTCTATTGATATATTCTTCTATCAACATTATGACTTGAATACACTATTTGAATCGTGTGGTATTTCATCAATGGTCTCCCCACCCACTATAGCATATCCTAACTTGGTCCAACAGTTTTACACAAACTTTGACTTCCAAAATGATAAATGTACTACTTTCGTCAAAGGAAAAACGTTTCAGTTGACCCTTGTCCTCTTGGGCAAGATTTTATCCATTCCATCTTCGGGTCCTTGCCCTTTTACACTAAAAGGGGCTTGCACTACACCATTGTCTACTTTGGATCAACTTAAAATTGTGAAAAATGACTTCACTCTCACTGACATTAGCCTCCCTACTACTGTTGAAGTGTCTCCAATTGCATCAGTTATCCATAAAATCCTTAGATTTAATTTTCTTCCTAGAACTATGGGTGGTGCAAATTTCACATATCAGGATCTTATATTGATATCCATGATCCTAAATAGAATGACATTCAATTTGGCACTCATGATGCTTCTTCACATGGATAGCTGTGTTAAACAAACCAAAAAATATCTGTCGTATGGTGGGTTTCTTACCACAGTGTTTCAACATTTTCAAATCTCACTTAAGGATGAAGCATCTATTCAACTTACTGAATCTATTGATTCTGATAACCTGAAAAGCTCCCATTTAAGCCTGATTGACGGGACATTTGTTCGCACTCCTAGAGATCCTCCTTCTATCCCATCAGTCACTGTGTCACCCCCTCTTCCTCAAAATTCTGATATTCTCGCATTACTACGTGAAATCAAGGAAGATATGGTGGATATTAAACAACGACTTAGTGTACTGGAGAAAGGGAAGATCACAATGACTACTCCTGCTGCCTCCTCCCTATTTAGACAAGTTGAAGATGAGTTCATCGATCTCCAAGCAGGGTTTGCGTTGCAAACAAAAGCTATGGTGGAGGCTATGCAAAGAAAAATGAATCGCAATGCCTGTTAACTTAGCGAAGAACTAAAGTTCGTGAGCCATCAGATAGGATAGCTGAGTGAGTTTGTGGCTGTACAGACCAACGATATTCGGATCGAGTTTGGTCAACGTGTGCGAGCATCCACTATACAAGAATGGGTTCGAGCTAACTGGTTTGCTGAATTTAAAGATGACTTCCTAGATTTGCCTCTCCCTCCCCCTAATCATATTCCTAGACCCCCTTTGTTTGCAAATATGCTATCTAAAGAGGAACGTGCATATCGTCATCAGCATCGTCCATATTTAACTAAGCATGCTCAGGCTGGAGTCAACATCGAGGAGCTTCCCTAACTTATCTTAACTCTATTATTATCACAACAAACTGGGTTTTATAATGTTAGTCCTTCCTTTGAAACTTTACGTGTATGTTTAAGTTTGAAACATCTATGGGTATTTCTTCATTGCTTTCATATGATATGCTTTACTTTTTGCATGATGACAAAAAGGGGGAGAACAACTATAAAAAAATGCTGGGTTTGAGGGGGAGCTATCTTACTGTCAACTATATTCCTATTGTCTATGTTGATATGCATGGTTTTAGGGGGAGTAATTTTTATTGTGTTGTCATCATCAAAAATGGGGAGATTATTGACTTGGTCACACTCCTATCTTATGTTTTGATGATGACTTTAATTGACTACTAACCATGCAGGTTATAAAATAGCATCCTGGATGAGAAAAGTGTACTATGAGTCAATACAACAAACTGTGAAGTGAACTGGATAAACATGTCATGTTACAAACTGACCCTAGATGTAAATTGGCACTTAGCAAGCTGTATACCAAAACTGGATAACTTCAGCTGAATCTGTTCCTAAGTTGCCCTAGTTCAATGTAAGATCTTAGCTTAAATTAATAATTAAATCACGGCTCTTATAGGATTGCATACATGTGGGTACATTATTCATATACATATATATGGTAACTGACATATTAAAATCTGCTAACAAACTATCCAACGTTCCCATAGTTAGAAGACTGGTTTAAATTAAAATAATTGACTAGGTATTACTCAATTAATTCCAAAATTGATTGAATATTTTATGGGATTAAATTAAGCAAATATGTAAGTCTAATCAAAGGTTATTACCATATTGAATACTGGGTTATTAAACTATCTTTGGTAAGAAACAAACCTTGTGGTTCGTAAATCCTGTAATACCCAAATTCTGCTAATCATCGATTAGACCAAATATAAAAGGAAGTAATTGAATACGAAATTGATGGGGTTTGGTATTCAAACGGTAAAATTCGTTGGGATCATGTAACAGATTGGTAATTGAGTTATTTCAGCAACAGTGGTCTGTGTATAAATATACTATATGATCTAAAGATAAAATACACAGAGACAGAAAAACAAAGAGGAGATCAGCTAGAAACATATTCACAAAAGAAATTCACTGTTGGTTTCAATCTTCATTGTTCGGTTTCTGAACTCTTGCTTCCTAAACGTAAAAAGAGTATCTTATTGCTGAATATTTCAAAAAGAGTTTCTGGTGAAGTAGGCGTCAGTTGTCAACATCTTACTGGTGATATATTTAATATGTTAAGCTGATCATAACATTTAGATTGAGCCTTGCATTGAATTGTTCTTTTTGCTATTAATCATAGGATCCGTTGTTTCTGTTAACGTTATTATCATCTTGTTTAATCTGTTTCGTATACTATTAAGTTCAAGGTAATCTTAGAAGCTTGGTGTGTAAAATTACTTAAGGTGTCCAAAGTGTGGCACAAGAAAGCATAAGTGCTTGAGAGGATTTGTCCTCAAAATTGCGAACTTGAATTGTATAAGGGCTTATGTAAGTCAGAATTAATTAATAAAAGGAGTCTCCAATACCAATTGGCATTGGACGTGGAGTAGGTCACTAGAATAGAGGTTAGTGATAGGGTTTAATTATATGATATTTTTATTCCCTAATACTTAGTTTTTTTATTTATTGTATGCTTAAATGTTTAATTATTTAGCTCATTTTGGTTTTAATAAGTTTTATAGGATTTTAGTTAATTTGTGTTAATTTAGGTAATTTTATAGTAATTTTATATTTCTTTGTATTTATGTGTTTTTATTTATTTTTAGTGTTTTAGGTGTTTTATTTATTATTATGTGTTTTTAAGATTTTTAGTATTTTTATATTATTTTTATTTATTTTATATTTTATTTTGTAGGAATTAATTAAAGAGGATGGCAATTCTGTAAATAATGAGAAGTTGGTCGTGCGGTGGCAAAAGCATAAATATAGCAAGTTGGGACGCGCAATGCGCGCGGCTATCATCAGCTCCGGATCAGAAACGGTGTCGTTTAGCATGAAGAGAGTAGATCCCGCGCCATGCGCGGGTGGTTTTTTTCCTACTAGCGCGTGTCCTACACGCCCTAACGGTAACAATCAGGCGCGTGAGTTACACGCGCTGACGCATCAGAGCAGAGAGAGAAAGAAGGCGGCTGACAGTTTGTTCCTTTTCCTTCTTTATTTTGGATTTCCTACACTACGATGCAACAAATCAATAGAATAAAAGTCCAATTTTAATTTGGAAAATGAAGCAATAATTCTTTATTTTATTTTTAATATTTTATTTAGATTTCCAATTAGGGTTAGGAAAATAATTATTTTACTTTTCTTTTATTTTTAATTGTAAATCCTATTAGGGTTTGGACAAGTTAGGAGGTTTATGGAGCCTATAAATAGAAGGCTTGAGACACAATGTGACAAACAACTTTTCTTAGAATAAAAATTCTCTCTTCTATTATTTAGTGTTCTTTATATTTATGAGTAGTTAAATTTTTTTTTTTTTGTTTAAGTTATTGAAGCCATCAAGATTTATACACTGTGAGATCTAATTTATTTTAATTGTTCAATTTATATTTTGAGTGTTGAATATTTTTCTGTGTTTAATTTTATGATTGATCCGTTTAATTGCTAGGATACATACTAGTTTATTATTCGTTGAAATCTATTGCTAAATTAAATATCAAATCCGTAATTGTTTGGTCACTTTAATTTGCGAAGCAACTAAGATTAATAATTATTTTGCTTATCAAAAGATTATTTTATCTTAGGAAGAATATTCATCTAAATTAAATGCAGACGCTTGGATTGTGTTGTTTAGTTCAACGATCTCTCTATTTCTTTATGTTGCTACTAGGTTAAATCTTTAGCACTTGTCTGAGATTATTTAGTATTAAGGGTTATTTAGATCGTTTGTTTCTACTTAACTAAAATTAAGGAGAGATAGGAAAATTATTCGACTGCGAGTAATTATTCCACGTTGAATATTTAAAATATGTATTGATTTATTTTTGCATCAGTGATCATTTGTAAATTCTTGATAGTGGATATTGACTTAAACCAAGGCTTTTTCTTCTTATTTATTTCTTGCATATTTATTTTTGTTAGTTTTATTTAAATTATTTCTTTGATTCAAAAACCCCCCAATTCTTGTTTGCAAAAACATAAAATTAAATAATCATTATCTGTGGGATCGACTCTTACTTGCACTACTACATATTTATTCTTCCAAAGTAAGATTTTATTTTTGGGTGCTTGAGACATCATACCAAATTTTGGCGCCGTTGCCGGGGAATGATTTTAATTTAATTTTGTGCTTTTGTAAATATTAATTTAATTTAGTAATTATTCTTAGTTTTTATTTTTATTTTTCTAGTTTTCATATTTTATTTGAGTTGTGCAGGTTGAAGATGGAAATCATGGCTAGGAATCGAACTTTGAAAGAGCTTGCGGCCCCTGATTTGAATCAACAACCTTTAAGCATAATTTTTCCAAATGTAGATGCTAACACTTCCTTTGAATTAAAATCAGGTCTAATCCATCTATTGCCCAATTTTCATGGCCTTGCAGGTGAAGATCCTCACAAACATTTAAAGGAGTTCCATATGGTGTGCACAAGTCTAAAACCTTCTGGAGTGACTGAAGAGCAAATCAATCTAAGAGCTTTTCCATTTTCCTTGAAGGATTTGGCTAAGGATTGACTCTACTACCTACCCTCTGGAAGCATCACCACATGGGAAGAGATGAAAAGACTATTCCTGGAGAAATATTTTCCAGCTTCAAGGGCAGCCAATATAAGAAAAGACATTTGTGGTGTGAGACAGAACCATGGCGAATCCCTGTACGAGTATTGGGAACGTTTCAAGAAACTATGTGCAAGTTGCCCCCACCATCAAATCAGGAGCAACTCCTCATCCAATACTTCTATGAAGGACTCATGTCTACTGATAGGAGCATGATCGATGCTGCCAGTGGAGGAGCTTTAGTGGACAAAACGCCCGAAGCTGCAAGGAACTTGATTGCGAACATGGCGGCTAACTCCCAACAATTCGGCACTAGGCTTAATTTTACGTCCCAAAATGTCAATGAGGTAGAAATTTCTTCACTTAAAGAACAAATGGCTAGTCTAACTTCTCTTGTTCGTCAAATGGCTGTAGCTAATACACAACAAGTCAAAGCCTATGGAATTTGTGCGGTCGTAGGACATCCGACGGATATGTGCCCCACTCTTCAAGAGGAGTCCCATGAACAAGTGCATGCAATTGGTGGTTTCCCAGATCCCCAACAAAGGAGATATGATCCTTACGCGAACACGTACAACTCAGGTTGGAGAGATCATCCGAATTTCGGCTATAGAAAACCACAAGGGAATCCGTCTGCGACTCAAAATTTCTCAAGCTACCAATAATACAAGCAGCCATATCCTAACAAACAACAGGGCCAAACATCTGATTCTCATATGTCTTTGGAGGATATAATTACACAACTTAGCACTACCACTTTACAATTTCAACAGGAAACGAAGACGAATTTGCAGAATTTGAAAACACAGATGGGACAAATGACAAGTGCCATCAGTAGATTGGAGGCGCAAAATTCTAAAAAAGTACCCTCGCAAACAATGGCGAATCCAAAAGCAAATGTTAGTGTAATCACGTTGAGAAGCGGTAACGAGATCGAAACTCTAGCAAAGACAGAGTCTGCACCAAAAGAGCCAAGCAAAGTTGAAGTAGACGACAAGGAAGTAGACAACAGTCAAGAGGACGACAATGTTCTAGTCAACAATGGTACTCCTAAGCATAAATTTCCACCTCTCTCTGAGTATAAACCGGTACCCCCCTTTCCCTCTTCCTTTAACAGAAAAAAGGACATACGAGAAAGACTCAGACTTATATGAAACTTTTCATCAATGCGAGGTCAAAATTCCATTGTTAGATGCTATTAAACAAGTACCTCATTTTGCTAGATTTCTGAAAGAATTGTGTACACACAAGAGAAAGCAAGCACTTAAAAGATATGAAAAGATACAAGTAGGAAAGAATGTATCTGTCATAATTCAAAAAAAACTCCCTACAAAATGCTAAGATCCAGGAATGTTTACTATCCCTTGTAAGATAGGAGACACGAGATTTGAAAAGGCTATGTTAGACTTAGGAGCATCTATTAATGTTATGCCATATTCTATATATGCTTCTTTGAAACTTGAACCTTTAAATAGAACTGGTACTGTGATTTAGTTGGTTGATAGGTCTAACACTTATCCTAAGGGTATAGTAGAGGATGTTCTTGTGCAAGTAGATAATTTGATTTTTTTTGCTGATTTTTATGTGCTTGATATGGAACACGGTGATCCAAAAGCTCCTATTTTGTTGGGAAGACCTTTCTTAAAGACTTCCAAAACTAAGATCGATGTTTATAGTGGTACACTAACAATGGAGTTTGATGGCGAAATTGTTAAGTTTAATATTTTTGATGCCATGAAATGTCATAATCATGTTTACTCTGTTGATGTGATTGATTCTTTAGCAGCAAAAGTTTCTAAAACTGATGGAAATGGTGAATTGAAAACAACATTTAGTCCGAATCTTGGGAAAGAGAAAGAGGAGTTAGTCTTGAGTGCTGATTTAAAGAGAATTGTTGCGGCTGTGAATGATTCTCCGAACATAGGTAATGATCCATATTTTGACTTACCAATTCATAACAAGAAATCTTTACCTTTTGTTTTGCAGGATTACATTCCAGATTTAAAACCTCTCCCTAATCATCTAGAATGTATGTTAATTGAAGAGGGAGCATCACCTCCATATCCACTGCAAGGGAGTTTTTACAAGACTATGATAAATGGAGTAAAGATGGATGAAATGGTCAAAATTCAAGAGGAAGGAGTAACGTAGTGTTTAAGCATGCTGTCAAGCCAATGACGATAAACAAAGGCGCTGCTTGGGAGGCAACCCAAGAAAACAGATTTGCATTTCTTTTCCTTTTCCTTTTTATAGTTATTTTTTCTGTTTCTTTGCATCTTAGTATACATTGGGGACAATGTAAATTTTAAGTGTGGGGGAAGGGTTTTAGGTATTATTGTTATTTTTAGGTCATATTTTGAAAATTTTAGGGAATTTTAAATTTTTTGAATTTTGTGGGTATATTCACTGTAAACCCTCACGAAACAAAACTCGTTCACTTGAGGTTTAAAGGCTTGTTGCACATGCTAAGTGTAACCGTGTTTCCTACGAAAAAGGGGTAGTTTTATTTTTTTATTTTTTAGGATGAGTCACTTGAGCAATGAGTTAATTGGATTTTAAATTTTTAGCCAATGATAAAAAAATTTAATTTTTATTTAATAACTCTTGGAAAAATGATAAATTTTTGCTTAGCTTGAATTTTTGACTTTTTATTGATTATTACTTTGTTTAAGATCTTTTAAATTTTTATGCACTTATATCCATTTGTTTGAGTTAGTTTTAATTTAGAAAAAGTTTAAATGGTTAAATGCTTATGAAAGATATTTTTGAGCTCTATATATTATTTGATCATTATTTGAAGTGAAATATAAGATAAAATATAATTTGGAAGAGATGATTTAAGTAATTTTTTTAGGATTCTTATTGAAAAGAAAAATCTTGTGGTGGGTTGAGATGGAGCGTAAAACGCACTCACTCATAAACACATAAAAAGCAAGAAGGAGCGTAAAACGCACTCGCTGGTGAGATGGAGTATAAAATGCACTCACCGTGAAAAAAAATGGGATGAAGCATAAAATGCACCCATTTAAAAGGGAAAAAAAATGAAAAAGTACTTTAAAAAAAATTGATATTAATAATCCTAGTGAGTTTATCAAAATTAAAAACATTTTGATCTTCTAGTTATATGTGTCTATATTAATGAAAAATGATGTGAAAAGTAAGACTATAGAGTTTTGTTGTTAAACTAACCATTTTTGATATCATTTATAAGATATTTAATTATGTGAGCGGATCTAAGTTTTTTGCTAGTTTGATACATTTGGATTCACACACACACGAAGGGTCTTGAGTAAGTAAGATTAATAATTATGTTGAATTTTGGACTTTGCATAATTTTGAAATTTTCTTTGAGTTATTATTTTAAAAAAATCTTTGAGGCTAAAATTGAATTCATAATGATTTGTTGTTCGAGTCAAGTAAGTTGTTTGGCTATTAGTTTTAATTTTTGTTTTGCCCGAGGACGTGCAAAAAGCTAAGTGTGGAGGTATTTGATAGGGTTGAATTGTATGATATTTTTATTCCCTAATACTTAGTTTTTATATTTATTGTATGCTTAAATGTTTAATTATTTAGCTCATTTTGATTTTAATAAGTTTTATAGGATTTTAGTTAATTTGTGTTAATTTAGGTAATTTTATAGAAATGTTATATTTCTTTTTATTTATGTGTTTTTATTTATTTTTAGTGTTTTAGGTGTTTTATTTATTATTATGTGTTTTTAGGATTTTTAGTATTTTTATTTATTTTTAATTATTTTATATTTTATTTTGTAGGAATTAATTAAAGAGGATGGCAATTCTGTAAATAATGAGAAGTTGGTCGTGCGGTGGCAAAAGCGTAAATATAGCAAGTTGGGACGCGCAATGCGCGCGACTATCAGCAGCTCCAGATCAGAAACGGTGTTGTTTGGCATCAAGAGAGGAGATCCCGCGCATGCGCGGGCAATTTTTTTCCTACTAGCGCGTGTCCTACACGCGCCAACGGTAACAATCAGGCGCGTGAGTTACACGCGCTGACGCATCAGAGTAGAGAGAGAAAGAAGGCAGCTGGCAGTTTGTTCCTTTTCCTTCTTTATTTTGGATTTCCTACACTACGATGCAACAAATCAATAGAATTAAAGTCCAATTTTAATTTGGAAAAGGAAGCAATAATTTTTTATTTTATTTTTAATATTTTATTTAGATTTCCAATTAGGGTTAGGAAAATAATTATTTTACTTTTCTTTTATTTTTAATTGTAAATCCTATTAGGGTTTGGACAAGTTAGGAGGTTTATGGAGCCTATAAATAGAGGGTTTGAGACACAATGTAACAAACAACTTTTCTTAGAATAAAAATTCTCTCTTCTATTATTTAGTGTTCTTTATATTTATGAGTAGTTAAATTATTTTTCTTGGTTTAAGTTATTGAAGCTATCAAGATTTATACACTGTGAGATCTAATTTGTTTTAATTATTCAATTTATATTTTGAGTATTGAATATTTTTCTGTGTTTAATTTTATGATTGATCCGTTTAATTGCTAGGATGCATACTAGTTTATTATTCGTTGAAATCTACTGCTAAATTAAATATCAAATCCGTAATTGTTTCGTCACTTTAATTTGCGAAGCAACTAAGATTAATAATTATTTTGCTTATCAAAAGATTATTTTATCTTAGGAAGAATATTCATATAAATTAAATGCAGACGCTTGGATTGTGTTGTTTAGTTCAACGATCTCTCTATTTCTTTATGCTGCTACTAGGTTAAATCTTTAGTGCTTGTCTGAGATTATTTAGTAGTAAGGGTTATTTAGATCGCTTGTTTCTACTTAACTAAAATTAAGGAGAGATAGGAAAATTATTCGAATGGGAGTAATTATTCCACATTGAAAATTTAAAATATGTATTGATTTATTCTTACATTAGTGATCATTTGTAAATTCTTCATGGTGGATATTGACTTATTAAACCAAGGCTTTTTCTTCTTATTTATTTATTGCATATTTATTTTTGTTAGTTTTATTTAAATTATTTCTTTGATTCAAAAACCCCCCAATTCTTGTTTGCAAAAACATAAAATTAAATAATCATTCTCTGTGAGATCGACTCTTACTTGCACTACTACATATTTATTCTTTCAAAATAAGATTTTATTTTTGGGTGCTTGCGACATCACACCAGTTAGGGACCGAACCATATAAAAATTCTCTGTGTTCATTTATTTCAAGTTATATATATATATACACTGTATTGCATTACACAACCCAATCATTGTGAAAGATTAAAACAGGTATCTTTTCGACTCACTGCTTTGAACATTCAATAAGCTGTTTTTATAATCTGCAAAGTAAAAACAGTGTACACAAAACACTGCTTTAGATTCCAGCATTCTGCATTCATAACACAGTTAGCTACTTGTGTACCCAGTTGATTTAAACTTTAATACATTTAACTATTTTCGTATCTAGCAGACTAAATTCCTAATTCAGTAAACTGGTTTCATAATACAGCAGACTGTTCAACAAAGTGATTTATCATTTTGCAAAAATTGGACACCGTTTATTCACATGCTTATTCAACCCCCCTTCTAAGTGTGCCTACGTATATTTCATTCCTTGCTTGGCCCTGCTCTCCTTCCTTGCTTCGGGTTGCTAATCCGAACCTTATCTGTCAACATTACACTTATATGTCATTATAAGATCATACGACTTAATATAACTTATCAAACTTATCTCATAACTATCCGAACATTCGTCTCTAATCATTTTACTTTTGATGTATTATACCCTCTGTAGGTTAATAATACATCCTAACTCATTACCGACATTTTTCATAACTCTCATCATGATTTGGCTTATCTTTAGGCATGTCACATTATGTCATTTATTATCCCATTATACCTTAACACCCTTTATTTTGGCCATTCTTTTTCTATCTAGGGTTTAAATAGCTTATCATTATCATTACATGTCAAAGCGTCGCATTTCAGACACTTAAATATTTTTCTGCTACAGTAACATTTCGCCCCAACCGCATCACAACTCGTTGGCCGCGCATCCTCTCAGCCCAACCGCATCACAACTCGTTGGCCGCGCATCCTCTCAGCCCATGAACAGTACACTGCGCCCTAGCGCAGTATTTAGTGTTAAACACTACGCTGGCCGCGCAGTCCTGTAGAAACAGTATACTGATTTTTACTAATGCTTTAGTGATTTTTAACTCCTTCAATGTACATCCAATTAACTCCAAATTTGGAACAGAACTAGGTCTTACTACCTAGTATTTTACAAAAATTTTATTTGCCTCATTTGGCTTCTCGAAATCGGTGATACATTAGCCCGGAGAAGGGCTATTCAACACACTTTCTAACTTGGAACATTTTCTAACTTTCAAAACTCAACTTTTCCAACTTTCTGATTTTTGGCCATTTGGTTTAAAACTCTATTCTAACATTCAATAAAGTTTATATAACTTGTATATGACATATTCCAATTTTTAAAATTATAAAACCTCGAATGAGGCGATATTTGTCCGTAAAAATCCCTTCTTTGCTTAGCCCTGCTCTCCTTCTTTGCTTTGGGTTGCTAATCCGAACCTTATCTGTTAATATTGCACTTATATGTCATTATAAGATCATATGACTTAATATAACTTATCAAACTTATCTCATAACTATCCGACCATTCGTCTCTAATCATTTTACTTTTGATGTATTATACCCTATGTAGGTTAATAATACATCCTAACTCATTACCGACATTTTTCATAACTTTCATCATGATTTGGCTTAGCTTTAGGCATGTCACATTATGCCATTTATTATCCCATTATATCTTAACACCCTTTATTTTGGCCATTCTTTTTCTATATATGGTTTAGATAGCTTATCATTATCATTCCATGTCAAAACGTCATATTTAAGACACTTAAAAAAAAATTCTGCTATCGTAACATTTCACTCCGGCCGCATCCGAGCTCGCTGGCCGCACAATCCGCTCAACCCATTAACAGTACACTGCGCCTCGACGCAGTGTTCAGTGTTAAACATTGTGCTGGTCGCACAGTCCTATAGAAATAGAATCCTGATTTTTGGTAGTGCTTTGGTGATTTTTAACTCCTTCAATGTACATCCAATTAACTCCAACTTTGGAACAGAACTAGGTCTTACTACCTAGTAATTTACAAATTTTTTACTTGCCTCATTTGGCTTCTCGAAATCAGTGATACATTAGCCCGTAGAAGGGTTGTTCAACACACTTTCTGACTTAAAACATTTTCTAAGTTTCAAAACTCAACTTTTTCAATTTTCTGATTTTTGGACATTTGCTTTAAAACTCTATTCCAACATTCAATAAAGTTTATATAACTTGTATATGACATGTTTTAACTTTTAAAATCATAAAACTTTGCACGAGGCGATATTTATCCGTAAAAATCCCTTCCTTGCTTCGGGTTGTTAATCTGAACCTTATCTGTCAACATTGCACTTATATGTCATTATAAGATCGTATGACTTAATATAACTTATCCAAATTATCCCATAACTATCCCACCATTCGTCTCTAATCATTTCACTTTTGATGTATTATACACTATGTAGGTTAATAATACATCCTAACTCATTATTGACATTTTTCATAACACTCATCATGATTTGACTTAGCTTTAGGCATATCACATTATGCCATTTATTATCCCATTATAACTTGACACCTTTTATTTTGGCCATTCTTTTTCTATATAGGGTTTACATAGCTTATCATTATCATTTCATGTCAAAACGTATCATTTCGAACACTTAAAAATTTTTCTACTACAGTAACATTTCGCCCCGGCCGCATCAGAGCTCGCAGGTCGTGCGATCCTCTCAGCCAATGAACAATACACTGCACCCCAGCATAGTGTTCAGTGTTAAACAATGTGTTAGCCGCGCAGTCCTACAAAAACATAATCCTGATTTTTGTTGTTGCTTTAGTGATTTTTAACTCCTTCATTGTACATCTAATTAACTCCAAATTTGGAATAGAACTAGGTCTTACTACCTAGTATTTTACAAATCTTTTACTTGCCTCATTTGGCTTCTCGAAATCAGTGATACATTAGTCCGTAGAACGGCTGTTCAACACACTTTCTGATTTAAAACATTTTCTAACTTTCAAAACTCTACTTTTCTAACTTTCTGATTTTTGGCCTTTTGCTTTAAAACTCTATTTCAACATTCAATAAAGTTCATATAACTTATATATGACATGTTCCAACTTTTAAAATCATAAAATTTCACACGAAACAATATTTGTCCGTAAAAATCGCTTCCTTGCTTGGCCCTGCTCTCCTTCCTTGCTTCGGGTTGCTAATCCGAACCTTATCTGTCTATGTTGCACTTATATGTCATTATAAGATCATATGAATTAATATAACTTATCAAACTTATCTCATAACTATCCGACCATTCGTCTCTAATCATTTCACTTTTGATGTATTATACCCTATCTAGGTTAATAATACATCTTAACTCATTACCGACATTTTTCATAACTCTCATCATGATTTGGCTTAACTTTAGGCATGTCACAGTATGCCATTTATTATCTCATTATACATTAACACCCTTTATTTTGGCCATTCTTTTTCTATCTAGGGTTTACATAGTTTATCATTATCATTTCATGTTAAAACGTCGCATTTCGGACACTTAAAAATTTTTACTGCTACAGTAACATTTCTCCCCGGCCGGATCAGAGCTCGCTGGGCGCGCAATCCTCTTGACACATGAACAGTACACTGCGCCCCGGCGCAGTGTTCAGTGTTAAACACTGCGCTAGTCACGCAGTCCTGCAAAAACGGAATACTGATTTTTGCGGCTGCTTTGGTGATTTTTAACTCCTTCAATGTACATCCAATTAACTCCAAATTTGGAACAGAACTAGGTCTTACTACCTAGTATTTTTAAAAAAAATTACTTGCCTCATTTGACTTCTCGAAATAAGTGATACATTAGCTCGTAGAAGGGCTGTTCAACACACTTTCTGACTTAAAACATTTTCTAACTTTCAAAACTCAACTTTTCTAACTTTCTGATTTTTGGCCATTTGCTTTAAAACTCTATTCCAACATTCAATAAAGTTTATATAACTTATATATGACATGTTCCATCTTTTAAAATCATAAAACTTCGCGAGACGATATTTGACCGTAAAAATACCTTTCGCATCGAAACGATAGATTTCGATCTTTCGAGTCGCCTTTTTGTTCAAACTTAATTTCGTTGATTACCAAATCAACTCTAACATGTTTATTTACATAAAAACAAGTCATGTGACTTTATTTTACCCTTAATTCCTCAAAATTGCTAAAAATCACACTTTGACGATAATTTTTCAACTTTCCCAAACTTTTCAAATTCCAAAACTTGAACTCACTTCACAACTTAAACTCCACACGCCTCATAGGCTACCACATATGCATTTAACAACTTTGTAGTTCCACAAAGCTTCTACATGCACATTCTAATGCACTTTACAGATTACAAATTGATTTACATAAGAAATATAGCCTAATATTCAAACTTTTCATACCAAATCATACATCTCAACTATCAAAGCATCTTATATGCTATCCACAATTTTAATATACATGAATCCAACATGTTCAATTCTTTAAACTAGGTTTTCGTAAAAACCTTCAACTTATTACACATAATCATATATTAAATCATGATTTTTAGCCTTAAACATGAACTTGAATAATATAACATATTTGTTCTACCCACTTGAGTCTAGGGTTTCACAATGAATCACATATATATCATGTAAATCATATAATCAACATGTATCTCCATAGATACATGCATGGCTACCCTTGTTCTTGAATTTAAATACATAAATACCAAAATTTATGGCTTAACATAAATATACCTTCATGCAACTCATTTTTCTTCATGCAATAACCTTTCTAAGGTTGAATTCTTCACTTTTGATGGCTAATATTCTTCTCTTGGACACTTTCTTTTGCAATCTTTCATGGCTTTTTGGACAACCCTAGCTTCTTTCTTCTTCTCTCTTCAAGAGCTCTCTTTACCTTTCTTTGCTAGCAACTTTCGAAAATAAAAGATGAACCAGAGCTAGATACCTAAACATATACATATATAAGTGATATGTATTTTCGATAACTAACCATAGTTAGTTAAGCTTAACTCAAGCATGGTTAGGGTCTTTTATGACAATTCACATGACTAACAAATGATAAAATAGTCACTACTCCACTTTAGGACACAAATGTCATTTAATAACTTGCTAAGGGCAACATAGTCTTTTGTCCAAAATTCTAGAGATTTAAATTCCCTGTTAATCATAATTGCTTATTTTCAATCCATTTCAAGCCCAATTCAAGTCCTTTTTGATCCAACCTTATTTCATTATGCTTGAATTTTATTTCTCATCAATTTAATCTATACATGGCTTATCCTATAACACTTGTCGCACTTCGGAATATAAATTTCCTTTACCTAAATATCAATTCACAATATTGCTAATTGTCATATTAATACAAATCTTAATTCCCTACGAACCATTTCGGTTCCACATTCAATCAATTCCAATTTTCGGTATCTCAAATAGTCGGATTGCTCATTTTTTCGTATACCGCTTCCTCGAGAAGTGAACCTCGATCGGATTACCAAAATCCATCAACATTAGTCCTTTATCATTTAAACTTATTATACCTTCTTTACGACTTTACGTTCCTTTACTTGTTTACTTCACATATAATCCTAATTCTCCACATACCTGCAATCTACGTTCCTTTTACTCACTCCCAAGAGTATTACATTTATATTCATACATCATATCATGGTTATCTTATTTCAATCATTCAAGACCAATTTCTTAATGACTTTAAATATTCACAATCATTGTCCTTATTATTCATTTAATCCTTAACAGACCAATTAGGTCATACGGTTTTCTTCTCCACTGCACTTACATACTTATCTCCACTTGTCATTTTCATATTCTCGCCTACCAGGCCTATTAATTATGCTCGTCTTTAACTTTCATATATAAAACATCAACTTAATTATGCTTTTCTCATTTATCTTATTTCTATATTCAATCACATACATATATATGCACATATTCATACATTACCTGGTGTCATATAACAGTGTCCTATACTGATTTCTTTCAAATTACTCTATTGTGGGCATTACAATAATCATACATCTTAATTCTATTACCTCACTATTCAATCCTCTAAGGTCATCTGTAACACATTGATCACATAATGAATTATATTTAATTACTCTTTGATACATTATGTCATTCAACACTAGGTTTTAGGTGCAACCTTTACTTAATTAACTAAAACCCTCAATTGGAAATCCTGTAAAAATTCAGAGTATCACAGCAACTCTTTTAATCTTAATAAAGGAGTGTTCATCAAATCCTCATAATCAATCTCTCCCAACTACCCACACTCTGCAAATCCTGCTATCGCATTAGACAATAAAACTCATACTGGTCTAGGATTCAGAAAATTAAAAAGTAAGTTAACACCTATAGCTGAACCTCAAAGGATCACAGAGTCAAGCAAAACTTACTCTACGAACCAACCTTGCAGAAATCGTAGAGTTAACTTTCACTCTACGAAACATGGGAATCGTAGAGTAGTATGGAAGCAGAATGTATATCAGCCTAACAGAAGGACTTTGAGCAATTATAATTCATACAAGTCCTGGACAAATAAAAATTGACAAATATACACACATCATCGTCAACATCAGATCAATCATAGGCACCGTCATAAAAATGATAAATATTTATCAGGTTATCATTATCATATACTGCAAAGATCTAAAATCAAACAGATTTGGGTCCCAAAAGGTACTAACAAAACAAGACCCAAGCAAATGTGGATACCAAAATGAAGATTGATTTGTCATGTAGGAAAAGAGATCCATTTGATACCTTGACAGTGGATGCTCAAGACACGTGATAGGAAACAAGGTTCTTCTATCAGATTACAAGGAAAAGGATGGACCTGCAATCATCTTTGGAGACAACAAATTAGGAAAAATCAGAGGATATGGCTCGACTGGAAATGATGCACTATCTTTCAGTAAGGCGACTTATGTTGAAGGACTAAAGCATAACCTGTTAAGCATCAGTCAATTGTGTAACAAAGGACATCAAGTCACCTTTCTCAACAACCAATGCTAAGTCAAAAAATTGAAGACTAACTCTCTAAGGCTAGTAGGAGTTCGAGAAGAAAATGTCTACATGGTCAACCTTGCCCAATTAAGTTCAGATGAGACACCCTGTTTTCTTGTTAATAAAGCTTCTGAAGATATGTGCTAGCTCTGGCACAGGAGATTATCTCATCTTAACTTCAAGAGTATGTTAAAGCCTCCAAAGACCTAGTAAGAGGATTGCCAAAGCTTAACTTCATCAAAGAAAAACCTTACAAAGCATGTCAGCTTGAAAAACAAACAAAGATCTATTTCCAAAGCTAGACCGTCAACTCAAATGATAGAGCCCTTTAATTACTACACATGGATTTATTCGGGCCTATCCCAACTGCAAGCCTTGGAGGAAAGAGATACTCTCTAATGGTAGTAGATGACTACACTAGATACACATGGGTATTTTTTCTAAGCTCTAAAGATGAAACTATTTCATATCTTATCAAGCTCTTCAAACTAATCATGAATGAAAAGAGTGAGAAGATCAAGGCCATCAGAAGTGATCATGAAAGAGAGTTTGAATTTTCATATATGGACCAGTTCTGTGAAGAAAATGGAATCAATAACAACTTCTTAGCTCCAAAGACTCCTAACAGAATAGAGTAGTAAAAAGGAAGAATAGGACTTTGATTGAAGCAGGAAGAACCCTTCTTGCAGCAGCCTATCTTCCTGAGTATTTTTAAGCTGAAGCCACCAACATTGCATGTTACACCCAAAACAGGTCACTCATACACTCAACATTGAAGAAGACTCCATACGAATTATGGAAAGGAAGAAAGCCAAACATAAGCTACTTTCATGTGTTTGGTTGTCTATGTTACGTACTCAACGATGGCAAGAAACATCTAACCAAATTCCAGCCAATGTCAGATGAAAGAATCTTCCTTGGCTATGTTACGGATAGCAGAGCATACAGAGTATTCAACAAAGAATCCTTAACTATTGAAGTCTCCATCCATGTCACATTCAAATGAATCAGATCCAGAAAAGAAAAGCTTAACACTCAACGATTCATCATAAATAAACTCAACGATCGAAGAACTCAAAATCGTAGAGTCAGACTCTACGATCATGGAACCAGTAATAGAAAAGTTGTGCAAGCAGAAGAAATCGTAGAGTTCACCAAGCCAAATATTAAAACTTTATGATCAGAACAAGAAGTTGATTTGGAAGAACTCAAACAATAAGGCATCAAAACAGACGTTTATAGCAGAAGAAAGTGGACCAAGGATCATACTCAAGATCTCATAATTGAAAATCTAAATGCCTGAATCAAGACAAGAGCTGCAACTTCAAATGAATGCTTCTACCTAAGCTTTCTCTCTCAAGTGGAACCCAAGAAGATCGAAGAAGCCTTAGGAGATTTAAGTTAGATAGAGACTATGCAAGAGGAGCTCAATCAATTTGAAAGGAGCAAAGTTTGGAGATTGCTTGTTATTCAAAGTTACATGTCTTCACAATTAGTGTATATTGTTGAAGTTTTCAGAGCTAAATCTTTTTCATTCATGATATATCTTTTATTGTTTATTTAAACTTGCTAAGCAAAGTAGTTGCTCAACCTTGCTATATCATGAAATATTTTTAGTTTAAGCCGAGTGGTCTATGGAGTACCACGGCAAAGGAAAGATGAACGAGTAGAACTAATTAGTTCGTACTATATGTGTAAACATTTTGTATTATAAGTTAATGATGATGTATTAAGGTTAGTGGAACCTGGGGTTGAAGGTACATTTTGTAATGAAATTATGTATGTTTTTCGCGAGTTATTGAAGTTTTTGTTTATGAATGTTTGTTAAGTGATGAATAGTGAGCACCGAACCCGAGGTTCAAGGGACCCGAATTTGGGGGCGTCACAGGTTGGTATCAGAGCTGTAGGTTATAAACCTTAGGTGGGGGAAAAACCTTAGGATTATGACCGTAAAGAAGATAAGAAAAATTCATAAAGAGTTTAGGAGATGGATTGTGGAAATTCATCAAGAAAAGTTATGCGTATGTAAGAAATGATCTGATATTAAATCAAAGGAGTATGAGAATTCGAAAGATGATCCAAAAGTTAGAATTAAGCAATGATTTAGAAAAAGAAGAATGAAGAAAAGAGAGTAATGATTGAGAGATTCTTAATCTATGGAGTATAGATAAAAGGAAGTGATCAGTTGTAAACGTGGCTTATTAGAGTTTATGCCCTAGAGGCTAATTATTTGATGTAATTGCTTAACATTTTTGATATTATATTTGATTGGATAAATGGATTATTTTATTATGATTTCATTTACTGCGTTATATAAATGTTAACATAATAAAAACCCTTAGAGTAATGATACGAATTATATAGCTTTAAGTATGTGACTTGAACATGAGATTATATAATTATAATTAGTATCATTGCTCTTAAATGTCCCTAGTCGAGTATCATTGTTAATGGGACAACAATGATGCATTGAGACTAGTATGTGGATTGATTGATGGCCAAATCTCATTGGTCATAAATATATGAGATATTTGAGTCAATGCATAGGTACATGTTAGAGAACAATGTACTGGACTGACCCACCATGAGAATTCTACATGGAGCATTATGCAAAGTGTCATAAGAAATTCTTATAGTGACAATGATGTAATGATCCTCCGACCTGAAGTCACTATATTATTACACGAGAATTTATGTACTTTGATATCATCAAATGTCACCTTTAATAGGGTGGATAATAAAGGTGATTATTGGGTACATCATGAATCGTGTGAGGAATATAAGTGATCTAGATGGAATTTAACCCTCCTATATATTAGGGGTGATATCCATAGGCCTCTTGATTGAGTAGGACTATCAAATGCATGGTCATGCTCAAATATTGATTTGTTTCATATAGTCTACTCATTGATCAAGAAAACTCAGATTAAATTATGAAGAGTATGACACATTCCATGCCTCGAGTTTAATCTAGGATATAAGGTTAAAAGGATTAAATTACATTGAAACATTGGTCACGAAAAGCTTGTATCGAATCACCGATCTTATTATTATTTGGGTAGCAGTGATGCATTACTAGATGCCGCTCATTGTTTATAATTTTATAATATGATTTTAAAATTATTGCCAACATAATAATAACCTATAGGGTCACACACTTAGAACGTAATTAAAAGGAAATTAATTTAAATTGTGAGTATTTTAAATATGTCAATATGATTGATAGTATTTAAAAATTACGAATTTAAATTAATAGGATAATTTGTATATATGTATATTAATTAAGTAAAACTTACTTAAAATATAATATATATAAATTCGGATTTTATTTTTCTATTTATTGTAGGTTTTAGTTAATTCCTATTAACTACTATATATGTGATATATCAGTAGTCTAAAAGTCACGTAAGGAAAAACTAAAAACCCTAGCTGCTTTCAGAAAGAGGCTAGAGAGAAAAATAATTGGGAAATCCTGATCTTGGTGGCTAGTACCGCGGTTCCTTTTGCTGCAGATCGTGGGACGATTCGCGAAGCGTTCGTGTGGATACCGTAGAGATGCAATCACTGGATTGCGTTGAAGATTCAAAGTCGTTCCAGAATTCCACCGTCTTCTGTCCATCTCGGATAATCGGTAAATTAATCTAAACCTCTGAATTAATATGGTTTTCGCATGGATCCTGTTTTAGGGTTTCAAATTTTTTTTAAAATTCCGCTGCTTTCACTGTGTTGAAACCCTAACAGTGGTATCAAAGCTACTTGCGAAACAATTAATTTAGATTACGTGATTTAATTGTACTCGATATATATATGATATATGATGATGCATGTTTACCGATCTGAATTTAAATATATGATATTTTATATGTATGCGTATTCTGGAAATCTGAAATATATGCATGTATATGGTTTCTGTTAATCGTATTTTATAAGGTGGAAGAACAATACAACTTCTGTTCTAATTGGATTAGAAGTATGAAGATTCGGTTTAATATGATTAAACGAAACTGGACATATATAATATGTTATGGGTGTATTGTTCTGGGTATATTGTTCAATATGGCAGATTGTATATGATTCTGGAATTGTTTCAGAGATTCATATACAATTTGCATGGCAGATTATATATGATTTTGGAATTGTTTCCGAGATTCGTATACAATCTGCAGTTCAGCGAGACCACCGCCAGGGGGGGAGTCCCCCCCTTGGACCCCCCCGCTGTAGCGCACGATGGTCGTGACCCCAAATATTATTTATAATTTTCTTTAAATGATATAAATTGTGTTATGTGCTTATTGTGATATGCATGGTGCACAGGTATGACCCTTTTGACCCATAGGATTAGTGGTTTTTGGTTTTTGAAATACGGCTTGCATGTCGTGCATTTCTATAAATTCTAATGTAATATTCTCTTCTCATATAAATCCCCTCGAATGTAACTCGAGGTTTCTTTATAACATGTAATGTACAAGTGTAATCAAAAAGACAAGATGACGATGGAGAGTAGACACACGTGAACGAGGAAGGTCCAACGAAGCTACTATTTTGAAGACCTTTTACCACCTTAGACTGACCTTCAATCTTTTCATTAGCTTGAAAGGATTGACATAGGGTTGGGCCATAACTGTGACACGTTTAATTTTTGCACTTTATTTATGCTTGTATACGATATGCTATGATAAATAACGTGCATACTTAATAAGATTAAAATTGGTGAGATCTAAATTAATTAATAAAACCCCTCATAAACTTATTAAGTCTAAATCAGATGCCTTCCAATGAATGACACTCATCAAGACCTTGATCAATGAATGTAGGTTTGCCAAAGCAAAGTACCCCATTTATCTTGGTAAGATGCAATAGGATAATTGTGATATCCAAAATGTTAAAATCATTGGGCCCGACTTAACTAAGTTATCTCAATAGGATTGTGGACTTAGAGGCATAAAGTTTGGTAGGTACCATTAGATAGACTAGAACAAATGTTGTTCACCAAACTATCTAAGAGTTATATATGATATAATTGACAAATGGTTGTCTACCTAAATAATTATGTTTTAAGAGATTAGCCAAAACTAACTTAAGGCGTAATGAAATATGGATCTTAGCTCACTAGAAAGATTTAATAGAAAATGCTTTCCGAATTAATGGTGAGGGCTATTAATTTGATTAAAATAGTGGGAGGTATATTTGGAATGTACTATTATCAATTACATAACATCAAAACTCTGCAATTTGACTTATTATTTTTGCACTTATAAATTGTAGATATCAATGGCAACCAACAACACAAATAGTCTTTCACTACGATCAGTCCTTGAGAAGGAAAAGCTGAGTGGAATTAATTTCCTAGACTGGCATAGGAACTTGAGGATTGTCCTCAAACAAGAGCGCAAGCTCTATGTCCTTGATGGGCCCATTCCTGCAGCACCAGCTAACACTGCACCACGTGCAGAGCGTAATGCTTATAAGAAGCATCAAGATGATGCTCTGGACGTGAGTTGTCTCATGCTAGCAACTATGAACTCTGAGCTTCAGAAGCAACATGAGTTAATGGATGCTTATGAGATGATCAAGCATCTCAAGAAATTTTTTGCAGGGCATGCTCGACAGGAGAGGTATGATACAAGCAAGGCGTTGTATCACTGCAAGATGGGTGAACGTGATCCAGTTGGTCCACATGTTCTGAAAATGATTGGGTATATTGAGTACCTTGCTAGGTTGGGTTTTCCGATTACTGCGGAAGCCCAAACTGATCTAGTTTTACAATCTTTGAACAACGGCTACTCGCAATTTGTCATGAATTACCTTATGAATGAAATTACGAAACCACTTACTGAGTTGTTGAGCATGTTAAGAACTGCCGAGAACAACATGAAAAAGGCAGGACCCGATCCCATAATGATGGTACAAAAGGGGAATGCTAAGGGAAAAGGGAAAGGCAAGATGAAGATAGGATCTAAATCTAGTGCCAAACCCAATTTCAAAAATAAACAGGCTTTAAAACCTAAAGGTGGGGTAGCTAAAGAAGGTGATTGTCACTTTTGTGGAAAACCTGGACACTGGAAAAGGAATTGTCATGCATATCTGGAAGAACTGAAGAAAAAGAAAGGAAGTACGACTTCTGATTCAGGTATATATGTTATAAAAGTCAATTTGTCCACTTCTACATCATGGGTATTGGATACTGGATGTGGTTCTCACATTTGTGTTAATGTGCAGGAACTCCGAAGGAGTAGGACTTTGGCGAAAGGAGAGGTTGACCTACGAGTTGGGAATGGAGCAAAAGTTGCTGCACTAGCCGTAGGAACTTATCATTTATCTTTGCCCACTGGCTAGTATTAGAGTTAGAAGATTGTTATTTTGTGCCTGCTATGAGCAAAAACATTATTTATGTTTCTTGTTTGAACAAGAAAGGTTTTTCGTTTTTAATAAAGAACAACAGTTGTTCGTTTTACTTAAATGAAATATGTTATGGTATTGCGCAATTGTTTAATGGTCTTTATATTCTTGCTTTGGAGATGTTTATCTATAACATAAATACAAAACGATTTAAATCAAATGATTCAAATCTGACATATCTCTGGCACTGTTATTTAGGCCATATAAATGAGAAACGCATATCCAAACTTCATAAAGATGGATTTTTGGATTCATTTGATTTTGAATCATATGAGAAATGCGAGTCTTGTTTATTAGGTAAGATGACTAAAGCCCCTTTCACTGGTCACAGTGAACGGGCTAGTGATATATTGGGATTTATACATAGTGATGTATGTGGACCCATGAGTTCATTAGCAAGAGGTAGGTTCTATTACTTCATTACATTTACTGATGACTTCAGTAGATATGGATATGTGTATCTTATGAGACACAAATCCGAATCCTTAGAAAAGTTCAAGGAATTCAAGAATGAAGTTCAAAACCAATTTGGCAAAAGCATAAAAGCCCTTCGATCCGATCGAGGTGGTGAATACTTAAGCCAAGATTTTGATGACCTTCTAAAGGAGTGTGGTATTATATCACAACTCACTCCACCTGGAACACCACAATGGAATGGTGTGTCTGAGAGGAGGAATCACACCTTGTTGGACATGGTACGATCAATGATGAGTCATGCATATCTTCCAATAAGCTTCTGGGGTCATGCCCTAGAGACAGCTGCATTCACACTTAACCGTGTTCCTACAAAGACGGTTCAAAAGACACCATATGAGATGTGGACTGGGAAACGTCCTAGTATGTCGTTCATGAAGATTTGGGGTTGTGTGTAAAACGTCTGGCTTCTGACAAGCTTGGACACAAATCTGACAAATGTAATTTTGTGGGATACCCTAAGGAAACAAAAGGGTATTATTTCTATAAACCTTCTGAGAACAAAGTGGTTGTTGCTCGAACTGGTATTTTTCTAGAAAGAGAATTTGTCTCTAAAGGAAACAGTAGGAGGAAAGTAGAACTCGAAGAAATTCGAGAACCACAAAATATCATTGAACCTGAGTTAGAACATGAGCGGGAACCACAAGATATTGTGGAGAGTGAACCTGCTCAAATTACACAAGGCATTCGTAGATCTAGTAGGACACGCCAAGAGCCCGAGAGATATTATGGATTTCTTGTAACTCAAAATGGCGATGTGATGCTCATAGATCAGGATGAGCCTGCATCCTACCAAGAAGCTATGAATGGACCAGATTCTGATAGATGGCTTGAAGCCATGAAATCTGAGATGGACTCCATGTATACTAACCAAGTATGGACTTTGGTTGATCCACCCGAAGGAGTAAAACCAATCGGGTGCAAATGGGTTTTCAAGAAGAAAACCGACATGGATGGTAATGTACAAACCTATAAAGGCCGACTGGTAGCAAAAGGTTTCAAACAAGTTCAAGGTGTTGACTATGATTAAACCTTCTCTCCAGTGGTAATGGTTAAATCCATCAGGATCTTACTTGCTATTGCAGCCTTTTATGATTACGAAATCTGGCAGATGGATGTCAAAACTGCTTTCCTTAATGGAAATCTCCTTGAGGATGTGTACATGACACAACCTGAGGGTTTTGTCACTCCAAAGGATGTTGGAAAGGTATGTAAGCTGCATCGATCCATTTATGGATTGAAGGAAGCCTCTCGGAGTTGGAATCTTCGATTTGATGAAGCAGTCAAAGAGTTTGGCTTTATCAAAAATGAAGATGAACCTTGTGTATATAAGAAGGTTAGTGGAAGTCAGATTGTATTCCTGGTATTATATGTAGACGACATATTAATTATTGGGAATGACATTCCTTCCTTACAGGCTGTAAAAACATGGTTAGGAAAATGTTTCTCCATGAAAGATTTGGGTGATGCAACCTACATTTTAGGTATCAAGATCTATCGAGATAGATCGAGAAAAATGATCGGCCTAAGTCAAAGTACATATATTGATAAAGTGTTGAAACGGTTCAGCATGCAAGAGGCAAAAAGAGGACACTTACCCATGACTCATGGTGTAAAGATCTCTAAGGCCCAATGTCCTAAATCACAAGATGATGAGGAGCGTATGAGAAAGATCCCTTATGCTTCGGCAATTGGATCTATCATGTACGCAATGATATGTACTCGTCCGGATGTTTCGTATGCTTTGAGCATAACGAGCAGATACCAGTCGAATCCAGGTGAAGGTCACTGGACAGCAGTCAAGAATATCCTCAAGTACCTGAAAAGGACTAAGGATTCATTCTTGGTATATGGAGGTGAAGATAAACTGGCAGTAAAGGGTTACACAGATGCTAGTTTCCAGACTGACAGTGATGACTATAAGTCTCAGTCAGGTTTTGTGTTTTGCATTAATGGTGGTGTTGTTAGCTGGAAAAGTTCTAAGCAAGAGACAGTAGCCGATTCTACAACAGAGGCTGAGTATATTGTTGCTTCTAGTGTAGCCAAGGAGGCTGTATGGATTAAAAAGTTCGTCACTGAACTTGATGTTGTTCCAACCATTGTTGATCCAGTTGAGTTATACTGTGATAATGATGGAGCCATTGCACAGGCTAAGGAACCCAGATCTCACCAACAATCCAAGCATATACTTAGGCGGTAGTATCTCATCCGTGAAATCATTAATAGAGGAGATGTACATATATGCAGAGTGCCAACAGATAATAATGGTGCAGATCCACTGACCAAGGCTTTGTCGCAGCAGAAGCACGAAGGTCACACTAGTTCCATGGGTATTAGATACATGAGTGATTGGCTCTAGTGCAAGTGGGAGATTGTTAGAGTTTATGCCCTAGAGGCTAATTATTTGATGTAATTGCTTAACATTTTTGATATTATATTTGATTGAATAAATGGATTATTTTATTATGATTTCATTTACTGCGTTATATAAATGTTAACATAATAAAAGCCCTTAGAGTAATGATACGAATTATATAGCTTTAAGTATGTGACTTGAACATGAGATTATATAATTATAATTAGTATCATTGCTCTTAAATGTCCCTAGTCGAGTATCATTGTTAATGGGACAACAATGATGCATTGAGACTAGTATGTGGATTGATTGATGGCCAAATCTCATTGGTCATAAATATATGAGATATTTGAGTCAATGCATAGGTACATGTTAGAGAACAATGTACTGGACTGACCCACCATGAGAATTCTACATGGAGCATTATGCAAAGTGTCATAAGAAATTCTTATAGTGACAATGATGTAATGATCCTCCGACCTGAAGTCACTATATTATTCCACGAGAATTTATGTACTTTGATATCATCAAATGTCACCTTTAATAGGGTGGACAATAAAGGTGATTATTAGGTACATCATGAATCGTGTGACGAATATGAGTGATCTAGATGGAATTTAACCCTCCTATATATTAGGGGTGATATCCATAGGCCTCTTGATTGAGTAGGACTATCAAATGTATGGTCATGCTCAAATATTGATTTGTTTCATATAGTCTACTCATTGATCAAGAAAACTCATATTAAATTATGAAGAGTATGACACATTCCATGCCTCGAGTTTAATCTAGGATATAAGGTTAAAAGGATTAAATTACATTGAAACATTGGTCACGAAAAGGTTGTATTGAATCACCGATCTTATTATTATTTGGGTAGCAGTGATGCATTACTAGATGTCGCTCACTGTTTATAATTTTATAATATGATTTTAAAATTATTGCCAACATAATAATAACGTATAGGGTCACACACTTAGAACGTAATTAAAAGGGAATTAATTTAAATTGTAAGTATTTTAAATATGTCAATATGATTGATAATATTTAAAAATTACGAATTTAAATTAATAGGATAATTTGTATATATGTATATTAATTAAGTAAGACTTAATTAAAATATAATATATATAAATTCGGATTTTATTTTTCTATTTATTTTAGGTTTTAGTTAATTCCTATTAACTACTATATATATGATATATCAGTAGTCTAAAAGTCACGTAAGTAAAAACTAAAAACCTTAGCCGCTTTTAGAAAGAGGCTAGAGAGAAAAATAATTGGGAAATCCTGATCTTGGTAGCTAGTACCGCGATTCCTTTTGCTGCAGATCGTGGGACGATTCGCGAAGCGTTCGTGTGGATACCGTAGAGACGTAGTCACTGGATTGCGTTGAAGATTCAAAGCCGTTCCAGAATTCCACCGTCTTCTGTCCATCTCGGATAATCGGTAAAATAATCTAAACCTCTGAATTAATATGGTTTTTGCATGGATCCTGTTTTAGGGTTTCGAAAAAAAATTTAAATTCCGCTGCTTTCACTGTGTTGAAACCCTAACATGGCTAAGGTAAAATAGAAGGAAATGATGTTAAGATATAAAGGAATGATCCAAGGACATTGAGGATATCTTAAGAAGATTGATCTATATGAATCGGTGGTAGTAAAGATGATCAGAGTAAATAGAGATGAAATGATGGGTTAAACAAATAAGTTGTTGAAGAGCTAAAAGAATCATAGAAGAATGAGAAGATTTTGAAGCTAATTATAAAAAACAGATAATGATAAAGTGATTGAGGAAGAATAAGATAATCATAGAATGAGACAAGTATGATAAAGAATTATATAAGAATGATAATAGTGTATGTTGAGGAGTCTAACTTTGGAAGTATATATCTTTGGGAGTTTGACTTTGGAGAATATGTTTGAAGAATTACGTTTTCGGAAGTTATTTTTAGAAGATTAAAAATCGGATGATTTTATAATCTGTAAGTTGGATTTTAACTATGAGAATGTTGGAAGAAGTTATAAAATTTTGAAAATCCCAATTTTGGAGTTAAGAACGGGATATGTCATGTATTTTAGCATGGTGCTAAGAATAGGTATCGTACAAAGTACTAATGTGATGCATATTAAAATAAAAATATTTATTAAATATGCAAATAGATGATAAAAAGACAAAGGGATGATAGTATGGAAGTTTGAAGAATATAGGGTGAATGAGAAGATCGAGATATAGCGTTTAGGCTATAAAACGATTTGAAGATAGATGACTAATAATTGTGCGTTGAAATAGTAAACAAAAGAATGCTTAAAAGTGTGTATTTGTATAAATGATGGGGTACTACGTACCAAGGAATAATATGTTAACAAATTTTATATGATTGATTATGTGTTGGCATTAATAATATATGCCTAAAATCAATAGAGAGATAATAATACTACTGTATTATGCCAAACGAAAATGTCAAGAGAAAGTTCTAAAGAAAGAACACCCCAGACGATAGGGAAGAAAATTAGGGAATTAGACCATGATTCCTTATAGGCGATTGATAAGTCTAATGGTAGACGCTTTTGAGGAATGAACCAATAAAATTGGAGAAATCCAGAGGTAAAGAAGAAATTAAATTATGTATAAGCAATATCTGAAAAAGGATATCAATGAAATGATAGAAGACATCTTACAATACGATTGTTGAGTAGTAGAAAGAACGATACTAAGATCATAAAATGATCTAAAAAGATGAACTCGAAAAGAGTATGTACTAAGGTATGGATTAAGAGAATTCATATTAAGTTAAGAAGAAAACTAGAGGTTTGTTGATTTTATTCGATTACTCATATTAGTGGCTGAGTTGTATGATTCCTTGTATGGGCGGGGAATTTATGCTTGGTTTTAGAACCGGTTAGCTTCCTATAGTAATATAGTGGTCGAGTTGACCAATTTCTTGTATGGGCAGGAGATTGTGTTTGGTTTGACAACCGCTTAGCTTTCTATAATGATAATCGTTGAAATCTTGTGTTGCGCTATTCGCTATATGTATGTTGAGAAGGTGATTCTTTTCTCATGTGTATGCCGATTAGGTAGAGGATGTTAAGTAGGTGTGCGTTCTTAAAACTCACACAATGGTAAGTTCGTGACTCATATTCGTAAGGTGGAACCCCTCATCGAATGGACGATGTTGGTCTGACTAGGATAAGTTCCTCAAACCATATGGATGTGGTAAGTTCTTGAACTCATATTGTATGGTAAGTTCGACGAACAATATGTGGTAAAAGTTAAAAGTAAGTCATAGATAGAGATTGAAGAGTTCTCATGGATTTGAGGATATTAATAGAAATGGGGTACGACCCAGTATTATTTTCTAAATATTACTGGTAGGTTGTAATAGATAGTAATGCTTGGCATCGATGATTAGGCTATGATCTGAAATAGTATAAGGTGGATGATTATGCAAGTGGCAGCATAATTATCAAATTCTACGAGAATCGTTTAAGTACGATTATCAGAGAAGGACGTGTGTATAGGTTTCAAAGATACGAAAATCTCAGAGAGAAGAAGAAAGGAAGAAGATGATAAACAGTACGAGAAATTATCGAGAGTATGAAGATATGTTAATGGAGATGAATAAGCTTAATGAAGGAAATATTGAGGAATAGAACGACAAGGGTTAGCATGGTGGCAAATTTTACTAGATGATAAGAAATTAAAGGAAAATGGTGACACACGACTTAGAAATCAAGTACGTGTAAGGAACATAAGAAGAAGATGACATTTGAGTTATGAAGATCCTTGATAAGAAATGTAAAATATATTAAAAAAAAAACGAATAAGAGGATTCAGAGATATCATGTATTTGTAAATCCCCACTCTAGAAGTATATGGGATAGGTGAATGGGATAAATCCTGACTTTTGTGGTCAATACGGGATATGAACATTTATTTATGAATGTTTCAGAATGTGATGTGCTAAGGCACTACCGTTTGTGTATAAATATAGATGCGTAATATTTATATGCTTTGAAACGATTAATGTCAGCATTTAATAGTAAATGCTATAAGAATGATTGTAATAAGCAAAAACTAAGATAATAACGTAAGTTTTATTTTCAAAACAGTCAATGCCGCCGCGTAGACAACCCCGAAACTCGATAGCAGAAGGATCAGTTAATAATGAAGGAGGTCAGGTAGACCCGATGCAAACTTTTGTTAATATGTTAGTAGAAACAATTCAAAACTGAATTCCAACAGTAGGAAGTCCGCTGGTAAATCAATTGGCGAGCTTTAAGGACTTTAAAATGGTAGGACCACCGGAGTTTCGAGGAACAATGGATCCGATCAAAGCTCAGACGTGGATGGAAGAGATGAAAAAAATATTTGAAGTTACACGTATTGCGGAGGAACAGAGGACAGCATTTGCCACCTTCATGATGAAGGGAGATGCTAATTATTGGTGGAAGGCTAATAAAAATCGAGCAGGAGAAAGAATTGTTACGTGGACTCGTTTTAAGGAGTTATTCTTTAAAAACTATTTTCCAAATAGTACTCAAACAAGGATGGAAGTGAAATTTTTAGAACTCAAACAAAGGAACATGACGGTAGCAGAATATGCCGCCAAGTTCAATGAACTAGTGAGATTTGCGCTACATCAAGTGGACACCGAAGAAAGAAAGACAAGAAGGTTTGAACAATGATTGAATCCTTGGATTTATAGTAAGGTTTCAGTTCTTCAGATCAACACATTTTCAACAATGTTGGAGAAGGCAATCATATCAGAAGGTGGGAGAGAATCTTTGTCAAAATATAATCAAGAGAAGAATATTGAAGAAGAAAATGGTAAAGGTAGCAGCGAAGGTTATAACATGCAAAAACGAAAGAGGAACCATAAAAATGGTGAGAACGATCAAAGAAAAGGAAAACGAAAAATAGAAACTTGTGAAAGTTGTGGAAAGAACCACATACGAGTATGTCTAAAAGGGACAGATAGTTGTTATAGATGTGGAGGGAAAGAACACGGTGCTTCGAACTGTCCTGGTTTCAGAAAGAGTAGAAGGTGTTTTATTTGTGGAAGAATGGGTCATCCATTTAAGGACTGCCCGAAGAAGGAAAGCAAGGCGAGAAGTAATACCAAGAAAGTCAAAAGACACGGTGACAGGTATTTTTCGATCAATAATATAATTATTTAGGTATTATTTGATTCGGGTACTAACTGTCTGAGAATTTCACTAAATAATTAGAATTTCTCAAAGGAAGTATAATACTTTATTAAAATGAAGTGTCTTTAAATCAAAGGATTGTGTTAGAAAGATGAAGAGTAAGTTGCCCGTAAAATTAATTCGGATATACAAGGAAAAAAGTCAGAGAAAGAATAGATTATAAGAAAATTTTAAGTAACCTTGTAGCGGTGATTCTGGGGACAGAATCCTTATAAGGAGGGGTGAATGTAATGACCGAGAAAATTACGAACCCAATTTTTTTTTTATATTTAATTATATCTATAAGAAAATATGAGTTATGAAGTATGTGTGTATATGATAAGTTGTATGATGAGAGGTATTAAATTAGTTAACTAAATTAATTAACTAAAGAAGGAAAAAGATTTCAAGAGAAGCTTATGTGATAAAATCACAAAGCTTAAGTGTTGGTCTTGTATGGCAATTAAGAATATGTATAGTGAACAAGTTAATTACTTGTATGAATAATGAAAAAGAAGAAACAGGTGAATTATTTAAGATAATCCAATGTGGGAATAATTGTTTATGTATGGTTAATTATATTATAAACCCAATTTGATTATAAGGGTTAGTAAATGAATTAATTTAATCAAGTCAAAGTACTTGTATTAACATGTGTTAGGGTTTTATTAAAACAAACCCAAGAATTTGTAAGTAATAGTGTTATTTAATTTAGGAGTCCAGTGGACTTGTAAATAGCAAATCTAATTGGATTATATAGTAAATCCAAATGATATATTAAACTAGATCCAATAAACTAACCTAGTAGCCTATATAATTTAATTAAACATTGACCCATGTAATATTTGAACTAGCTCAACGCTTAATTTAATTAATTGTAGCATGTGTCAGTTAATGTTAGCTCAATGTAATAAATAAATTGAGCCCAAATAAATTAAATGAATAAGCACAATATAATTAATTCTAAGGTCCAAAGTGGAGCACAATAAGCTTGTATAGGTGAATATGTATACATATATTGATGTATATATATATATATATATATATATATATATTTATATATATATGAATACTTATATAATTATATAGGACTTAAAAATAAAGTCAAATTGGAGAAATAAAATGGTCAATCCCGAATTTTGGGGCCCACATGGATGGGAAGCTAGCTTGTTGGTTGATTTTTTAGTGTAAAATGATTCAAGCAACCCCCAACCACCCTAGTCATTCATATGGTATTCAAAAGGTCTATCAAGTGGTCATTCCATGCATAGTAAGCAAGATTAAGCTCCTAATTGACTAGCATTGGTTGATTAGGAAATGTTAAGTAAGTCTAGAGAAGTTATATAAATAAGGCCATCAACAAGTCTTGAAAAGGTTGTTGGTTCATTTGTTAGTTTTCTAAGTATTGTAGAGAGATAAGCTCTAGAGAAAAATAAAAGCTATACTTGAGAGTTGAAAGTGTGCTACTCATTTTGGGGAAGAGAAGAAGAAGAGGAGTCTAGCTTTAGCAAGAAGGAGACCTCCATTAAAGGTTTAAAAGTGTTTTATCTCTTCCTTAGTTCATCTTTATGGTTTAAATATGTTTTGTATGGTCAAAATATATTTTTAACCAATTAAAAGTTATTTTGGGCCTCTATAAGTCTAAACCTATGTTATATAGGTAGATTCATGGTTTGATATGCTTAAATCATGTTTTGGTATGAGTGGTATGCAAATAAATGGAAGAAAATTTCATATTGCGATTTACCGGTAAAACCCTAGATGGTTCGATCCTAAATTTCTTGACAAAACGTTTTCAAAAATATGATCCAACCTTGAAATATTGTAAAACAAGAAGTTAGGAAGACAACAACACTAAGTTGGTGTTATTTTGGATGTGTAGAGTTTATTTTATTCAAGTTTGAACCATTAAAACCAAGGATTTGTGAAGTTAGTTTTCACTTTGTCCTTGTGAGCGATTTTAATCTTAAATTCGTTCAGAATTTGAATTTGTGATCTAAAGAGAAGTTGTAGAGGGAGAAATTCTGATGAGAATGGACTCAAGAATCACCCCAAAATATTTTGAAATAAAGAAGTTATGACAGTTTTAGTAAAAGAAGTCCGGACAGCCAAAACGAGCGCCGCTAGCACTCGGACCTTCTACTCTGAGCGTTGTCGGCGCTATAATAAGCCTATGGCCAGCGCCGCCAGCGCTAACCCAGTTTTAAAAATTAAAAATTTTGATATTTTAAAGTTTTACCATGTTAGAACTTCGATTTAACTTGTCGGTTAATGAAAAGTCTAAACGAAACACCGTTAGGGACTCAAAACCTAAGCTAAACATGTAAAATGAATGTGTTTGAATATTAAACCAATATATATATAAAATTTATTAGTAACTAATTGATAGTCAAATGTTTAGAACAAAGAATAAGGTTAACACAATTAAAAAGTTAACTATTGGTATTGTTAAAAGATTATTAAAATATTATGAAATGATCAATAATATTAGTATGTGATTAAAAAGTTATTAAATGATGAATAATATCAGTAAATGATTAAAATATTATTAAATGGTTAATAATATTAATAAGTGATTAAAATATTATTAAATAATTAATAATATTATTAAAAGATTAAAATGTTATTAAATGATTAATAATATTAGATAATGAATAAAATATTATTTAATGATTAATAATATTATTACGTTAATAAAATATTATTAAATGGTTAATAATATTAGAATGTGAATAAAATATTATTAAATAGTTAATAATATTAACAAATGAATAAAATATTATTACATGGTTAATAATACTAGTAAGTTAATAAAATATTATTAAATAATTAATAATATTAAGGAATAATTAAATATTATTAAATGATTAATAATATTAATAAGAGAATAAAATATTATTAAATGATTAATAATATTAGTTAAGAATTAAAATATTATTAAATAGTTAATAATATTAGTAAGGTTGTAGAATATTATTAAATGGTTAATAATATTAATTAGAGGATAAAATATTATTAAATGACTAATAATATTAGCATAGGATTTAAAATATTATTAAAAGATTAATAATATTATTTTGAGTGTAAATTATTATTAAATGGATAATAATATTTATAAGTTATTGAAGATATTATTTGATAAATAATATTATTTGAAGAGTAAGACATTATTAATAATGTTAATATATGATTGAAATATTATTAAATGATTAATAATATTAACAAAAGATAAAAATATTATTAAAGGATTAATAATATTATTAAAAGGATAAAATATTATTAAATGATTAATAATATTTATAATTGATTAAGATGTTATTTGATAAATAATATCATTGGGGATAGTGTAAAATATTATTTAATTAGTAATGTTAAAAAGTATTTGAGATAATAAAGAGATTAAAAGGATTATTAGATGATTAATAATATTGAGGAACTAAATGATCTATTGAAATAATAAATGGTTAAAATATTATTAAACGATTAAAAATATTATTTGTGGTATTTATATATTATCAAATGTGATAATATTATAAAGCGATGAAGTGATAGTTATATGATTTAAAATATTATCAAGGGATTGATAATATTATTAAGAGTTTTAAGGTTATGATTAAGTGATAAATGATTTAAGACATATATGGTAAGGTTATTAATGTTAAATAAACCTGTATGTGTTATGCTAAATGGAGGATCAATGTTGTTGAATATTAGGTCACCCAAAGGAGGTATTTTAAGTTGAATAGCGATAGTCAGCGGAACAGGCAAGTTTCTCTGAACCTTAACTTGTATTTATTTGGCAAGTTATTTATGTAGAAGCTGGAATTTATTTCAAAATGCATGATGAAATAATTATTAAGAATTATTTCATATCTATATTATTATTGACAATCACACTTATGTGCATTTGCATGACTGTTCACAATATGAACTATTTAAAGAGAAATATCTATGCTATTTGTTTCAGCTAGATATTGCACATGTTATTATGACTGTTCTTGTTATGAACTGTTTTAAGTGAGGGTTCTATGCCAATTGTTTCGGCTAGACGGTATACGTTTTAAATTCATAAATCTGAATATTATTGAAGTTAGTCCAAACCATATTGTGGTGGTGTGGAATCTAATGGGATAAGCTTAAATGAACAGAGCATTATAAGCAGATAAGCTTACAGTCGGATGGAACATTCCCGATCAAAACGAACTAGATGGTTATATTGTGCACTCTATAAACGTACGATAGGCTGATCACCTAGAGTACCCATCACCAGATATTACAATTGAAATGATTGTTAATATTCAAAACGAAGGGACAGTCTTTTGTCCACAGGGTATTGTAAATACTCAAAACGTATGTTCATGGTCTTGTGACCCTTTCAGCATGATGAAACAGTATGTTAAATCAATTGAATTTGTTATTCAAAGTTGCATGTCTTCACAATTAGTGTATGTTGTTGAATTTTTCAGAGCTAAATCTTTTTCATTCATGATATATCTTTTATTGTTTATTTAAACTTGCTGAGCAAAGTAGTTGCTCATCCTTGCTATATCATGAAATATTTTTAGTTTAAGCCGAGTGATCTAAGGAGTACCACGGCAAAGGAAAGATGAACGAGTAGAAGTAATTAGTTCGTACTATATGTGTAAACATTTTGTATTATAAGTTAATGATGATGTATTAAGGTTAGTGGAACCTGGGGTTGAAGGTACATTTTGTAATGAAATTATGTATGTTTTCCGCGAGTTATTGAAGTTTTTGTTTATGAATGTTTGTTAAGTGATGAATAGTGAGCACCGAACCTGAGGTTCAAGGGACTTGAATTTGGGGGCGTCACAGGTTGGTATCAGAGCTGTAGGTTATAAACCGTAGGTGGGGGAAAACCTTAAGATTATGACCGTAGAGAAGATAAGAAAAACTCATAAAGAGTTTAGGAGATGGATTGTGGAAATTCATCAAGTAAGAAAAGTTATGCGTATGTAAGAAATGATCTGATATTAAATCAAAGGAGTATGAGGATTCGAAAGATGATCCAAAAGTTAGAATTAAGCAATGCTTTAGAAAAGAAGAATGAAGAAAAGAGAGTAATGATTGAGAGATACTTAATCTATGGAGTATAGATAAAAGGAAGTTATCAGTTGTAAACATGGCTAAGGTAAAATAGAAGGAAATGATGTTAAGATATAAAGGAATGAACCAAGGACATTGAGGATATCTTAAGAAGATTGATCTATATGGATCGGTGGTAGTAAAGATGATCAAAGTAAATAGAGATGAAATGATGGGTTAAACAAATAAGTTGTTGAAGAGCTAAAAGAATCATAGAAGAATGAGAAGATTTTGAAGCTAATTATAAAAAACAGATAATGATAAAGTGATTGAGGAAGAATAAGATGATCATAGAAGGAGACAAGTATGATAAAGAATTATATAAGAATGATAATAGTGTATGTTGAGGAGCCTAACTTTGGAAGTATATATCTTTGGGAGTTTGACTTTGGAGAATATGTTTGAAGAATTACGTTTTCGGAAGTTATTTTTAGAAGATTAAAAATCAGATGATGGCATGGTCATGACTGCTAGTGATATCATAGAAGAGCTAACCACTAGGAATGATGAGCTAGATGATAGAATTCATCATCTAGAGGAGCAGAACCAGGTTCACCAGGAGATGGAAGACCAGTATAAGGATGCGGCGTATCAGTTAGAGGATGAGATGAGGGGGATGAAGGCACAACTGTAAGGGTATGAGCACTCCGCACAGTAATTAGGGCCCTTGTTACATCAGATAGTGGCTAGGAATGCAGAGCTGAAGGAAGAGAAGGATCAGGCAGAGTTGAGTTTGATATAGTTACAGGTAGAGCATGAGGCCATGAAGGCCAAATTTAAACTTGAGATAGCGGACAAGATCCGCATTCATGATGAGTGGATGACAGCTACCAGGAGAGTGGATGAGCTAGAAAGGGAGGTTCGAACTCGAGCAGTCAGGATTGATCATCTGAACTTTGTGTTTGACACCGCCTTTCAGAGGATGAGGCATAGGATCCGAAGGTAACCTCGGGAGGAGGATCTCCACAGGCACACTATCAGTCGCCATAGAGCAGACATAATAGCCCAGCAGGAGCATGAGGAGGCTATTTTCAGGGGCCTGTAGTATCTCCATAGCTTGTTATGTATATAGATGCAGTTAGTTCCTACTTTTGATTATAGTAAGGACGGACATATGTTGTAAATCCCATTACTTTTGTTTTGACTTAGGATAATATTAGACCCCGACTTTTATTTGTCATAGGGGTAGGATGGTTTAAATTCCCTCTTTTTGTTCTAAGGGGATAACCATTAGTTAGTATTAGCATTTATAGCAGTATGTCGCAGGTTGTTACCTGATGTATTTAAAACAGTAGTATATGAATATAAATGCAGTTATTGATATCTATTTGGGATTTTTGATTGAATTGCGCTTTACCTGTTAAATGCATGCATAAATGAAATGTGGCATGGAATGTAAAGACAGAATAATAACATAAGGTTTTGTTTATATCAGACAATGCCGCCTAGAAGAAGAAACTCAGTTCCACGTGTAGAAGAATCCGTTAATAATGACGGGGGTCCGGCAGACCCCATGCTGGCATTTGCAGCCATGATTGCAGGGTACATGCAGAATAGACTGCCGCCGGTGGTACCACCAGTAGTACCGCCAGTAGTAGAGTAACAAGGGGCTCACGTAGCTAATTTCAAGGATTTTAAATTGATAGGACCGCCGGAGTTTTGTGGGACTACTGATCCCATTGAAGCCCAGACTTGGGTGGAAGACATAGAAAAAGTGTTTAAGGTCGCAAGGGTGGCTGACGAACAACTGACATCATTCGCCACTTTTATGTTAAAGGGTGAAACGAATTACTGGTGGAAGGAAAATAAGAATAGAGCCGGAGAAGGAGTAATTACGCGGGTACGTTTGAAGGAGGTGTTCTTTGAGAATAATTTCCCATAGAGCATGCAAGCAAGGATGGAAGTAAAATTTCTGGAACTGAAATAAGGGAGCATGACAGTTGCTAACTATGCTACAAGATTTAATGAGCTGGCCAGATTTGTGCCGAAACAGGTAGATACGGAAGTAAGAAGAGCTCGAAGGTTTGAATAAGGACTGAAGCCTTGGGTTTATGGGAAGGTAGCTTTGCTACAAATCAACACATTCTCGTCATTGCTGGAGAAAGCCCTAATTACTAAGGGAGGAAATGAAGCAGTGACCAATTATCAACAAAATCACAAGAAGAAAGGCCACGAAGGACTCAAGGAAGGGATTAGTAGTGGAGGAAGCAATCCGCACAAACGAAAATAGAGCGACAATCAAAGCTCGGGAAAGTCATCAAGCAAGGCTAAGTAAGGCAGCAAGTGCAATAAGTGTGGGAAGAGTCACTCGAGGGAGTGTATATGGGGTAAGGGAGTTTACTTCAACTGCGGACAACCAGGTCATTTTGCTCCCCAATGCCCGAAGGCCAAACGAGGGGACTGTTTATATTGTGGCGCTTCCAACCATCAGAAAAATGATTGTCCAAAATGAAAAATTGACTCAGGCAGTGCCAGTCAAGGCAACAACTGCAAGCTAACGATTGGAGGCCTAGCACCACAGAATAGGCCAGTGGCACGCACCTTCAACATGACTGTACAAGATGCAATGGAGTCCAAGGAGGTGGTGTCGGGTATTATTTCGATCAATGATATTAATGCATATGTATTATTTGATTCGAGTGCTACCTGTTCATTCGCATCAGATGAATTTGCTAGCCGATTAAAATTTCCCCGTGAAAAATTAGGGAACCCAATGAATGTAGAGGTAGTAAATAAAGAAGTGATCCCTGTAGACTATATATATATATATATATATAAACTCTGCGTAAATTTAATTCTGATACGTCTAGTAGAGTTTGAGGTGATCTTGGGAATGGATTGGTTGTTTAATCACGGAGCTGTGATTGACTGTCAAAAGAAAAGGATACACCTGAAAACTCTAAATAAGTCTAAAGTCGTATTCTATCGGAGTAAACCTCCAAGACAATCGTGTTGTATGATGATGATGCAAGCGAGGAGGTTGCTTAGGAAAGGTTACATAGGTTATCTAGCCCATGTAGTTAATACTCAAATAGCAGGGGGATAAGTGGGATAGATACATGTGTTAAGGGAATTCTCAGACGTTTTTCCGGATGAGTTGCTAGGTTTACCATCGGATAGCGAGGTGGAGTTTGTAATCGACTTAGCACCGGGGACCTCACCAATATCGAAAGCACCATATAGGATGGCTCTGGTGGAATTGAAGGAATTGATGATACAGTGGAAAGAGTTATTATAGAAGAAGTACATTTAGCCAAGTGTATCTTCGTGGGGAGCACCAGTGCTATTTGTAAAAAAGAAGGATGGATCGTTAAGGCTTTATGTCGACTATAGGGAGTTAAACAAGGTCACCGTTAAGAATAAGTACCCGTTGCCCAGGATCGATGATATGTTTGATCAGCTTAAGGGGGCTAAGTACTTTTCAAAAATTAACTGAAGGACTGATTATCATCAACTGAAGGTGAGAATACCGGGAGACGTACCAAAGACAGCCTTCAGGACTCGATATGGCCACTTTGAGTTCCTTGTGATGTCTTTTGGACTGACGAATACGCCAGTAACATTTATGGATATGATGAACAGAGTATTCAAACAGTACTTAGATAAGTTTGTTGTTGTGTTTATCGATGATATACTCGTGTATTCAAAGACGGAGGAAGAACACACAGAACATTTGAGGATAGTACTGGAGACATTAAGGAGGGAACAACTATATGCCAAGTTCTCCAAGTGGAAGTTTTGGTTACAAAGGGTACAGTTTTTGGGACACGTCATCAACAAGGAAGGTGTTTCAGTGGATCTTGCAAAGGTAGAGTCAGTTATCAATTGGTAGCAGCCAAAGATTCTAACAGAGATCAGAAGTTTCTTGGAATTAGCGAGATACTATCAAAGATTCATCAAGGACTTTTCAAAGCTAGTGTCACCGTTAACGAATCTGACAAGGAAGACAGTAAAGTTTGTATGGACGGATAAATGTGAAGAAAGCTTTAGGGAATTGAAAAAGAGGCTTAGTGAAGCACCAGTGTTATCCTTGCTTGATGATACAGGGAGATTCATGGTTTACAGTGATGCGTCACTCAAGGATCTTGGTTGTGTACTGATGCAGCATGACAAGGTCATCGCGTATGCGTCACGCTACTTAAAGGATTATGAGAAGGGATATCCGACTCACGATTTGGAACTGACAGCAATAGTGTTTACTCTGAAGATCTGGAGGCACTATTTGTATGGAGAGAAGTGCGAGATATACACGGACCACAAAAATCTGAAGTATATCTTCACTCAAAGGGAGCTGAATATGATGCAGAGGCAATGGTTAGAATTGATTAAGGACTACGATTGTGAGATTTTTACCGTCCCAGTAAAGCCAATGTTGTAGCCGATGCTTTGAGCAAAAAGGGCAGGGAGAAATTGTTGATGTTAACAACACAAGAGGAATTAATCAAGGATATGAAAAGATTGGAGTTAGAACTCAAGTATCTAAAGGAGGCAGACGAGAAACTGTTTGCAATAGAGGCGAGCCCAACTTTATTAGACAAGATAAAAGAGGCTCAAGAGGGTGATGAGGAATGCATTGACATTAAGAAGCGGTTATCCGAAGGTGAGGAATTAAAGTACTCAGTGGATGGCACAGGATTAATCCGATTCAAAGGAAGAGTCTGGGTACCATTGATTCCAGAATTGAGAGAAGAAAATCTACAGAAGGCCCACAACACGAGATATACAATACATCTGGGTAGTACCAACATGTATCAAGATCTACAGCAGCATTTCTGGTGGCCTAACATAAAGAGGGAAGTGGCTGAGTATGTCAGCAGGTGTTTAACTTGCCAGATGATTAAAGCAGAACATCAGAAACAAGGTGGACTATTACAACCGTTGGAGATTCTGGAGTGGAAATATGAGCATATCACAATGGATTTTGTGGTAAGACTTCCAGCAACTAAAAAGGGGTACAATGCGATCTAGCAGTTGGCAAAGCTGTATGTTAAAGAAATTGTGTCGCGACATGGAGTACCGATATCTATAGTATCTGATAGAGATCTGCGCTTCATGTCAAATTTCTGGAGGAGCCTATAGGAAAGGATGGGGACGCAATTAAGGTTGAGTATTGTGTATCATCCCCAGACTGATGGGCAGAGCGAGTGAACAATTCATACGCTGGAAGATATGCTAAGAGTGTGTATGATGGACTTTAAAGGCAGTTGGGACGATCAACTACCATTAGTGGAGTTTTCATACAATAACAATTCTTATGCAAGTATTGGCATGCCACCTTATGAAGCACTGTATGGGAGAAAGTGTAGAACGCCCTTGTGCTGGGATGAAGTTGGGGAACGGAGACTGTTGGGACCCGAACTAGTACAACAAACCGTAAATGTGATCAAGGTGATAAGAGATTATCTGGTTGCGGCTCAAGATTGGCAAAAAAAGTACGCAAATTTACATCATCAGAAGAGAGACTTCGAGGTTCAAAGTTTTATTTTTCTGAAGGTATCTTCATGAAAAGGGAAAATTGAGCCCTAGATTTATCAGACCATTTGAAATTTTGAAACGAGTTAGTGAAGTGGCGTACGAGGTAGCTTTACCTCCTGAACTGGAGCATATTCATAATATGTTTCACGTGTCAGTGTTGCGGCCATATAAATCGGACTACAAGCATGTCATCTCATATGAGCCGATTCAAGTTGAGAAGGACTTATCCTATGAAGAAATTCCTATTCAGATATTAGATAAGAAGGAGCAGACCTTAAGAAATAAGACCATTCACTATGTCAAAGTGTTATGGCGGAACCACAACGTCGAGGAGGCTATGTGGGAGCTAGAAGAAAAGATTAGGAGGAATTATCCTAATCTTTTTGGGTAACCTTATGTTTGTAATTCCGAGGACGAAATTCTTATAAAGGGGAGAGAATGTAATAATCCGAAAATTTCTGTAACACTGTTTATACATTGAGTTATAAAAAGTATTTTCGTGTAGTATCTAACGTGTTGTACTATAATTCTGAGGTGTCAGTGAATGGTGAAAGAATAAAAAAAATTAGGAAAATTTTCTCAAAAAATACTATTCACGTGAAAACGCGTCTTTCGTTTTCTCAAAATTTTACAGTATCGATTAACATTTATTTGCTAGTTAATAATGAAATTACTATTTTTAAACCTGATAATCGAAAATTGATTTATTCCTAATAAGACAAAATTCGAAAGCGATTAACGATGGAAACCCTAATCGAGTCGATTAGGATAATTATTGCAATTAGGGTTAACCTAATTAAGTTATAAACCTTAATTAAAATCCAAACCCTAATTTTGGGATGATATGGATTGTAGGGTATGTTTAAAGTCTAATTGTGACATAATTAATATTAGGGCTAATATTGGTATTAATTTAAATAGAAGCCTAATATAAATAAATGAGGGAATGAAATCGAAACCCTAATTAATAGTCCAAATAAATTAATTGTTTAAGCAAGTCTAATTGGAATTTGTATTTATTAATGGTGTATTAAATTAAGCATCACGCTATTAAATTTAAAAATCCAATCAAGCTAATTACCTAGCCATTTGATTAATTAATGCAAGGCCCAAGCATTTAATTAAAATTGAGCCCAAATGAAATGTGACATAGGCCCAATGAAACTATTTAAATTGAAGTCCAAACATAGCCATTTAAATGTATGTTGGTGATTATATATATATATATCCATGTGTATAATTTACTGACACATTTGGGAATTAAAAGAAAAGGAAAATTGAGCCAAAATTGCAGCATTATGGGACCATTTATTCGGCAGCCATAGAGGACTTTTGTGGTTGATTTCTTATGACTTTTCATGTGTATAATTTACTAACACATTTGGGAATTAAAAGAAAAGGAAAATTGAGCCAAAATTGCAGCATTGTGGGACCATTTATTCAACAGCCATAGAGGACTTTTGTGGCTGATTTCTTATGTCTTTTGGGAGGCTCAGGGCATGGAGAGAAGCAAGGAAAATAGGGGGCTTGTGTAAGCTAAGCTAGGATGGCTATTGATGTGTATACTTATATATAATGTAATTATACACATCTACTAACACCACATTGCTCTCCATCTCTCTCATTCCATCATCTTTTTCATTTCATCTTCCAATAGTAGAGAGAAAAGTGAGAGCAAAATAGAGAGAAAACTCTAGCAAAAGAGAAAAAAAGAAGAAAACCGTAGAGAAGCAAGATCAAGCAAGAAGGAAGATCATCTACATACCAAGATAGATCATCCAAGTCTCATCTCATTCCTAGAAAGAAAAAAAAGAGCTACTAAGAGGTTTAAAAGTTTCCAAACCTAGCTTTCCATTTTAATATATGTTTTATGTATATTTTAACTGATTTTATTGGTCAAAAATATGTTTTGATGGTAGAAAACTATTTTTAAAACTCTTGATACTTAAAACCATGCTATACTAATATGTCTAGAGTTTAATGGGTTTAACATGAGTTTTAGTATTCATTTATATGGAAAAGTTTAACAAAACATGAAAGCGGTTTTCGTCGAAAAAACCCTAAACTAAGCAGCGGGTTCCCGAAGTTATTGTTCACGTTTCGTAACTCATTTTTGAAATCTGTCAGTCTTGAGTGGTAGATCTATCAGATAAGAACAGATTCCAAGTAGAATGACTGAAAAATATTAAACGAACGATTTATGGTGATTTTTCTAGCGAAATAATTTCTGCCAAAAAATCTGTTAAATGTTACTGCCAAGATTTTTCTCAGGGTTGTTTTGACCATTTTCTATGTAGTACTATATGGTAATAAGCATCCACTGTAAAAAAAATGAGCTCATTCGGACCTTGGATGAGTGAGTTATGACCCGACGTTTCTTTACGATTTAAAAGAAATTTACAGTTATAACTTGAGTTGCATAACTACAAATCTTATGAAATTTTTACTAAAATCTTTCTATGATAAAAGGAGGCTGCATTTTTGGATAAACACTCGATTTTTAATAAATCTTGCAAATTTCGGACAATTGGCTTTTTGTAAAAATAACAAATGAAGTTGGAAAATTAAAAAAAATTATTTTGTGTATAAAATTATATACACTAAAGATATCCGAGATTTAAAAGAAATGAGTCAATTAAATATTTTTAATAAATACAATTATTTAAATACAATTGACTTAAGGATAATTGCATAAAATAATTATGTATCATTTAATTTTAATTAAATAATACATAAAAGTAATTTATTTATTATTTACCTAATATTAAATATTAAGTAAGGTAAATAAAAAAAATTACAGTCATTATTTATTATTTAAATGCTAAATAATGAATAAAGTAAATGAATAAAGAAGTGAATAAAATAATTAAATAATTTATTTTAATTGATTAAAAATTTTGGGACACATGTTAATTGATAATTCCTTTGACTTCAAAATAGTTGTCTGCTGGACCCCAAGTTGGCGCTTTAGACAGTTTTATGTTTGGTACAATAGTAGAAGTGTGTCATTGTCCTTGCAAACCTAGTTATTGTAAAGGTTGGATTGTCTCTTCATCCTTATCGCTAACTCATTTGAATATCAACTTTGAGTCATGTGAATTAAGGTTATATGACCTTTGTCATAAACCTATACTGTCTTGTCAGACTTCTGCATTCAACGAATTTTGATAACTTTGTCTTGAATTGTAGAGTTAGTCTTCAGATCTTTAAGTATCCTTACTCAGTGATATTGACTTTACGATTCTTAGTGATTATGTGATATAGCTCTACAATCTGGCTTTTCACTCAACGATTTCACAGATACTTCTAAATACTTGCCTTCTAAACACCACAATCTTAGAGTGAATTAAGCTTTTACTCAAAAAATTATTTATCTTCTTAATAAGCTTTAGCTATTGCAAAATTACATGGCTATATTCTTAACTTCATCTAGACGATATGTTTATCGTGGGCTCATCCTCTACAACGTGACTAGACTGACCAACCTCAGGCATCCTACAATAACAACACAACAACAAACAAGCAAACTCAATTAGTATCGCAATAAAATAACTTCATTATATGGAATGAAAGTATATTCTATTGTGTTACAACTCGATCCAATGAATTTCCAAAATTCGTCACCTGTTTCGCAAACCTGACGTTTTATAACCTACAACCCTGATACCAACTTATGATGCTCCCAAATTCGGGTCTCTTGAACCAAGAGTTTGGTACTCACAATCTAATACATAAATAACATTCAAATACATAATCTTCATTAACTTAACAGAATAATACATAATTGTTCATTACGAAATGGTACTACAAATCCCAAGGTCATCTAAACTTAACTTAATACATAAAAAATACCTTAATAGTTCAAAAGATTTACATAATGAAACATAATATTAAACATGCACATTTTCTTCTAAGAGTTCTACTCTTTTGCTTTTCATTTGCCCTTATCCTTCTTTGAGCATTCAGAATTAGCTGAAAAATAGTTCATGATATAGCAAGGGTGAGCAACTACTTTTCTCAGCAAGTTTAAATAAACAATGAATATAAATAAGATGATATATCATGAATGAAAAGATTATCTTCTTAAGACTTCAACAATATACAATAATTGTTAATAAATGAAACATACGGACTATATTCAATAAAAGAGTTGTTTAGAATGTTTACTGTTGAGTGACCACGAAAGGACTATGAACATGCTTCAAAGGTATAAACACTCAAGTTTTGTACTCAAATGGATCAACCTCTTGTACCCTATGTATATGCATAACACTTAGACATATTTGTGCATTATCGATTTTTCGTCATAAAATACCCCTTTATCAGAGTTGTTCTAACTCAGTCTTACTATAAGAGTCAACACCAACAATTAGCTTGGATAAGGTTTAACAATATTTAAAGGATTAAATTTATACATGCAATGTCTAGCTGAACAACTAGTATAGACTATTTCTTAGAAATTTCATGAATAAAGGAACTTTAAAGTTTCAATATAGAATAAATCTTCAATTGCACCAAGTGTGAATGTCAATGATTAATAACGATATAGAATAATTTTTAATAATTATCCTATTTAGAATACTTACAAAAATAAATACAAGTTAGGAAACTTGCCTTTTCTCGTTGATTAGAGTTTACTTCAAGTTATCGTCCTTTGAATGACATAAATAATTTATTATTTAACTTACCAATTATTAATTACACAAATTGTTTAATTTAACTCATAAACACATCACTTAATTCATTTAACATTTAAGCACATAATTAAACATTTAATAACATATTAAACAATTAGCAATATTATTACCCTTTGATAATATTTTAATTACATGATAATATTATTATTCATTTAATAATATTTTAATTTTTTTTCTAATATTATTAATCATTTAATAATATTTTAATTATTTATTAATATTTTAATTATTCTCCAATACTTTAAATATTTTTTAATATTATTAATCATTTAATAATATTTTAATCGCTTACTAATACTCCCTCCATCCCAACATAAAAGTCCTCCATTGACTTTTATGGTTAAATTGACCATTTTTTAAATCAATATATCTTATTATTCTTTTATATATATATGTAAAAAAAAAAAACTATAAATATTATAAACTACATACAATTTAGTACTAATCTCAATGTTTATTTTTTTTAAAATCTAAATATATATGTTTAATTGTTAATTTTAAAAATGATCAATTTGACCATAAAAGTCAATAGAAGACTTTTATCTTGGGACAGATGGAGTAATATTTTAATTATTTTTTAATATTATTAATCATTTAATAATACTTTAATTATTTACTAATATTAATAATCATTTAATAATATTTTAATCATCCTAGTTAGGTCTTATATAAATAATACATCAATTTTGGAAAACTTAACTCATTTCGACTGGACCCGACCCTTCTAGACTAGGCTAACCCGACTCGACCCGGACAGAATGGTCCAACGCAACTACGTGGGTCCCTGGCGCAGCTGCGCCAGACTGAAAATCCCGGACAAAATGTTCCAGCGCAACTGCGCCGAGCTAAAAATCAAAACCCTAATTTTTCTAACTTTGTTCTCTTACTTCAAACTTTTATATCTTGTTCATTTTACATTATTTTGACTCCAAATTTGGACCATAACTTGTTATATTCATGAACTTGACCTATTCATGATCGAACCTATTGCAATCATTAGGTTTTTCGAAACAACATAGTTTACCGAAAAATCCATTAGAAATTCATTTTAACATATTTTTCAATCGTTCAAGTTAGGTTGCCTTCGTAACACATAAATCTACCAAATAAGTCACATAAACCACACAAATGACTTACCCATCTTAAACCATATGCCATCAAAATACTTATCAAGCTAGGATTTTTACAGGTTAACATGCTTATATACATTTTCTCATACATTTTTGCATAAATGGACATGTAATACATCAAATGACCACATAAGCTCTAATTCTACACAAATACTTGAATCTTTAGCTCATATAGTTTAGAAAATAGGTTTTCAATATAGTCTTAAATTAAACTACACACACACACCCCTCTATTTTGACCTAACATGGCATATCATCCACATAGATCACATACATACACATATCCTCCATCATTTTTTCATCATTTTTCCTTCGAAACCTTTCATGGTTTTCTTATCACAAACAACATCCCACAACAAACATGATCCAATATAAAAGTACAATATAAATAAGTTTAAGGATTTGGAGCACTTTTAAACCTTCTTGATCTTGAGGCTCTTTCCCTTTTTGCTATGAAACTATGAAAATTATCTACCTTGACTCCGTTAGCTCCACCCGAAATCCTCTCTAATTCTCTCTTAATGTTTTAGCTTACAAACTCACTAACTCACAAGAACTATCTCAACACTTAGACTATTTTATCAAGTGCTTTCATCTTTCTTTCTATAAAACTTAGTGCTTTCTTCACATAACCCAAACTCTTGCTAGAAAACTATGGGCAATCTATTTATAGAGTTCTCAATCTATACATACATTGTGTATAAGTCTCTAATATCACCAATAACTCTTGCATAAACAAGATTCACTAAAGAGGGGAAATGATTTACATTAGAGAGTGTTTTTGGGAATTAGGCTTTCTTTTAGTAAAATAAAGATACATGGAGCTTTGCATCCCCAATGGCCTCCCCCCCATCCCTCCATTTTTTTATTTTTCTTTCATCAATTATATATCCATATATACACATTTATGTATATATCACCAATACTTGCTTTCATTTGAGCTCCATATTGGACTCTTGAATTAATTCTATTTGGGCTTCACATTTAATTTGCTTAGGCTCAACATTGGTTCAAGTTGGGTTACTAGTTGATTTATTTAAGTTACCTACACTTGGACTCCTTTAATAATTCATACAAGATCTAATAGTATTAAGACTTGGGCCCGATTAATTAAACCCTTGAACTAGTCCACTAGTAAATAAATTAATTACTACTACTTGCATTCTTCTTTAATTAATTCATTAATTCAATTTTTCTTCTTCCTTGCTGCATTATTAGATGAATAAATGTACACACGCATATCTTTATTCATTCGATCACATAAGTGCACAATTAATTCATACAAAATTTACATCATTGAAAATTAGTTATGAATTCTAATTATATAATGTGACTTACAATTCATGGGTATTACATAACTCTTCTTTTTTAGATTTACATACATAAGCATAGATCAAACTTTTATCAAATAGATAGACTACAAAATTAATAAAATTGATTCATCATTAAACTTCAAAAACCAAAATATCTAAATTTCGTTAACATTCTAAACTAAGATAAATTAGATAACAAATAGAGAAATCAGGGTTTTGGCGAAGTGGGTATTGGTGGTGGACCTGAATATGTACTTATACAAATAGAGAAACATGAGTAGATAGACCTAGAAAAGAAAAGGAGAAATAGAAGAAAAAGATAAATTGCAAATATAGAAGAAATCAGGGTTTTGGTGAAGTGGGTATTGATTGGTTGAATTGCGACAGCTAGATCGGTTCATCCTCTTCTTAAAGAATTCAAAGGTTTTGGCCTTGAAAGCAATTGCAAAATTTTGGAACATTTCAAAGATTTGGGGTGGTTTTGATGAACCATCCATTTTATCACATATATATCTCTCAATTAAGCCCCAAAATCTACTCTGTTTTTCTCTCTCATAGGCTCTAAACTCTTCTAATCTTCTACTTTAAAAAGAAAGAAAGGTATGAGTCGCGTTCAGATTCACGTTCTTTTAAATTTTTTATTGTAATTTTCAAGTTTATTTTAATTTTATTAAGTACTTTTAATAATTTGATTTATATTTTCAAAATAATAGTAATTTGTTTTTAATTTTTTTACAGTAATTTTTTTTATATATTTTGAAAATTTTATTATTTTTTTAAAAAAAAATTGGTTGCAATTTTCAAGTTTATTTTAATTTAAGTTGTTTTAAAAATTTTGTTAATTTTTTTGGTAATTTTCAAGTTTATTTTAATTTTATTTATATTTTTAAAAATTAATTTAATTTATGTTTTTAAAATTATTATTTATTTTAAATTATTTTATTATAAATTTTCAGGTTTATTTTAATTTTATTTGTATTTTAAAAAAAAATTAAATTTTTTTTGTATTTTTATAATTATATTATTTTAATTTAAATTCTTTTAAATAATTTTAGTTTGATATATTTTATTTTGAATTAATAACATAATAATAAAATAAGAAACCATGTCATTTTGGAAATAATAAAAAAAAGTCGCACAGGCCACATGACTTTTCCACGACATTTCTGAATTAATAAGAAAATATCACGTCGAAAATAAAGATAACTTTCGTTCAATTAATTTGACAGAATGATCAAATTATAAATTTTTAATTATTATGATGGTTCAATTACATAAATTTAAAATTGAGTGTCCTAACACACAAAACACAACACGTACAGTTAGATAAAAACTAGTTTTGCCCTTTTATTTCTTACACATTTATGATATTAATGTAGAGTATTTTTTTTGTAAGATATTAATAGTGGAAGAATTTAATTAATTAATTTTAATTATGCTAATTCTAGAATGCAATTATAACTATTTAGTGGAATTAGTTATAATTAATATAATTCTAATTGATTAAAGAGTTAATCAAAAATTAGTTTTGTATTGGAGCTAGAATTATAGAATCCTACTTGATTCTCACTCTAGTTCTTATCAAAATATAACAAAAAATAGGATAAAATATATTAGTAAGTTTATTATTTATCTTGATAAAAATTAGGAAGTTGAGGATTTTATATATTCTATCCTCCTGCAGTATTTATATTCTATCATTCTGCAGTATTTATATTTTATCCTTCTGCAGTATTTATATTCTATCCTCCTGTAGTATTTTGATCACACATTCAGAAAAAGTACCAACTAAGTATGAAGTATGTAATATTTTTTTGATTATGTAAATTTATGAAAAAAAATCTTGAAATAATAATTTATAAAAGTAAAAATTATTATTTTATTTAAAAATCGTTTCCTACAATAGGCCCAGAGCAAACCCATAATTTTCATAAATCATGATTATATTGTTATATTACTTACTGAATTCCGATATGAATTGTATTTGTGAATAGATGGGTATTTATTTTGGGCCACAATATAAACACGCATATTGGGTTAAAATTTTGTTCTGTTTTATATAATGTAGCTTGTTTATGTAATTCATTGCTATACGGATGAATGAGGCATTTTTTTTGATCCACTGAAAATGGAGAGAGAGAAATGGGTTGTAAGTAATTTCTGGAAATGGAGAGAGAAATGGGGCGGTGGAGTTCTCAGGGCAAAAATTGGAACAGTGTGGAGATTTATTATTTGGGCGGAATTTTCTTTTGGATGAGATGAAATGTGAGTTAATAGATTAAGTTGAAAGAATTAAGATGAAATCTGAACCGTTGTTGTGTTTTGTTAAATTTAAAATTTAAAATAAATTGTATTTTATTATATAGATATATCACATATAACGGAATCAATCTTGCCATTAGTTGCTACCTGTTGAGCCTGGGTTGAATCATTGTAATGATTAAATGTTGGACCATTGCAATGGATTAACATTATGCCAATTGTATTGGACCATTGCAATTATACTGACTTAACGGATTAAAAGCCAACTCAGTCGAAAATGTCTACCCACAACTATAGTCCAATACCAGTACATTAGTTACTAAGATCTCCGGGAGTATTAATTAACTAACTATTTGTACTACATATATTTAATATTCCCATGGCTGTATCATCTTTGAAATTAACGTGTAATCAGAATTTTGTTTATAACCGTTAATTTGTACAGCAGATTGGATACATATGAACTTTCTGTTATAAAAAAAAACTAACATGGGTTATAATAATAATAATAATAATAATAATAATAATAATAATAATAATGAAAATTGTGGGCCTATTTTTCTTTATGCTAAAACGAATTGGCAGTTAACAATTGTTATGTTTAATTGCTAAATTTTCAAAATTGTTGTAATTGTTAAATGTGAGTGTGCATGTATCTCAGTTTACATGTTTATATATATTAATATGAAATATTAATATTATTATATATTTTTAAAATAAATAAAAATTCTTATTTTTTATAAATAAAAAATCAAGTGGGAGAAACAATTGTATGTCTTACGGCCTTCATCATTAATCTATTATATGGATACATGTATCTAATCTCAAATTTTGTGAGTTCCCTTCAAAAGATACATGAATCTAGTTATATTAGATATGGATTTTCTTATGATAAATTTAATTAAAATTTTATTAGAATTATTTCCCAAATAATATTTGTATTAAAATTTTAAGAAAATTAAATTGGATGGTATACACTTGACAAAACAAAAATAATAATTCTCCCATTCAGAGTGATACTTGTTATTATTGTTTTGGGATGAATTAAATGATAAATTATTTTTATATACCATAAGATGTCAAGATGTAAAAAATAATTGTAATTTCAGGCTATTCTTATTTTTCCCTTCGCAATGAGAATTATTTAAAATTAAGTTGCCATGTTTATTTTATATTTGTGTTTGAGGGTTACCCTTTTATATTATATACAAAACTTTATTTTTACTAAGTGACCATTTAATTTATGCATATTGTATGATTATACAGATTACTATGTCGTCTTTTAATTCCTTTGTTGTTATCCTTAAAGAAAATTAATAAGTTGATTGGACCAAATTATGTGGACTGAAAAAAGAAATCTTGACATTGTGTTGATTGCTGAAGAGTACAAATTTGTGCCGACTAAACCTTTCAGAGTTCTTCCAAAAAATACTATCGTTGCACAAAGGAATGACGACTTGGTTCATTGCTATATTTTCGCATCTTTGTCAAATATATTACAACATCAATATCAGTCTATTACCACGACTAAAGAGATCTTGGATAGCTTTCATGAAATATTAAAATAAAATAAAAGAAAAGAAAAGAAAAAAAGAACAATAAGAAAATTGCAAGAGGTTAGGAAGAAAGGGGCAAAAGCGAAATCTCAAGAAAAATGTTTCCACTATGGGGAGAAAGATCATTGGGAGAGGAATTGTCCTATTTACCTAGCCGAAATAAAAAAAAAAAAATAAAAAAAAAAATAAAAAAATATATGGTTGATTATCTAATTGATCAGTTTCACAAGTTAGGTAAATATCAATCTTCCATTCATGAAACATGTTTTGTAGGCCATTCTACTGAATCCTGGTGTGTAGATTCGGGAAACACTAATCATGTCTGAAATTCTTTATAAGGGTGTTAGGAAACCAAAAAACTAAATGAATATGAGATTTATCCACACCTTAGTTCTAGTGCAAAAGTAAAGCTATTGCAATAGGAGTCGTGCATCTTAATTTTAATAATGATAGGACTTTAGAATTAGTAGATTGTCTTTATATTCCAGGCGTTTGTAGAAATTTAATTTCTTTTTCTTGCTTGTTTTAAACATGGAAATTCAGTTAATTTTGATTCAAAGGTTGTTATTAGCAAGAATAAAAAATTTATTTGTTTTGGTTGATTGGTAGATAATTTATATATTCTTACTCTTAATTATTATTCATTCTCGCAAAATAAATGTAGTCAACATACGCCATTAAAAAGAAAAGTTTATTCAATTAATCAAATTTATCTTTGCCATTTACAATTAGGTCATATTTAATCTAAACATAATACAAAGATTGGTTAAAGATGGCCCTCTAAGGTCCTTAGAAGTTGAAAATCTTTCAGTTTGTGAATCATGTATAGAAGGTGTAATATCCAGGATATTATGACATGTAAAAAGTTTAAATAAATAAAATGTGTGTATTTTAGTTATTTAAATTAAGCAATTAATGTGAATTATATATAAATTAATTATGGAGGTATATTTTTATTACGATTATTAATTTAAAAATGTATGTAATGAAAAGAGGATTAATATTAAAAATTAATCCTAAATTAAATTAAAGGTTAATGAGGTAGTTAATGAAGTCAAAATTATTAATTATGGGTTAATTTATAAATATGAGGAAATTTGGAGATTATTAAGAAAGAAATTATATATAAAAATATATATAAAAATAAATATATATATATTTTTATAAGGAAATATAATTATATGTGAAGGAAGGTGATATATAATTTATACAAGAAAATAAATTTATTACAGAAAAGGTTGATAATTATATAAATTATACAAAATTTATATTGTATAGTTTATATAAAATATATATAAAGTGGTGAAAAGAATAATAAATAAATATGAATAATTTTTATTTTAATAAAATAATGTATGTTTATGCAAAATAGAATTACTTCTATTTTGTGAGATTTAATATTTTGTGGGTTAAGAGAAATTGTTATAATACATAATATATAATAATTAAATTATGTATATATTATGTAGTAATAGAAAATACATGTATGTTTACGAAATGTATATGTAACAAAGTTGAAAAATAGAAAAATATAATTTTATTAAATTATGAGTATTATTTTATTAATTTTGGAGGTATAAAATGTTTCATATAAATACATGCATGTCCTTGTGCGTGTACAAAATTTATCAAATAAAGTACCCCAAAAATATATAAATATTAATTATAAATTATTTTATGAATTTTGGTAAATTAAAATAAATATTTTGCATACATTCTATAAAATATTTATTACCCAAATTAACTGCGTAATGTATTAAATGAGCACGTATGCGTTGAAATTTACTCACCGACTTAGACTAAGTCGGTGGAATCAAAAGGAAAAACTTAACAGCAATTAAGTGGTGGCAAGTATGTATATATATATGCATGAATAAATAAATAAGGATAATAAAACATAACCAAACACACAAACCAAACAATACTATCTCTCTTTATCATCTTCTCCGTCACCACCACCCGCCATCACCGACCATCAACGCCACCACGAGTAGGAGAGAGAAGGAAATTCTCAGTTATCCGAGTGTCCGCAAAGTTTTCAAAGAAGGTATAAAATAAACTATTTGAGTTAATTATTTGATTTTTGGTGATAAAATAATTATATGAAAAATTTGCAAATAATTATATACTTGTTCTAAATAATTTTTAGTTATGTGTTGATGAATTATTTTGTGTTTGGAGTAATTATGTTGGGAAAATAATGATCAAAATGGTAGAAAATCTGTTCTGGTTGGCTGTTATTAACGCCGCAGAGAAAGAAAAAAAAATTTGGCCGTCCGCGCATTGCGCGCGGCCAAAATTTTTTTCCGGAACCGGCCTTTAAACGACGCCGTTTTGGGGCAGAAAAGGCTGGCCGTGCATTGCGCGGTGAACAGTATCCGGGTGCAGAGCAAACGACGTCGTTTTGGCTGGACAGGGGGCGGCGCGCGCAACGCGCGGCCGACCGACTTTCTGCGAAATTACGGTTTTGCCCTTCGTTCCGGTTTTCAGCTTAATTACGAAAATGCCATTGAAAGTGAATTTAATTAAAATAAATGTTTAAAAATTAATAAAAATTATATAAAAATTATATAAAATCAGGAAAAGGTATAAAAATGTTTTATAAATTAAATTTAATAATTTTCCAATTTTGAGGAATAATTCCAATTAATTATTAAATGTTTAATAATGGGAATTAAAATAACATAATTAAGATTAATAACCAAAATAGGTTATAATTAATTTTGAATACCCATATAGAGCCGATGGGTAGAATAATTAGGTTATGAGTGATATTAATTATATATATTAATATCTCGAGTTACTAAATTATTATTATTTGATTATGTTATTATTATAGGGTGTTCAAGAAAGGAAAATTTAGCAGTTAACATACTAAACGGATATCGAGGCAAGTTCCTAAACCCTAACTTTGAACCATTAGTCATGTGTTAGCTATTAAAATATTTATTGAACTTTATTTCCTAAAGTTTCATCATTATTCCATTTTATCGAATATTGATTTCAGTGATATTGTGGATTATTCAATGAAAAATTTCTTTTGTTACATACATATATTCATAAATGCCGTTCATAACGAAACATGATTGTTTGTCAATGAATTAATAATTATGAGTCTAGACCATTTGTTCGGCTAGACTTTTGATACCATTGAATTTCAAATTATGCTATATTGTTTAGTGCTGAGCCAAACCAAATTGTTTTGGTGCGGATTCCTAGAAACTGAGATGAACAACCCTATTCCAGGGGTATAGCTTGTCGGATGCTTTAAATTCCGATTTCCCCCCCCCCCCCCGCAATATGCGGTAATATGATGTGCACAGTCATAGGTACAAGAGGCTGATCACCTCGAGTACGGATTTAAGATTTTATGGTCTTTATGACATAAACGGGTTCTCAATATTAAAATTGATTAACCTACGTTCAATGGTCTTGTGACCCTCAGTTTAATTCAATTGTATCATGCTTCAAAAGATAATTCTTGCAATTATTCTCTTTCGTTTTAATCGAATTAATGTTTCATTATTGGTAAAATTTCTGATCCTCATAATACATTGTTATTCTGTTCATTATACTTGCTGAGCACTTTAGTTGCTCACTTTTACTTGCTTAAAATGTCGCAGACAAAGATGTAAAACCCGAGAATCTAGATAAGAAAGACAAAGGCAAAGGAAAGATATCGGACTGAAGAAATTGATGTGTTGTCCCCAGCCGGTAGTCTTAAATCTATGTTGTGACTGTAAATAGAAAATGTTATCTTAGTAATGTTATGTGTATGTAAAGGTTAACGACCCTGTGAGTGTGAGAGATGTATTTTGTTCTATGTTGGAGATTAGCACATGTAATGTATATTAATGGTAAATTCTGGGTAGTGACTAATATATGCGATATTATGATTAGTGAACACCAAATTCAAGGTTCCAGGAGCCTGAATTTGGGGGCGTCACAGAAGGAAAAATGACCAAATGACCTTTCAAGGAAAAATAAAGTATAGAGCTAGTGATAAGTAAGAGTTAATTCATACAGGTGTATATGGTCCTATGAATATTCGAGCATGAGGAGAATTTAAGTATTTCATCACTTTCACTGATAATTATTCAAGATTTGGTTATGTGTACCTTATGCATCAAAAGTCTGAAACTTTTGAAAAATTCAAAGAATTTTAGGCAGATGTAGAAAGGCAAATTGGTATACATATAAAAGCCCTTTGATTGGATCAAGGAGGTGAATATCTCCTTGGGGAATTTAAAGATTACTTATCTGAGAAATGAATTATATCTGAATTGACTGCACTAGGTACACCCCAGCAAAATGGTGTGACGGAAAGAAGAAACATAACTCTTTGGATATGATAAGTTCTATAATGAGTTTTTCTACTCTTTCGATTTCCTTTTGGGGTTATGCACTATAAACGACAATGCACTTATTGAATCTTGTACTATCAAAGTATGTTCCTTTAACACCTAAAGAATTGTGGAATAGGCGAAAGCCAATATTGCACCATATTCATATATGGGGTATACTTGCACATGTGCGAAAAGGAAAGACATAATTAGATAAGTTAGGTTCAAGAATTGAAGTATGTTTGTTTATAGGGTATCCAGAAAGGAACTAGAGTTGGTTTATTTTATAGTCCTTTAGACCAAAAAGAGTTTGTTAACGCAAATGCAATTTTTTTGAAAAATGATTACATAATGGATCACAAGTTTAGTAGAAAAATTGTCTAAGAAGAAATGTCAAGTATATCAATTAATCAATAAATTAATCCACCACAAGACTTAGATGAATTGCTATAAATTAACCAACCTAATTCTTCTAATACACAAAAGTTTCGTCATAGTAGGAAGAGTGTCGTGCCTCTTAAGAGATTTTCATTTCTTGGAGAAACTTACGATGGTATTCTAGAAGAAGTAGAGTCGGATCCCTCTAATTACCATAAATCTATTATGACGTAGATGCATCCAACTAGTATATGGCTATAAAACAAGAAATGTATTTCATTTACTCAAATAAAGTATGGAAATTTACAAAAGCACCTAATGAGGTCAAACTTATAGGGTGTAAGTGGGTCTACAAAAGAAAATTAAGGGTAGATGGAAAGGTGAAAACCTTTAAAGCATGCTTGGTAGCAAAAGATTTTACTCAAAAAAAGGTATCGATTATGAGAAAACCTCACTACAAGAAACGCGGACAATTCCAACGGAATTATCTCCGACGGAATTAATTTCGTCGAGAATAACTTAATTACGACGGAATAGTCTGTCGAATTTACTTCCGTCGATAATAAGTTATAGTCGACGGAATTCCGTCGATATTATAGGGCCCCGTTGGCTTCAAAATTCCCGCGTCGAGCCAATATAAGTTCGACAAAATACACACATATAATCGACCGAATATCCGTCAATTTTAATTTATTTTCGACAGATCTAATGTCGACGGAATATTCCGTCGAAAATAAATTAAAACCCTTTTCATCGTCTTTTTCCCCTAGCCGCTTCAGTTTTATTTCTTCTATCTCTCTTTTGCTGTCGCTCTCTCTCTCTCTCTCTCACCTCTCACCTCTCACCTCTCACAGCCGTTGTCTCTCTCCCTTCCGGCCCCTCCGACCTCACATCACCTCCGGCCCACCCCTCCGTCCATTGCCGCCGACCGTTTGTGCCACCGGTTGCCGCCGTCCGTGGCCAGCACCGTTGCCGTAGAATACTAAGGTATATATATATATACCTCACAATATATGCATATTTGTGCCGGCAGTTTGTGAATTTTTTGTTGAAATGTGATATGTATATATATATATATATATATATATATATATATATATATATATATATATATATATATATATTGTGAAATTAATTTGTGTTCTGAAAATTAAAATCAGTATGTGGATTTATTATTTCGTGATATTTAATTGATGGTTATTATTTTGTGTATTTCCGACGAAATTTTTGTTAAAATTGTTCAAATGCAATATTTGTGGGCCCTACATCTATTTATGTATTTTCCTAATTTGTCAATATTAAAATAAGCTAAGTAGTATTTACTTAGTTTTGAAATAATAACATAAAATGAAATGAACTAACATAAAAATATAATTAAATTAATTAAATAAAATTAAGTTAAATTAAATATACTTAAAATAAATTAAATTCATAAAACTAAATAAAATAAATTAATTTAATATAATTTAATAAAATAAAATGAAGAGAAATTAAATAAAATTAAATGAAGTAAAATATAATTCAGAAAAAAATAAATTAAATTAAGTAAAATAAAATAAACTAAAATAAAATATAATTAAATTTATTTATTATAATAAAATTAATGTAATATAATTAAATTAAATTAAGTTAAATTTAATATAATAAAAATAAAATAAAATAAATAAAGTCAAATAAAATAAAATAAAATAATTACATTTAAATTAAATTAAACTAAGTTAAATTAAATACAATTAAAATAAACTAAAATAAAATTTAATTAAATTAATTTAATAAAATAAAATTGCATCATGTATAATTAATTTAAATTAAATTAAGTTAAATTTAATATAATTAAAATAAAATAAAATAAAATAAATTAAGGAAAATAAAATATAATAAAATAAATTAAGTTAATATAATTTTAAAAAATAAATTAAGTTAAATTAAATAAAATTAAGTGAAATTAAATATAATTCACAAAAAATAAATTAAATTAAGTAAAATAAAATAAACTAAAAAAAATAAATTAAATTAAATAAGACTAAGTTAAATTAAATACAATGTGAATAAAGTAAATTAAGTAAAAAAAATAAAATAAAATAAAAACTTAAATTAATTTAACGTTCCTCGTTTGACATTCACACGTAACGGGTGAATATGGAATACTCTCAATTTAATCAAATCAGTTGTACATGCAGTTTCGTTATGATTTTAGAAATTCAATTGCGTTGTATCCAAAAAATTCGTTTAATAAATTCAATCACTTGTGCATGTAATTTGGTTAGGAGCTTAGAAACTCGTTTGACATTCACTCACTAGGAGTGAATGCCAAATAGTCTCCCGTCTGGGACTGTTGCTAGATGTTATGTCTCTCACTTAGGTTTGTGCCAACAATTTGAGTATGTTTTATTTGTTTTGGGGACTTTTCGCTGATATCTCTACATGTTCTCTGAGTACATAATTAGCCTACGTTGACGTGGTCTATTTCGTGTACTTAGAGACCATAGGGAGGTGCTGTCGAAATTTCTTTAAAACAGAAAAAACGTACTCACGGTGTTAGCACAAGTGAGGAGACACATCTAGGAACGGGATAGAAGCCTGACCTGTATACTTAGAAGGTGAAGTCATGCAGTCATGAATACACACACATACGCTAAGCACCCTGGTTAATTTAATACATCGTATTATTCAGTTAAATATGTCAGACGACCGGAGCTGGATGTACCGTATAATACCGGTTGATGGTAAAGGATTACTGTCTGAGTACCGTGATGGGGTGTCCAAAATTTTAAATTTTGCCAATGAACATGCTGATAATTCTAACGTAAAGATGAGATGCCCGTGTTTCAAATGTAAAAACCTGATTTGGAAGAAAGCCGGCAACATTAAGTACGATTTGTATTTGCGTGGGTTTGTAGATGGGTATTCTCTATGGATTCATCATGGAGAGTCAATTGAGTTTAGCGAAATAAGTACAGTATAGGCCAACTAATTCACTGTGATCGATACGATGATAGTTATGATGCCGTGGAGATGTTGCTTGATGCATATGGCCCTAACAATATTGATTGGGGTGCAAATGAGCAGTCGTCAATAACTGGTCATAAGAGCCAAAGGACACAGCAGCAGCCTTTTACAATATACTACCTGAATCTGCTGTCCCATTGTACGATGGAAATGATAAGCACACCAGGCTATCTGCAGTGACGAAGCTCTTACACTTCAAGAATGAGCATAGCTGCAGTGAGAGAGGTTTCAATGAGTTGCTTAGGCTTATCAGCGAGTTCTTACCAAAGGGTCATACTCTGCCCTCAAGTTATTATGAAGTTAAAAAGATGGTAAAGGGTTTAAATTTGGGGTATACAAAGATCGATGCTTGTGAGTAGGATTGCATGTTATATTATGGGGCTGACATAGATAAACTGCAGTGTGATATTTGCAACCTGCCTCGTTACAAGACAACTAAACATAGTGGGAAAACTAAGCGCGTGCTTAAAAAAATCTTAAGGTGCTTTCCTCTTTCCTCGAGACTTCAGCGTCTATTCATGTCGACCCACACTGCAGCGCATATGACTTGGCATAAAACAAGGGACGTCATGCCTGGTCAGTTGTCTCACCCCACAGATGGAGATGAGTGGAAGAAGTTTGATGCAAATTTTCCTCAATTTGCTGAGGAAAGTAGGAATGTCAGGCTTGGCATGGCTACGGATGGGTTTTGTCCATTTAATAATTTTAGTCAACCATACTCTGTGTGGCTAATGATCATGGTAGCTTACAATCTTCCACCGTCAATGTGCATGAAGGATCCGTATCTGTTCTTGACTTTACTCATACTGGGGAATAAGAGTCATGCAAAGGACATAAACGTGTATCTTAGGTCGTTAGTCGATGAACTTAAGATGCTGTGGGAGACGGGGGTGCAGACTTATGACAAATCAATAAAACAAAATTTTCTGATGAAGGCAGCTTTGTTGTGGACTATCACTGATTTTTCGGCACTTGGGATGATCAGTGGGTGGTCGACTCATGGGAAGTTGTCATGTCCAGTTTGTGTGGGGGATGTGCAAGGCACACATCTAAAACATGAGCGAAAAATTAGTTTCTTTGGTACTGCTCGTAGATTCTTGCCTGCTAATCAAAGTTACAGAAAGATGTCGACACAGTTTTATAGAAAAACAGAGAAAAAAGGGGTTATCGGTCGATTGTCATGCAGCAAGGTTTTCGGTTGGCTGAATGATCTTAAATTTCCACCACCAGGGAAGGAGCACAGTAAATATAGAGCACTAGGTTACGGCAAGGCTCATAACTGGACGCATTCGCCCATGTTCTTCAAGTTGCCGTACTGGGAGTCGCTTTCAGTCCGTCACTATATAGATGTAATGCATACAGAAAAGAATGTGTTTGAGAACTTGTTTTACACCGTGCTATATGCGAGTGGTAAAACAAAAGACAACGACAATGCACGGAAAGATCTGGAGGCACTTAACATATGGCCAGATTTGTGGCTTCGACATAACAACTCAAAACCTAAAGCTCCATTATGTTTAACCAAGCAACAAGTTGAAGACATCTGCAAATGTATAAGTGCGTTGAAGCTCCCAGATGGATATGCTTCTAATATATGTCGTTGTAGTAAGGTTGAACAATTGAGAATTACTGGGTTCAAAAGCCATGATTGTCATGTATTCATGCATAAGTTGATGCCAATTGCATTTCGCGAGATGTTACCCAGAAAAATTATAGACGCCTTAACTGAACTTTTAAATTTCTTTCGAGATCTATGTTCAACGGTTATAAGGTATACTGACATGGAGCAAATGGAGAAAGATATAGTCCTGACAATGTGCAAGTTAGAAATGATATTTCCTCCGAGGTTTTTTTGACTCGATGGAGCATTTGCCTATTCATCTGCCATATGAACTTGAGCATGGAGGGCCTGTGCAATATTGATGGATGTATTTGTTTGAGAGGTATTATCATCTACATTTCTTTTTTGATGATATTCATAACTCATATTCGTAATGTTTGTGAATTTAATTAATGTATTTTAGGTACATGCGACGTTTAAAGCAGAAAGTAAAGAATAAAGCTCGTGTAGAGGGTTCTATTGCTGGGTACACGGAGGAAGAGCTTGTCAACTTCAGCTCATTGTATTTTGAAAATGTTGTCACAACGAAACACAATCGTTTAAGTCGAAATGAGGTCGTCAGAGTCCAATCATGTGTTGATGAGTTAGCTGTATTTTCTTATCCGGCTAAACCATTTGGCCATGAGACGATGACGTACTTAAGCGAAAAAGATTTAAAAATTGTGTCTACATATGTGCTTCTAAATATGCCCAAAGTATCGTCATACATAACGTAAGTACATAGTATTTATAAAAATTTAATTTTTAAAAGCCTAGCCTAAAATTAAATCATGTTATAATTGTTTCAGTGCATTTGAAGATGAAGTATGTGCTTTAAACCCGAGCTTAAATGTAGTACAGTTGGAATCATTCATGACTACAAATTTTTAACAGTGGTTTAAGAGAAGGGTTGCAGAAGACAACTATTATGTGCGTTTTAAAGATGTCATCGAAGGACCTTATAAATTGATTAGTTCATTTCCCGGCTATATCGTCAATGGGTATAGATTTAATTTCGATGACATAAATGAACCGACTTCAGTCAATTCTGGTATTGTCGCGTTGGGCAGTTGTTACCAAGATTCGGAGTTCAATTATTATGGACGTTTAGAGGAAGTAATTACACTCAATTATCCCGGGGGTAAAAAGGTAGTTACATTTAAATGTCGCTGGTTTGATACTAAGAAGGGTGTTAAAGTTGATCGTAACAGAATCGTCACAGTAAATATAAAGTCAAAGTTACATTCTGCTGACGTATTCGTATTAGCCAGTCAAGCGACTCAAGTTTATTACGCATCTAATGTAGTAAATTGTAAAAGTCCCTGGTATACAGTTGTCACAACAAAGACTCGTCCATTTGATGATACTAATATGTCTGGGACAGATAAGCCATTGCAGGATGATGTTAGCAAATCCAGTCAGGTAGTCCTACATAATGACGATGTGTTGGTAGATGTCATTAACGTACCCGATAATGATAAAGTTGAGGAAGACGTGGTTGACGATGAAGTCGAGGAAGACATACTCGATAATGATGAAGTCGAAGAAGACGTGGTTGACAACGAAACTGATAATGAAGAAGTCGTGTCAGAATCCGAGGATGACTATGAAAATGATTTTGATGGGTTTGATAACGTATTAAATATAAACTTAAGAAGTATATTTTATTTAATTAAATTAATTAACTGCATATTAATTGCATTTTATTTTTGTATTTCAGTAATACATTTATGGCTAGGCATAGTGGTAGCGGTCGTCACGGTGGTGGTCGTGTAAGATCCTCTGATGGAACTCAGGGCGGGTCATCATCGTCAGGTAGTAGATTTTCTTAAATATTATTTTGTTTTGCTTACTATTTGTAGGTTATGTTTTGGGAATTGATTTATTAACTTTAATTATTCAATTTTACATACAGATACTGCTCGACGACGTCCTCGAGGGACGAACCTCGGGTTATTTGGTCGCCCGCCAGCTGTTACGCATATTTTCCGCGTAGATGTCGGTTCTGCGCAGTAAGTGTAAAATAGCGTTATGTTAAATTGAATTAATTTATTTTGTAAAACAATAAACATAACTTTGCGTTCTTTGTTTTGTTTTGTAGTATTATGGATCCTGTGGCTAAAGCCACTTTACACGGCATATGTCTGACACACCTCCACATTGACTGCATGCGATTTACGCAGTACGCGCAGCATGATGCCTCCTTCATGGATACCGTGTTACGTGAATTTCATGTAAGTTATTTTAAATAATTTAAACTATATATGTACATACTACTTACACATTCAATTTATTTTTTCTGATAAGTTAGTTCGTTTTCTTAGATTTATTTTAGATATGAGGAGGGCATCTCTCAGGCGACAAGCGACGGTGTTATTATTGCACATGTCGTGAAGAACTACGCTGGCTGGTTGTACGAGATGAGACATAGGGCTGCCCGGACAATTGTAGACCATCCCGGGACTACTATTCGAGACCATTAGCCCCCTATTGTCTCAGATGCAGCATGAGAGGTCATGTGTACTCATTGGGATGCTGATGACTTCAACAAAAAAAAAATCAGAACAAATGAAGAAAAATCGTAGCCAGCACCGAGTAGTACATACTACGGGTTCACGATCATTTGAAGAAGTAAAATCGGTATGTATATATTTAGTTTACTTTAATATTCTCATAAAAATATGTACTAAATAAATGATAAATTAAATTTTTTTTTGTTAGGTCATGGGCGGTGAGTTGGGACGACCTCCCACCATGATCGAGTTCTGGGATAGAGCCCACACGTCAAAGAATTGTACTATGTCACAGGCAGCTACAACTATATGGGTAAGAGTTTTTATAAAGTTATGTAATAATTAGTATCATGTACTTAATTAAATGAGTCAATAAACTACCATATACATAATAAATTGCAGGACCGATTTCAGAGTCATCGAGACGAGCGTGTAGCTGAGTTGCAAGCTGCTAGGGGAGATTCTACCATACTTCCGTCCGACGTTAACTTATCTAGGGATGAGGAGATGGCTCTTTGGGTCGCGTCTCAAGATCCCCCTTTTAGCACTACGAGCAGATATCGAGTGTTGGGGCTACCGAGGGTGCCGGCATATACATTGACCGGAGGTATTTATTGTAGTATGTTGCTTGTTAATTCAAAAATTATATTGATATTTAATTTAATTTTTTTTGTGTTATATTTAATGTTGCAGGTTCTAGCCAGCGTTCGAAAGGACATGTTGGACAATCTCATACGGGCGCTGGCTTGGACGACACGTTGTTCTAGCGGGTTATGGCGGCGGTGTCGGAGACGTTTTGTACGGATCCGATATTCTGTAGTCAGAGCCTACCTACCAGTGCTCGTCTTCACCATCTTGCTCAGGACGTTGCAGTAGGGGCCTGTGTTGAAAGTACGGGCATATCTCTGGAGCAGTTCGCCGCGATACGAGACGAGGTGATTCGGATGGTGACTACCCTATTGTTGGAGGCTTTTGGCCCGATCCTGACTCAGTGCCCAACTGCACATGTATTTTATTCAATTTAAGTTGTATATTATATATGTTCTGCAATAATTATTTAACTATGAACTTTTGTCTCAAGTACAGACTAATGACTGATATTTGTAATTGTATTAACAGGATGGCAATTTCGAGCATGCTGGCGATGCCGATACCGAGTGGGGGGGGGGGGTGACAACGATGATTTTCATACACCACAGTAGAACCGTCGATCTCCGGGCAATGATTCTTTGTAGATTATAATTTAGTTGTACTTGCTTTAATTTAGCTTAATTGATTGTAATTCATCGTAATTTTGTTTAGTTTTGTAAAGTACGATAATTTATTTTATAATGTGTCGTCGTTTATATTTATATCAAGTGTGTGAACATTAAGAATGGATTGTTGTTGTGCTGTTGGGATAAAGCAGGTTTGCAGGTACAAAAAATGTGGTTTTAAAACCTGGCATTGAAAAAAGCAAAAAGAACCTTTTAAAAAAAAAACTTGTATTTTCGACGGAATTAGGTATTTACGACGGAACTTCCGTCGGAATTATTGCATTAAATGTTTAATTTCCTAAATATTGGAAGGACTATTACCGACGGAATGAAATTATTACGATGAAATTTCCGTCGAAATTAAGTTATTATATTCGACGGATGGAGTGCCTTTTCTGACAGAAATTCCGTCGAAGATATATATTAAAATTCTGACTAAATTATTTATTTTCAACGGAATATATTCTGTCGGACATATATGAATTTCGACGAAAACTGCGACGGGGAAAAAACATCGGGGATTATTTATTTTCGACTGAATGTTCGACGGAATTAATCCCGACGCGGTTATTTTCGTCCGAATCATCGACTAAACTTTCCGTCGGTAATATTATAATTCCGACGGAATAGGTATATTTCCGACGGAAATTTTCGTCAGAATTGAGCCTTTTTCTTGTAGTGCCTTTTCAACAGTAGCTGTGCTTAAATCTATCAGAATACTTATATCTATTGCATCTCACCTCGATTACGAGATATGAAAAATGAATGTCAAGATTGCTTTTCTTAATGGATATCTTGATGAAGAAATCTATATGAAGCAGCCTGATAAAGACTAAGAAAATATGGTATCCAAGTTACAAAAGTCCATTTATGGACTTAAGCAAAAATCAAGGTCCTGGAATATAAGGTTTGATCAAGCATTCAAATCTTATGGTTTTGAATAAAATCCAGAAGAATTTTGTGTGTATAAGAAGAATAAAGATGGCGTGGTAGTATTCTTGGCAAGGTTTTCAGACCTGGACCAGCCATCAAACCGGAAAAGGTACCGGGTGGACGGGTCACTAGTTTAACCAGTGGTCGAACCGTTATTGCCAATGACATCATAAATACATAAAAATATATTATTAATAATTAATAAAAATTTAAAATCATATATTTTTTGTAAGCTAAAATATAGTGAAATTATATTACAATATTATTAAAAATATCTAATTTTAAAAATAAAAATATTTTTATATTAAAAAAAATATTAAAAAATACTTTAAAATCGGTTTACTAAGTCAATTCAACTGGTTAAACCACCGGTGGTCAACCAGATTTTGACCGGATCATGTCAAAATTGATTTTCTAGGTCAAATCGAACCAGAGTGTCGATCGATTTCGATTTTTACCGATCGGACCGCCAATCCGGTTCGAGTTTTAAAATTATGATTCTTGGTTTTCTATGTGGATGACATATTGCTCATGGGTAATGATGTGGTAGTATTGTCTACTATCAAAATTTGGTTGTCTAGTAATTTTGAGATGAAGGACCTAGGAGAGGCTAATTACATTCTAGGATCAAGTTTTGGTGCGATCACAAGAATATAATGTTGGGCCTATCCCAAGTTATATACATAGATACAATTTTGATTAGGTTTAACATGCAAAATTCAAAGAAATGACTACTTCCTATCAAACATAGAATTCCTCTTACTAAGGAGCAGTGTCCTAAAACACCTCAAAAGCAAGAGTGCATGAAGACAGTCCCTTATGCTACAACAGCGAGAAGTTTTATGTATGTGATGTTGTGCATTAAACCATATATTTATTTGCAGTATGCTTGGTTAACATATATCAATCTAACCTTGGAATTGTACATTGAATAACTGTGAAGCATATACTTAAGTATCTATGGAGAACAAGAGATTATATTATTGTTTATTCTAGTGAGGATCTTGTCCCGATATGATATACATATTTGGATTTTCAGTCAAACAGAGATTTTAGAAAGTTAACCTTTGGTTATGTGTTTACTCTTGGAGGTGGAGCTATCAGTTAGATGAGTGTCAAACAGTCTTGCATAGCTAACTCTGCCATAGAAGTTGAATATGTTACTGCTTCCAAAGCTATAAAAGAGGTTATTTGGCTCAAGAAGGTCTTCCTTCAAATAGGAATGGTACCTTCAGTATCATCTCCTATTGTCTTGTTTTGTGATAGTAATGGGGCGATTAGACAATCAAATGTGCCTAGGAATCATAAGATAGACAAACAAACTAAAAAAAAAATATCACCTCCTCTGGAATATAGTTCAACGAGGAAATGTGATAGTTTCAAAAATAGTTTTTGTGCAAATTTTAGTTGATCCTTGTACGAAGACCTTTTCTTCTAAAGTTTTCTATTTTCATCTTGAGGGGATGTGTGTTAGACATATGGTAGATTGGGTTTAGGGCTAGTGGGAGATTGTAAGGTTTTAAGTCCAAAAAAACTCAATATTGGTATTTATTTTATTAATAAAAGTTAATTCTTTTCTGCATAATTAAGTTTGTCATAAATTTTGTCTATAATTATACACTCTATAATTTATGTATATAAAAGATTATCATATACAAAAGACATAAATTATATGTCATGTATAATTAAAGAAATTATATTGTTTTCAATCTTAGATGAAAATGTACATATCATTCTAGTAGATTGTAATAAACTTGATTGGATGACTTGTCTTAGTCATGAAAAGTAGAGACTTTAATCTAGCGTGTTGGTGTATTTTTGAAATACATAGAGCTGAATCATTACAAAAAATTATTTATTAAATATTGTCATTATAAATAATTTTTTTAATTACTATTAATGTGCAATTACACTTAATCCTAAGGGAATGATGAACTTGATTTTATAATGTGTCACTTTAATATATTAAAGAGTGAAAATTTTAATACAATCAATATATCGATATGTTGGGTGATATATGTTATGAAATTAGGAACATATCTTTTTCAAGATGAAATTCTACAATTAAATTATAATATCCTCTTGAGATGATTTATTGGTTAATCATTAGAATCGTGACCAAGTATTTTAGTAATTCAAATTACTAAAATATTAATTTAATTTATTAAAATAATGAGTGATCAAAAGTTTATAAATTATATACTCAAAGATATAAGTAGTAAATGTAGTGGGTTAACTGTTTTATTTCCTACACACGTTTATAGATATTAATGTAGAGGAGTATATTTGCAAGATATTAATAGTGGAAGAATTTAATTAATTAATTTTAATTATGCTAATTCTAAAGTGCACTTATAACTCTTTAGTATAATTAGTTATAATTAATATAATTTTAATTCATTAAAGAGTTAATTAGAAATTAACTTTATATTAGAGCTAGAATTATAGAATCATACTTGATCCTCACTCAAGTCCTTATTAAGATATAACAAAAAAAGTAAGATAAAATATATATTAATAAGTTTTTCATTTATCCTGATAAAAAATCAGGGAGTTGAGGAATCTATATATTCTATTATCTTGCAGTATATTGAGCACACACTCAAAAAAAGTACATGATATCAAAATAAGGGTCATCGAGAGGAAGATCAAAAGGAGGAGAGATTTTCATCAGTATCAACCAAAATTCTCCATTGTGTTACAACCAAGCACGATGTATACGATATTTTTTGATTATGTAAAATTATGGGGAAAAATCTTGGGATAATAATTTTTAAAAGTAAAAATTATTAATTTATTTGGAAATCATTTCCTACAGCATTTACCTCTTAGGTTTCGTAAGTTACTTGAAGACAAGCCTTAAGACTCACGAAAGCAGTCCCACTTCCTTCACTTATATAGATGAATCTAATTAGATGCACTTGTAAACATGTATCCTCCAAACCGGACATAGATTCATTAAAGGAATTACTCTATCCTCCTTTGTTCTCCATACAAGCATGCACTAACTTTGAGATGAAATAAAGATATTCTCTTCATTAATTTAAATGCATAAACAAGTTACGACTATAAATATTTTCCATTGAATTAGTGGATAGATGTTTAGTCTATGACTAATTGAAGTCCATTTATAGGTTACCTCTCATTTAAGGCTTTAAACCCATCTCCATAAAATTAATCCATAATAATCCCTACCTAGAATTTTTGTATCCAGGATACACGAAATTTCTTTTGGTTTTAACAAAGGAATTAACTTTAATACTTTTGTTAGTACCAAGTGCTCTTTACATAGTCATGCTTATACCAATATGCATCGACTTTTTTAACAAGTCATTGCATTATCATAACAATTACTTGATTTATGCCATAAAGATATCTCTAGTACTAGGCCCCTAAGTCAGTCACTTCCATTATCACAAAATGATAAAATTCAAACTTCATTATTAAATTCCATAAAGTATCTCTCAAGATTAATTTAGTAAACACATAATTCAACCTCCTCGCCTAGAGTTCTAAGTACAAGGAGTTGGTCAAACTTGCATTGACTCGACATAAGTAAATGTCACAAATTATGTGTATAATTGTTCATTTACATATCACTATTTTAAGTTGAGATATGTTAACAATAACTCTATAAAATGATCGTTCTTAAATAACATGAAGTTATAAACCACATTATCTTTAATACCAAGATAACACTTAATTCTTATATAAATAAGTTTATATATGATGTCACATATACATCTTAGATTACAACCCTTTGTACCTGTCATTCACTTTGAACGTGAATCTTAAGTTATGTGCATTAATCCGAACTTTGTACAATTTAAAATATTACTCTAACACCAGGTATTACCGCATTTTCACCATAATATTTTTAAGCAAAATTATTTATACTTAAACATCATATCAAATATTATACATGTGCAAAATGTAATATTCATAAATTTTAAAGCATGTAATTTATTACAAATTTTCATAGCATGGTTAATCAAAAATATATACATATATGCAAGTTATTCTTATGCAGCAATTTCAATAATAAATTAACAAGCATACACTATAAAAATCAAGAAAACTGTATTATTATTATTAATAAAAAATGAGAATATTTAAAAATTATTTTTGTGCACATATATTTATGTGTTATATTATGAGCTTTAATAATGTTGAACATTGAATGATTAAATTTGATAATAAGAAATAATGTACAAGGGTTGTGTTAGATAAGATCAAAACTGTTAGGTTGATCTCTTGATATAAATGTATGGATTTATAAAGTCTTTTATGTTGTACTAAGACTTAGATTTAAATAAATCAAAACTGTTTGATTGATCTTTTGTTGTAATCTAATCGTAGAATGGACTCTACGATTTCAGTCAACAAGACTCTACGATCAACAGACTCTACGATCAAGACAACCAATCGTAGAACAGACTCTACGATTTTGGCCAAGAAGACTCTACGACCAATAGACTATGTTCTAAGCAAGAAGCCGTAGAACGAACTCTACGTTCAACAGTCTAACAGTAGAGTAAACTCTACGATGACAATAAGAGATGATCCTTTACAGATCAATCACGACAGCAAGAATATTTGTAGAGTTGATCATGGAGGGTCGTTAGGCAAAAAGGCAAGAGACATCACGACTCTCAGATCAGAAGCTATTCCGTTCAAGAATTCAATCTGCATTGATGTAACCAAAAAACTTCTGCAAATCGATCAAAGTCAGAAAAGTCAAGGGACTGACCCAAGCGCACTATGCAACAGAAAGAAGACTTTCAAGGCAGAAAAGTCAGAGGACTATGTCCTATCAACCCTATAGTATGGAAGGACCAAACGACTCTATGAAAGTTGGTAGGAACCTACGACTGACATATCTGTCCCCAAGGAAAAAGAAAATAACCTTCCATGGACTAACAGGTCAGATCAAATAAAATCTCATCAGAGTATTAATGAGCTATATTAACATAATATATAAAAGCTCTCCTCTGTGAGGTAACGGAAAAAAACAAAAGCTCAAGCAGATGTTCCAACGGGAAGAAAATTGAAGCCCTCAGTTTTTAAATACCAAGATCGGCAAAAGAAAAGAAAAAGCGAATTACACAAGAAAAATATACGCAAGAACTTGAAAAGATCAAATTGTTAAGAAAGCTTGCATTGCTACTAAGTCCTTCGAAAACTCAAGCTAAAAGAACCTTAGTAGCACATCCAAATCTACATCACTCCAGGAGAGTTCTTTGTGAACTAAAGTATCCAAGTCTGTTGGACTTGTAGAGTTCTTAGTGAACTAGAGTTCCAAGACTGCTGGTCTTGAAGGAATCTTAGTGATTCTGAAATTGTAAAAGTATCCTTAGTGGATTTGCTGCTGGAAGAGCAGAACAGTGGAGTAGGAGTCTTGTGAGCTCTGAACCACTTAAAACCTGGAGTCTTTCTTATTGTGTCTTTTAATTGCTATATCTGCCATATAATTGCTTGTTGAATTTTTACTTTAACATATCAAGAAAAGGGTAACTAAATCGTATTCCGATGTGTTAAACTTGTTGATTAAGAATTAATTAACGCAAGATCGTTAAAGTTAAAGAAATTTTTGAAAAAATATCTATTCAACCCCCCCTTCTAGATATCTATCGTGTCATTGGAAACTAACAATTGATATCAGAGCAAGTTCTCACATCTAAAGCCTTACAAGCTTGAGTAGATCAAATGGCACTCAACAAGAACGGATCAGAACTTAGTGGAGGTAACAGACCACCTATGTGTAATAAAGAAAAATTTGCTAACTGGAAAGTTCGTATGCAAGCTTACATGGATGCTATAGATGATGAACAGTTCGAGACAGTGCTAAATGGGCCGATCATACCAATGAAGCTTGAAATATCTACTGAAGATACAAGCAAGCTAGTATCAAAGAAAAGAGATGAATGGACAGACAATGAAAAGAAGGATGTTCAAAGAGACAAAAAGGGTGAAGAACATCTTATTTCAATCTCTGGATGATGATCTATTTGAGAACGTTGTCAACTGTAAAACAGCTCAAGAAGTCTGGCAAACTCTGTTGATCATGCATGAAGGAATAGAAGAAGTCAGAGAAAATAAGCAATCACTGCTTGTTCAACAGTATGAAATGTTCACCCACATCTCAGGTGAAAACATTACAACCACCTATGAGAGATTTAACTTGCTACTAGACTCTCTAAGATCTTATGGAAAAATCTATCCAAACAGAGATCTTATCATTAAATTCATGAGATATTTGTCAAGCAAATGGGATGCCAAAATCATAGCAATCCGGGAGTCAAAGAACCTGCACGAGATGACTGTACAGCAGTTATATGGAAATCTTCTCACCTATGAGCTAGAGCTAAATCAAAGAGCAGAAAATCTATCTGGGAAAGAAAGAAGGAGAAAAACATTGCTCTTAAAGCCTCAATCTCAACTCACATAAGCGATCACAAGGATATCTCTGACTCTAACAAGGATGAATCAAATGATGATGAAGGAGCTGTCATGCTAGTCAGACATTTTAAAAGATTCATCAACAGGAACAGACCTCAGAAGTTCAAAAGCAACAGCAGCAAAGAAGAACCAAATGACCTTTGCTATAATTGCAAAAAGCCAGGTCACTTCATTGCTAAATATCCAAAACCCTTAAGAGAAGAGCTGAGGAGGGACAAAACGAAAGAAAATCCAAAAAGAGAATTCAAGAGCTTCCACAAACAAAAGAAGAAAGACAAAAGCTTCATCGCTGAAGGCTCCTGGAGTGACTCAGAAGAAGAACTAAATTCTGAGTCAAGTGACGATGAAGAGCCACAGAAGGCCAACCTGTGCTTAATGGCAAACGAAGAAGGAAGCAGTAAAAGGAATTCAACATAGATGAGGTATTTGATTTCTACTCTCCTGAATTAAGCATTGATGATCTTAGAGAAGGCATGCATGACTTAATGGTAGAATTACACAAATACATAAAAATGTTTAGAAGGTTATCTAAAGACTACTCTCATCTAAAAGAGGATAAAGAAAAAATAAGCATAGAATTAGAAGCCTCATTTCAAACTGCAACACTTTACTCTAATCTTGAGACTGAGAATGAAAGACTAAAAGAGATAAATGAATTAAGCACTCATAAAGAGTCTTTACTAGCCTCCAAGATTCAGGAACTAGAAAAGACAATTTTTATGTGGAACAAGTCTAGTTTGTCTATGGACACCCTGATCTCAAGTCAAAGAGATGTGACTGATAGATCAGGATTAGGATTTGAGAATTCATTCTCAAAGCCCAGTATGGAGAAGTCAATGGAAATAAATGAAGGCAAATCCTTTAATCTTAATAAAGGAATTCTGCTAAACCTACTATCATTTTAGACAATAAAACTTGCACGGGTCTGGGGTTCAGAAAATTGAAAAATAAGTCAAGCAAAACTCACTCTACGAATCATGAGAATCGTAGAGTAGTATGAAAGCAGAATGTAGATCAGCAAAATCAAAAGATTATGAGAAATCATAATCTATACAAGTCCTGGACAAATAAGAATTCACAAATGCACACATATCATCGTCAATATCATATCAATCATAGGCACCATCATAAAAATTATAAATATTTGTCAAGATATAATAGACTGCAAGGATCTAAAGTCAAACAGATTTGGGTCCCAAAAGGTACTAAAAAAGCAGGACCCAAACAAATATGGGTACCAAAATGAAGATTGATTTGTTATGCAGGTAAAGAGATCCATCTGGTATCTTGACAGCGGATGCTCAAGGCACATGACAGGAGACAAGGCTCTTCTATCAGAGTTTAAGGAAAAAGATGGATCTGCTGTCATTTTTGGAGACAACAACTTTAGGAAAAACAGAGGTTATGGCTCAACTAGAAATGGTGCAATATCTTTCAGTAAAGTGGCGTATGTTGAGGGACTAAAGCACAACTTGCTAAGTATCAGTCAACTCTGTGACAAAGGACATCAAGTCACCTTCCTCAACAACCAATGCCAAGTTAGAGATTTGAAGACTAACTCTCTAAAGCTAGAAGGAGTTCGAGAAGAAAATGTCTATGTGGTCAATCTTGCTCAATTAAGTTCAGAACAAAATGTCTATTTTCTTGCTAAAGCCTCTAAAAATATGTGCTGGCTCTGGCACAGGAGGTTATCTCATCTTAACTTCAAGAGTATTTCAAAGCTTGCCTCCAAAGATCTAGTAAAAGGATTGCCAAAGTTAAATTTCATCAAAGAAAAATCCTACAAAGCTTGTCAGTTTGGAAAGAAAACAAAGACGTCATTCCAGAGCAAATCAGTAAACTCAAATGATAGGGCTCTTCAATTACTTCACATGGATTTATTCGGACCAGTCTCGACGACTAGCCTCGGAGGAAAGAGATACTCTCTAGTGGTAGTAGATGACTACACTAGATATACATGGGTATCTTTTCTAAGCTCTAAAGATGAAACCATTTTACATCTTATCAAGCTCTTCAGACTAATCATGAATGAAAAAGGCGAAAAGATCAAGGCCATCAGAAGAGATCATGGAAGAGAGTTTGATTTCTCAGATATGGACCTGTTCTGCGAAGAAAATGGAATCAATCACAAATTCTCAACCCCAAGGACGCCTCAACAAAATGGAGTAGCAGAAAGGAAGAATAGGACTCTTATTGAAGTAGGAAGAACCCTTTTAGCAGCAGCCTATCTCCCTGAATATTTCTGGGCTGAAGCCATCAGTACTGCATGTTACACTCAAAACAGGTTACTCATACACTCAACATTGAAGAAGACTCCGTACGAATTATGGAAAGGAAGAAAGCCAAACATAAGTTATTTCCATGCGTTTGGTTGCCTATGCTACGTACTCAACAATGGCAAGAAGCATCTAACCAAATTCCAACCAAAATTAAATGAAGGAATCTTCCTTGGCTATGCAACAGATAGCAGAGCATTTAGGGTGTTCAACAAGGAGTCATTAACTGTTGAAACCTCTATCCATGTCACATTCGATGAATCAGATCCTGAAAAGAAAAGATCACCATTCAACGAGTCATCAGACACAAGCTTAACGATCGAAGAACTCAAAATCGTAGAGTCTGACTCTACGACCATAGAACCAGTAACAGAAATCGTTGAACAAGGAGAGGAAATCGTAGAGCACACCACACCAGTCATTGAAACTCTACGATCAGAACCAGAAGCTTATTTAGAGGAACTCAGACAAGAAGGTACCAGAACAGACGTCCCTAGCAGAATAAAATGGACCAAATATCACACTCAAGATCTAATTATTGGAGATCCAAACACCGAAATCAAGACAAGAGCTGCAACTTCGAATGAATGTTTTTACCTAAGCTTTCTCTCTCAAGAGGAACCCAAGAAGATCGAAGAAGCCTTAGGTGATTTAAGTTGGATAGAGGCCATGCAAGAGGAGCTAAATCAATTTGAAAGAAGCAAGGTTTGAAGATTAGTTGTCAGGCCTCAGCATAAACCAGTCATTGGCACCAAATGGATTTTCATAAATAAGATGGATGAAAATGGTGTGATAACGAGAAACAAAGCAAGATTGGTAGTCAAAGGTTACTCTCAAGAAGAAGGAATTGACTACGATGAAACGTATGCTCCAGTTGCCAGATTGGAAGCCATAAGGATCTTCCTTGCCCATGCTGCACACATAAAGTTCAAAGTCTTCCAAATGGATGTCAAGAGTGCTTTTCTAAATGGAGAACTTCAAGAAGAAGTTTACTTGGAACAACCTCCAGGTTTTATCAATCCAACCTTTTCAAATTATGTTTATAAATTAGATAAAGCACTATATGGTCTAAAACAAGCACCTAGAGCATGGTATGAAACCTTAACTAACTTTCTCATTGAAAAAGGATTCACTAGAGGAAGAATAGATACTACCTTATTTCTGAGAAAACATAAGGGTAAAACACTGCTAGTTCAAATTTATGTAGATGATATCATATTTGGTTCTTCTGATGAAAAATTATGTGAAAGATTTGCCAAGCTTATGCAGAGCAAGTTTGAAATGAGCATGATGGGAGAACTCAACTTCTTCCTTGGACTACAAGTAAAGCAGACTGATGAAGGCATATTCATTAATCAAGTCAAATACATCAAAGACTTATTAAAGAAGTATGGCATGGAATCTGCAACTATCATGAAAACTCCTATGCCACTTGCCACCAAGCTCGACAAAGATGAAAATGGTAAATCCACTGAAATCACTCAGTATAGAGGTACGATAGGCTCACTATTATATCTTACCGCTAGCCGACCAGATATAATGTTTGCTACATGTATATGTGCTAGATTTCAGGCTAACCCCAAAGAGTCTCATCTATTAGCTGTGAAAAGAATTTTCAAATATCTTAAAGGAACTCTAAATTTAGGATTATGGTATCCAAATGAGTCCTTCTTTGATCTAATGGGATACTCAGATGCTGACTATGCACGATGCAAAATAGACAGAAAGAGCACAAGTGGAACTTGCCAGATGTTTGGCAACAGACTTGTCTCTTGGTTTAGTAAGAAGCAGAACTCAATATCCACATCAACTGCAGAAGCTGAATATATAGCCGCAGGCAGTTGTTGTGCACAAATCCTATAGATGAAGACTCAGCTTGCAGACTATGGGTTTGAGCTTAATTCTATTCCTATATATTGTGATAATACTAGTGCAATTGCTATAACTCATAATCCTGTTACATTCAAGAACTAAGCACATAGATATAAGATATGATTTCATTAGGGATCATGTACAAAATGGCAACATATCACTCCACTACATCCCAACTGAAGATCAACTAGCAGATGTGTTTACAAAACCTTTAGATGAATCAAGATTTAATAAACTTATAAGTGAGTTAGGAATGCTAAATCTAGATCCTTAATATATATCATGATTTTTGGGAAGATACTAACTCTGCAGGAAGAAAAGTGAGCAAGGAAAATAAGTAAAAGACAAATTCGTGGAATACACTCAACGATCGTCAAGCGAAGGATCGCAGAGTACGCTTAAGATCGTAGAGATCACTCAACAATCAACAAACCAAGGATCGTAGAGCACACTACAAACCGTAGAGCTCACTTAACGGTTGGCAAGCCAAGGATCGCAGAGTATTCCTCAATCGTAAAGCTAACTCAACGAACATTAACAAAAGAATCGAAGTGTCAAGAAGGATCGTAAAGCTCTAGGGGCAAAAAGGTCATCAACCAACTGAAATGTTCCTATCAGAACTTGACACGTATCTCAGCAAACATAGAGGGAAGTTTTTAAATACTTTGAAAACTGCACGTCGTTTATTTCTTCAAATCAAAAATCTATCATTCCTATATATCTCTCTCTCAATCCAAAACCCTAAGTTTTCAATACTCAGATAAATCGTTCCTATTGTTTCAGAAAAACTATCAAATGGCTCCTGCTCAAGTCATTTCTGGAAACGAGCTCAACTTCGAAGCCTTCACAACGGCAGATAAGTAGTTCAAAAGAATAATCCAGTTACTAGATAAGGCTAGTCTATGAGAAGCTCTAGGAACAAATACGAGGATTCTATCAAAGCTTATCCGAGAGTTTTACATCAATGGGTCCTATGCAAACGAAACTCTAACCACTACAGTAAAAGGGGTACAGCTCAACTTCACTGCTGAAGAACTTAACCTAGCCCTAGGTTTCAAGCAAGGAGGCCTCACATCTCTAAATATGGTAAATACTGAAGAAGGCCTGAGAAGAATGCACTACCAAAAGAATCCAGGACTGAAAGGTTTAAAGAAGAAAGAATTTTCTCAAAAATATGAGTTCCTGGCTGATGTGATAGGTAAATGCCTCATCTGCAAAGACTCGGCTCAAGACTGAGTCAGTGAGGTGCAGCTGAAATTAATGACAGCTATAGTCAAGAAGATAAACATCAACTATGGCTCCTTGCTGTTGGAACGGATAGGGAACTGGGTCCAAAATGCGGAAAAAGCAAAGGGGACTAGAAAAATGTTCTTTGGGAGATTCATCAGCATTCTCCTTATATCGTCCTTGAGGGATCTGATTAAGCATGATGAAGGAGAAGCCCTAAATACTAACAAGAGAATAACCCAGAGAATCTTTGACAACTAGAGGAGGAATCTAGTTGAAAATAGGAAACTATCCCGGTCAGGGGATAGTGAAGGAACATAAAGTGAGGCAGGGCCATAGTTATTGAAGAACACACCTGTAGAAGAAGAATCTCAGGAAGTCAGCAAGGAATCTCAGGGTCTCACAGAAAGAGGAAAGGAAAAAAAGCCCTTGAGATTGAAAAACCTCAAGGCTCATCAAATGAGGCTCCTGATGCTGCTCCTGAATGAAAGGCTGCATCAGAGGATGAAGATTCCGATCTGCGAAGGGAAACTCGCAGTAAGTATGAAGCTGAAGAGGCCACTCCAAGAGAGCCAAGAAGAAATAAAAGAAGGCTAATAAAATTAGCCGACAAAGACTCAATAGCTAAGGGGGAGCTACTTGAAAAATCTATCATTGCTCCAGTTGAGAATGAGTCATCTAAAGTAGCTAAGCCTATGGATGCTCAAATTGAGGGGGAGACACCAGTAGTTTCTGAGCTAGCAGGTGCTCTAGCTGAGGGGGAGACTCACGAAGACACTTCAGTCCCTTCAGCCACAATGAATAATGATGAAGAGGATGACAGCGAAATAGTGGTCGTCGGAAGAAATGAGCAAAGGCATCTTAACTACAACTGCCTGCTGAAATTCTTGCCACTGATGCCATTCCACCGAACTCTGGTGCACAATGCATGGGATCAAGTCTTCTGGACTTTCGAAGCATACCCAAATGTGGTGATTATTGCTCAAGGCTATCCTCAGAATCTATTTTTTGCTCAAAAGCTCATTTCATGCAACCCATTTTCACATTCTTTAGGGAAAAAGGTACATTTTATTCCTCTAACCCTCATTCAAATTCATACACCTTCACGGATGTTCAGTAAATTTGAGGAGTCCTCAAATACCAACTCTGCATCAAACTCTATGATCAACACTTCCCCGATCGTAGAGTCCCCACCTTCTACGACTGGTGGTCAAGAAAGCCTAAATAATCAAAACGTAGAGTGCCCTCCAGACTCTCCCAAAATTCTGCCTACTCAGCAAACAATGCCTCCGATTCCATCTTCAAGACTTTTCTTAACCTACGAGGATATTCCCTCCACCTCTGGTTACGAATACTTCCGCATTCCAAGCTCTACGGCTGACCAGGGACAACCATCTCAACTCCTCCAGCAAATTCTGGACAAGGTATCTCGGCTTCCTACAACTGAGGGCCTAACTGACTTGACAAGCCATATCCATACAAAGATACAGAAAGACCTGGCATCTAAATCCCACAACATTCAACGTAGAATGGACGATGTCATTGATGCTACCAACGATCTCTCTAACAGCTTGAATAAACAATTCTCCATAAGATTAAGGCAGTTAACGGCAACAGTCTTTGAAAATCTCCAAGAAAGGGATAAAAAAATTTTGGAAGCCTTAAATAAACATCAGAAGGCCGTCGTCGTTCTTCAAGAAACCAATGACAAATCTATCACTCTCCTCAGTAATGAGATCATTGCCTTGAAGAACTCTCTCACAGAACAAGAACATCGGTCGAATGACACTTTGTCATTGGTGGAGCAAAAACAAATAATGGTTGACGAACGACTCCAAGCACACCAAGATGATGTTGCTGCCACTAAGACTCAACTTCAAGAAATTATTCAGGGTATACAGTAGCTTTCAGAACAGGTAGCAACAATTAATGATGCCAACAAGGGGGAGAAGAAACTGAGCACAACAGAACAAACAAGAACGAGCTCATACTACAGCAGAAGAGGAAGAGCACCTCAAGGGATGATGATGGTTCAAACATCAATACATCCTCCTAAATTCAAAGCAGTACCATCTCATCCCAGACAGGATGAGACAGCAAGACCTTCTTCCTCAAATGTGAGGCCATCAAGCTCACAAGAATGGTTCCAAATTAAAGAAGAAGAATCCTTGCTGAGGGAAGAAGAACTGAGAAAAGCAGACGAAGAAAGGAGAGCACTCTTCAGGCAGAGGGAAGAAGAAAAAAGAAGACCTCCTAGTAGAAGGAGATAAGATTTTTTTTTATTTTGTTTCTCTCAGTTGTATTAACTGACTAAACATCAATAAAATTCATAATTTTCACTAGAAAATATAGCTGCTCACTGTATGATTAGGCATTCAATTATTCATATGCATTTTGCCTATTTAATGTGTTCAGATCACTATCTGCTATTTATGTTGCCATCATCAAATAGGGGGATATTGTTGAACATTGAATGATTAAATTTGATGATAAGAAATAATATACAAGGGATGTGTTAGATAAGATCAAAACTGTTAGGTTGATCTCCTGATATAAATGTATGGATTTATAAAGTCTTTTGTGTTGTACTAAGACTTAGATTTAAATAGATCAAAACTGTTAGCTTAATCTTTTGTTGTAATCTAATCGTAGAATGGACTCTACGATTTCAGTCAAGAAGACTCTACGATCAACATACTCTACGATCAAGACAACCAATCATAGAACGGACTCTACGATTTTGGTCAAGAAGACTCTACGACCAATAGACTATGTTCTAAGCAAGAAGCTGTAGAACAAACTCTACGTTCAACAGTCTAACAGTAGAGTAAACTATATGATGACAATAAGAGATGATCCTTTACAGATCAATCACGACAGCAAGGATATTCGTAGAGTTGATCATGGAGGGTCATTGAGTAAAAAGGCAAGAGACATCACAACTCTCAGATCAGAAGCTATTCCGTTCAAGAATTCAATCTGCATTGATGTAACCAAAAAACTTCTGCAAATTAATCAAAGTCAGAAAAGTCAGGGGACTGACCCAAGCGCACTATGCAACAAAAAGAAGACTTTCAAGGTAGAAAAGTCAGAGGACTGTGTCCTATCAGTCTTATAGTATGGAAGGACCAAACGACTCTATAAAAGTTGGTAGGAACCTACGACTGTCATATCTGTCCCCAAGGAAAAACAAAATAACATTCCATGGACTAATAGGTCAGATCAAATAAAATCTCATCAGAGCATTAATGAGCTATATTAATATAATATACAGAAGATCTCCTCTGTGAGGTAACGGAAAGAAACAAAAGCTCAAGCAGATGTTCCAACGGGAAGAAAACTGAAGCCCTCAGTTTTTAAATACCAAGATCGGCAAAAGAAAAGAAAAAGCGAATTACACAAGAAAAATATACGCAAGAAGTTGAAAAGATCAAACTGTTAAGAAAGCTTGCATTGCTACTAAGTCCTTCGAAAACTCAAGCTAAAAGCAACTTAGTAGCACATCCAAATCTACATCACTCCAGGAGAGTTCTTTGTGAACTAAAGTATCCAAGTCTATTAGACTTGTAGAATTCTTAGTGAACTAGAGTTCCAAGACTGCTGGTCTTAAAGGAATCTTAGTGATTCTGAAATTGTAAAAGTATCCTTAGTGGATTTGTTGCTGGAAGAGCAGAACAGTGGAGTAGGAGTCTTGTGAGCTCTGAACCACTTAAAACCTGGAGTCTTTCTTATTGTGTCTTTTAATTGCTATATCTGCCATATAATTGCTTGTTGAATTTTTACTTTAACATATCAAGAAAAGGGTAACTAAATCGTATTCTGTTGTGTTAAACTTGTTGATTAAGAATTAATTAACGCAAGATCGTTAAAGTTAAAGAAATTTTTGAAAAGATATCTATTCAACCCCTTCCCCCCTTCTAGATATCTATCGTGTCATTGGAAACTAACAAATAATTCAATTTAAAATGAATTAGTATGTGATAAATGAGAAAATGAAGTAATGATGATGGTGAGTTTAAATTATAATTAATTTAAGCTTATGTATTATGCCTTGTATGGCATAATAGTTAAGATGGATTAATTAATTAATTAATTAAATTAATTGCGAGAGGAATAAATAATTAAATTGACTAATGAGAGTTAATATTTGGGTCCAATATGAATGTCACATAATTTAATGTCACATAGCCCAACATGTTAGAAATTAAAGTCCAAATAGGTATGAATTGCTAGAATTAATTAATTAGCCAATGGAAATAAATGAATATGGCCCAATGAAATTTAATTAATGGCCTAATAAAGTTTAATTAGATAGGTCCAATATGTAAATGGATGGTGTTAGGGATATGTGTATATATATATATATGTATGCATATTTAACAGAACCCCCCCCCCCCCCTCCCAACCCAATAGCTAGAATGTTGATTTTTAATTGCTCTTAGAGCCATGTGCATATGATGATTAAGAGGGCCATGGTTTAGCTCCTTAAAATATGGATTAAGGGCAATCTTTTCACCAACTAAACTTTTTTCATTGGATATTAACCAAATTGCAGTATTTTATACATGTATTTGTACATGTGTTGATAGATGTATGTGTATAAGGATTTGACCTATAAATAGGAGTTCCTAGATTATACTTGAAACTTTGCTTAAAAATTGGCTAATTGCTAGCATAGAGAGAGTAAGAGAGAAATTAAAAGAAAAAGAGAAACCAAAGGAAACTCTTACATTTTGTTGGTTCAAGAGGAGCTTTAGCATGGAAAGAAAGGCAGAGGTGTATTGCAAGCTTATATCAAAGAGTAAGAAAGCATCTAGGAGGTATAATCATAACTTAATTTTAATTTTATAAGTTAAGATAATATATTATAGTATATAGTTATATATGCATGCTTAGTTGTCGGAGGAATTTTGTAAGGGAATCATGGTGGATTCCAAAGGCAGAAGGAATGATTTGTGAAGGAGAATATGTGTTTGATATGAGTTTTTATGTGTTTTTATGTCAAGGTGATCAAGAATAATGCATATGAACTTAAACTCTAAATGTATTAGTTAAAAACATGTGATTTGGCTAAAAATGAAATAAAATGTGTAAGTTATTTGTAATGAATTTTCTTGTAATGTATTTCAAAATGAAACTCTAACTTGAAGAGCCAATAAATTTGGTTAAATAAATATTTTAAAAATTAGAATATTGTAGAGTGATGAGTTTGTGAAATAACAAAACTGATTTGAGGTCATTTGGATGTATGCATGCTTGGTTGTCGGAGGAATTTTGTAAGGGAATCATGGTGGATTCCGAAGGTAGAAGGAATGATTTGTGAAGGAGAATATGTGTTTGATATGAGTTTTTATGTGTTTTTATGTCAAGGTGATCAAGAATAATGCATATGAACTTAAACTCTAAGTGTACTAGTTAAAAACATGTGATTTGGCTAAAAATGAAATAAAATATGTAAGCTATTTGTAATGAATTTTCTTGTAATGTTTTTCAAAATGAAACTCTAACTTGAAGAGCCAATAAATTTGGTTAAATAAATATTTTAAAAATTAGAATATTGTAGAGTGGTGAGTTTGTGAAATAACAAAACTGATTTTAGGTCATTTGGATATAAAATGAGCAAATTATGAAAGATTTAATCAAAAAGGATAAAAAAACAAAAGTTGGAATTGCATTTTGCTGAGGGGCGCTTCAGCGCCACCCCAGTGTTATTTGCGGTGCTGCAGCACCGGTCCTAAAATTCGGTTAATCGGGTAGGTCAAACTCAGGACAAACCAGTTGGGTTGTCTAGTCCGACCCGTCTCGATCCGTAAAAAATAATTAAAAAATACTTTTAATAATAATAAAAAATTAATTATTTTATTTATGAGTTAATTAAAATAATATTAAACAAATAAAATAATAAATAAAAATTATTTTATTTGTGAGTTAATTAAAATAATAATAAAGATTATTTTACCTATTATTAAATATTTCTTTAAATAATTAAAATAATATAAAAAAATTATTTTAATTGTGAATTAATTATGCATAAGCAATTAAAATAATATTATAGATTATTTTAATTGTGAATTAATGAGACTTAAATAATTAAAATAATATTAAAGATTATTTTAATTGTGAATCAATAAAGAATAAGCAATTATTTTAAAGGATAAACAATTAAAATAATATTGAGAATTATTTTAATTGAGAATTAAAGAAGCATAAATAATTAAAATAAGAGTAAAGACTACTCTAATTGGTGATTAACAAATAAAATAATAATTTGAATTATTTTATTTGTCAATTAATAAGGTGTCATCAAAGAAAATAATAATTGAATAATAAATAAATAGAGTGAGAATAATTTATTTGTGAATAATTGAATGATGATTAAGGATAATTAAACAAATAGAATAATATTAAATATTATTTTATTTGTGATGATTAATGAATGAATTAAACAAAGAAAATGAGAGACAATAATATTTAAACTAATAATTTTATTTGAAATTATAAGTGTGATAATTGAATAATAAAAATAATTTGTGAGTCTTAGTTGTATAGAGCTAATAAGTTAGATCGGGTAGATCATTATGTGAATGCTAATAAAGATTAACCATTAGATGAATATGATGAACGTATGTTGTTCAAATGATAAGCAGACAAAGTCGAATAGAGTCGAACATCCAGGCAAGTACTTTAACTTATACTTTTATTTATCGTACAAGTAGAACTAATTGATGGAATAATTTCTATTTTATCTATATTCCTGAAGATTAAATTATTAATTCTGAAACTTGATTTAAATCATGGTTAGACTTTTGAATAGTTATTCGAACCCTATTTGCGAACATTGAACATATCAATTGTTCCTAATTGTGTTGAGAAGTGCGTCTATGCCATTTGTATCGGCTAGACGAATGATAAGATCGATTGTTAATCAATCATATTTCTTTGAGAAAACTATCTAAACTAATTTACTTGGTGCGTACTCTTATGATACGCTGAGATGAACAACCTTCATATAAGGGGAAACTACTTTACGTCGAGAGACCGACACTCGCACGAACATCATGTCTGAGTTTTATGCATAACATAGGGTACTTTAGGCTGATCACCTATTGTAGTTGTTTATTATATGGGTTGTCAGTAAAATACTGTCAATTCTAGTAAGGTTCATGGTCCATAATGACCTCTCAGTTTTGATTATTCATTTACTTAGAATTATCCAATTCTTGATTTTATCTAAATATCCTTTGGTCCGTAGTGAATCTTCAGTATTGGAAATAATCAGGTTTGGGAACTGTTGAGACTTTCATTGTTCACAATTCAATTTATTAATTCATGAAATATTAAATATTGTTACATCCATTGAGATTATAAAACTTTACTCATGAACTTTTATTTTTATTAATTTATACTTGTTGAGCAAATTTGTTGGTCATTCTTGCTTTCTTTAAATATTACAGTTAAGACTGAGCAAGACACTGGCTCGGGAAAAGATAAGGGCAAAGGCAAGGTTGCTGAATAGACTTAGTGTGATGTCATAAATATTGTTATTCAATATTTTATTAAGACTTATGTTTAGAATCTATTATTTAAGTTATGTTTGTATTAGTTATGGTTGCGAGACTTGGGACGGGAATATTTATATTAAATCAATGTAAATATTTCTATTATATCGTTGTGAGTTGTTATAGATTTGATGCATGAATTGGATCATGAAGCACCAGATTCGAGGTTCATGTATCTAAATTTGGGAACGTTACAGGTTGGTATTAGAGTTGTAGGTTGTAAACCTTAGGAAAGAGAATCTTTAGGCTCTAACCTTAGAAAAAAGAGTTAAAATAGAAGGAGATAAAAATCATGTAGAGTTTTACGCGTTTGTAGACTTGTCATAGAAAGTTAGTAGTGTCGTGAAATATATTTTCATTCTATACAATGATTTATATTTTATTTTGAGGTACTAATAGAGTTTGTTTGTTTTGTGTTTGTGGTTGTGGTTGTGATTGCAAGATGACAGAGTTGGGAGAGCCGAGACATACAATGGAGAATGAGCCAAGGGACATCTATATAGATCCATAGTCATTTCCTATAGTGGAGCCGATTACCACCGTAGAGTTAAAGCCTGAGGTGGTGTCAGAGCCAGAGGAGGATCTAGAGGAGTAGTCTGCAAAGGGCGATGCCGCTGAGGAGTCTGAGGTAGGGTCTTCGGTATTTCACACATTTGAGGATGACTTTATGGGGGATTATGTTGATCGTATTATAGAGCAAGAGCATATGATTGAGGAGCTAAAACATGAGGCTCAGGGACACTAGGAGAGGATCCAAGAGCAAGAGACCGAGGTTCATAGGCGCTGAGAGGCCGCTATCCAGTTGGGGGCTATAGTATATTACTTGTTGGCCCGTAACGTGGAGTTAGTGGATAGATTGGAGCAGTCTGAGCATCAGGTGCAGAGACTTGAGGATGAGAAAGAGGCCACTAGGGATCAATTAGAGAGGGAGGTAGCTGATGGTATTCAGCTCGAGGAAATGTGGGTGGATGGACATGACCGAGTGCAAGATCTTGAGTAGGAGGTGAAAGTGAAAAGGATAAAAATAAATAGGATGAGCTATATATTCATCACAGCATTTGGTAGGTGGATGGACGATATATGTCACTATCCACTAGAGGTGAGACAGACTCACCACATTATGAGCAGGGACTTGGTGATTCATATGGGTCAACTAGAGTGTGAGAATGCTTTGGGGTGCAGTCTGCGATAATAGACTATTAATGTATTTGATATTATGTGTTATTATGTATCTATAGTATGATGGTTTCTACTTTTATGTATTATGTATTGTAAATCCCAAACTCCTATATAGGATGGTATGTGTAAGCCCCATCTTTGTACTTGATAGCTTGGAATTATATTTGTAGATCCCCACCTTTTGTTATATTAGGGGATATATGCTTATGTTTATAGCAGTATGCTATAGAATATTCATGTATGATGTACTGATCATTGGCATATAAATATAAACGTTTTTATTAAAATGTGTTATTTACATTGCATTAAAAAATGAATATTTTAAGAATAAAATAAGGAAATAATATTAAGTTTTTACTTAAACAGAAAATGCTGCCAAGACGTCGTCAACGTGTACAACCTACAGAAGAAGAGCCCTTAAACAAAGAAAGAGGTTAGAGAGACCCGGTACAGAGATTGGTATAATTATTAGAAGGCGTTTTTAAGGGGAAAACCCTAGAACCAGTGAATCCCAACCCCCTAATAGTTCCTGAAGCAAATTTCAAGGATTTTAAGAATGTAAGACTCCCAAAATTTAAGGGGACGACCGATCTGATCGAGGCCCATTTTGGATCAAAGAGACAGAAAAAGCATTCGAAATCATAAGGGTAGGGGACAAACAAAAGACTGTATTTGCTACGTATATGATGGAGGAAGTAAATTTCTACTGGGAGCCAAATTAACAGAAAGCGGGAGAAGGAATCATATCATTAAAGAGGTTTAAGGAGTTGTTCTTTGAGAATTACTTTCCTAAGAGCATGCAGAATATAATGGAGATTAAATTTTTGGAGTTGAAACAGGGAGAGATGTATGTGGCACAATATATAGCCAAATTTAACAAGCTTGCATGCTTTGCTTCACACCAATTAGACACGAAAGAGACAAAGGCTCGACGTTTTAAGCAAGGGTTGAAGCCATAGTTGTATAACCAAGTATCCATTTTTTAGATCGACTCGTTTGAAAGTCTATTGGAGAAGGCCATTAAACATAAGGAGGAAGTGAGACCTTAAGTTAATATAAGGAGAAGAAGAATAAGAAGAGTGGTGGTGATAATCAGGGAGGAGGCAACATCAGTAGAAGTAATTTTAGAAAGAGAAAGTGGGATGATAACAATAACAACAACAATAACCAATTAGGAGGGAAGCAAGGAGGATTCAAGAAAAGAGCAGAGGCGTGTCTAAAGTGCAAAAAGAGTCACCAAGGTGAATGATGGAAAGGATGGAATGTTTGTTATAATTGTGGTAAAGAGAGGCACATTTGATCAAATTACCCAAACCCGAAGAAAATTTGAGGATGTTTTGCTTGTAGGTCAACAGATCACCAGATCAAAGACTACCCGGAGAAGGGGAACAATGGAAGGAGTAACAACAAAGGCGGGAATAATAAGCTGGTGATTAGGGGATCTACTCAACAAAATTAACCAACTTCCAGGATATTCAATATGTCGGTCCAAGATGCAGTAGCTTCAAAGGACGTTGTATAAGGTATTATTTAGATCAATAACATAAATGCCTATGTGTTGTTTGATTCGAGTGCTACATGTTCTTTTGTGTCAGATAAATTTGCTCAACGTTTAAATTTACCCCAAAAATGATTAGAGAATCCGTTGAACATAGAAGTTGCAAATAAAAAAGTGATCCTCGTAGAATTTGTACGTAAAAATTATTGCGCAGAAATTAGGGGACATAAGTTGCCAATAGATCTAATCCCTATAAGATTGGGAGAGTTTGATATGATATTAGGGATGAAATTATTACATAACCATGGGGTGATAATCGATTGTCAAAAGAAAAGTATGAACCTTTAGACCCCGAATCGGTCTAAGGTAGTATTTGATGGTAGCACATTGTCTAAGTAATCTTGTTGTCTGACGATAATGCAAGCCAAGAAATTACTGAGGAAAGGATGCGTGGGGTATTTGACCCATATTGTAGATACTTAAAAAGTGGGAATATAGATGAATAGTATACCGATAGTAAAAGAATTTTCGAATATGTTTCCAGATGATTTGCCCGGTCTACCACCAAATAGAGAAATCTAGTTCGTAATAAATTTAATACTAGGAACAACAACGATTTCGAAGGCTCCGTATCTTATAGCGCCAGTTGAGATAAAGTAATTAATGATACGATTATAAGAACAATTGGACACAAGTTATATCCAGTCGTGAATGTCTCTATGGGGATCATTAGTTCTATTCGTTAAAAAAGAAGGACAGGTTGTTACGACTTTGTATCGACTACCGAGAGTTTAACAAAGTGACAATTATGAATAAATATTCATTGCCAAGAATCGATGATCTTTTCGACTAGTTGAAATGAGAGAGGTGTTTTTCAAAGATAAATCTAAGAACTGGATTTCACCAATTGAAAGTACAAAAAGAAGATATACCGAAAATGGCATTTAGGACCTGATATGGACATTACGAGTTTTTTATGATGTCATTTGGACTGACAAATGCACCAGCGACATTTATGGACTTGATGAACCGAATTTTTAAGCCCTATTTGGTTAAATTTGTGGTAGTTTTCATTGACGATATTCTAATTTATTTGAGGACAAAAGAGGAGCATGCGGAACATATGAGGGTGGTGTTAGTGACGTTGAGGACAAAGAAGTTGTATGTGAAGTTTGATAAGTGTGAAGTTTGGTTGAAGAGGGTACAGTTTATGGGACATGTAATCGATAAGGACGGAGTATCTGTGCATCCTACAAAAGTGGAGGCGGTGATTAATTGGGAAAAAATGAAGATGCCTACAGAAGTGTGCAGTTTCCTAGGGTCAGCTGGGTACTATCAAAGATTTATAGAACATTTCTCGAAGATTGCAACACCGTTGACTAATCTAACGATAAAGACAGTGAAATGCGAAAAGTGTTTTAGGGAATTGAAAAAGAGGTTAAGCGAAGCACCTGTGTTGTCTTTACTGGATAACACATAAGGTTTTGTGGTGTTTAGTGATGCGTCAAATAAGGGTTTTGGCTATGTATTGATGCACCATGGCAAGGTCATTACGTACGCGTCATGTCAGTTGAAGGACTACGAAAAAAGATACCCTACTCACGACCTGGAGCTAGTTGCGGTAGTATTTGCTTTAAATATTTGGAGGCATTATCTTCATAGAGAAAAATATGAGATATATACAGACCACAAAAGTCTAAAATATATCTTCACATAGAAGGAGCTGAATATGCGCCAAAGGAAATGGTTAGAGTTGATAAAGGACTATGACTGTGAAATCTTTATTATACGGGAAAGGTGAATGTAGTGGCAATTATAATAAGTCAGAAAGGACGGGAGAAATTGTTAATGTTGATAGCCCAGGAGGAGCTCATAAGGGAGATGGCAAAGTTGGAAATAGAAGTGAAAGATCCGAAAGAGTCAGAAGGAAAATTATTTGTAATGAAAGCTCGTCCAACGTTATTGGACAAAATAAAAGAACCTCAAGAGGGAAATGTGGAGTGTTAACGAATAAGGAGAAAAATTACAGAAAATAATGAAGAAAAATGTTAATTGGACAAGGACGAACTTTTAAGGTTCGAAGGAAAAGTGTGGGTGTCAGCAGAGCCCGAAGTAAAAGAGGAGATTTTACAAGAAGCCCGCAATTCGACGTATTCAATTCACCCAGGAAGTACACAAATATACTGAGATCTTAACCAACACTTTTGGTGGCATAATATAAAGCGGTAAGTCGTGGAATATGTCAGTAAATGTCTAACCTATCAAAAAGTAAAGGCGGAGCATCAGAGATCGAGTGGTCTACTTCAACCGTTGGAGATACCAGAATGGAAATAAGAGCACATTACGATGGACTTTGTGGTGGGATTTTCAGTTACTTAAAAAGGTTATGATGCGATATGGGTCATTGTGGACAGATTGACAAAGTCAGTGCATTTCTTGCCAATCAAGGTTAAGTTTAATTTGAATCAGCTAGCAATGTTCTATATAAAGGAAATTATTTCACGACATGGAGTGGTAGTATCGATTATTTTCGACCAAGATCCGCGCTTCACATTAAACTTTTGGAGAAGCTTATAGAAGCGAATGGGAATGCAATTGAAGCTGAGTATTGCATACCATCTGCAGACAATGGACAGAGAGAAAAAACTATTCAGACTTTGGAAGACATGCCCAAAACTTTTGTAATGGATTTTAAGGAAACTGAGGATGACCACCTACCTTTTGTTGAATTCGCTTATAATAACAGTTATCACGTGAGTATTGGCATGCTCCCATATGAAGCTCTTTTTGAAAAAGAAATGCAGAACGCTCTTGTGCTGGGACGAGTTAGGAAAACGTTGACTTTTGGGACGAAAATTTGTTCAACAGACAGTTGACACTATAATGAAAATAAGAGCTCAACTGGTTGCAGCTCAAAATCGACAGAAGAAATGCGCAGATCTACATGGTCAAAATCGAGATTTTGAAGTCAAAAGTTTCGTTTTTCTGTATGTATCTCCCAGTAAAGGGAAAATAAGATTTGCAAAGAAAGAAAAATTAAGTCCAAGATTTATAGGACCATTCGAGATATTAAAGAGAGTTGACAAAGTGGTGTGCGATGTAGCTTTACCTCCTGAACTGGAGCATATCCACAATGTATTATGCGTTTAAGTGTTGTGACCATACAAGCCTGATTATAAGCACGTGATATCCTATGAGCCCATTCAACAAGAGAAGGATTTGACGTACGGGGAAATTCTTATGCAAATAGTGGATATGAAGGAACAAACACTAAAGAATAAGGTTATACCTTCTGTTAAGGTAATACGGCATACCCACAATGCTGAGGAGGCTATATGAAAATTAGAAGATAAGATGAAGAGAGATTACCCCCACCTGTTTATGTAACCTTGTACTAATTCTAAGGACAAAATTTTTATTAAGGGAGGGGGGGGGGATGTAATAATCAAGAAAAATGTATTATTAAATTTAATAAAAAATGAGAATATTTTAAAATTATTTGCATGCACATATATTTATATGTTATATTATGAGCATTAATAATTCAATTTAAATTGAATTAATATGTGATAAAAAAGAAAATGAAGTAATGATGATCGTGAGCTTAAATTATAATTAATTTAAGCCTATGTATTATGCCTTGTGTGGCTTAATAGTTAAGATGGATTAATTAATTAATTAATTAATTAATTAAATTATGAGAGGAAAAGATAATTAAATTGACTAATGAGAATTAGTATATGGGTCCAATATGAATGTCACATAATTTAATGTGACATAGCCTAATATGTTAGAAATTAAAGTCTAAATAAGTACGGATTGCTAGAATTATTTAATTAGCTATTGGAAATAAATGAATGTGGCCCAATAAAATGTAATTAGTGACCCAATAAAGTTTAATTGGATAGCTCTAATATGTAAATGGATAGTGTTAAGGATATGTGTGTGTGTGCGCGCGCGCGCGCGCGCGTGTGTGTGTTAGTGCATAGGACAAAGAAAGTAAGAAAGAAAGAACGAAAAATTTGTATATATATACATACATAGTTGACTGACCCCCCCCCCCCCCCCCCCCCCCACCCCTAATAGCTAAAATGTTGATTTTTAATTGCTCTTGGAGCCGTGTGCACATAATGATTAAGAGGGGCATGGTTTAGCTCCTTAAAATGTGGATTAAGGACAATCTTTTCACCAACTAAACTTTTTCCATTAGATATTAACCAAATTGTAGTATTTTATACATGTATTTGTACATGTATTGATACATATATGTGTATGAGAATTTGACCTATAAATAGGAGTTCCTAGATCATACTTGAAAGTTTGCTTAAAAATTAGTTAAGTGATAGCATGGAGAAAGTAAGAGAGAAATTGAGAGAAAAAGAGAAACCAAAGGAAACTCTTGCATTTTGTTGGTTCAAGAGGAGCTTTAGCAAGGAATGAAAGGTGGAGGTGTATTAAAAGCGTATATCAAAGCGGAAGAAAGCATCTAGCAGGTATAATCTTAACCTAGTTTTAATTTTAAAAGTTAAGTTAATATATTATAGTATATAGTTATATATGCATACTTGGTTGTGGGAGGAATTTTGTGGGGGAATCATGGTGGATTCCGAAGGCATAAGGAAAGATTTATGAAGGAGAATATATGTTTGATATGAGTTTGTATGTGTTTTATGTCAAGGTGATCAAGAATAATGCATATGAACTTAAACTTTAAGTGTACTACTTAAAAATATGTGATTTGGTTAAAAATGAAATAAAATGTGTAAGTTATTTGTATGATCTAAGAAATGTCTGTTGTGACGACCCCGAATCCGGGTCCCTCGAACCTCGAACTCGGTTCAACACGAGTACAACATTTTCCTTATTGTTCATTAATTACAACAATATTATAATTAGTAAATAACCATTTATTTACAATTTTACAACATCTCTTTCTATTCCAGAATCGCAATCTTTATACATTCCTAGTATGTCTCAATATCATACGGGATACAACATTCTATTTCAATCAAATTGAGTATCTAAGACTCATAATACATACCAACCAATTCTTATAGTACACAATCATTTTACCTGTCCAATTCGGACTGATATCTACAATGGTCGTGTTAGACCTTCAGTGATTGAAATATGCATTTCTGTTTCTTGATCCTTATCAAGACTTCAAATACTTGTACTATCTGAAAATGTTGGTTTAAGCAAGAGTGAGCACGACGGTTCAGCAAGTTTAACAGTTACACATAACACATTACATGCTTCACATATAATCTGCAATTTATACTTACATCATGTTTTTCATGCATTTCAGTTTATGTCATACTGCTCACGCATCATATATAACATCTAGCAATTCATGCCTCATATTTATACATATTCTTCGTGTAATCATACCTCATGCATATCACAATTTTCATCAATATCTTACTATTAACAATTTAATATCACATCATAGCATGTTAAGGCACATAGGAGCAAGTTCTGAAAAACTTGCCTGGTCGCTTCTACCATTTACGCTTATTTGCGTCATTTGCTCAACCTACAATTTATATAACAAATTGACATAATCATTAGCTACCAAGACTTTTAATTAGTCTTAACTTAAGACCTTAACTTCAAATTATTAACTCTTAAGATGTCCGACAAACGAACCCTTAAGTTCCGGACAAAACCCTAGTCCAAATACAGTTTGGACATATCAGGCATGCTTAACCAGCTTACGCTTTCATTATACAATCTTCGTACAACCCACTTTTAATAAGTTGTCTAAATTAGTCACAAATGGACTATTTACATTTGTTTAATTCAATTAAACTTTCTTCTTTTACATAACTTAATGATTCAGACATTTAACAATGTACCAAATATCCCAACATATTATCTATCTTTGATAATATACCATTACGTTCAAATATTATTAACCATTTAATAATATTTTAATCTCTTATTAATATTATTAATCATTTAATAATATTTTAATCACTCATTAATATTATTAACCATTTAATAATATTTTAATCACTCATTAATATTATTAACCATTTAATAATATTTTACTCGCTTATTAATATTATTAACCATTTAATAATATTTTAATCACATATTAATATTATTAACCATATAATAATATTTTACGCACTTATTAATATTATTAACCATTTAATAATATTTTAATCACTTCTTAATATTATTAACCATTTAATAATATTTTAATCACTTCTTAATATTATTAACCATTTAATAATATTTTACTTATTTAATAATGTCATTAATTATTTAAGAACATTTTCATCATATACAAATGTTATTACACATTTAATAACCCTTTTAATCTTATACTAATATTATTCATCATTTAATAATATTTTAATATTATTCAAATATTACCAATAGTTAACTTTTTAATTGTGTTAACTTTAGTCTTTATTTTATATCTTTAGATACCAATTAATCACTAATAGATTCAATGTAAATTGATTTAGTATTCAAATACATTCATTTTGCATGTATTTCAACTTAAATTTTCATAAAAAACTCAACCTAGACCGACCCGACCCGACCCGGACTGGACCACTAAAATAGGTAACTGGCAGAATGTTTCACCGCTGCGGCGGTGGTTTCCACCGCTGCGGCGGTAGTACAAATTTCCGAAAACCTAATTTGAGTACTGCTGGACCCTCCCACGCTCCGACAGCCATAACTTCTTCATTTCAAAACATTTTGGGGTGATTCTTGAGTCCATTCTCATCAAAATTTCCCCCTCTATAATTTCTATTTAGATCACAAATCCAAATTCCGAACGGAACTGGACTAAAAACTGCTCACAAGGACAAAGTGAAAACTAAAATCACAAATCCTTGGTTTTAATTGTTCAAACTTGAATAAAATAAACTCTACACATCCAAATGACACCAACTTAGTGTTGTTGTCTTTCTAACTTCTTGTTTTACAATAGTTCATGATTTGATCACATTTTTAAAAACGTTTGACACAAAATTTAAAGATCGAACCCCTTAGGGTTTTACCGGTAAATTGCAATATGAAATTTTCTTCCATTTATTTGCATACCACACATACCAATACTTGTTTTAAACATACTAAACCATGAATCTACCTAAATATCATAGATTTAGACTTCTAGAGCATCAAAATAACTTTTGATCGGTTAAAAATATATTTTGACTGATTAAAACTTATATAGACTAGAAAAAATGAAATAGGTGAAGGTTAGATCACTTTTAAACCTCTTGCTCTTGGATGTTCTTCATCACTTGACTATGATCTTGGCTTGTGACTCCACCTTGATCATCCTCCAACATTTTTCCATGGTGGATCATCAATCTCACAAAGTAGCTCTTATTTTTCTCTAGAGCTTCTCTCTCTACAACACTTGAACTAGCTAGCAAATGACTAACTTTTGCTAGCTCTTTCCCTCTTCTCTATATATAGCACTCCCTTAATCACCATCAACTCCTACTAATCAACTAACATAGTCAAATTAGGAGTTAATTATGCTTACTATTGGACTGATTGACCACTTGAATGACTAGGTGATTGACTAGGGTTGGTGAACCACTTTGACATTGTGTACAAGTGAAGCAACCAAGAAAATCAAGCCACCCCCTTGTTGGGACCACTAAATCTCAGCAAAATGGGATTTAATCCCCCATTTTTGCTTTATTTTTATAGCTTAAATATACATTTATACATCTATATATATATATATATATACTTATATATATAACCATTGACCAACATTTTGACTTCCTATTCGTCTCCACTTTGGACTTAGGAATTAAATAAGTTGGGCTCATTCATTTAATTTGTTTGGGCTCAATTTAATTATTACATTGGGCTAACATTACATACCATATGGTACATTTAATTAAAACAAGCATTGGGCTTGTTCAAATATTACATGGACTACTAGGTAAATTTATTTGACCTAGATTAAAACATCACTTGGACTTATAACATACTCCAATTAAACTTGCATTACATTAATCTACCACATTGGGTTGCTAAATTAACTTATTCAAAGTTAATTTTCAAACAGTCTATACCACCGCTGCGGCGGCGGTTACCACCACTGCGGCGGCGGTTCTAAGTTTATATTCCAGAAAGTTTCACCGCTGCAGCGGTGAAACCTACCGCTGCAGCGGTAGTTCTATTTTTCATAATCCAGAGAGTTTCACCGCTGCGGCGGTGAAACCTACCACTGCGGCGGTAGTGCTGATTTTAATACACATTAATACAAGTATTTTGACTTGATTAAATTTAATTCATTAACTACCTTTTAGCATTAACTTGGGTTTATAATATAATTTCCCATACCCATATAGTTATTCCTACATTGGGTTACATAATTAACTCATACATGGTTAATTCTCATCATCATATTTACCTAGCAATTAACCAATGTTTGGTTAATGCTCTCTCTCTCTCTTGTCTACCAACTAGGGTTATTCAATTTACCCTACATTAGTTAATTCTTTATACTCAATAATATTTCCTCACACTTTGACCAACATTGGACTTTTAAAAGTTTGGGCTACATAGCTTACCTTTCATTGGGCTCTATTATTTAAATACCCCCTTCATGCAAGTATTCCCATATTGGGCTAACACATATAATCCTTTTGGGCTAGTCCACTAGTAGTAATTAAATTACTTGGACTCGTAACTAATATAATTAACCTAATTAATTATATTTTACAACATTCTTTATTACTTTATATTAAAACTAATTACTTTATTAGTTTTGTTGAGTATTAATTACTCATCTTTTTATTTGGCTAACAAGCACATTTTAGGTATATATATGTATTCATATAATCACCTTCACTTCTCAATTGAATTTATGTCCTTAATAAATTCTCTACATGCATCATTAAAAATATTCTTACATTTAATTTCTAACAAATCAATTATGTTAAAAAAAATGTTTACCCATTTTCTACACATCTTACTTCTCAAATTCTAGGTTTTAAACATTAACCTTTAATTAAATCCATTAAGATCTTATATAAAATCTTAAAAATATCTGGGATATTGCATCTGTTGTAGATCTATGAGATACGAAAATATTTCAAGTTGAACGAATAAAAACGGAGCTAAAATAGATTTATAGTGAATTTTCTCGTAATATATGTCAAAATGAAACCCTAGCTTGAAGAACCAATAAATTTGGTTAAATAAATATTTTTAAAAATAATTTAAAATTTTGAATAATGTAGAGTTATAAGTTTGTGAAATAACAAAACTAATTTAAGCTCATTTAGCTATAAATTAGCAATTTATGAATGAATGAATCAAAACGGGTAGAAAAATAAAAGTTGGAATTGCATTATGCTGAGGAGCGCTGCAGCGCCGCCCTTAATGTTATTTAGGGCGCTGCAGTGCCAGTCCTAAAATCTGGTTGATCGTGCCGGTCAAACTAGTTGGGTTGACTAAGTCCGACCCGACCTGATCCTGAAAAAAAAAATACTTTTAATAATAATAAGCAAATAAAATAATTAAAAAAAATATTTGTAAGTTAATTAAAATAATATTAAATAAAAATAATAATAATTAAAAGTTATTTTATTTATGAGTTAATATTAAATAAATAAAATAATTATTATTTTTTTATTTGAGTTAATTAAAATAATAATAAATTTTATTTAATTAACATTAAATACTTCTTAAGAAAATTAAAATAATATTATTGAATTATTTTAATTGTGAATTAATGATGCACAAGGAACGAAAATAATATTATGGATTATTTCAATTGTGAATTAATGAGACTTAAACAATTAAAATAATAGTAAAGATTATTTTAATTGTGAATCAATAAAGAATAAGCAATTATTTTAAAGGATAAATAATTAAAATAATATTAAGAATTATTTTAATTGAGAATTAAAGAAGCATAAATAATTAAAATAAGATTAAATACTACTCTAATTAGTGATTAACAAATAAAATAATAACTTGAATTATTTTATTTGTAGATTAATAAGACGTGATCAAAGAAAATAATAATTGAATAATAAACAAATAGAGTGAGAATACTTTATTTGTGAATAATTAAATGATGATTAAGGACAATTAAACAAATAGAATAATTCTAAATATTATTTTATTTTTGTTGATTAAGTAATGAATAAAATATAGAAAATGAGAGACAATAATATTTAAACAAATAATTTTATTTGAGTTTATATGTGTGATAATTGAATAATAAAAATAATTTGTGAGGGTTAATAGAGATTAACCGTTAGATGAATATGATGAACATAGATTGTTTAAAGGATAAGATGACAAAGTCAGATAGAGTCGACGATTCAAGCAAGTACTTTAACTTGTATTTTTATTTCTTATACAAGTAGAATTAATTGATGGAATAATTTCTGTTTTATCTATATTCATGACGATTAAATTATTAATTCTGATACTTGATTTAAATCATAATTATACTCTTAAATAGTTATTCGAACCTTGTTTGTGAACATTGAACATATCAATTGTTCCTAATTGTGTTGAGAAGTACGCCTATGCCATTTGTATTGGCTAGACCAATGATAAGATCGATTATTAATCAATCATATTTTTTTGAAAAAGCTATCCAAACTAATTGCCTTAGTGCATACTCTTATGATACGCTGAGACGAACAATCCATATATAAAGGGAAACTACTTTACATCGGAAGACCGATGCACGCAAACAACATGTCTAATTGTTATGCATAATATAGAGTACTTTAGGCTAATCATCTACTTTAGTTATTTATTATATGGGTTGTTAGTAAAATACTGTCAATTTTAGTAAGGTTTATGGTCCATAATGACCTCTTAGTTTTGATTATTCATTAACTTGGAATTATCCAATTCTTGATTTTATCTAAATATCCTATGGTTCATAGTGAATCTTCAGTATTGGAAATGATCAGGTTTGAGAACTGTTGAGACTTTCTTTGTTCACTATTCAATTTATTAATTCCTGAACTATTAAATATTGGTACATCCCTTAAGATTATAAAATCTTACACATGAACATTTACTTTTATTGTTTTATACTTGCTGAGCAAACCTGTTGCTAATTCCTGTTTTTATTAAATATTACAGTTAAGACTGAGCAAGGCACCGGCTCGGGAAAAGATAAGGGCAAGGGCAAGGTTAGTGAATAAACTTAGTGTGATGTCATAAATGTTATTACTCAATGTTGTAATAAGACTTATGTTTAGAATTTATTATTTAAGTTATGTTTGTATTGCTTATAGTTGCGAGACTTGGGACAAAAATATTTATGTTAAATTAATATAAATATTTCTATTATGCCTATGACTCAAGTGCATAACCTGAAGTCTTCCATACTCGCAAAATCACCACTATGTGTTGGTATATACATGTATAGTGGAAGAGGTATTAATTATAACCTAGGTACCTCCTTCACTTGGGAGCTTAGACCGATAAGGGGATCCTTGACTGAATGGATCAAAGTCGGAAAAAGACATATCTTAACTAAATTTCTCTAGTGGAACATTTGGAATGGTGTCATTAGGGTCTTCATAAACTCTCTGGTGTACTTTATTGAAAGGTACTGACCTAGCATACCACTCTTCGCATATATAGTGAAGGTTATGCACACACATACTATTTCTTACAAATGCTCGAACCAAAGCAATCTATATTATGAAAGGTACAAATAGTTAAAAAGTATTTTTAGACTTACAAATGTTTATAAGAGTACAAAATTTCTCTTAATCTTAAACTTACTAGGGTCGCAGTATCAAATTGATGGAACATGCCACGTGTGGCATAACTCTCATCTAAAAAAATTTGTAGGTAGTTAATTTGTTACGGACTAATTTTTGTCTCTAATTCTAGTAATTTGATACAGACTTAGAAACCAATTTTTTGCTATGTCTGACATGTTTTGGAAGTAAAAAACTGAGATGGATTTTGATACCGCTAGAGTTATCTCAAATGCTAGACACGGAATTAGAGACAGATTTAGCCGTCTTAAAAATTAAATACTTTTTAAAATATTTTAAATGCATTTTTGAAATAGATTTGAGACTATCAGTGCTCATTTCAGATTAATAATAACAAAAATAAATAAATATTTATGTTTGAGACGTATTAGAGACCAAAAAAATTTTCTCGTACTTTATTTTTTCTCCAAATATTAGTCTCAAATTCCTTCCTCATTTTAGAGATAGAATTAGAAACGAATATAATAATCTAAAAATTTTTAAGTTATGTTTGAAACGGATTAGAGACCGAAAAGTATGTCTTTAAATTCTTTCCCAAATTTTTTTGGTGGACTTATTCCCTCTAGAATATTTCCCCTAAAATCAGTCCCTAGATTATTTTTCCCCATACCCTATTCCCGACCATCTCCTTCTTTCATCTCAAACAACTTTTCTATCTCCACCTCAAACATCTTTTTCTAAGTGAGAGAAAAAAGAGTTTCTCCCAACAATCACAATTATAGCAGTATAGATCAAAATTCTGATGGTGAAAGTGATAGTTTCTCTGTTCCTATTGTGCAATGTTAAATTCTCAGCGGTGAACAACCACTTCATTTCATCTCAGGCGAATTCATAGGTAAATCTCTTTCCTTCTCCTTTCGTCCTTATTAGATAAAACCCTATGTTGGAATATAATTATTTGGGCTCGGGTATGGTGCAACCCACTTTATTTAATGGTCTGGATCCGGTGTTGGTCTACATACATTTATTTTGACAGCTTGCACACATAGTGAGAGACTACTTGTTAAAGTAAGATTGTGTCACCATATTTAGGAGAAATAAGGAGATCTAATTTGGGAAGGAATCTATCAATTACTAATTACTACTATAAGATGATTCTAAAAAGGACTCCTATTCCTAATTGGTTTAGGGTGGACGTGACATCTATAAATACAACCACAAGCAAGGGATTAAAGGGAAGCTATAGAACGTACAATAGAAAATGAGAGAAAAAAAATAATTTGCACTCCCCATATTATTTTATAGTGAATTTCTTATCTCTTCCAGTGATTTTTTCCCAATTGGGTTCCACGTAAAATTTTTGTGTCCATATTTTATATCACTTACAATAATGTGTGTGTGTTTATTTGAATATATTTTGTGAGTTTGACTTCACAACAATATAATCTAGAATTCCAGCAATTATTAGTGCTTCTTTGGCTTGCTATTTTCGAGATTTCTTCAGGCGTACAAAATTTAGTGTTAACATTGGCACAAAAAGGAAGGCCCGAACGACCGCAATAGTTTTAAATCACCAAATTCTTTCTGAATAATTTTTATGGTGGATCAATTATCTGATAGAAGGAGGAGATTACATCTAAAGCTAAGTTGTTTATTTTATTAAAAATAATTATCTAGCACGGGCACGAAGTTTCCTTGTTCATGTTATTTTATATGTAGTATTTATTATAATATTTACATAATACGTGGGTAATTAAGGACTAGAATACATTAGATATGTGGGGCCCTATTTGAAAGTAATAAGGCTATATGTTATACAACCAATCATACACATTACTTTTCGTTTATCCTACTCTACTTGTTTGATGAATAAAACCAAAAGGTCAAGAAGCCGAGCCACAATCCTTTGACGAGTTGGAAGCGTACCTGTTAAGTGCACATGGCGAATTCATTGGTTTGAATTGCTTCAGCAAATCGAATAAATCAAGTAATCAATACTCTTTGGCGGTTCTAGTGGAGATCATGTTCTTATTAGTAAATTAAAGGAGTCAGTGACCAACTTTAAAAAAGCTTCACAAAGAAAATGGATGTACAATTTATCGCAGGTGGATGAGAGCATATGTCAGCGGATGGGTCTCTGTCGCTAGGGTACTTCTTGTCAGACCACTTAAGCTCTTCGCCAGATGCTAGAGGCATGGCTTTTTATGAACATGTGTAAGTGTTGCAAAAAATTGATTTATCTGTTACCTCTAAAGGACCATAGATTGCCCCTTTTTCCAGAGGTCCAAACATAAACCCATTCAAAGGACCAGGGATACGAGGTAGGAGCAATACTAGATTTGGAAACTGTGTCACCGAAGCAGAACTAAAATACAACAGCTACAACTTAATTATGTTCAACATTGCGATGCAGCAGTGTGACGTAACATATTGAAGTTATAGGTGTGACGACCCCGAATCCGGGTTCTTTGAACCTTGAATTCGGTTCAACACGAGTACAACATTTTCCTTATTGTTCATGAATTACAAAAATATTATAATTGGTAAATAACCATTTATTTATAATTTTACATCTCTTTCTTTTCCAGAATCGCAATCTTTACACATTCCTAGTATGTCTCAATATCATACATGATACGACATTCTATTACAATCAAATTGAGTATTTAGCACTCATAATATATGTCAACTAAGTATTATACTACACAATCATTTACATGTCCAATTCGGACTGATATCTACAACAAATATTTAGATCTTTAGTGAAAGTAATATGTTTTCCTGTTCCTTGATCTTTATCGAGAACTTCAAATAATTTGCACTATCTAAAATGTTGGTTTAGGCAAGAGTGAGCACGACGGCTCACCAAGTCTAACAGATAGCACATAACACATAGTTCATGTTTATACATGTTTCCCATGATTCATACATTACATTATATAAATGCATCATGTTTCTCATGCTTCATATATTACATTATATGAATGCATCATGTTTCTCATGCTTTGCATTTATTTATGCAACATACTGATCATGCATTGGAATGAATACATGACATACAGTTCAACTTATTTAATTAATTTAGGCTTTCTATCATATAGAATCAACACACCTCATATAGTTTCACAAAAATATATTTAATTCAAATTCTCACATGCTTCAAGTGCACACACAATAGTTATACACATAGCAACAATATCTGAAAAACTTGCCTGGTTCGTTTCTACCAGTTATGCTTATTTGCGTCTTTCGTTCAACCTACAATTTATATAGGAAATTGACATAATCATTAGATGCAATGACTATTACTTAGCCTTTATATAAGAATCTAACTTTAAATTATTAACTCTTAAGATGTCCGACAAACGAACCCTTAAGTTCCAAACAAAACCTTAGTCCAACCCCAGTTGGACATGTCGGGTATACTCATCTAACTTATACATTCACTACAAATTCATCGTACGACCTACTTTGAATAAGTTGTCTAAATTAATCACAATGCACTATTTACATCTGTTTATTTTAATTAAACATTCTTTTTTTTCATAACTTAATGATTCAGACATTTAATAATGTATCAAATACCTCAAAATATTATCTACCTTTGATAATATACAACTATGTTCAAATATTATTAATCATTTAAGAATATTTTAAACCTCTTACTAATATTATTATTCATTTAATAATATTTTAGTTAATTATTCATATTATCAACCATTTAATAATATTTTAATCACTTATTAATACTATTATCCATTTAATAATATTTTAATCACCTATTAATATTATTATCCATTTAATAATATTTTAATCACTTATTAATATTATTATACATTTAATAATATTTTAATCACTCATTAATATTATTAACCATTTAATAATATTTTAATCACACATTAATATTATTAAGCATTTAATAATATTTTAATCACCTATTAATATTATTATCCATTTAATAATATTTTAATCACTTATTAATATTATTAATCATTTAATAATATTTTAATCACACATTAATATTATTAACCATTTAATAATATTTTAATCACATATTAATATTATTAACCATTTAATAATATTTTAATCACTCATTAATACTATTAACCATTTAATAATATTTTAATCACACATTAATATTATTAACCCTTTAATAATATTTTAATCTCTTATTAATATTATTAACCATGTAATGATATTTTAATCATTTACAAATGTTATTCATCATTCAATAACTTTTTAATCATATACTAATATTATCGATCATTTAATAATATTTGAATAATCTTCAAATAATACAAAAAGTTAACTTCTTAATTGTGTTAACTTTAGTCTTTATGTTGCATATTTAGCTACCAATTAGTTATTAATAAACTTCAAATATTGGTTTAGTATTCAAACTCATTCATTTTACATTTATTTCAACTTAAATTTTCATTAAAAACTCGACCCGGACCGACCCGACCCGACCCGGACCGAATTGACCCGACCTAGACAACTTACACATTATGTTTTGAAAGTCGGGGCGCTAAACTGGCCGCCAGGGCGTCCAAAACAGAAACAAAACCCTAAAAATGGGTTGTTCAACCCTCCGATAGCTATAACTTCTTCATTCTAAAATATTTTGGGGTGATTCTTGAGTCCATTCTCATAATAATTTCTCTCTCTACAACTTCTCTTTAAATCACAAATTCAAATTCCAAACAGAAGGGGACTAAAAACTTCTCACAAGGATAAAGTGAAAACTAAAATCACAAATCATTGGTTTTAATGGTTCAAACTTGAATAAAATAAACACTACACATCCAAATGACACCAACTTAGTGTTGTTGTCTTCCTAACTTCTTGTTTTACAATATTTCATTGTTCAATCATATTTTTGAAAACATTTGACACGAAATTTAAAGATCGAACCACTTAGGATTTTACCGATAAATCGTTATATGGACTTTCCTTCTAATTCTTTGCGTACCACTCATACAAATACATGTATTAACTATATCAAACCATGAATATACCTATATATCATAGTTTTAGACTTCTAAATCATCAAAATAACTTTTAATTAGTTAAAAATATTTTTTGACCGATTAAAAGATATCTAGACTATAAAAATGAACTAAAGAAAGTTTAGAACACTTTTTAACCTCTTGAACATGGATGCTCTTCTTCTTCTCCTTCCAAAGTATGCTATGAAGCTATGTGTCATCCACCAAGCTCCTCCTCTAGCAATCTCATTCAACTCACAAGTGTTTGCTCGCTTTTCTCTATAATGTTCTCTATTTTCTCTCTTAAATGCTCTAGCAATTCACCAACAAACATAACACTTGTGTGAAGCACTCTATATATAGTCATTTGCTAAACCCTTATTAACTCTCCTAATCCACCAACATAATCAAATTAAGGCTTAATTGAGATTACTATTGGATGGATTAATTTTTTGAATAACTTGTGATTGACTAGGGTTGGTTCAACCACCACAACATTGTGTACAAGTAAAGCAACATTAGAAATCAAACCACCCACTTGTGGGTCCCCTAAATCTCAGTAAAATGGGATTTAATTCCCCATTTTTGCTTTATTTTTATAGCTTATATATACATAGGTACATCTATATATATATATATATACATGTTAACCAATTTTGACTATCATTTGGCCTCCACATTGGACTCTAAGATTTAATATATTGGGCTCATCCAATTAATTAGTTTGGGCTCAATTTAATTATTATATTGGGCTAACATTTAATACCCTATGTTACATTTAATTAAAATAAACATTGGGCTAGTTTAATTAATTACATTGACTAAGGTTTAACTAATTACATGGACTACTAAGCAAATTAATTTGACCTAGATTAATATCACATTTGGATTTAAAATATACTCCAATTAGACTTCTTATAAATAATTCTACCACCTTGGGTTCTCCAATTAGACTTCCTATAAATAATTCTACCACATTGGGTTACTCACTTAACTTATCCATAGTTAATTATCATCACTACCTTCATTTCTCTAGCAATTAACCAATGTTTGGTTAATTCTCTATCTTGCCTACCAACTAGGGTTATTCAATTAACCCTACATTAGTAATTCTCTACACTCAACCAAATTTCCCAACACTTTGACCATCAATTGACTTTTTAAATGTTTGGGCTACATAGTTTATTTTGCAGTGGGCTATCTTATTTAATTACTTGGGCTACCCAACACAACTCACACATATTCCATAACTTGGGCTAAGTAATTTATTTAATTGGACTACCACCTCATTATATACAATACTTGTCAATATTAATTAATTGGACTTATATTAATTACCTCTTGGGCTATTAATCAACATAACACTTGGGTTTATTATTTAATTACCCACCTTCAAGCAAATATTCTCATATTGGGCTTATTTTAAATCCATTAATGGACTCTATACAACAACTTAATAATTAAGTTAATTACTTAAGTAATTACTTCACATTATTGTCATCCAAGATAATCATCCTAAATTTTCCACAACTTTAACTCATACTAATATAATTAACCAAATTAATTATATTTCATGACTTCATATTTAAACTAATTAATTTATTAGTTTAATTGAGTATTTATTTTACCCATCTTCTTGTTTGACTAACAAGCACACTTTAGGTATATATGTATATCAATATAACCACATTCACTTCTCAATTGAATTTATTTTCTTAATAAATTCTCTACATGCATCAGTACAATATCCTCATATTTAATTTCTAACAAGTAAATCATAAGAAAAAAAAATGTTTACCCATTTTCTACACATCTCACTTCGACAACTCTAGGTTTGAAACCATAACCTTTAATTAATTATTTCAAATCTTATTTATAATTCTTGTAAATATCTGGGATATTACATTCACCATTTCTTATAAAAATTTCGTCCCCGAAATTTCATCATACACATTTCTACCAATTTTCATCTCTAAGTATAACTCTTTACTCATCAAATTCTATGGCCACCATTTGCTATGAAGTTCATACTTCTAAACAATGGAATATCTTGCAAAATAATAAATTGAAAATCAATATCTTACAAAAGAATAAATTGAAAATCAAAATATTCATTAAAACGTTCATACTATTCTGAGGAGTCATAAAGACTGTGGACATATGCGAGAAGGTTTATCAATCACAAAGACTGAAAACATTCCACAATTATTTGTATGCTAGGTGATCAGTCTATCGTACTCTAGCGCTGTGCACAACGACTTTTCTTAGGATTGAACTCTTTGGATTTACCAACCCATATTTTGTTATATCAGCATGCCACCACTCTTGGGCGCCCCCTCGTGGGTTCTTTATTCATGGCTCTGACATATCCCCCATTATGGGGTTGTTCACCTCAGACTTACTACAAAATTCCGCTCCAGCATAAGTTGGATTGAAAAATAAAACTTGAGTCATTTCTGACCCAAAAAAATGCCCAGTCAAAATAAATGACATAGACTCACATTATTAAACTGTTCGTATATTACAATTCAAAAATCATTTCAGATTAGTTAAAGTAACTAAAATTCATTTATAGGACTTCATGATACCGCACCTTTGCAACAGTGCGTTGAAGATTCCGTCTTTTTCATCTCTGCATCATGGGTTTAATGTCTTGTGATGATTTCATAAATACATTTTGATATTTTTAAATCAATTTGTCTAGCCGAAACAATTAGCATAGACTCTTCTTTAAACGTTTCAAAATACTAAAAAATCATTTTGACTTTGTCATATTACATCATACCATAGTAGTTTAAAATACATCCAACACTAGGTTACTCTACATTTATGACTCCATTGTTTATCATCTCTGCACTAAGTGAATTAATGATTTCTAAAATACATTTGTCTTTTCAAAAGCACAAAAGTGCGAATTTAGCACGATTTTAAGAATTTCAAAATCTAGCATAGCTAGAAGATTTGGAATATCCTAAAACCTCAAAATATCTCAAATTTCTCCTTATCTTTTTCAGCTTAATAACTATATCTAGTATAGTTTTAATCTTGCAACTTAACTCTACCCACACTCACTGTTCGTCAAACTTACCACGTATTTGGGCTCAGGAACTTACCACAATCATGTGGTTTGAGGAGCTTGTCCTAGTTAGGTCAAAGTCGCCCATTCGCTGAGGGACTCCACCACATGACTATGAGTCACGAACTTACCATACATGTCGGTTCTCAAAACAAGATCTTATCTTAACATCCTATACCTATCCGTTATACATATGAGAAAAGAATCACCTTCTCAACATACATATAATTAATAGCGTGACACCAGGTTTAAATCGATTATCACTATAGGAAGCTAAGTGGTTATCAAACGAAACACAATCTCCTGCCCATACAAGAAATTGGTCAACTCGGCCACTAATCAATATAGGAAGTTAAGCGGTCGTTAAACCAAGAACAAATATATAAGTTTCCCAACTGTTCAATACTGTAAGGAAACACATGTCATCAGTGCATATCTTTCTTCTTTGATACACACTGAATGTGCAAGTTTCGTAGCAGTATCTCCCTAATTGGTTCGCTGACATATCATAGCCCCCGCCCATACAAGGGTTCGTTCAACTCAACCACTATATTAATATAGAAAGCTAAATGGCTCTAAAACCAAGCACAAATTCCCTGCCCATACAAAGAATCGTACAACTCAGCCACTAATATGAGTCCTCAATTAAAAACCCACAAACCTCTAACTTTTCTTCTTAACTTAATACGAATTTTCTTCATTCATATTTTAACATATATGACTCATTACGAGTTCATCTCTCATGATCATTTCATGACCTTATTAGCATTTTCTGTATGCTTTTCAAATCTTATCATAAGATATTTTCTATCATTTCTTCAAATTAGGTACAACATGACCTTTTTCATTTCTCTTATATCTTCTCAAATCCATCTTTGGATAATCTCCTATATATGAATTTTCCAAATTAATCTTTTATTACTTAAACTCTTCCGAAATTTATTCATTTATCATTTTACTTATCTTCTACTACGGTTATAGCCTAAGGTACTCTTACCTAAGGTTTATAACCTATCAGCTCTAATACCAACTTGTGACGACCCCGAATCCGGGTTCCTTGAACCTCGGATCCGGTTCAACACGAGTACAACATTTTTCTTATTGTTCATGATTTACAACAATATTATAATTGGTAAATAACCATTTATTTATAATTTTACAACATCTCTTTCTTTTTCAGAATCGCAATCTTTATACATTCCTAATATGTCTCAATATCATACATGATACGACATTCTATTACAATCAAATTGAGTATTTAACACTCATAATATATACCAACTAAGTATTATACTACACAATCATTTACCCGTCCAATTCGGACTGATATTTACAACAAATATTTAGATCTTCAGTGAAAGTAATATGTTTTCCTGTTCCTTGATCTTTATCGAGAACTTCAAATAATTTGAACTATCTAAAAATGTTGGTTTAGGCAAGAGTGAGCACGACGGCTCAGCAAGTCTAACAGATAGCACATAACACATAGTTCATGTTTATACATGTTTCTCATACTTCATACATTACATTATATGAATGCATCATGCTTCTCATGCTTTGTATTTATTTATGCAACATACTGATCATGCATTGGAATGAATACATGACATACAGTTCAACTTATTTAATTAATTCAGGCTTTCTATCATATAGAATCAACACACCTCATATGGTTTCACAAAAACATATTTAATTCAAATTCTCACATGCTTCAAGTGCACACACAACAGTTATACACATAGCAACATATCTGAAAAACTTGCCTGGTTGGCTTCTACCAGTTTTATTTGCGTCTTTCGTTCAACCTACAATTTATATAGGAAATTGACATAATCATTAGATGCAATGACTATTACTTAGCCTTTATATAAGACTCTAACTTTAAATTATTAACTTTTAAGATATCCGACAAACGAACCCTTAAGTTCCGGACAAAACCCAAGTCCAACCCCAGTTGGACATGTCGGGTATACTCATCTAACTTATACATTCACTACAAATTCATCGTACGACCTACTTTGAATAAGTTGTCTAAATTAATCACAATGGACTATTTACATCTATTTATTTTAATTAAACATTCTTTTTTTTCATAACATAATGATTCAGACATTTAATAATGTATCAAATACCTCAAAATATTATCTACCTTTGATAATATACAACTATGTTCAAATATTATTAATCATTTAATAATATTTTAAATCTCTTACTAATATTATTATTCATTTAATAATATTTTAGTTAATTATTAATATTATCAAGCATTTAATAATATTTTAATCACTTATTAATATTATTAACCATTTAATAATATTTTAATCACTCATTAATATTATTAACCAGTTAATAATATTTTAATCACACATAATATTTTAATCACCTATTAATATTATTATCCATTTAATAATATTTTAATCACTTATTAATATTATTATTCATTTAATAATATTTAATCACTCAATAATATTATTAACCAATTAATAATATTTTAATCACACATTAATATTATTAACCATTTAATAATATTTTAATCACACATTAATATTATTAACCATTTAATAATATTTTAATCACTTATTAATATTATTAACCATTTAATAATATTTTAATCACATATTAATATTATTAACCATTTAATAATATTTTAATCACTCATTAATACTATTACCATTTAATAATATTTTAATCATACATTAATATTATTAACCCTTTAATAATATTTTAATCTCTTATTAATATTATTAACCATGTAATGATATTTTAATCATTTACAAATATTATTCATCATTCAATAACTTTTTAATCATATACTAATATTATTGATCATTTAATAATATTTTAATAATCTTTAAATAATACAAATAGTTAAATTTTTAATTGTATTAACTTTAGTCTTTATGTTACATATTTAGTTACCAATTAGTTATTAATAAACTTTATATATTGGTTTAGTATTCAAACCCATTTATTTTACACTTATTTCAACTTAAATTTTCATTAAAAACTCGACCCGGACCGACACGACCCGACCCGACCCGGATCGAACCGACTCGACCCAGACAACTTACACATTCTGTTTTGAAAGTCGGGGCGCTAAACTGGGCGCCAGGGCGTCCAAAACAGAAACAAAACAATAAAAATGGGTTGTTCGACCCTCCGACGCTCCACAGCTATAACATCTTCGTTTTAAAACATTTTGGGGTGATTTTTGAGTCCATTCTCATTCGAATTTCCCCCTCTACAGCTTCTCTTTAGATCACAAGTCCAAATTCCAAACGGAAGGGGACTAAAAACTTCTCACAAAGATAAAGTGAAAACTAAAATCACAAATCCTTGGTTTTAATGGTTCAAACTTGAATAAAATAAATTCTACACATCCAAATGACACCAACTTAGTGTTGTCTTCCTAACTTCTTGTTTTACAACATTTCGTGCTCACTCATATTTTTGAAAACATTTGACACGAAATTTAAAGATCGAACCACTTAGGGTTTTACCGATAAATCGTTATATGGATTTTCCTTTTAATTCTTTGCGTACCACCCATACAAATACATGTATTAACTATATCAAACCATGAATATACCTATATATCATAGTTTTAGACTTCTAGATCATCAAAATAACTTTTAATCAGTTAAAATTATTTTTTGACCGATTAAAAGATATCTAGACTATAAAAATGGACTAAAGAAAGTTTAGAACACTTTTTAACCTCTTGGATATGGATGCTCTTCTTCTTCTCCTTTCAAAGTATGTTATGAAGCTATGTGTCATCCACCAAACTCCTCCTCTAGCAATCTCATTCAACTCACAAGTGTTTGCTCGCTTTTCTCTAGAATGCTCTCTATTTTCTCTCTTGAATGCTCTGGCAATTCACCAACCAACATAACACTTGTGTGGAGCACTATATATATAGCCATTTGCTAAACCCTTATTAACTCTCCTAATCCACCAACATAATCAAATTAAGGCTTAATTGAGATTACTATTGAATGGATTGATTTGTTGAATGACTTGTGATTGACTAGGGTTGGTTCAACCACCACAACATTGTATACAAGTAAAGCAACATGAGAAATCAAGCCACCCACTTGTGAGTCCCCTAAATCTCAGCAAAATGGAATTTAATCTCCCTTTTTGCTTTATTTTTATAGCTTATATATATATATATATATATATATATATATATATATATATATATATATATATATATATATATATATATATATATATATATATATATATATGTTGACCAATTTTGACTACCATTTGGGCTCCACATTGGACTCTAAGATTTAATATATTGGGCTCATCCAATTGATTAGTTTGGGCTCAATTTAATTATTACATTGGGCTAACATTTAATACCATATGTTACATTTAATTAAAACAAGCATTGGGCTAACATTTAATACCATATGTTACATTTAATTAAAACAAGCATTGGGCTAGTTTAATTAATTACATGGACTAAGTTTTAATTAATTACATGGACTACTAGGTAAATTAATTTGACCTAGATTAATATCACATTTAGATTTAAAATATACTCCAATTAGACTTGCTATAAATAATTCTACCACATTGGGTTACTCAATTAACTCATCCATAGTTAATTCTCATCACTAACTTCCTTTCTCTAGCAATTAACCAATGTTTGGTTAATTATCTATATTGTCTACCAACTAGGGTTATTCAATTAACCATACATTAGTAATTCTCTACATTCAACCAAATTTCCCAACACTTTGACCATCAATTGACTTTTTAAATGTTTGGGCTACATAGTTTACTTTACATTGGGCTCTCTTATTTAATTACTTGGGCTACCCAACACAACTCACACATATTCCATAACTTGGGCTAGGTAATTTATTTAATTGGACTACCACCTCATTATATACAATACTTGCCAACATTAATTAATTGAACTTATATTAATTACCTCTTGGGCTATTAATCAATATAACACTTGGGTTTATTATTTAATTACCCACATTCAAGCAACTATTCCCATATTGGGCTTGTTTTAAATCCATTAATGGACTATATACAACATCTTAATAATTAGGACTAATTACATATTCTAGTATTGTTTATAAAAAAATTACAATAAAAGTGCATTAAAAACATATCTACACAAAGAGTGCATTTTTAATATTTTATTTACATAATAAATACAGTTAGTTTTAGTTTAAATTAATTGGAGTGATGATGTGGGCATGATCCCTTTAATTTAGTTGGGTAATTTCAAATTTTAAAATTCTAATTAAATTCACTTATCTTTCTCTTTCTTCCATTTTCTCTTCTTTCGCCATTTTCATCTTCTCCATCTTTCTCTTTCTTCCATTTTCTCTTCTTCCGCTATTTTCATCTTCTTCATATTTCTCTTTCCTCCATTTTTCGCTTTCTCTTTCCTCCATTTTCATTTTCTTCCGCCATTTTCTCCGCCGTTTTTTTTTCATCTTTGTCGTTTTTTTTTTCATCTTTCACGTTCATGGTGGTAGTTGTGGCGGAGGAAGAAGATGGTTGTGGCGGAGGAAGAAGATGGTGGTGGTTGTGGCGGAGGAAGAAAATGGTGATGGTTGTGGTGGAGGAAGAAGATGGTAGTAGAGGCGGACGAAGATGGTGGTGGTTGTGGCGGAGGAAGAATATAGTGGTGGTGGTGGTGGTGGTGGTTGTGGTGGAGGAATACCTTTGTGACTGTACACCGCACCTTGCAAAGTGCGTTGATGACTCATCATGTATTATCTTCACGCCAGGCTAAATGGGGTGTTGATGAATAAATCATTTTTATTCTTCACATTAAATCCGTCTAGCCAAAACAATTAGCATAGACATATGAATAACATAGCTAGTGAAGAACTAACAAAATTTTCCAGTTCAACTAGTGAACCACTCTTTTCAAAGGCACATAAGTGCGAATATAACCATGAAGATCTAGCATAGCTAGAAGATTTTTGAAATACCCTCAATCCTCTATCTTTTCCATTATTTTCTAATCATAACACAAGTCTTACAAATATATAGTAATATAGTAAACTGATTGGTTGTATTAAACCAAGTACAAACAAATATATTAGTTCCCCTTCTCATTAACACAGAATTGAAATGTCTCAGCGCACATTGGTACTGATCAATATCGCACTGAATTGACAAATCGTAGCCGCATCTCATAAGTCAGTTCGACTAACATATCATAGCCCAAGTTCATAACAAGGGTTCCTTCGCTCAGTAACTAACATACAAATATTTTTAAAACTATAGTTATGACGTAACAACTACTAACTAGTCAATATACATATGAGAAAAGAATCACCTTCTCAAAATATATACAAAGAAGAGTTTGACACAAGATTTTAATTTACTTATCAATATAGCAAACTGAGTTATTCCTCCACCCAAGAACTAATGAATCAGTTCTCCGTCTCATCAACACTATCCTCAAATGATTTCATTCAGTGTGTAACCCGCTTTGAGAAGACTGACCATGAATCATTCATACCAACAGTGTAGTTAGATCGGTTCTCTGAAGCATATTAAACTTTTTCCCATACAAGAGAGTCGTCCTACTCAGTTTTACTAATATGAGTTTTCAATTGAAATCCCTAATCGTTCTATAACTATCTTAGTCACTTTCTTCTCTTAATTCATTCCTTCATCATTTACATTCCTTATGAGTTTACTCATCTCTTTTCTTAGGTATAATTACATAACATACCATACACACCATTTCATTTTTTTGAAATAGTTTCACAGAAAAACTAATAAGATTATTTTATCTTATTGCTTGCTTTGAGAACTCTTTAAGAGTCCATTTATCTTCAGATATTCTCGTAAAGAGTTTATCTTTATTCATTATATTTCTTTTCACATAATAATTTTTATGTATTAAGATTTAATAAGATTTATGCATATCTTTTAATTATATACGAACTCTTCACAAGTCCATTTCTTTTTAATCCATCAGATTATACTCCAAGGTACTTGTTACCTCGAAACTATAATCCACTGCTCTGATACCAATTGTAACGACCCCAAAATCCCCGCGCTTTCCACGCGGCGGACCTTGTGCGTTAACTTCGTACCTCTATCGACTTAACCAATAATCCCATAATCATATTGGTTGAATTAGTCTTATTTTAGACTATACATTAAAAATTTCTCTTAACTTTGTCCCTGGATCTTAACTTGATCTCAGTCTCATAAGTATACAAGTATCAACTTGTATTTCATCCATATAAATGGATAAAACCATATATAACGGTTTAATTTTAACCTTAGGATTTAAATATTCTATATACGTCCACTTGTAACGGTCTCATTCGTACTACAAGTATCAATATACAAAGATATCTCTTCATATCAATAATCCTACTTATATGGTATTCAGAATAGTAATAACGAGTTATACCTGGGTCCGAGGAACCTTAACGATGGATTTGACCAGTCAACATCGCTTAGTTCTGTCTCAGATGTACAGCACTCACAAGTTATTTACCGATCCTCATCCAGATAAATAGATCATTATCAACATTGTTTTAATATTTAACAATTCTACATTATATCAAATTTAAAGAAATAACAACATCCTGATGATAATAATTTATATCATTCATTCAATATTCGGTTACATGTTTGTTTGTTCGTATTACAACAGTCATTATGACTTATACAAATACAAGTAATAAACATGAAAACCTAATATACGCTTCATCTTTACGTTCAAGATCTTCTTAACGTTCATCTTTAATCTGCAAATAAGGTTTTATTCGCAAGAATGAGCACGACGGCTTAGCAAGTCTAACATATTATCACATACACAGTTTATGCTTTCATATAAACTTTAACATGCTTTGACTGAACATACATCTCAGTTAATAATCATATTAATTTATGCTTAACAATAAACATATTTTATACATACTCATATGCATCATCAAATATCAATTAACATTTAACAGTTAATCAATAACTAACACTTAATCATTTAATCACATAAGACCTTCATTCATGTACTTTCACATATAAACTATCACATAATAACATGAACAATCTTAGAACATACTAAATAACACATAAAAGTTTAAAACTTGCCTCAAATTGAAACTAGGGTTTTCCGGCGGAGCGTTAAACCCTACACAGTCATTTAGTGCATAAGCGGTTAGATTCATCGTATTATATAACTTCATAAGTCTTATATTAACTTATTTAAACTATTTCAATAGGTGGAATTATTTGGAAAATTGGCTAACTCAAAAACTCATTTTTAAGCCAAATTTTCGGATTTGGGCAGATTGTTGGACTGCCAGACCCCGGCTCAGTTAAACGGCCATAACTTCTTCGTTTTAAAAGATTTTTTTAGTCGTTCAAAATTTCACGCGTTCATAACTTCCGTATCTACAACTTTCATTCAGACCAAAGTTCGAGATTCTTTACTGATTTACACATATTTCCCATTAATGGGACTGATCTAAAACTGATTCATAATTCTGACCTCTTTTACAGTGACAGCCATAACTTTGTCATACGAAAACATTTTTGAGTTATTCTTGACTCTAAATTGCTTAGAATTTCATGATCTACAACTTTCATTTAGGTGTCTAAGGCAGATTCAGAAATTAAATTTTCGGAAATTTGAAAAAAATATTCTGCAAGTATATTAAGCTTAGCTTTCTGTGATCCGATTGGTAAAACATGATACCTCAAGCATTAATTTGCTAAGATAACATGTTCTAACACTCCGTATCACTTCATAACATAAAAATAACAAAATCATAAACCAACTTATATAAGATTTTATGACTTTTTCTCAAGAACACGATGAACGAATCGAAGAACACGAAGAACACGAAGAACAAAGTTTCATCGTTCTTCGTTTCGACTACTAAAACTAGATGCCACAAGCATTATTTAGCAAGGACATCATGTTTCATCATCCCATAACACTAAATTACCAAATCATAAACCTACTTATGTAGAAATTATGACTTTTGCTCAAGAACACACGAAGAACACGAAGAACGAAAAATCGTACATTGTAACGACTTATGTTCTTGAGCTTTTGGATTTCATACTTGAAATAATTTGAGCATTATAACTGCTTACATAAGTGATTATAACACTTTATAATTGACAAAATTTGGTCATTATAACGACTTGTTTACTTAATTATAACAATTTATAATAATACTCCAGAACATACGAAGAACACGGAGAACGGATAAACCGTACATGGATACGACGTATGTTCTTGAACTTTAAACTATGAAATGAAATTTGACATAACAACGACTTGCTCAAGTCATAAGGAACACGGAGAACGAAAAATCGTACATGGCTACGACTTATGTTCTTGAGCCTCGTCGGTAAAAATAAACATTACAATAACTAAGAATCGTACCTTTTATTATTGCAAGCTTTAACTATTTCTTTGCAATCGATTCTTGTCTCACAAGAACTCTCTCTATATTTGCTCTTTAGCTTTCAAAAATGGTAAAGAACTAATGAACTTAAGCCTTCTATTTATAGGAAAACCAAGGGTCGGGGTAGTTTGGTCATTAGTTTAAAAGCTAAGGGCATTTTAGTCATTTCGCACATTATTTAATTAATAAAACTAGAATAATATCTAGATATTTTCCAAGCCAAGCTTCTAGAAGCTTCCCGATCTGTTTTGTCATTATTTCTTCCGATTTCGGTATATCGGATAAATCGCGTGCGATTAATTTAAAATATTTCGCATTAGTAATATAAGTTTTAATTACTTATACGTATTTTATTAATAAAATACATCATACAATATTAATATGATGTCTCGTCTGACCCTCGAAGTTTTCCTTGAATTAATCTCGGATAATCTTCCGTGTATTTTTCCAAAATACACCTACCGGGCGACACGATTGATAAATTTCTTTCATTCTAGACATTAATTATGATGGAATAATATAATTAGGTATTAATCTGATAAATTTGATTATTCAAATTTAATGTTAACCTATCTCATGTTCCGTTTGATGAAAACAATACAGATGAATTAACAGTTAATTATATAACAGTCTGATTCCAACTAAATGGTTAACTTATACTGATTTAAAATTTTGATATTACTGAGTTTTGTTCCGAATAAACACTATTTTGTAAAGTGAAAAGTCCAAAAGACTTGGCACGTTTTTCGGTGAATAGTGTTTTTGGCGACCATTTCTCAGAAAATGGTTAGACGACCAAAAAGTCAAAAATAATATTTATTTTTGTCTTTTCCCTATTTCGTCTTATTACCGACGTGCTTTTCGAGAAAATCTTTTATTGCTTATTACGCACCGGTGTTGCATACAAACACTGTATCCATCAACGGTTTGATCAAAAACGGAAAGCGTTTTCGTTTGAAGAGCGCTTTACGTTTTATTTTAGGAAAAATATCAGTGGCTCCCTGGTATCTATTCCCCGTATAAATGCTATAACGTGAAATAGAAAAAGTCCAAACGTCGAAAAGAACGTTCAAAAAGACGACAAACGTTTTCTCGTAAATCGTGTCTTTTTCGTCTTTTTCCCAAGAAAATTTTATTGATTCCCTGGCATCTAAACCTCATATTATCACTATGTTGTGAAATGTAAGAAGTCCTACAGATGAAAGAAACAGTCAAACGAATGAAAAATGTCATCTCGTGAATAGTGCTTTTACACGTTTTTCGAGAAAAACTTTTATTGACTGTTACGTGTTTTCAAATCGTGGGAAGGTTGAATCTTGAAACGGAATGTCAATTTGACCTTCACATTTTGCTAAAGGGCCTAGGTTATTTCTTAGGGTTTAGACCCTAGGGTTAGGGTTTAGGTTTTAACTCTTTTTCCAATTTAGGTTTTTGTCCTAAATTGACTTCTAATTTTTAATAAGTGTTAAGGTTAACTACTTGAACCAAAACACAAAATCCTACACATAGATATTTCATACAGCACATTTAAAAGCTCAATTCAAGCTTTACTAATCACATAACACATAGTTTAGGTTAAAGAATTTAACCTCTTAGTTGTATACGATCGTAGTTTCGAGTCGTATATATTCTTTAAGATAGCTCAAGGTATGCTTGAACAATCGATCTTGGCTTTTGAATTGACAACCTTGCTTAGATCTTGTTAGATCACTTTGAAAATACTTGGGATATTACATTCAACCCAACTTACAGGAATTTCGTCCTCGAAATTAACTTTACAATTACTTTAGTCATTTAATATCATATTTATAAGTGCTATAAATATTCAGGATATTACATGTCACATAAGGTGAGACTGTAGCAACTGTAACATTGATAAAATATAAATCAACAATATTTTGATTTTCTATAATTTGGGGTGTGATCTATTCTTGCAAAATGCACCATGAGAAGTTTGAAGTGGGCTATATCCTTTAGCGAGCACATTGGCATTTTATCTAGCCTTATGTAGAAGGCCATTGATCCTCTCGACGATATAAGGTCGGATGGTGATATAAGGTCGGCTCAAAGCCTCTTGAAGGGGATCAAGACGGCTACTATGAAGATATGAGGTCGGACAAAAGCATCCCTAGGAGTGGAGAACGTTATCTTGGTGATATAAGGAGATGAGAGATAAGGTCGGCTAGGTCATTAGACTTTGTTCCAGATTGGCTAGACAAAATTCCTCAATTGGACGGTCCTTCAGAAATACCGATATGAATGATTCTTTGGAATCTCCAAATATACACCTCGGTAGTTTCGTGTCCCGACAGTCCTTACCTTGACAGCTTCACAACCCGACGGCCTTATGCTTTGGTGAATTCGCATCCCGACAACCCCTCGCCTTAGCGGCCTCACGTCCCAATGGCCATTCACCTCGACGGCTTCACAACCCTTCACCTCGGTGGTTTCGCATCCTAACGGCTCTTGGTGTACTGCTGCAGATGCCCAAAAATAAATTTTCACTTTGAAAAAATACTAATGTAGCAATGCAAGTAAAAGTCGATCTCACATAGAATGATTAATTTAATTTTATGTTTTGTTAACCAAAATTGGGTGTTTTTAAATAAATAAATAATTTAAATAATGTTACCTAAAATAAGCAAATATACAAGTAATTTAATAAAATAAATTAGAAGAACAAGTCTTCGTTTAAATTAACATTCATCATCAATAATTTACTACTGATCATTGATAAAAGAATAAATCAATTAATATTTTGAATATTCAACGTAGAATAATTACTCACGTTTGAATAATTTTTTCATCTCTCCTTATTTATAGTTAAGTAGAAGTAAGCGATCCAAATAATCCTTACTACTAAATAACTTCAGACAAACGCTAAAGATTTAACCTAGCAGTAGCTTAAAGAACTAGAGAGATCGATGAAACTAAACAACACAAGCACAAACGGTTACATTTAATTTAGATGATCATTCTTTCTAAGATATAATAATATTTTGATCTGCAAAATAATTATTAATCTTAGTTATTTCACAAATTAAAGTTACTAAAGATTTACGGATTTGATATTTAATTTAGCAGTAGATTAATGCAAATAATAAACTAGCAAGCCTCTTAGCAATTAAAAATTAAACACAGAAAAATATTTAATACTCAAAATTTAAATTGAACAATTAAAACATGTTAGATCTTATAGTGTATTGATTTTGACGGTTTCAATTACTTAAATTAAAAAAAATAATCTAGTCACAGATAGCCATGAAAAGCACCAAAAAATAATAGAGAGAATTTTCTAATAAAAAATTATCTAAATTATATCTAACATCCTCTATTTATAGACTATATAATTTATATTAATTTGTTGCTCGGGTTGGTTGGTTTATTTAATTTGATCTTTGTTTATCTCTCCTTTCTTTCCGAAACATACACAGAGTCAGGCACACATTTGTATGGTGGAATATCAAGCCCTATAAATTGCACCCATCAGATTGTTATTTTCTTATGCATTGAACACATCTCGGTTTTAATGTTCTTTTATTACTTCTATATTTTTGTTGTTATTTTCTCTCATTATTTTCTGAACTGATACTGCTAGGGTTAAGTTTGAAAATGCTTAATGATTTTTGTGTAAATTTGTATATGGGGAGTAGAGCTGATGCTGCTCGGACTTATATCTTTGTTGCTGGGGCAATGGGCAAGCATGATATCTCAGATTTGTGTGGACTCCTCTCTTTTTGACAATAAATTCTTCCTGTCCTGAAGAAGATTATGGTATAAAAGAGCATATTAACCTCATAAGGTCCTTGTTTATAAACGAGACTGAGTTTCAGCTCTAATCTCTATAATTTGAAGCAGCTGTAAGTTACTCTGTGCAACTGTGAGTGTAACCTTAATGCTATCCCCTCCTGAGCTGTGCTCCTCCTCCCTCGGGGAGGACCGGCTTCTGCCTCTGGGGAGATGCTTAATCGGAATTACGGCTTTACCTCTGATTTTGGGCGGCGGTAAAGCCTCATGTCGGGCAGCTCCCAGAATGAGGTCGTTCGTGCCACCTACCCAGGTGGCACTCTCTTGAAAGCTCCAAAAGCCCGATTGTAGCGAAGGATTTACGGTCCCATACCGGAGGTGAATTAGAGAGGAAGGTAGCCCTCAGGGGTTCTGTTTAATAAAATGTTCAGGGGGATGGGAAACATTCTCTGTATAGTAGCTCTATGAAAGAGCTACAGAAGGTCCTATAAGGCGTTAGAATAGCGTTGAATATACACTTCAAACACAAGTTCTGAATAGCTCTATTTAGGCTTATTTATTATTTCCATATGATTCCGCCTATCAGGGATGTTAGCTCCAACAATATTCAGGGTGAAATTCCATACAGCTTGTATTAGAAGGAGGCTTCATATAATTAGGGCTTTGTGTATGTAAAATGATTTTAGGTTTTGGGGGGAGTACAATGTGTATTTTGTATGTAATTTTGAGATAAACTTCGAGTCTTGTTTTCTTTTTATAAGAATGTGGGTTCTTATTAGAGTTTTTGCATACAAATTGAAAAGGGAGGGGGGAAATAGATACTATAGGCAATCAGTAATATCAAGGACCCACGTGTTAGGATGCAATTTTGGTGTGAACTCAAATTCCAGTCTTTTTCCTGAAAAGATGGTGCTATATGAATATATGGTCATATGGGTTTTACATATTCTGAATCAAATTATGTTCAGGTGCAGAGAGGCAATGATTTAGTATCGTTTGTATCAGAATGATTGTTTATAGAAAGTTGAGCATTTCATTATGTCTGATTATGACTGTTAAATTCATAGCAATAAAATGCGTACAAGAAACAGCCTCTTTTAACCAGCCATTTGTAACGACTTGGCCCAAATCTATAGTTAAATTATACTAAGGCTAAATTCACATTCCAATAGATTAACTTTGAGCATCTTGGCCCACCCAAAAGGTCATATGACTATTGGTAGTCTAGTCAAGTCTTATACAGACACTTACCAAATTAATGTGTTGGACTGCGGTATTACAATAGGAAAACACCAAAAGGATAGATGTGTTAGGTATATGATGATTCTAAAGCTTTTTAGTATTGATCTTATCTTGTACAAACTCTTCAGGCATAAACTAGGTCATGCTTTTACTTTCAAATTTGACCTATAAATTAAACTTCATTATGAATTTATCACAGACTTTCAAAAACTACATTACATCAGTAACATATTTTTCATATTTTATGTTGTTTTCTAGATTTTTTCAGTCACTAGATTTGTATATTGTTTTGCCTGCATCCCTTGTGAGTTGATCAGAATCTATAAATTGCATCGTTAGCTATGCCTAGGCTTTAGCTTGTGAATACCCTTCATGTTAGGATGTAAAATATGTTCCTAATGTACTTAATTTGTAATAGCTTGGATTTTGAACTGTAATATGCCGGATACAAACGATGGTATTACCTATGAAAACCAAGACGAGGATGATGTGGCAATGATTGAGGAATCACCTTTAGGTGGTTTATTGAATTTGAATCAAGCTGGTATATATTTTCACTTTCCTATTTGAATTGTTTTATTGTTTTGATCTTGAGCTCCTTTTCACTCCACATGAATTTAATAATCAAAAATCATTATGGGCTATTAAAAAGTATTTGATTGTGCAGACATTTTTTTCATTAGGGAGTTAAATTGCATATTTGTATATGTAAATTCTCTGAATTTAGAACTTACACAGTGTTTAATTATGTAGACACTAATTGTTTATTTACATATTTAAAATCAATTTGATGCTTTTGTAGGGGATGAAGCCTAGGGGTGTTCATCGGATTCGGTTTTTTCGGTTTTTTACCGAATCGGTCCAAATCGGTACCGGCGGTACCGGTTTTTTTTCGGTTCGGTTTTTTCGGTTTTTTTGTAATAATCGGTACCGGTAACGGTTTTGGGTTTTTGTAAATTCGGTACATTTCGGTATACCGAAAAAACCGAAATAAATAATTATTATTATTTATAAATAATAATTATTATAAAAATGAATTAAATAATAATTATTATTTATAAATTATTATTATTTAAAAATAGGTAATTTTTAATTATTATTTATAAATTTTAATTATATATAATATATGCGGTTTTACCGAAAAACCGAACCGAAAAAACCGAACCGATTTTGTACCGAACCGGTACCGAACTGATAATTCGGTACCGGTATCGGTTCTTGATTTAGCGGTATTTTCGGTTCGGTACCGGTTTGGTTAAAAACCGATGAACACCCCTAATGAAGCCAATCATGGTAATGATGCAGCTTGAGCACGGATTGTTCAACAGTTATTCGGGGGAAGACTATACACATTAGTTCCCCAATATTGGCAGCAAAGAGTCCATTTTTCTACAAGGTGAGGAGTTGTCAATCTGGCGTGTGCTGTTTTAAATCTAAAATCCTTTATAACTTGTGCATTTGAACTACTGTCGTGTAGTTATTCCCCAACAGGATGAGAGAGTCAGAGTAGCGACAGGTGACTTTACAGATCCATGCCTCTGGTAAAGATGAAACTCTTTAACTGTTGTTTTACTTTCTCTTCCCAGTATATAGCAGGTTCATTTCATGGTAACATTAAATTTCTTATCATTTGTTTAAAAACTTAAATGACTCTTATCTTGTTTTTAAATATGGAATCCTGCTTCATAGAAGCTTGGGCTCGTAAGATGCAGCAGTAATTCCCTTAGGTTACTCAGATGAAGGACCAAAGTTTAGGAAATTGCAGCCCTTGAGATGTCGAAGCAGGTGATCTCAACTTAATACCAATGCATTCCCGTTGGTTATATATAATGTGGATGGATAACATGGAGTAAACTGTTATATGATTATTGATGATTCTAATACATCGATTAAATAGATATATTTTCTATAGATGTAACTTCCTTTGGAAGAGAGTCACATAAGAAGATCTGGCTTGTCGACTCAAAGGTAGGAAAATGTTTAATCAAGGGTTCTTCCTACACAATTAATATACATTCTATAATCTAATTCTTCCCACATTTTCTTTATAATACTAGTTTACTATTTATGTGTAGGTATAGGTGTGTGCGCTTGTGTTTTTGTCTCGCGCACATTTGAGTGTGGTGCTTGTCTGTCTTTAGGTGTGTATGATTGTTCTTACAGGGACTGATAGTTAGCTCTCGTGAGGAATCCCTACAAAACTTTAAGAAACCTTGGGCTCATGAAAAAGAATCATCGATGCTGTCAAAGTCTGATGAACTCTCCGTATGCTTATGTTTCCATCTCGCAGAATGATTTTGAGTATCTAATGAAAAGGTCAGATTGTACTAAAGGGAATTAACTGCCATTCTTGTAATACATGTAAGAAATGCCATCTCTTTCATTCTTTCAAGAGATGGCGCATTTCTAGTTTGTAATATTTCATAGAATATTGTGAACATTGTCATGTACATAATTAATGTGTAATAATAGTTGCAATAATATTATTGCGTTTTAATCATGTTTTATTGTATTAAATTTAAGTATTAAATTTGTTTGGGTGTGAAAAATTTTAAAAATAAAAATTTGTGAAAAAATATATTTTTAATTCTAAGACAGATTTAGAGACTAGATTTGAAATTATGTTTTTTTAATTGCTAACATTTGAAATAGATTACAGACGAAAATAAAATGTCTCAATTATATATTTTTTCATGTCAAAAATATTTATAAACGGATTAGAGACAGCAATTTTTGTCTCACATTATATGCACACAAAAAAATGGCGTCAATGTTTCCTACCAAAATTGAAACGGATATAAGCGGTTTCAAAATGAAGCTTTCTGTGGGTTAATTTGAGACAGACTTAAGGCAATCTGAGACAGAAATATGCGGTTTCAAATTGTTTTTTAGACAAATTTTGAGACGGATAAAATCTATTTCTAATTTTTTTTGCGACGAATTTTGAGACGGACGGAATTAGCGATGTGACTTACTGAAACGGCTTTTGAAACGAAATATGCCTTATTTGAGACTGATTTTTTCATCTTAGACGACCATATTTTTGGTAGTGAGTACTCAAAAAGAGGAATCAACTGTCTGGTAGCCACTACAAAATTAACAAGAATATCCTACGATGTGTACCAAGTGGCAATAAACTCTTTTCGTAATTCAGTATAATTAATTACACGGACACCTTCTCGCCCCCATCTTAGTTCAATCATATCAATTTGGGACTCAAGTATGTCTTGTAATTCTTTGACTTGTCTCAACGTTCGGTCTGCCATTTGAAATTCAATAACATCAAGCCAAATAAGGGAAATAATAGAGACCACATCATACCAGGCTTCTTCATACTCTGTTTGTAACGTCCCGAGTTCCCACCTTTACTTAATTCTATCCAACTATGTATGGATCTCATAAACATTAGCTTTAAACCATAATTTAAAATCAATATGCAACTTACATGGCGATCTTGTGCGTTAAACTTAACCTTTAATCCTTTATTACCTTTTTAATTGACCATAAATGCGGTCCATATTTTTTTATATTAAAACTTTATCTTATATCCCTTATCTGCCTCAGGATCACAACGTTCATTTACCAAACATTAGAACTTAGGTCAAATATTAATTAATTGTGACCTAATTTATTACCATTTCATCAACAAATATATATATTCATGAATTTTATAACCTATAAATAAAATTCGCCATGAACTATTCATACACGTCCCTGTCTAAACATACATGTTCTGCATTTGATCTTGTTCATATACACTTGTACACATACATAACCTGATCCGTGCATATTTGTCATATATGCGAGTTCGAGTATGTATCAGACTCGACTTATAATAATATTACATTCCTATATCTCATTACATCATTTACCTCAAATAATACATACATTCACGTTTAACTATATGGGTTTACAAACCATACATCTATTTCTATTTTCTAGGCTTAACATTTAAACCAAACTATTAAACATCTTGCATCTATACAAATTTATATATAACAAATTTCTTCACTTATCTCTATGTATCCATATTCTTTACCTTAGCTTCACCGGAACCTTCGGCCTTCTCGTATTTTACCTGAAATGTTAGTTCATAACAAGAATGAGCATAAAGCTCAGTAAGTAATTCAGTTAACACATTACATGCTTACAGTTTATATCAATGCGTCATGCATCCTTTACTTATCATGTTATGCTTAATATCACATATTGCATTCAACAGTTAGATCACGTATTGGCACGGAGTGCCCATTTCAACTATCACATAGTTCACGTAGTACAATTAGTACACTTAAGTCTGAAAAACTTGCATGTACGCTTTTCTTTAACTTAACCTGTACTGCCTCGCGTGGCCTTTCTATCTTTCCTCGCATCGGTTTGCTACATTGAGCGTCATCTGTCAATACATAACCTTTACATCAATATAAGATCATAAAACTTAATATAACTCATCAAACTTATCTCATAATTACACGATCATTCATCTCTAATCATTACATTTATGATGTATTATACCTTATATAGGTTGATAATACATCATAACTCCTTACTGACATTTTTTATAACTCATAACGCGCTTTGGCTTAGCTTTAGGCATGCTATGTTGTGCCATTCATTATTTCATTAAACCTTGACACCCTTTATTTTGGTCATTCTTTATTATTTAGGGTTTACATAACTCATTCTTATCATTCTATATCAAAACATTTCATTTTGAGATTTTAAAATTTTTTCTAGATTTCAAAGTGTTTCTTCTTCCCAATCTCGCTGGCCGCAAAATCCACTCGGCCGATGAACAGTAACACTGCGCCCCAGCGCAGTGTTTAGTACAAAACACTGTGTTGGTCGCGCAGTCCTGCAGCACAGCACACTTGATTTTTGCCTCTGCTTTGCTGATTTTTAACTTCTTCACCAGACATCCCATTAAGTCTAAATTTGGAACAGTGAGAGACCTTACTACATAGTATTTTACAAAATTTTCTCTTGCCCAATTTAGCTTCATTAAAACATAGAAAAACTAGGTCGTAGGAGGACTGTTCATAGCAGTCCAACACTTAGAAAAATTTCAGAATTTAGAAATTCAACTTTTCCAACTTTGTGATTTTTGGCCAATTGCTTTAAAACTCAATTCTAACACTTGACATAGTACATATAGGCCTTAAATGACATGTTCAAACTTTCAAAACGATAAAATTTCGCACGAGACAATTTTTGTCCATAAAAATCCATTTCAAAGCGAAACGATCGATTTCGATCATTCGAATTGCCAATTCACCCAAATTTAATTCTGTTGATTATCAAATCAATCTAGACACGTGTAATAACTTAAAACTAAGCCATTTGGCCTCATTTCACCTTTAATTCCTTAAAATTGCCAAAAGTCACCTATGACTTGGATTTTCATCATAATTTTCAAACTCTACATTTTCAAAACCAAACTCATCTTGACATCTTAAACTCTACACACCACAAATGCAATCATATACACCTTTAATAATCTTGTAAGTCCACATAGCTTCTAACTGCACATTTTAATGCACTTTACAGATTACAATTTGGTTTCTTCACCAATTATAGCCTAATATTCAAATTTTCTCAAACAATTCATGCTTTTCAATTATACTTAAATATTTAAAATTATTTAGCATGCAATCTTTCATGTATCAACCATGTTTAATCTTCCAACTAGGTTTTCATCAAAACTTGTAACATATAACACATGATCATGCCTTAAATCATGATTTCTAGCTTAAAATCATACATGAATAGTGCATCACATTTACAACATAACTTCCAAGCCTAGAGTTTCATGTTTACTCAACCAAAAAGCATATAATTCACATAAATCACATAATAAAGTCATGTATTTCAAAGATACATGCATGGTCATCCTTGTTCTTACATTTAATCACTTAAACATCAAAGTTTATAACTTAAACTTTATTATACCTTCATGTCGCTTTCTTCTCTTCATGCAATAAGGCATGCTAGAGTTTTAATCTTCACCTTGATTGCTAGTACTCCATCTCTTGCTCACTTTTATAGCAACTTCTTGATCTCTTGGCCAAACCCTAGCTTGTTCTTCCCTTCCTTTCTTGCTAGAACTCTCTTGGAGGCTCACTTTCGAAACATGAAAAAAAATGAACCAAAATGCTAAAAATGATATACATATATGTGATATATGTATACTCCAACAACTAACTCACCCTAGTTAAACTTAACTATGCTTGGTTAGGGACATTGATGTCATTTCTCATGGATAGCTAAGGATACTTTGGTCATTAAACCTTTTAGGACACATATGTCATTTTTCCACTTGTCAAGGGCATTTTGGACATTAGTTACAAAAGGACACCATAGTCATTTCCCAATTTGCTAAGGGCAACATTATCTTTTCTCCAAAACTCTAGAATTTTATTTCTTTTAAATCATAACTCATTTAATTTCAATCCAAATCAAGTCCTTTTTTATCCGAACTTGTTTCATTATACTTGAATTTTATTCCTCATCAATATAATCCATGTTTGGCTTGTCCTATAACACTTGTCGCATTTCAAAATTATTGAATTCATTAATTAACTCTAATCATCATATAAATGCAATTTACATAACATTTCATCCTTAACTTTCTACGAACCACATTTGGTTCCACGTTTCATAAATTTCACATTCCACCATCTCAATATAGTCGAATACTCACTTTTTTTTTTTCCATAAAATGCTTCCTCAAGAAGCAAACCTCGATCGGATTACCAAAATCCATCATCATTTAACTTTTCTCAATTATAATATGATAATTATGACTTTAACGTCCATTCACTTATTTACATAACACACGTGCCAATTTGTACCACACATGTATACTACATTCTTTCTACACCTTTTCGGGGTATTACATTCTATATCTACTCATCGTACAACTGAGTATCTTAATTCAATCCATAAATATCAATTTATTTAATATAAATTCCTTAGCAAATTCCTTATATTCACATATCATACACTTAATTTATCATAAATCTTCCATAGACCATTTATGTCATACGATCCCTTCTTCATTGCACATACATACCTACTTTGCCATTCTCATATCCTCGCCTCTCCAGGCCTATTCATTTAGCTTGCTGCTAATATTCATAACTAAGCATCAACTCTTATTCTCTTTTATCATTCCATTATTTTCTAAACTTTACTCTTCTTTATATATTCGATTACATAAACATATACACATAATCACTCTAATTCCTGCTGACACATAACATCGTGTCTTCAATAATTTCTTTCAAATTGCCTTAATGTAGGCATTACCATCAATCACTCATCTTTAATCCTTTATATTACCATTTAATCATCTAAATTTATTCTCATTATAATTTCATGATCTGCTACATTGCTAGTACACTTTATATAAATAACTGATCTATATATGTTCTATAGACCCTGATTTATATCAAGAGTCCCCCTTAACCATTTCAACCACACAGGTCACATCTATCACATTTATCACATAATAATTCACATTAATCACTTCTCATTATACTTTATCCTTCAAATCTAGGTTTTATCACATAACCTTTACTTAATTCATCATAATCCTTATTTGGAATTACTCTAAAAATTCGGGGTATCACACTGCTCCAACCAAAATTTTAAACCTATTATAAGGTGTCCACCTTATCATGGCACCCATCATCCCATCAAGTTCACTTCTATAAATAAAAAAAAATTGGTTGTGATGCAGTTATAACCTTCTTATTTCTTCCATTGTATCATTATTTTTTCAGTAGGCTCATACTCTTGCATAGGGAAACTAATGCTCTAGTCTGTGTGCATAATTAGGCCTACCGATAGAGAACTGTTCGTACGACCAGACCTATGTCATAAATTACTGAGTTTAGTAATAACAAATACGACCTATTATGCACATAAATATTTACTGTATAGAGAAATAAAATACGTGAAGAATGGTCAAACAATCACTAATGTTCTTTGCATTTACCGAATGGTTTTGTGCAAATTTCGATATAAACAAGTCAAAATTGCAACTCCCACGCGTAGCTACATATTTTATCAATATTTGCAAGAAATAGAAGATATCTAATACGCACCACGTCTTGGTTTGATGATGCAAATAAAAAAAATTCAATCACAAACAAGACATAAATTTTGGTATATGTCACTGCCATTTCTAAGTCTAAATCTATAAGAAATTGACAAAACGTGAAACACAACCATGACAATACAATCCCTCTGCATACATAAACCACTTCATCCCCCATTACCTATATACTAAATTCACTCATTTGAAATATTAATTTTGGGTCATTTATTAATGTATATGTAATTGGTCTACCAATAACAGACGATCCTAATATAAAATATGCATCTTTTAAGGTAATTGTCATTTCACCTGAAGGAAAATGAAATGTATTTGTCTTACTCCTCCAACGCTCAACCAATATTCAAACAATGACGCGTATAATTGATTACACAAATGAGGATTTGCAAAAACACCAAAACCCCACTACTCTAATAAGTTTTTCTATAGGTCACACTTGTAATTGAGATTATTCCATACTACACATGAAACGTGGTTAACTTGATCCCATAATACTGTGTTATTGATCGATTCTAGATTAAATATATATATATATATATATATATATATATATATATATATATATATATATCAAAAAGCATTAATATTATTATTAAATATTAACGATATTAAACATAAATACTCAATTAATACATCTAATTTAATTATTATACTATATACCAACAATCATATTATAAACAAATTTGATTTAATAATAATGAAAAAATTGTCACATCATAATATAACATAAATACAAACACTCAATTTCATTGTAAAATGAACAACAATAATAATGTATGACAAATTATCCAAACTCATATTTAGTTATATTATAGACAAATTTGATTCAACACTAATGGAAAAAATTCACTTCATAATATAACATATACACACATACACAATTAATATTCCAAACTCATATTTAGTTATATTATAGACAAATTTGATTCAACACTGATGGAAAAAATTCACTTCCTAATATAACATATACACACATACACAATTAATATTGTGATAATATTAATGTATAAAATTTAACCCCAACTCATGCAAGGATTTTATATCTTCAAATAAAACAAATCTGACCTAACAACAACGAATAGTACTAGCAATGAGAGTTTTGTATACAATAAATCTTTATAGCCAACGGTATATGTAATGTGTACAAGGATTCATAACTACAAAGATATGTATACAACAATTATATATATATATATATATATATATATATATATATATATATATATATATATATATATATATATATATATATATATATACACATATATATAAGACTTATAAGATTTGGATCACAACGAATGTAAGATTTAACAGTTGAAAAGAAAGATCTGTTGCTACGTTGTCTTTCTCTCAATCCAAATGGTTTTAAATCTGTAATGAAGAAGAAACAGGTTGCAGCTGGTTATAATAGTACCTACCTTCCGCACTTTAATTGCACGAATGGATAAAACCTCGTCGTTTTATATATTAATAATATTATCACGTATATAACACTCATCGTCTACATAACTTAAGTGCGGATGATGCAAACGTTAATCGACGACGTTTGGTTTGGTAGGTGATTAATACTCGCCGTCATTTCATATATTAATAATATTATCACATATATAACTCATCGTCCGCATAACTAAAGTGCGGATGGAGAACACCAAATGGCATTGTCTCATCTCTTTTGGTCTGGAATAGTAGAATTCACACTTTAGTAGTGCGGATGACAAATGACATTTTTGACACTTTTGTAATTTGCACTACTAAAGTGTCGACGGTCCCATACTATAATGCGGACAAAATATTACTTTTATTGTTAGATGCGCGATTGAACGGTCACGATCTATTGTAAGGGTAATTGTTATGAATTATTTCTGTAAGATGATATTTGATAATCCAACGGTTGAGATCAAATCATTAGTCTAAGAAAATAAAAGGCTTAGATGTAATCTTCATACTCACTAGTAGAGTCCAAGTGTTAAAGGACCATCTTTGTATTTAACGAAGGCTATCAAATATATGAAATCAATTTCAATCTGTGTCTAAATTCTTGTCTTTCTCCTTTATCTTTCTGGAGTCATTGCAAGAGATTATAATTTCTTGCTGCAATGGTGCTTTCATTGAGAGCTCCCTCTACACCCAATCCCATCCAGGTTGCCTTTAAAAAATTCGCGGAGAAATTTACAGCTTCTATGAAAACATGGACTGATCAATTCGTAAAGCTATGAAGCAAGCTCGCTCAAAATTCGAACCAGTGCACGATCGTAGAGTTCTAATTTGTGGTTATACCCAAGGAGAGGACTGCATATATATATCAACAAAAACCATGGAGTCTGAATATGATGATCTAGATGAGGCGGCTATGGTGCTTGAAGAGGAAAATTGTTTTCAAAACCAACTGCAGACCCAGTCAGATGATGATTTAGTTGTTCACGAGGTGGGAGATCACGAGGGCCTGTTAGCAACACTAGAAGATCCAAGTCCACCGATTCATCTAACTCGCGACCAATTGATCGATGATGTCTGTAAGGTGTTCGACAAAAGTCCTGAACGAAAGCTAGATACTAATAAGGAATTTTCTGGAAAAGAATTATTGAGAATGGTCAATCCAAGGGAATCCAAATATCATTGTTCACCAAAATCAACTTTGCTTGCGCCGGAGGATTCAAAAACTGGTAATGTGAAATTGATAAATACTAGTCAAGCAAATCATATTGTTAAGGATGCAAATTATCAAGGCATAAAAGAGTGCTCACATGTCCTTGTAAATGAATTCGTTAATGAGCAAGTCCAGAGCCACCGGATAAGTATGTTACTAAAGGGGACCTGTCTCTAATGGGATTAACCATAACAAGTGATGAAGTTGAAAATTTCTATAATAAAGATATAGAAGGAGCAATCGTATCCTAGGTGTTTGATAAAATTTGAACTAGAAATTTGGACAAGAATTCACCCAGATTTGAGAAAAATGGCAATGATGTTTTCCTACCATTATATATCTTGGCTGGTGTGGATTCATTTGAACAAATATGCATCTCACAAATCAGCCACGATATGGGGATTGAAGGTTTAAATGTTGAAAATCAACTCATTGATAAATATCATGGATACATTACTGAGCCTAATCCAGAACCTCACGATGATTATGGTTAGATTATCCATGTTGGAAAAACAAAACCCAAATTGAGACCAAAAACTGTGACACCTATTAATATTATTGGGGTCTATGAAGAGAGGGGAATACAACAATTATCAGCTTTCAAATTTTGTAAAGTGTTTATGGATGCTGCCTTTGAAGTGTTTGAAGATATGTCACAGCGAGATGATCTAATTTTGTCGCAGTCTTCCAAACTTTTTATGGCTGTACCTGTAGAAAATGATAAGGTGACATTTTTAGATACCTCTATTCCTGTCAGTGAGTTGCCGAATTTAATTTTGAAAGACAACAGACAACTAGAGATGTTAAAAGCTTATAATGCTTATGGAATTAGAAGGGCTGATAATGTGTTCGATGAGTGGAGTGTTCTTATTTTTTGTAATAAAAATGAGACATGTTTGTGTGTTCTGTTGAATAACAATAGTGGGGGTAAAATTGATGGTTTTCATATGCATGTTGAAATGGAGGGACTATAGAAGGGTTGGAGTGTTATGAAATGGAGAGCAAGACTGGGAGAGAGGAGAAAAACCTTCTTAATAAAACCCTTCCCAAGCCGAAGCAGAACAGCAAGATGGAGATTGACTCAAAAACTGTCGAGGCAGCCGAGTCTTCAATGCAAATGGACTCTGAGGAATCTTTGAAAGGTAAAGCCAAAGTTGACATCCGTGAGTCCATGGAGAAACTCATTATGGACGAAACTACTTTCAAGAAAAAATCAGTTATCATCATTATCGTGGGAATGGCAGGGAGCGAAAAAACTACCTTTCTTCATAGGTTGGTTTGCCATACGTAAGCTTTGAACATTAAGGGTTATGTCTTGAACCTTGATCCTGCCATTATGACCCTGTTATTTAGTGCAAATATTGATATTAGAGACACTGTTCGGTACAAGGAAGTGATGAAGCAGTACAACTTAGGGCCCAATGGTGGAATCCTGGCATCACTTAACTTGTTCGCGACAAAGTTTGATGAGGTTATATCAGTAATTGAGAAGCAAGCGGACCAACTTGACTATGTTCTTTTGGACAATCTTGGTCAAATTGAGATCTTCACTTGGTCTGTTTCAGGAGCGATAATTACTGAAACTTTTGCTTCAACTTTTCCTACTGTGGTAACTTTTGTAGTTGACACACCTCGTTCAACAAATCCAAATATTTTTATGTGCTATATGCTTTATGCTTGTAGCATTCTTTATAAGACACGATTGCCTTTAGTGCTAGCATTTAACAAGACAGGCTTGGCACAACATCAGTTTGCTTTGGAATGGATGGAGGATTTTGAGGTGTTTCATGCTGCATTAGATTCAGATCACTCTTACCTTTCCACCCTGACTCGAAGCCTCTCCCTTGCGTTTGAAGAGTTCTATAAAAATATACGATTTGTTGGAGCCTCCACAGTTAAAGGTGATGGCATGGAGGCATTTTTAAAGGCCAATGAAGCAAGTGCCGAGGAGTACATGGAAACTTGCAAGGCTGACATTGACAAGAGACGGAAAGAGAAGCAACGGTTGGAGGAAGAACGTAGAAAAGAAAGCATGGATAAGCTGAGGAAAGATATGGAGAAGTTCACGGGAGAAGCAGTGGTATTGAGTATAGCCTTAAAGGACAGAGAAGGGAGTAGTAGCAAATGATGGATGAAGGAGAAAAGAGGACTATAGGAAAAGTGCATTTGTTTATGATTGTTCGTGATTTTGTCAAAATGGGAGAAAAGGTATGTATGGAGGTGATGGAGGTGAAAGTTGAGAATGGGGATTCACCAAAGACTTTTCTTACAGCCAAGAGAGTTAGAGTCTGTGTGTGTTATTAGAATTATTTTTTAGCAGAATGTAAGACTCCAAGCTATTAGGGATGTTGAATTATTGAAGAGCAATGGCAATGCTATTGTTATTTTTGGAGCTCACTTCAGTTATCTCTGGTCTGAATATGGAATCACATTTGCAGTAGACAGAATCTTTACCAATTTGGCATCCTTGAAGTTCCTCATTGAAAGTGGAGGGTCACTATTTCTATAATCAACTACTGATGACTTAACACTACCTCAGGACATGTATCAAAAGTTAAGTTGTCCATATGCGCTTAATTGCATACTGCACCTAAGGACATCCGCTGGATTTAAATCTGGTCATTCTTATGGTAATTTCTTCTTAGACCCACAGTATGGGAATGTTCAACATATTATCTATTGTGATTCTTACACCACATATGCTTATGACTGAGTTTGCAAATGATGTTGGAATTTTCAAGCATACTTTAGAACTTCCAATGGTCATACTGGCCTCACTGGAGCAAGGTGTACAGGAGAGCAGGAGCAAGATTTTCAACCATATGCTATTACGTGGGACGGAGCACCAGGTTTGCATTAGTTGTTCATGGGAGGAAATTCAATATAATGACAGCATCATAAATTGGCATCATACTAACACTGAACCACCTTTATGCTTTGTTGGATTTGAAGTTGCTGTAATCGAACTGATCCTGTCTAAGTACTGCTTTACAAATTATATCATCACTGAAGTGGAAAGGAATTCATTCTTACATCCACCTTGAGGGCAAGATGGATTTTAAAGGGGGGAGTATTGTTATGAATTATTTCAGTAAGAGATATTTGGTAATCCAAACAGTAGAGATCAAATCATTAGTATAAGAAAATAAAGGGCTTTGATGTAATCTTCCTACTCAGTAGTAGAGTCCAAGTATTAAAGGACCATATTTGTATCTAATGAATGCTATCAAATATATGAAATCAATTCCAATCTCTCTCCGTAAATTCTTCTTTTCTCCTTTATCTTTCTGGAGTCATTGCAAAAGACTATAATTTTTTACTAAGTTTACAACGTTAACTATGAATCAGTTTCATATATATATATATATATATATGAAACTGATTCATAGTTAACTATATATATATGAAACTGATTCATAGTTAACGTTGTAAACTTAAGATTACAGTAGCAAGAAATTATAGTCTTTTGTAATGTGTGTGTGTATATATATATATATATTTGTGTGTGTGTATGTATTTATGTATGCATGTATTTGTGGCTTGTTAACAATCAACAACTCGCAACTCTAAACACTACAAAAGACTACCCTGGACCGCAGTGCGAAGATGGTACTTGTGAGGCTTTGGAATACATTTGTCTGCCTTTTTGGATCTAAAGCATGCTTTGATCGGGTCAAAAATTGGTACATTGTTATAATCGTTTTCTATATCACATAAACTAAACTTTAATAGGGTGATCCCATCAGTCATATATATATATATATATATTTCTAAGAGACAAAAATATTAAATATGAAAAAAAAATAAAGAAAGATTTCAGTGACCATGCCACATCACATGGTAAATGAGACAGTCATGGCTATTAAAATTTAGTTTATGTGATATAGAAAAGTCAATGATTATAACAATGTACAATTTTTTGACCTGATCAAAGCATGCTTTAGATCCAAAAAGGCAGACAAATATATTCCAAGGCCTACCATCTTCGCACTGCCGTCCAGGGTAGTCTTTTGTGGTGTTTTGAAGTGCGAGTTGTTGATTGTTAACAAGCCGGCACCGACTTATTAAATGTGAAAACCACAAAACACACGCGCAAACACACACACACACCACGGATGAGGACCCAAATATATATATATATATATATATATATATATATATATTTGGGTCCTCATCCGTGGTAATATGCCACGGACGCTATTCCAACAATCATGATTTTATGCGTCGATCAAAATAATGGAGGGATCAGAATTTGTTGAGTTTCTCCCTGCCTTTTCTCTTTCTTGGGGCAGTGTTAAGTCTTTCATGCGGCTGGGCAAATAACCAAAATGCCTCACATATGACTTAAGTTCTTAACTGTCGCTACAAAAAAAATAGCGGCAGGAGCATATATATATATATATATATATATATATATATATATATATATATATTTATTTCTAAATTCAGGAGCATATATATATATTGTAAAATCTCATCGCAATTGAAAAGGTAATTAGAGTTGAATAATATGATTATACTACAAAGTCAAGCATATCATCTTTTGGGTTCCTTGTAGCAGTAGATATCCAACTGTCATATTATTATAAAGTATATTATAAAAGCATATAAAATTTTAATTTTTTCCAATATATCAAATGTATTGGGTCCTTTTCAAGAAACATATTTTTCAAAATAAAATTTTTATTGTATAATTTTATGTAATACGAAAATATAATAATAATAATAATAATATAAAACAATGTAAATTTTTTCAATTTATCGTCTAATTTTATTACTATATTGTATTTACTAAACTAACAAATAGTATTATTGATCTTATAAAAAGTCAAATGTTTACTCACTTATTTATTTTTCTTTCTTTTTTGTTTAAATGGAGAACCTTGTATAAATAAAATTTATGTTGTCTTATTTGTAATTATATCATGTAGCTCAATTGGACAGTTGCTTAAAATAATAAAATTGAGATTTTGAATTCTTATCCCAATTTTTTTATGATAAAAAATTTATTTTATATTAACCAATAAAAAAAATACAACATTCAAATATATTAAGAGTAGAGTTGTTAATTTTTCATTTTACTCTAGAGTTAAGTCCTTTAAATTCCTTTTACACTGGTCTAGAAGAAAACACCATGCATGCACACTTATAAAGTCCCCAATAGTACAAAAGAAGCCACTGCTTTCGTAGAAGTTTGACTAATAAGAACCAATTGACTTTTCTGACAGAGTTTTGGACAGATATAATAAATCATCAAAATTGGGACTCTTTCTTAAAAACTACTATCATTTTACTTTGGTTTACTCATTGTAATTTGGCACTAGATCTTTAGACTTCCCTAATTAGAAGTTTAATCATTTCAATACTCTAATATTTTAATTGAATTTCGTTAGATCTTAGAGAGATGGGCACTCCACATTTTTATATTACTCAAAATATACATGACCATAGCTAAATGCTAAACCGTAAAAGATTAAACAAAATGCTTTAATTTTAACGAAAGTTTTTATTATGGTGTCAGAATAAATATATATTTAAAAATATTTTTATATTTATTTTAATAATATTTTAAATTTTCAACATTATTTATTATTTTGACATTATCAATTATCTAAAAAAAATTATCGATACAAAAATTTTCTATTTTATTATTTGTTATAAAAGTTTACATTGTTGTAGAGATGGTTGATAATATTTGAATTCAGTGAAATTAAAATTTGTCAAGTCATCTTGATTATAGTCAGATGTTGAATCTAGATAGGGCAAAATCGAATTACTGAAGAATAAAAGTCATCATATATAACTAAGTCCTTCTTAACAAAATAGTAAAATAATAATTCATAAAATTTTAGTGTATAAAATTTTAAAATTTATTCTTATTAAAGACAAAAATATTAAAATCCTAATCAAAATTTTGTTGCATCTTTTTATAAGAATGTAATATTTTCAATGGTCTCAATAATTTTGAACTTCAATTAATCCAAAACAACCCAACTCCAACTCCAAAACCTCCTATAGGACATATAGGCAATGATGTCAAAGCCAGCTTTTAGGCACAACCAGATCTCCATGAGGGACAAATGTGACAGCTATAAGGTACTAGTCTCTCTATATGGAAAGCTATATTTTTATTTTATTGATTGGATGTTACTTCAAAAAAAGTGGAATAAATTAACATACTCTACTTCAAATTAATAAATAAAAGCAAATCTTTCCATCTTCTCCAAGTGTATGTTCCAAGTAAACTAACTCACAGTAGTGTTCACCTCTCAATTTTAGTCTTTTGTCCTCTTCATTAATCGAATATTTTGCCTCCCTAACACACCATAAAATAATTATTAGGTAAATTGTATAATAATACTAAAATATAAATCTTGAAATAATTGGTGGTCCTACATACTTGAGAAAGAAAGATATGAAATCCCAGTTTACAAACATATAACAGCTGTGTAGGAAACAAAAATTTACTAAAGCTAAAAGAATTTGAAAAATAATACTAAATAATTCTATTTATTAAATTTTCTTATTCTACAAAAATAGTTCACTTTTTAGTGATAATATTATAAAAAAATTAATATTTTTATAAGTTAATTTGATATTTTCACAAGTAGGTCTCATTTAATCTTGTAAAAATATCAATTTAATTTATAAAAATATCAATTTTTTATTATAAAATGACACTGTATTCTCAAGTTTATCACCATACCCAAAATATTAAAATAATAATTTATTATTTTTGAGGATATACGTATAATACAAACTTTATTATGAATATAAGCAAATACCGCAAAATGAGATTGAATTTACGAGACAGATGGAGCATTATTTTTCTCTATTTTAAAATGGTATTGCGGCAAAAGAAAAAAAGTAAGTTTCTTGGCCTCCACTCTTGGGGGGGGGGGGGGGGGGGGGGGGGGGGGTCCTTGAATGAATAAATACACACATTCCCTATTGCAAACTTCTAACACTAAAATCCTTCCCCTTCAAGCTATGTCTTGATTCTTTTTCTTTAAATTAACTCTAATTCTTTTTAGTTATATATTGACTATTATTCTTTTTCCACATTCCTTCCCTTTAAATAAAATTTATCACTGCACCACCTTATAACTCCTCTGTTTCTCCTCTGTTTCAAGAAGTACTTGAAAACTCAAAAACGGAGCAAATACAGAGAAATTATACACAAATTAATCATGGCAGAAACACCGCAGCATTTGGGCACCAACGAAATGGGCTGTGGCTTCGTAGGAGCAATATTCCAACGCGGCAGCTTCATTAGGCCTCGATCCGCCTCGGTTCCACCACTTCCTGCGATAAAAAACACGAGCTCAAACAAGCATTCAAGCAGCAGCATTATTAAAAAGACGAAACGCCGACGGGCCAGTTCAGGAGAAATGTCTTATATAGATTCCTCTATAGTGTCTGCTAAGCCACCTCCTCCAAAACTAGGCAAAAGGCCTTCACCAAAATCCGTTTTAATTAGTCCAAGGCCTTTGGTGGGTTCTTCCACAAGTCAAATTCAAGGAACAAGGCCGCCTTTAAATGGCTCAACGGAAAAATCAGCTAAAATATTAGGCCTTGATAGGGTGTCACATTCACAAGTCATAAATGAAGCATACACTAGAAGGCTAAGAAAAGTGCCAACTTTCACAGAAAGTGAGCTCAGTATGAGAATCGCCGTTCGCCAAAAATCCACTTCCAGTGGAGTCCTATATCGCGCCTCTTCAGGCAATGCAATGCTTTTAGGCCATTTGGGGAACTTAAAGCAACCCGGGGCTAAAACTTCAACAACGAGCAACATTAAAACGACGATGAATTACCATGTTACGACTTTAAAGAGAGAAAACGGTCCAATTAGTACTCCAATGCTAATGGGAAATATAACGAGGAACCCGAGTGGGAAGGGGCAGCAATTGGGGAATATATACCGCGGTGGTACTCCGAAATATAGGCTAGATCCTGAGGTTTTGAAGACAATGGGGAATAAGAATTACAAGGAGGGGAGATTTGAGGACGCACTTGTTTTGTATGTTCAAGCTATTGCGCATGACCCGAGCAAGGCAACATATTATAGCAACAAAAGTGCTGCTTTAATTGGATTAGGCCGTCTTATTGAGGCGGTTTTTGATTGTAGAGTGGCTCTTCGGATTGATCCTGCATATCAACGAGCTCATCAGCGCCTAGCGAAATTATATCTCAGGTATGAATTCAACTAAAAGAGCTTAAAGTTCTGTTTTAGCAGTGCAAAAAGTTGAGAAAATGTAAGACTATTTTCTGAGAAAATATTTGGATACATGGGATTGGTTATGATAAAAAGGGTGGTTCACCGTATTATACATCTCTTTGTAAAAGTTACCAGTAATAGTTATCTAAATTCGCAATATATATCATTTACGTTTTTATTATTAGAATTTATTTTAGCAAGTTTGTGATAATTATTATAGATTGGGAGAAGCAGAAAAGGCAATGAGTCACTACAAACAATCAGGCCCTAAGGTTGATGCGAAAGAAGTTTCCCAAGCTCAAGCTCTTAAGAAGCATATTATTAGGATCAACGAAGCTCGAAGACTGAGAGACTGGGAAACTGTGGAAGAGGAGAGCCAGAAAGCTATATCCTCAGGTGCAGATTCAGCTCCGCAGGTCAATTACGTTGGTCCACACCCTTTATTATGTGTTGCCAATAGTTGCATACTCCGTTCGTCCCCAAAAAATCAGTCTCATTTGCAGAATTTGCAAATATTAAGAATATATTTTTGTTCCATATTTACCTCTAAAACTAATAATTTGTTAGTTTAGTATCGGTGACATGATGATGAAATTATGATAACGAATTTAAAAGACATTGTGTCATTTCACACCGGTATCAATTCAAAAAGGATGAAAGGACTCATCCTCTTTTTGTGAAATAAAAAAAAATGACAAATGAGACTATTTTTGTGGAAGACGGAGTATATTTTATGTTCCTAACGTTTCTCATGTTCTATTTTCAAATTTATAGATATATGCAACACAAGCGGAGGCCTTATTAAGGCTCCGAAAACACCAAGAAGCATATTCCACAATTCAGAAGGGGCCTAATTTCGACACTAATCTTTGTACCCAGTTCTTTGGGGCAGCTGGTTGTTCTAATTTGTTAACAATCCGAGCGGAAGTTTACATGGCAGCTGGCAGGTTGGTGAAACAATTTCAACCCCAAATTTGTGCTATTGTAATTTTGATTATTAAGCCAACAGAGTTCATTACAAATATTTTCAACTGTTGATATTGCCAAAGCAAAAATAATACTGCTAGAGAAAATATACAATTAACAACACTTTTGTAGTTCTTTAAGCGACAATTGTTTTTGATCTGACAACATAATTTTTACTCTGACAATATCAACCGTCTTTCTTTTATATGTTAACAAATGATATTATGGGTAATTAGGTTTGAGGAGGCTGCGACTGCTGCGCAACGTGCAGCAAAACTTGAACCGAGTGTTGAGGCGAATGCAGTAGCAAAGAGGGCTCGAGCCATGGCATCAGCTCGATTAGATGGCAACGAGCTTTTTAAGGCATCGAAATTCTCTGAGGCATGTAATGTGTATAGTGAAGGACTGCAACATGAACCACTTAACTCAGTTTTATTATGCAATCGCGCTGCTTGTCTATCTAAGTTAGGCCAATATGAAAAAGCAATTGAAGATTGCAGTTCAGCCCTTAGTGTGAGGCCTTCTTACACTAAGGCCAAACTTAGAAGAGCAGATTGCTTTTCAAAGGTAACTAGAATCGTGTTATTTAACCACCTTTTTTTTATTTGCCTAAAACCTGTACTTAGAAGTAAGGGTGTGGATCCATAGCAAATGGTAGCTATAGGCCTTAACCGGCTACGAAATCTTGCACCATTCATTACAAAATCTGATGATCAAAATTTAAAGAATGGGACCCTCCGAACATTGTGTTGAGGAGGGGAAGTATCTTGGTGTTAATTCAAATTCATACCTAGTAATGTTTCCCAACTAAGTTAAGTTGTTTCACGCACATGTTGTAAAAGGTCACATCTTTTCTAAAATATTGGCTGTCAGATCTTTTAATGTATAGTGCAAGATATGGTGGTCATTGAAGAGTCCATAGCCATCATTTGCTATGGATCGGCTCCTTAGAAATAATTTACATGCCCTTAATATGGCATTATTAATTTTTCATGCATATTAATGGATTATTTGTCCTTTCCAATTCGCTATTTGGTGTTTTTTTAGCTAGAAAGATGGGAGGCAGCAGTTCAAGATTATGAGATTTTGATAAAAGAGAGTCCTGAAGACGAGGACATAGAGAGGGCTTTGTACGTAGCTGAAGTCCATGTTAAGAAGCAGCAAAGCGAAGACCTTAAGAACATGAAGAATTGTGGTTGTTCAAATTTGGTTATGATTTCCAGCAAGGAACAATTCAGACGCTTTGTAATTGCACCTGGTAATTATTCAATCCATGACAATTTGATTTGAATTTGAATTTGAATTACCAGATTATTGAATTTTTTGCCTAATTTTTCAAATGGCTGCAGGGATGTCTGTGGTGCTCTTCTGTAACAAAACATGCAACAGGCAATTGTTGCAGCTAATGGAGCAAGTCTGCCTGAGATTCCCATCTGTCAACTTTCTCAAGGTTCGATCATGGATCCCTTAAAATTTGCTATGTTTGTTTGAAAAAATGATTGGTGACATTATAATTATTTTATTTCATAATTGGTCTGTTATTTAATCTTATGGACTATGTTTTGTCATTTTAAATTTTACCGGCGGCATGCACGCTTGCATGTGCATAATTAGTATGAGGGATTAAGGGTTTGTTGTGGTAGCATTTACAGTATTTGTGGTTGTAACGTTTAGACCTCCAAATGCACCGCACTATTTTTGGTGTACTGCGTTTGAGCCTCAAATGCTTCGTTTTTGAATTAAATAAGTTGTGTTTGAAATAAACTGTTCTCAGACGAACTTGATTTTTAAGTGTTTAGACTTTCAAACGCTATGTAGGCAAACATACATTAAAAACAGAGTAATTACAAGATAAAATAGACCCTAACAATATTGAATTAGTACAAATAGTTCTATCATAACCATTATTTTTGCAAACATACGTAGCCCTTTATAGTATTTCAATCATTAAATGTATCATTTGGTCAAGAATAAAGTTAATTAAAGGGCTCAAAAAATGGTTTATTTTATAGTTCTCATGGGTGTTTTTATTGATAAAAATTCAGGTGGAAATCGAAGACAACCCTTATATACTGCAATTGGAGGATGTGAACTCTGTTCCAGCCTTCAAAATATACAAGAATGGATCAACAATCAAGGAGATTTCAGGAGAAAATTGTGAGTTATTAGAGAGCTCAGTCAAAATGATCTGCAGTACACCTCTTAACTGAAGAGCAAACTATTTTTACTATGAACGGAGATTCATCAGGAGGAGGAATAGAAATAACAATCATTAGCTATAGTATTTTAGCAGTATTTTTTTTTTGGCATAGCTCTCAAAGATCAAAGATTAGTTATCGACTTAAATAAGAAATTAGATGAGACTTCTGTTTTGCTGATTTTAGGATTAACTTTTCAGAACTTTGCTCATTTTATAGAACTGATTATTTAAAAACCAATAAATTCATACAAATTTCGGCTGAAACCAAACTTTCCCAATCATTTTTGGTATTTAAATAGCATACATCATGGCTGAAGGGATGATCTTGTAAATTTCGTTCAACCTTCAATTTAATATATTATAGGTTCCGTAACTCCAACTGAATAGTAATGTCCAAACTAAGATTGCCAGAAAACAGTGCTCCTTGGTCTCGCCTCTGTCGTCTGGGTTGTGACTAATGTAGCTACTAACTTCACATTTCTTGACCAATTTATTAAGAAATTGTGATTGATCTTTTTTGTGTGGTAGCTTGCATAACAAGTTCAGTAATTAAAATTATTATAAAGCATTCATGGCGTTTTTGGGATAACTGTGTCACGTTTGTCATTTTAAACTTTTTTTCACTCTCTCTTTTGTCTCTATAACTTTAAATATATTATTATTTTATTTATTTTTAATTTAATCTTTTTAATCTTTCTATTTAATACTCCAAATTTTATAAAATTTAAATTTTTGCATATGCAAGCGTGCATGCCACCGGTGCTAGTAACAAATAAAACTTATGAGAATAGAAGATTCTATATTATTTGAAGATCAGTAGTTGAGATCTAGATAAAAAAATCGCTGATAAATTTTTTTTATATCTTGTAATACAAGAAGAAAGATTTAAATACACTTATTGCTATAGTGTATTTATCTCTCCCGAGAGACTGATATAGAGAAAGATATAAATCCTATTTTCAAACAATTTAAAATGAATAATGAAGGAGAAGGATAATAGTTGATACCTCAACTAAAAAGAATAAGGTAAAATAAAATAAAATTTGTCTTAGAAGTTCCCATGCCTATATTACTAAAAGAGAAGTGATTTATATATCGAAAATAAATTTTATAATTAAAGTAAAACTCTAAGCAATAAGATAAAAATAATTTTAAAACTTCTCTTATCCCATATATTTAAATATAATTATATTTATTATCGACATAAATTTATAATTGCAAGACTAAAGGAGGAGCTTTAGTAATAATAATCCATCCATCCAGAAAGGAGTGGGTAGAAATTATTTATTATTTATTTTCTTGGCTAATTGCAAAAATAGTTCAATAGAGGACTATTTTGGGGAACCATGGAAGGATTCTTAAAGTTCAATTTACATGTTATTGCCCAAGTTGAAATGATTTCAACATGTAACCATCTTATGGCCCAAGGAATTGATTACCAGCAGCTTTATTGGACTTGAACAAATGGTGATGAGATGACGTTTGTATAGGGTCCTTCTTACAATGCACCAAAAATTCTATGATTTTGTTTTTGGCTAGTATATGCCACATGCTATAATTTGAGCAAAGTAAAGAGAGTAAAGTTTAATAGCCAACTGTAAAATAAGTAAAATGCGTTAACATATGCAACTTGAATGGCTTATAGAAATGAATTATATTTATATAATAGAGAATTATATTTCGGATGATATTGGTATATAAATATTATATAATTTTAACTCTTAACTATATAAATTTAATTAACTAATTAAATGTGTGTTTACACTATATATTTGAGTATTTCATTAAGCAAAATTTACTTTTATATTGTGTTTGAATTAAAAGAATAGAATGAAAGAATGATTAAAATAATTTTAAAGTATTTCAAGTATATGATTGATTATTGGTGAGGGTGAGTGGTATAATATGATAGTAAAATTATTACACATATCTATTTAATTGAAATGAATTTTATTCCACTACCTCTCACATGGAATAAAAATCAAATGGATGAAATGAATTTTCATTCTATTGGAATGATTTATTCTCCAAAATGATAATTTAATACACTATTTTTTATTATATATTTTTTATTCTATTCTTTCAATTCAAACGTAACATTAAATTTTTTGAATCCGACAGTATAAATGATCAAATTTTAATAAACTTTGAGAAGATACAAGGGGTAGTTGCCTTGTTAGATTTTCAAAATAGAATTTTTTTGATTTCAACTCTTTAGTAAAAAGAATACCAAATTAAATGAGTGAATTCAAATTGTTTTTTTTAGCTTATTTGTTTTAAACAATTTTAAATAATGAAATCCAAGAGATTTACAAATTATCTCAACAATCGCAATAATTAAATTTTTGTTCCGGGATATAATAGCAATTTTAAGTCAATTTAAGATATTCTTAAATTTTGAATTGATGTGATTTGTTTAAATTTTCAAAACAATCATATTTAATTAGTTGAATCTGTTAAATAATTTCAAGATGTTCATAATTTTATGAATTGAAAATATATTAATTCATATCAATTTTTGATATAAAAAATTTCTCAAATTGACTTATAAAAATAAACTCTTAGACCATGTTTGTTTGTAAGAATTATAATATCGAGATTATAATCTTAAAACATGGATTATAATCTCAATGTTGTATTTATTTGTAAGAATTATACTTGAAATAAGACTATTAATCATATTTTTGTCTTATTTGTTTTTAAATTTGGACATGAGACTATTAGTTCATGGATTATAAAAAGACTTAATATGAGAGATTATTTAATACCATGTTCAATCAGAGATTATAACCCTAGACTATTAAGTCATTTTATAATTCTTGAACTAATAGTTTTAAATCCAAATTTAAAAACAAACAAGACATTTTTGGGATTAATAATTTTATTTTAAGAATAATATTTATAAACAAATATAATCTTAAAATTATAATTCTGAGATTATAATTCTTATAAATAAAGGTAACCTTATAATTTTAGAAACGTATAGAATATATCCAAATGTCTTTAAACTTCGGGATGGACAATGAAGTAGGCAGTTTCCCTCTGAAATTACCTCAGTTCACTTTTCTTTTTCGCTTTTTTCCTAGAATTTACATTCCATTTATTCTGTAAAATGTACGCAGTGTTTAGGTGTTGATTTTATCACTAGACTCCTCTTGTATTGCAAAAAATTTTAGTCGAATTATAATTACGACATATATATATACATGCGATAAGTAGAAATTAAAAATATTTTAACCCTAATTTATTATATCTTATTACATAAAATTTCACATTTATTATAATTTAATTTTTTCATATATTTATCGACATATATATCATTTCTTTTATCAGTATTGTTTGGATTAATATAATAGGGGTTGATAGGGAGAAGCAAATAAAATGAATTTTCATTTATCAAGAAAGTTGGTTTAGACTTCAAATTAATCGCAAACTAAGGCTCAATTCAAATCAATTCTTTATAATGCATGAAATTGTGATTATGATAGTTTACTTTTTTTTTTAATTTAAGATTTTCTCTCTCTATATATTCGCACATAGTTTACGAATATTTATATCGATTACTAAACTCGGAAATAGGTGTACACCAAACATAACATTTTGAGTGATTTTAAGGACCGGTTCTAGCGACCGGTCCATTTTTTTTTTTTTACTTTTAAAATATTTAAAATATTTAAAATATTTATTTTAATAATTTATTTTATAAAATTTAATAATTTATGTGTAATTTAGATACATATAAATAACAGTGTTATATAATCTATATAATATTGTTATTTATATGTATCTAAATTATATAAATAAATAAAAATTGAACCGATCACTAGGATTAGTCTCCCAAGAATTATTGTATGCATTTTACTCTAGAATTTGCCTAAAAAAATAAATGAACGACACTTTGAATAATTTAAAAGCGCTAAAGTTATTGGCACACTTGGGCTAGTCATTACAAAATGAGCTTTGCCCCTGGATCGATTTATTTGCAGTTCTAAATTGCTCGGCAAAGTCATCCCTATTTCCACAAATTTTTATTTTTATTTTAAAGATATTTCCACAAAGTAGATATACACAGTCCCCATATTTCTTTAATACCCTAGCATGTTACTTGCTACAGCTCCACATGCCTGAATAGCCTTGAATCCCTTAATCCGTTATTAATATATCACTCTAATCTCGGATCTTGTAGCCAAAAGCTAAAATTGTATTTATTCCGTTGTAAATTATAAGATTAATATTAATTTTAAAAAAATTAATTTAAAATATTTTCGAATTCAAATCAAATTAGCATGAATTCAATTAGTTTATATTAATACAATTATGAATATTATAAATATCCAAAAAGTACTACTAGTTATATGATTTATTATTTTAAAATTTTAAATGAATTATGTCAATTTTGAATTTTAAAATATTTTAAATTGACTTTTCAAAAGTCAATAGTGATCTTATAATTTGTAACGAGGAATAATGTTAAAACAACTTTCTATTGAAGGAAAAGGCAACAGTAATTATGTAATACATACACATATACACACACACACACACAATAAATGAATAATAAGCAACTGAGTATCATAATTATATTGTACCAGTAATATTTCCACTTGATAGTTGATACATCAAAAGATGCATTATGGATGAAAATATTTTCCAACAACAGAATACAAAGCAAGAACTGTACATAATTATCTAACACATCTTAAACTAGGGTAGAATCAAAATATAACAGCTCTAAATGGCAAAACCAAAAAAAAAAAAAAAAAAATTTAAGAAAAATAAAATACTAATGAACAGAACCCAAAGGATAAAATGCAAGTAAGATAAAACATCAGAAATCAAACGCTATCTATATGAAGCAAAAATTTAAAGTAAAATAAAATAAAAAAGAAGATGGAAAAATAAATTGGTAGGGCAGCATAATCACCTTATATATCACAAGTATTTGTATCATCTCTTCCAGCTTCTACTCCTTGATAATGGATCTTTATTAATTCCACCAACAACCCAAGTTTCCTTTGCAATATCAGAAGATAATTTGTAGAAATCAGTATCATATCTCATCACCACCAAATTCTCTTCTTTCTTTTTCCTATTAATCTCTTCCTCTATTTCCATCTTTCCTTTCTTTTCTTCTTCTTCTTCTTCTTCTTCTTCTTTCTCTTCTAGCCAGCTTTTGGCTGGAGCAGAACGGCAACGCATGAGCAAGAGCGCATTTGATGGAGGTGCAACAACAGTTGCACTTCCATCAGCTTCAGCATAATCAGATTTCTCTATTTCTTTATTATTATTAGTATTATTATGGTTTTCTTGTAAAACCATAAACCATTTGGAAAATACAGTTTTTGTACTCTCATTCTCATTTTCTTCATCTTCTTTCTTGTCCTCATCAGAATCAGAATCAGAATCTTCATCTTCATCAGAACTAGAGGTGATATCAGCATTGGGGAAGGAGCCAAAACATCGAAAATCGAACCGAATGGTTCTTAAACAAGTCAAGAATTGCATTACATCTTTCTTGAACCCTATGGCCTCGACCCAACTCGGTTTCTTGATCTTCTTTTGCTTTTTGTTGGCATTGTGAAGCTTTTCAATCTCCTCCATTACTGATTGCCAATTCTTGCATGAGCTGCCGGACTTGGGCCGGACCTTGATCTGTCCAGCGCAGGTGACTTTTGGCGATGTGGGCTCCGATATATCAGAGCCCATTTGCTTGGTTTTGGACCATAACATTAGGTTGCCTTGAGTTCCACCGCCGCCGCCTCTAAAACTGGATTTCTTGAGGCGATGGTGGTGGTGGAGAGAGCGCTTGTTGGGATCGGCGGACCTTGCCGGGCTACAAATGGGCTTGGGTGTTAGGGTTAGATGGCTTCTAGTAGGAAAACAAACCAATAGATCTGCTGAAGGAACTCTAGTTTCTCTTCCTTTCATTGTTTTTTTGTTATTTTTCTTTCTCTTCCTTCTTTGAAGAAAGTGTTAGAATTTCTTGGGGTTTTGATTTGTGTTCGGATGAGTTATAAAACAAATGAACTGACAGCTTTCCGTCTGTTTGTTTTTTTTTTCTAACACTCCTTTTTGCTCTCTTTGGGATGGGGTCACAAGTCATGTGCTTCCCCCTTAGACTTTACTTTATTTTTTTTATTTTTTTTGCCTTAAATGTAATATAATGGTTGCCAAGGAAATAAAGAATGAAAAGAAAGAAAAGCAAAAGGTGATACCCACGAGCCTTGTTTCATGATCCAATCATACCTTCAACTTTTGAGGCAATGCAATGCCATTTATTTTCAATTAAATGGTATATAGGGCTGCCAACAGTGGTGTCCACAGCTTAGCACTGCTTAGTATATGAGATTAAGATCTCTTGTTGGGGTCCGGACATATATGTCTCTATTTCTTCTTTACTATAGAGGAACATGGATGTGGGTCGGCTAAGAATTCCAAAGAATGAAAAAGCTTGCAATTGAACTTAATTCTTCATAGTTATTATGATTTTATGCATGTCATTAAAAGTAAACTAGTACTAGTGGAATAATAATATTCAGTCTATTTAAAATATTACATGTTAAGATTTTTATGCATGCTATAATTTAAAACTAAGAAAAAAAAAGTATAGTATATTTTCATATATATATATATATATATATATATATATATATATATATTAATTTAGATTTGAGTTTAAATAAGATTTACTATTACATAAATAAATGAATATATAAACAAACGAATCGTTAATTTAAAGATGAATACTTTTATTTATATTATATAAATAGATGAAGTATTATTGTAGATTTCTAAATTTATTTAATTTTTCATCAATAATTAGTTATATATTATTAGTTAAATAATATATTATAGAAAAATAAAAATATTTTTAAAATAAAAATCATCATACATAATATTAATGGAGAGTGAGAATCACTCTCCCAAAATAGAATAAATAGAATGTCCACTAGCTGGATTACTTGTGAAATGAGCTTAAATACCCTTAATTCTTCACCAAATTTAATGAAGAATGCCACTCATACATACACACATATGTTGTGTTTGAATTAAAAGAATAGAATGAAAGAATGAATGATTTTTTTTAAGGTATTTTAAATATATGTTTGATTGTTGGTGGGGGTGAGTGGTATAATACGATAACAAAATCATTACATATATCTATTCTATTTAAATGGATTTTATTCCACCATCTTTCACATAAAATAAAAATTAGAAGAATAAAATAAATTTTCATTTAATTGAAATAATTTATCCTTTAAAATGATCATTAAATACACTATTTTTTATTACATTATTTTTTCTATTACATTCTTTTAATCTAAACGTAGTATAAATATCACAAATACCAAATTATGGTGGCTTCTGTTCGTCTCTCTATATTAACACCACAAACCTATTTTAAGACTATTAGACTTAAAAATCCAGTCAAGTTTAGATCCGAAATGAGTTTCATAACCATTCGATGAACAATAAAGGAAGGAGACCCATGACAAGTTCTAAATTTTGGTGTACCCATTATAAATATATAATCAATTAACTCTCTCTCCTCTCTCTCTCTCTCTCTCTCTCTCTCTCTCTCTCTCTCTCTCTCTCAATATATATATATATATATATACTATTCCGGCCTCTCGCAATATGAACCTAGTGTTTTCAGATATGAATGTACCAACTTTTGTTTTTATTTTGTTATAGCTTTTGTATTTCATTTTGTTTTGAGAAAATTGCTCGATTGTTTGTATTTTATATATTAAAATGTATATTTTAGAGTTTAAAAAAAAAAATTTAATTTGGATTTTAAGGTTTTATTAGAACAAATACGTTAATTATAAATATTTTAAAATGAAAGAACAATTTTAATGTCTCGGAGATATACAACTGAGAGATTAAAGTTGTGTAAATAAAGCATCCATAGAAATTTGCGACGGATTTAATCTTTTTATTTTATTTTTTTTTAATTTGGGGTCACACAGCAACAGATCTATAAATTAGTTTTAATGTAGGAAATTTTCATAAATATTTTTTGACTTTGAAAAGCCTATTAAAAATAAAGTAAGAGCAAAGTAAATAACATAAAAACATGTCACTAATGCCAATGATTATCAGGAACAAAAAAAATATTATAACATAACAGGAAGTACTCTATGTTGTACTAAAATTAGTTTTAGAATACAAGTTGCGAAAAATGAATTTGGGTTAGATTTTGGGTTAGATTTTGGGCATCCAATTGGAGCGTTCATGGAGAGTTCGATCTATTTGACTGTAGGCCAAATTACCCTAACAGACTTAGTCAATTAGAGTTCGTATTAAATACGTTACTTTTTGACATATCTGTTAGAGAATTTTCAGTAAGTGGGTTAAACCACTTCATCCCAATATATTCACGTCTTTCAGAAATATGTGAATGAGATATCAGTACTCCTACAGAAAGATATAAAGAGTTACATACATCCAATATAGAGAGCTCCTAACATAATAAGTGAATTTCTAATTGCTTCGAATCATGAAATAGAGCTTCGTTCGCATCTTGTGATTGTTGTTCGGAGACACCGCTGGGTTGTGAAGTAGGTGGAATTAAACGAGTTTTTTCACACCAAAGGTTAACACGCTACAAGATGTATATATTCTGGTTATCGTTTTATGTAAACATATGGTAGCATACATGTATTTATTTCAACATTGGCACCAGAGCTATGTGTTTTCGATCATATGTATGCACCGTTTACACGATATGCCAATAACGCATGTTTAAAAGCTTGAAAAACATCATTAATTGCAACCTAATTTACACTTGTCGTTAGTCCTTGCTTGAAAAATATCATTAATAGCAACATAATCCCTATTTCCTCTCTCGTGTGAGTCCTGTAGGACAAAATCCTTATTCCTACAACAAGTGCACTTTGTGATCTTTGATTATACTGCAAAGAAATGGATTAGTGTTTTTACTTTGATTTTGATTCCTAAGGTCCGAATTGATGAGACTCTAAAGCCCGATTATGGGAAAGTAGCTGATTCATATCAGATTAGTATTAGGGTAAAGGGAAGACAATTTGATTTTACCTTGTTCTACACTTTTTGTCGACAACTATGTGTTGGTTTGCAAAAACATTACATACATACAAACTAATTGTACAATGCAACGGAAGTAATCAAAAATTGAATTTAAAATTTTTTACAAACCAAAAACCAAGATCTTTCTTATGTATAAAAGTGTTATACATTTGTAGATCCAAATCTTTAATAGGTACGAGTTCACCTACATTTAATCATTCATGTTCTTCTTCAAATTCACCGATTAAAGTTTTCGGATCAACGTTAGCTTCCTAAGTGTTTAGCATCTAAAGGTGGTTCACCAAGAGATCTATGAATTAAAGAAGTAAATTTTAGTTTCTCCAAATCATGGGTGGCTAACCCTAATTTTTTCTCTTTTCTAATTCCTTAGATGTAGAGAATTATAAAATACTCTCACAATTCTTGTGAAAGAGTGCGTAACCCTAATCCATAATAAGACTCCTCTTATATATAGATATAGTCAAGCATCCTAAACTATTTAAGAGTAGAATTTTAATTTAACTCCTAATCTACCTAGAAACTAAATTAATTTAATATAATAATTATAATTTCTAAACCATTTAGGAACTTAATTATTTATTATGAGATTACTTTTTTTTAATTAATTCCTAAATTATTTAGGAACTAAATTAATTATTATAATAATTACAATTCCTAAACCATTTAGGAACTTAATTATTTATAATAATACTACTATTTATTAATTAATTCTTACACCATTTAAGAACTAAATAATAATAATAATAATAATTACAATAATAATAATAAGACTCCTCTTATTAATTTATAATTAGTATTTTTAAAATACATAATTATAAATATTAAGCTATTTAATTTATTCTATCTCCATAGTATAAATTAAATATACTTAAATTATTATTACGATTATGCCACTTACTTCTTAAATAAATATTTCTCTTTTGCGATGTGACCCTTTAGGTTCTCCATATTATACCGGTTATATAATAAATAAATTAGAATCATTCTAATCTTATTTATATAAATGAATTTAACTATTTAATTCACTTAAATAAATAATATTTATTCCACAATAAAGACAAACCCCTTTAGTGATAAACGACTTTTCAGAAAATAAGAATTTTAACATTTGATCACAAAGAACCTATTCCGCGTGTAGTTACCGTACAATGTCTCAATCAAATATAAGACATGAAATTACTATCAAGTCTTATTTTATTTGATAATATGCATCTTAATTCTCAAATACACAACTCTAATATAAATTAGAAACTCATTTCTAATTTTCATTCCACCTTGGCCAAGAATTTTTGAGTTGTCATTTATCGAATTATGTAAGACATTCTCTCTATTTATTGAAAATGGTCGATCCTTTATTGATCACTGACCTACCTCAATGTATAACTTATTATACCCAATCATATCCTTTGATATACCAACAAGCCTTAAGGAATATGCTAAAGTATAACTCATCATACACAAGGTACTATAATGATCTCAAGTCCAAAAATTACATGTATTATTATCACATAAGGAACTCCTATTAACAGGCAAGTAAAACTTCATTAGGTGTTCTTTAAGCGAGTCACGTTTAGTGAACTTATTCTCTAATGAGCATCTACATACTTGCTTTAGTGTCTTAACACAAATGATTATATATGAGATCAATCATCATCTTCTTAAGAGCAAGTATAGTATGTACTAATCTATCTGGATTCACTAATTTCTATTTTGGTGATCCCACGATTAGGAACATTTTAGTTTTGAGTTATATAGAATTTAGATATTACTAGCATGCTCAACATAATGATTATAAAAGCATTGCATAAAACTATAGGTTTATCCATTTAATTAATTCAACTAATTAATCATGAATAAGGAAATGACGTTAAATACTTTTTTTATTAATAAACGAATAAGATTACAAAGTACATACTTATCACATCAAATGTGATTGGCTTGAAGACATACTACTTTCACTATAACATTTTTTTTATAGTGATATAGTAATAAGTGAGATAAGATATGGACTTGGGCCCAAAGGTGGTTAAGTATGGCTCTCTAAGGGATTAAAGATACTTAACCTAGTCAAAATTCAAATGTGTCTAGGGTACTCTAAGTTTATGGGTTGTAGTCTTTACGTGAACTAATTGAGTTTAGCGTGAAAGCTCCCGTATTGTTTTCTTTAAAATGGTAGATGTCTCTATGTTGGCCCTAACGGGTATGATTTAGAGCTCCTGCATTGCAGGTAAACTCAGTTGTTGCACGGTTCAATAACTAAACATTTACGAGTTTTGGTTTGAGCTTGTAATGACCAAGAAAAACCATGTAATGCTATTATTAATAAAAATAAAATTATTTGAAAATGACTATGTGTGATGATTGAGGGTATTTTCCTATATATCTGTTATATGGATAATTAATAAAGTTAATTCATTTAAATAATTTGAATTAAGTATTAGACAAAGAAGAAGTTAAGATGAGTTATTAAAATTATGAGATTTATATGTTGAAACTTATGTTATGAGTTAACTAAGCTTGGAAGATGAGCCTTGTGTGGCAATATAAAAATTCAAGATAATTAATGAGGTAAGCCTCATGAAAATTTTTATTATGTTAATCAAATGAATGATGATTAGTCAAATGTTTATTTACCTTGATTGATTTATGATAGGGAATTGATATAAATTTAAGATGATAACTGGTTAAGGGTAATATAGCCCTATGTTGGGAATTAATTTAGTCCAATGTGTATATAGATTATGATCCAATTGAAAGCTTATAAGTTTTGTATAGAATTATATCGACAAGCCAAATTGGTTTCCTAATGTGATAGTGTAGTCCAACATTAAGGGACATTTAGGAGCCCCATAATATTAGATGATGAAGCCCAAAGAAGCTAAGCCAATCTTAATTAAATAGTCCAAGGTTGAATTAAAAAGAAACCCCAACATTGGCCCAAAGTAGGGGACCCAATTTCTAAAAGATGGTGTGTGTGTGTGTGTGTGTGTGTGTATATATGAAGATATATAAAAAAAAAACTAAGGAAAATCATGGGAAAATACGGCCACCCTAGAGCCCCCTCCCAACTTTGAGCTTTGCATACTTTGAGCCTCGTAATTTTGAATGTGTTTCCTTAAAACCCTCCCCAATGTACTCATTTTTTCTTTAAATCATGGAACCTTGTTGGTAGTTAATTAACACTAAATCTTGTTTAGCATATTTGTTGGTTGATTAGACATAATCAAGTGGGATTACTATGCCCAACACTTAAAGAAGTTTACTTCATCTTCCAAGTGTTGAAGAGCTAAGAGAAAAAAAGATAGAGAGCTAGAAAAAATAAGAGTTTCTCAAGGAGAAGAATGAGAGATCTAGCAAGGAGGAGTCATATAGAAAGCCATTCAACCCCTTAGCAAGAGGAAGAGATCTCCACATAAGGTTTAAAAGTGTTTCAACCTTAATCTTCTAGCTATGTTAGCATATTATGTCTATATAATGTTTATATCGTGTTTAGTTGTGGGAGGACTTTGTTTTGATGGGATCATAATGGATCCAAAGGCATAAGGGTGGATCTTGAAGGAGTTTTGTGCTTAATATGTGTTATGTGGCATATAGACATGAATAGAAGGAGCATATGCATGAAACATGAAATAACATAGTGATAAATGAACTTTTAAGCCATATAACCTAAGATGTTCATGTTATTTGTAAATATCTATGTGTTGTACGTTAAGGATCTATGAAATACGGAGATAACCTAAATGGAATGAACAAAAATGGAGCTAAAATGAATTTACGACAAATTTTTTAGTAAAACATGTGTTGGTGATAAACCCTGAAGTTTTGGACCCTCACGTTGGTTAATAAATAATTTTTGAAAATATAGAAGATCCTTGAATGTTATTAAAATATGAATCTACGAAGTGATGGTTCGATTTTGAACTCATTTGGATGTATATTGATCAAGTTATGAAGCCTATAAGCAAGAATAATCAAAATCGAAAAAATTGAAAAAAATTGAAAAATGCAAAGCTTGAAGTTCTGGTGACCTGACACGGTCGCGCTGGTCCAAGTTCTTTTTGTGGTGTGGCGGTTCCATATAAGTTTTTTGTGTTTCTAGAGGTACGACGTGGCAGTGTACCGGTTTTAGGCTAAAACCTGGCGCGATAGCGTGGGGTTTGGTTCAGGTCTGGGTCAAATCGGGTCAGACCGGAAAAGTAAAATAAAATAATAAATAGAGAATGAAGTGAATAAATAAAGTATAAACAAATAATAATAAAGATTATTTTATTTGTAAATAATGGGTGAATAAATAAAGTATAAACAAATAATATAATAATAACGATTATTTTATTTATAGATTGTGAAGATAAATTATTATATATGACAAATGAAAAAATAAATAATAATGGAAATTATTTTAATTGTGGGTTTATATTATGAAGATAAACTATGATAGATGAAGTGTGAATAAATAAAATGATAAAGAATATTTGTAGAATTCAATTGAAAAGATAAATTAAAATTAATGAATAAGTAAAAAATAAACAAATAAAATAATAATAAATATTATTATATTTGTAGACATTGGCCGATAAAATAAAATAAAATAAATGGACACTAATATGCGAGCATAGTTAAGATAGAATGTGAAGTCCAATAAGTGTGACAAATTAAGGTGTCGAATTGTGATACAGGTCATTCGAAGGACAATACCGTAGAGCCAATTAGAGATGACGAAAGAGGCATGTTTCTTTAACTTATACACTTTTATTGATCTGTGTAAGTGCTTCAAATGTAATAATCCTTGATAAATGTTTCATGTTGAACCTAAATGCAATTACTCATATTCAAAATGGTAATATTAAAAGTCCTAATTGTTCATGAGCCATTTTTCAAAGTGAGTCTATGCCATTTGATTCGACTAGGCATATGATGAAAGAAATTGCTAAATCAATCATATTTTTGGAAGCTATTCAAACCAATTACCTTAGTACGAACTCTGATTATAATGCTGAGATGAACAACCCTTATAAAAGGGGAATTATTTTATGATGGGAGACTGACTTGCGCGTTATGTTTAAACGTTATGCATAATATAAAGTACGATGAGCCTGATCACCTTATGTACCTATTTTTAGTATTTTCAGTCTTTGTGACTGTAAATACTCGAAATGACTGTAAATACTCGAAGGTTTTTCAGTAATAAATTGTTAATCCTTTAATGAGTTCATGATCCATAATGATCACTCAGTAATAAAATATTTAAATCTTAAGCATATTGAAATGTTTTATCTTTGATTTACTCAGTGCACCACATGAACCATCATGCAATTGCTACAGATTTAAAGACAATGAAATTCTTGATCATGATTATTATTCTTTGTTTGTTTTTATTGGTTTGCAAAAATAATACATACATGGATACAATCTATTTGCTGTAACATAGAGGAAGAAGACATAAATTATATTTTTTTAAAATTACAAACCAAATTTCAGAATCTTTCTTATGCGATATTCATTAATTGCGAAAGGATAAAATATTATACATTTGCAAACAATTAACCTTTAATCAGCTACTGGTTCACCTCCTAAATCCTTCGCGATTCTTCAAGATCCACAGATCAACGTTAGCTACCCAAGTGCAGCCTCTAAAGGTGATTCACCAAGAGTAATATGGATTCATGAAGTAATTTAAATTCAACTAGATCTTGGGTGGCTAACCCTAATTCTCTCTAACTCCTTAGATGTAGAGAATTATGATGTATTCTCTAATACTCCAACAACTGAGTAATCTCAATCTATTATAAGGCTCCTCCTTATATAGAGAAATTCATTTCTCCTAAACTCTTTAGGAACTAAACAATAATAATAATAATAATAATAATAATAATAATAATAATAATAATAATAATAATAATAATAATAATAATAATAATAATAATAATAATGTATAATTAGAATTTCAAAAGTACATAATTATAAATATTAAGTTATTTAATTTATTCTATCGCCATAGTATAAATTAAATATACTTAATTTATTATTACTATTATGCCACTTACTTCTGAAATAAATATTTCTCTTTTGTGTTGTGATCCTTTAGATTCAATATTATACTGGTTGTAAAATAAATAAATTAGAATCATTCTAATATTATTTATTATGAATTAAACCCCTTTTAATTAAAAATAAATAAATATATTTATTCTACAATAAGGGTAATCTCCCTTAGCAATTAACAACTTTTCAGATGATATGAATTTTTAATATTTGATCACAAAGAACCTATTCCGCGAATAATTATAGCACAATTCAATCCTTCTACCATACAATATCTCGGTCAAATATAAGATATGAAATTACTATTAAGTCTTATTTTATTTGATCATATGCATTTCAATTCTCAAATGCTCAAATGTATAACTTTGATTAATGTAAATTAGAAACTCATTTCTAATTTTCATTCCATATTAGCTAAGGATTTATGAGTTGTCATTTACCGAATCAAATAGGATATTCTCTTCCTTTACTAGATGTTATAGATCCTTTATAACAAATTATTTACCTACCTCAATGTACAACTTATTGTACCCGAACATATCATTTGTTATACCAAAATAGTTTTAAGGAATATGACAAAGTATAAATTATTATACACAAGATACTATGATGATCTCAAGTCCAAGAATCACTTGTACTACTATCACATTAGAAACTCCTATTGACGGCATGTAAAACTCCATTAGGTGTTCCTTAAATGAATCACATTCAGTGAACTTACTCTCCAATAAGAACCTACATACTTGCTTTGGTGTCTTAACATAAATGATTATGAGATCAATCATCCTCTTCAAAAGAGAAATAATATTATGTACTAATCTATTTGGATCAGCTAACCCCACATTAGTAATTCCATGATTAAGAATATTTTAGTTTTGAGCTATCTGAAATTTAGATCTCATTGGCGTGATTATCATCGTGTTCTAAAAGCATTGCTCTAAAACTATGGGTTTATCCAATTAATTAATTCTGCTAATTAAATAAGGATAATTAAATGTCTTTAATTAAATTAAATTAATAAATTGAATAATATTATAAAGTAAATGTTATCACATCAAATGTGATTAGCTTGAGGACATACTACTTTCAATCTTTTGCTTGTACTAAAGTCAATCATCTTGGTATCTAATACCCATATTCTCTAAGTTTCGATTGAACTACTGCTGAGTTAATATTTTAGTAAATAGATCTATAATGTTGTTTTGAGAGTCTACCATCTCCATGATACATCTCCTCTTTTAATAATTTCTCTAATCAAGCGAAAGTGCCGCAATACATGTTTGAATTTTAGACGAGACTTAGGTTACTTGGCGAATTAAACTCCTTTACTGCTAGAAACTATTTCAAGCTTTGTAATGAACCTGTTCATCTAAACAATCTCCTTTATAGCTTCACTTACAACTATATACTATATCTTTGTCACCAAATCAACAACTCTTTGCTGCTTAAAAATTTTCCAGCTTCTGCACCACCGTTCAAGGTAATCATATAACCTGCAAAGGATTTGTTGTCATTTTGGTTAGTCTAAAAACTCGAGTCTATTAAGCCCTCTAGTTTTAAATCAAACCCACCATTAGAAACTCATTTCTAATATTCTTCTTCAGGATTTAACTGATATCTATTTAACATACATAAGTAACATCAGGTTTAGTACATATCATCCTATGATAGATCTTATTGCTGAAACATAAAGGATTTCCTCAATTAATCTCTCTTTTTTGGTATCTTTGGGAACAATTACTTGGAGAGATTTACTTAATTGCTCATTAACATGAAACATCTCTTGGAGTTTTATCAAGCTAAACATCTTTAACATCAAATCAATGTACGTTTCTTAGGTTAAGTCGAACATCTTCTATGATCTATCTCTATAGACCTTTATCCTCAATTGTAGGATGCTTCTCCCAAGTCCTTCATGGCGAAGTGTTTAGACAACCACATCTATACTGATTCTAGTATCGGTATGTCATTCTCTATCAATGTTATATCATTATATAGTTTTAGTAATTTCACAAGGCTCCCACTAACCTTTTATACACACTTGGTTCATCCTTATTTGTGATAAAATTAAACTCTTTTAATTATCTCATCAAAATGGATGTTCCATCTTTTAGAAGCTTTCTTCGATCTATAATTGGACTGTTATAACTTACATATTTGATTTGTTCCATCTTCATAGTCCAAACCCTCTGGTTGTATCATATATATATCCTCTTTAAATGAAGGTCGTCTACACGTCCATTTGCCAAATCTCGTATAGTAAGCTGTAACTATAAACAAAATTCGAATGGACTTAAGCAATTTTACTAGTGAAAAGTTTCATCATAGTCAACTCGTTGACTTTTTTTGAAACCTTTTTGCCACTAGTTAGGTCTTATAGTTCTTCACTTTGCTATCTGCTTAAGTCTTTCTCTTAAAGACCCATTTCAAATTTCATGGTTATCAGTCATTTCTCTTGAGTCTCTACTACACATACCCCATCGTATGTAACTGGATCATCATTCACTATGATGCATACCTCATCATCATTATCTATAATGAATTCATACCTTTCAGGTATATTTGGTACTCTTTCATATTTACGAGTCAGTTGTGGTACATTAGATTTTTCTACTTGGACAGGTTTCTTTATTTGATCTTTAGTGTTTTACGATTCTTGAACTTCTTCAAGATCTATCTTATTCTACTGACCTTTTCAAAGATAAACTCATTTTAAAAGAAGGTAGCGTGTTTCGCCAAATACCTTTTAATTAGTAGGGTTATAGAAGTAATACCCTAAACTTTCTTTATGATATCTCACAAATTTACAATTGTCAGAGCTTTTCCCAAGCTTATTCTTTTTAAACCTTTTGGCATAAGCTGGACAACCCAAATCTTATCATACTTAAGACCTGTTTCTTTCATGTCCATAACTTATATGGAGTCTTAGGGATGAATTTTGAAGGTACCTTATTAAGTAGGTATGCTATTGTTTCTAGGGCATAACTCCAGAAGGATACTGGAAGATCGGTAAAACTCATCATAGATCATCACCATTTCCATTGTGAAAGAATACCACTCTTTTTGAGATGATCCAGAAACTCACTGCTTAAGTATTCCCTTCTTGATCTAATCAAAAAGCTTTAATCTTTTTGTTAGTTTGTTTCTTTACTTCACTTCTAAATTCTTTAAACCTTTTAAATGATTCAGACTTGTATTTCATCAAATACACATATCCAAATATAGAATAATCATTAGTGAAAGTAATGAAGTACAAATACCCTCTTCTTGCGTACATTGTGACACCCCCAAATCTGGGCCCACACAGCCCAAACTTGAATTGTCGAAAAACTACAACAAAATTATTACAACGTTTATCAATATAGGGAATAATAATACACCACTAAGTCTTCACTATTATTGCCACACTATTTTACAATACGTGAAGACTATGATAGCTATCCCTCGGACTCTCACTCCATCCCCCGGCTAGACCCAGCTACGTTCTCATCTCCTGTTGAAAAACAATGAAACAAAAGAAAGGGTGAACTCAAATAGCCCAGTAAGAAATATCATGACTAAGATAATGACGAATAAATTATCATTAGCCTTCAACAGTTGAGTTCTTGATATAATACAATAGACTACAAGGTTTATATCAAAAATTACAGTTAAATTCTTGAACAATGTTCAGATCAATAATAGCAGCGGAATGAGCAATCTATTAGAAGAATAATGCCGACTATAATGCCGACTCGCTTCTTTTTTTAGGAAAAACACCATCAACTTTTGTCATCTGAAATACCATTAGTCATGATAATACAAGTTCACAGTTCCTGGTCATAATCATGCAAATCAATGGTTCATCTTTGCACTACGGGCCAAAGATATTCAATATAACACCAACGATCATGATTATACCAGATTCAGCCTTTGGTCATAATCATACCAAAAAATAGTTCATCTTTGCACTACGGGCCAAAGATATTCAATATAACACAAACGGTCATGATTATACCAGATTCAGCCTTTGGTCATAATCATACCAACAACAGTTCATCTTTGCACTACGGGCCAAAGAGAACATTCACCACGTGCCATAAAAGACACTGAACATATGTATCGCCTTTAACCTATTATATCTGTGACATCCCAATTTTTTTACAGAATTTCTAAATTAAGGATTATGATTAATTAAGTAAAGGTTATATGATAAAACCTAGAATTGGAGGACAAAGGATAACGATAAATGATTAAATGTGATTTTGATGTGATCAAGGTGTTATAAAGGACCTGAATGATTGAAATATGAAAGTGGGATCTATGTGGTTGAATATAGAAGATGAGTTAAGTTAGAGTATAATGGAAATGAGCAGCTATATATGTGAAATATATAAGTGACATAATAAATATGAAGTTATGATGATTACATTGTAATATAAAAGATTAAAGATGAATGATTGATGGTGATACCTACAATAAGGTAATTTTGGAAGAATTATTGTACGACACGATATTATGTGTCAACGGGTTATGGATTGAATACGAGAATATGTGTATATGTATGTATTTGAGTTGAGAAGGAAATGGGAGTTTAAGTTATAGGATAAAGGATGTAAAAGGATTTAAGGAAATAATAAAGTTGATGGTATTTGAAAGTTTTGAAGTTATTAAGAAATTTATATTAAATTATTGAAATAAGATGATCATTTCTCATGATGCATAGATACAGATTGTGATACTCGAAAGTGTGTAGAAAGAAAATAGATATTAATTATATTGAGGATTGACAATTATGTTATAAGTAAATAAGTGAAATAACATAAGGATCGTAAAATGATTAAATGTGCGAATGAAGTTGAATGACGATGGATTTTTGTAAACCCGATCGAGGTTCGCTTCACGAGGAAGCGGTTTATGGAAAATTGAGTGAATTGGTTATATTGAAATGTCGAATAGTGAAGTTTGTGAAATGAGGAACCAAAGGGTTCATAGAGAATTAAGAATGAAATAATATGCAAAATTTACAAGTTATTGTGAATTAATTAATTAAAGAAATTAATATTTTAAAGTGTGACAAGCGATATGGGACAAGCAAGTTATGGTGTATTTGAATGCTAGAATAAAATTCAAGTCTAATGAAACAAGTTTGGATCAAAATGGACTTGAAATGGATTGAAAATAAGCATTTATGATTTAATTGGGAATTAAATTTCCTAGATTTTGTGGCAATTGACCATTATGCCCTTAACAAGTTATGGAATGACCTATGTATCCTAGAAGTGCTTAATGACTATTATGTCTTTGGTTAGCAATGGGAAATGACATGAATACCCTTAACTATACACAAGTTAACTTAACCAAGGTGGGTTAAGTGTTGGAACATTACTTATGATTTATATATGTATACACTTTGTAATCATCAAGTGTTATTTCATTTGGTCATTCGAAAGTTCTAGCTGAAGAGAGAAAAGAGAGGAAGATGAGCTAGGGTTTCAAGGAATCATGAAGAATCTAAGAGCAAAAGTGATCAAGAGAAGCTTATGAAGCCATCAAAGTGGAGTATACAATCATATCAAGGATTATAACAAGGAGAAGAAAGCTAAAAAGAAGGTATATATGAGTTTAAGCTTTGAATCTCATATTTTATGAGTTTAAACGGAAGATTAAGTATAGCCATACAAGTATTCATGGATAAAAGTAAAAAGTTGTGTGAGTTATGTGCTTTATGTGAAGTAGATGATGAAACCCTAGACACAAAGTTGGTAGAACAAGTTGATGGACTATTCGAGTTCATATTTAAGGCTAAAGATCATGATTTATTACTTGATTATGTGTTATATGTGGTTAAAAGTGATGAAAACCTAGTTTTAAAGGTTGATTATGTTTGATGCAAGTAAAAGTTTGTGTTAAATGGCAAGCTAGATACCTAAATGGTTTAAAGGAAGGACTTGTGTTAGATAATTACAACATTAGGCTATACTTTTTGTATAGATTACGTTTTAATCTGTAAAGTGCATTAGTACGTGCATATAGAAGTTATGTGGACTTATAAAGTCGTTAATTGAGTACGTGATAACCTATGTGAAGCATAGAGTCCAAAGATTTAAGATTGGTTTAAGGAAGGAAATGAGTAAAGTTGACAAAATGTCACTCAAATGTAATTTTGGCCATTGTGTGTAATTGGTGATCAAATGAGGCCAAAAATCTAAGTTTGATATTAATATATGTGTTTGAAACGATTTGGAAGTTGTTTGGCGTGTATGGCGACAATTGAGGATTTTAAACGTTTTAAAACGTTCGCCGACGCCTAAATCGAATCATTTTGAAAAATGAAGTCATTTGAAAAGTTTTAAACGTTTGAAAGACCCATGCAAGTCAATTGTATGCTATATGTGTTATGTGTTAAGTTAGAATCAAGTTTTTCATTAAGGGGCCAAGAATAGCCTAAGATTTGGAAATGAGAAATTCATGAAAAGTTTGGAAGTTTTGATGAAAATGCAACCAATATGTGATTTTTGGCAATTTTGAGGAATTAGAGCTGAAATGAAGTTAAATGACTCATGTTTATGTTAATACACGTGTTAGAGTGGATTTGGTAATCAACGAATTTAAGTTTGATTGAAAGAGCGATTTGAATGATCGAAATCGATCGTTTCGACTCGAAGCGGATTTTAACGGACAAAACTCGCCTCGTGCGAAGTTTTATGGTTTTGAAAGCTTGGACATGTCATATATAAGCTATGTGAACTATGTCAAAGGTTGGAATGGAATTTAGAAGCAAATGGCCAAAAATCACAAGCTTGCAAAAGTTAAGTTTTGAAAATCTGAAAAAATTTCTAAGTCTGGAAATTGTGTGAACAGCCCTCCTACGTGCTAGTGTATCTATGATTTTGAGGAGCCAACTGAGGCAAATGAAAATTTTATAAAATACTTTGATATGAGGTCTACATGTGTACCAAATTTGGTGTCAATTGGATATATGGTTAAAGAATTAAAAATCAGCAAAACAGGAGAGAAAATCAAAAATTCAGATTTCTAGGCCACGGCCTAGGCCATGGTTTTGTAGGCAAAACCACGGCTGGGGCCATGTTTGGCTGAGAGGTCACGGCCGGGGCCGTGGTTTCTTAGGCCAAAATCCGGCCGGGGCCATGGATGACAGAGTTTTAAAAAATGATATTTTTGAGCAAAAATGAAATGTTTTGATTCTAAATGATGGAGATAAGTTATGTAAACCCTAGATTGATAAAAATGGACTATGTAAAGGGTGTTAGGGTATAATGAGATAATGAATGGCATAATATAACATGCCTAAAGCTAAGCCAAAGCATGTTTAAGGTTGTGAAAAAGGTCGAGAACGAGCTAGGATGTATTACTAACCTACATAGGGTATAATACATCACATGTGAAATGATTAGAGACGAATGGTCGTGTAATTATGAGTTAAGTTTGTTACGTTATATTAAGTTATGATCCTATAATGACGAATATAGATTGTATGTTTACAGATAACGCTCGAAGTAGCAAACCAACAAAATGACGGATAACAAAGCCAAGCGAGGCAACAAAGGTTAAGTAAATAAATGCAGATCAGGCAAGTGTTCAGACTATAAGGTGCTATTGTTCTATGTGAACTGTGTAGTAGTAAAAGATTTGAAACGTGCCCTACGTGCAACTATGTGATTTAACTACTAAGTGAATTACGTGGCATTCATGTATAACATGATAAAGTAGATATGCATGACGCATATTATAAACTGTAAGCATGAAATGTGTTATCTGAATTACTTGCTGAGCCTATGTGCTCACCCTTGCTATGAACTAACATTTCAGGTGAATTACGAGAAGACCGGAGGATTTCGGTGCAGCTAAGGTATAGAGTGTTGAATGCATGAAATAGGCAGGAACAAAGTTGTTATATGTGAAATGTGTATGTAAAGAGATGTTGTAAATCTATAGAGATAGAATTGTATGTATTGTATTATTTGATGAAGGGATGGAAAAGTTATATGGTTTTGTAATCCATAATGATAGTAGTGACTGTAAAGTGTTCTGAGAAACGTTGAAAAAGGATAAGATAAATGTATATAAACAGGAATATGTATGATACAAAAATATGTATGCAGGTATATATGAACATGAGCAGGTATATGTAAATCAGGCCATTTATGAATAGGTCATGGCAAAATTTTATCTACAGGTTATGTAAATCATGATATGTATATGATTCGATAAATGAAATAGACTCGGTCACAATTGGTAATTGTTTGACCTAAGTTTAATGAAGGGTAAGTGAACGTTACGATCCTGAGACAGATAAGTTAAATAAGATAAAGTTTAAAAAAAATAAATAAAAAAAATGGACCGCATTTATGGTCAACTGAAATGGTTTTAAAGGTCAAAGGTTAAAGTTTAACGCTCGAGATCCCGGTTAATACGGTTTAAGGTTAATGTTTTTGTAATCCAGAATAGAATGGATATAATTTAAGGAAGGTGGGATCTCGGGGCGTCACAATATCGCCTTTAACTTATCATCTGTTCAACAATTATATCGCATCTGTGCCCCTGGCCACAGATATTCACAACAACTTGATTTTGGATGATTAGAATGATATAAATGATGAACAGAAGAAACAGGATAAACAATAAGTATCTGAAGTTTACTTTGTGCAGATTCAAATAATGTCCAAATTGTCAACATGATGTGGAGTGAAATTCAAAAATGATATTCAAGATCCACAGTTCAGAATAACGGTTACAGTTCAATAGAAAGGTTCAGAAAATAGGAATGTTCAATTGAAATGATAAAGTGCAACTATTATGGAACATGTAATATTTTCAGGAATTATAGAAGCAATAGTTCCATAATAAGTTTCGATTTAGGTGTATGAAAGAAAATAATATCACTTATCGTAGCAGGTTTGATTAACAAAAGGTGAATGAAATTAATATCCCTTACCATAGTAAGTTTGAATAATGGAAGATGAAAAAGATGGTATCCCTTATGAGTATAAAGGAAAATAATGTCAGTTACGAATATGAAAGAAAATGATATTACAAATGAATATGGAATAAAAGTGTCATATGATAATTCGTGTAGACAAATTATTTCCACAAGAGACAAATAAGAAATTTACAAAGGGTTATTCACCAACAGGCGGTAGTCCGCGCAATAAGGTTATTCCCATAATTTAATAAATTTGAATACGAAGAGTTATTCACCAAACAGGCGGTAATCCGCGCCGTAAGGTTATTCTCAGAGATTAATAAGGAATGAATACGATAGGTTATTCACCAACAGGCGGTAATCCGCGCCGTAAGGTTATTCCCACAATTTAATACATGAAAATAAATGACACATCTTATGAGTAAGAAATAAACGATAATATTTTCAAGAATCAAAGAATAATAATCCCTTCTAGTAAGAAAGAAAATAATATCTATTTATGATGATGAAAAGAATGATACCCCTTACAATAATAAGTTTAAATAATAGAATATGAAAGAAGATGATATTCCTTACCGTAATAAATTTAAGAGTGTGAAAAGAATGATATTCCTTATAAGTAAGAAAAAAAAAATGACATTCCTTACCTTATCTGGTGACTGGATATTGATAAAAATGAGGTTGATCAACCTATATATTTATAATATAATTAGTAATTATCACATATAAATTTTAAAGTGTATGATAACTCGTATAATATGAACTATCGAAATTATATATATTTAACATAATTTTTGTAGTATAATATAACATCTTTAAAATAGTTTTTAAAATAATATTCCAAAATAAATCTTCCAAAAAAGCTTTTGAAAATGAATCTTCTCAAAGAAGAGTCTTTTAAAGGAAGATTTGTGAATACCGTGAAAAATAGGAATTTATGAAATTACTACTCTTTAATAAAAGACTTACTTGAAAAATTCCTACACTCCTTTTGGCTTTCAAACACTCAAGATAACCTTACTATTCTCAGAGAAAACTCATAAAATTTTTATAGAAAATTTTTATGTTTTAGGTGTGATTTTTCTATTCAGCTGAGCAAGCTATTTATAGGAGAAAAGAGGGCACTATGCGCGGTAGGTGAACAACAGGCGTGATGCACGCCTGCCTTTTTTTTTCTTCTAAATTGGCAGCGCACGGCTGCCAAACTCAACTAATCTCACATGTGGTCCCCACATATGATCCACATGTTACTATTCACGTTACTTTTTCAAATAGTAAAATTAATTTTTTTTATTTTTTTATTTATTCTTCCTGTGGGTCCAACATATGAAATAAAATAATGCTACAACATTAATTCAACAATAATGTAAGAAACACGTTACAAATCAATATTAATTTAATAATATAAATTACAGTGTATTTGCTAATGTGACAATTACTAGGTTCAATAATTTTAAACTAGCACCCACAATTATTGACTTAATGATATGAAATACAGTGTAATGACAGTTATTGAATCAATAATGCAAAATACTGTGTAACAACAATTATTGAATTGATAACATAAAATATTATGCAGTGACAATTATTGATGAAATGATTGTTGACTTGGTCACACTCCATTCCTATGTTTTGACGATGACTTTATTTTCTACTAACCATGCAGTCTCTAATATAGCATCCTGGATGGAAAAAACAGTCCTATATGTCAATACAACAAGCTGTGAAGAAAACTGGATATACATGGCAAGTGGCAACCTGGTCTGAGGCTTATAACTGGCACCTAGCAGTCTGCATACCAAAATTGGATAACAGCCGAATCTATTCCTAAAGCTGTCATAGTTCAAATGTAAGATCTTTTGCTTGAATTAATAATTCAATCACGGCTCTTATAGGTTGCATAGACATAGGTGCATTATTCATATAGGGTAACTGCATATTCAAATAAAGTTTTTAAACCTGTTACCTTATCTGTTCAAAAGTTCCCATATCTAGATGGATGATTTAAATCTAAACAGACGGACTGGGCATCACGGTAATTATGTCTATAATTGACTGAATATATGGGTAAGCAATCGGTGAGTATAAAGGTTATTACCTTAATTAAATGGGACGTTAATCTATTCATGGTAATAAGTAAATCATGAGGATCTTAATTCTTGCCATATCCATATCCTGTTAATCAGCGAATAGACCAAACATAAAAAGAGTTAATTGATTACAGATTTGATGGGTTTGGTGGTTAACGGTAAAACTCGCTGAAATCAAGTTTCTGACTGGGGATTGAGATATTTCGAAAAACAGTGGTCTGTGTATAAATATAATATACCATCTAAAGAAGAAAGACAGAGAAAAAAATACAAAGCTATCAAACGCATTCTCACTGAAGTTGTTCTCGTTTGGTTTAATTTATCACTGTTCATCTTTCTGAAACCAGGCTTCCTGTTCGTATAACAAGTATTGTTGTGCTGAATATTTCAACAAGTTGTTTTTGTGAAGCAGGTGTAAATCGTTCACATATTATTGGTGATATTTAACTTGTTTAAATTGATCATAGCATTTAGCTTGAGCCTTGCATTGAATTATTATTCTTGCTATTGATCATAGGAACTGCTGTTTTGTGTCATTGCTAATATTATCCTGTTTAATCTGTTTTGAGTACAATTAAGTTCAAGGTAAGCTTAGGAGCTTGGTGAGTATAATTACTCAAGGTGTGCAAAGTGTGGCACAAGGAAGCATAGGTGCTTGAGAGGAATTGTCCTCAAATTGTGAAGTTGAATTGTATAAGGGCTTGTATAAGTCAGAATTAATTTATCAAAGGAGTCTCCAATACCAATTGGTATTGGACGTGGAGTAGGTCACTAGAATAGAGGTTAGGGACCGAACCACGTAAAAATTCTCTGTGTTTATCCATTTACATACTGCATTGCATTTCACAAATTAATCCACTGGGAAATAATTAAATAAACAGGATCAATTCAGGCTTACTATTTTTGAACAGTCAACAAACTATTTTCATAGGTTGCTCGGTATAATCTGTGTTCTGAACACTACAATCAATTCCAGCATTTTGCACTTGTAATATAGTTGGCTGTTTATAAACCCAGTTAATTAAAACCTTAATACAGTTGACTGTTTTCATATCCAGCAGACTAATTTTTCAATTCAGTAAACTGTTAACTTAATACAGCAGACTGTTTGAGAAACTGTTTTATCATTTCACAAAAATTGGACATCGTTTAACTCACACACTTATTCAACCCCCCATTCTAAGTGTGCCTACGTATATTTCAATTGGTATCAGAGCTTGGCTCTACTTATCTTGGTCTTAAAGGTGACTTGTAGGGAATGATCTTGATATGGCACATTTTGGAAGCAACGTTCAAGAAGGGCAATCAACGAACCGACCTCCTTTACTACATGGAACTGAGAACTACAACTTCTGGAAGTTCCGAATGAGGATCTATCTCAAAAGGGATCTTTGGGAATGGTGGATCGTGGAGAATGGTCCAGTTATTCCAAGGAAAGATGATGGCACGCCAAAAGATGTAACTGAAATGGATTCAACCGAAGTATACATGACTTCCTATGACTCAAAGGCAATGAATACATTACTCAGTGGAATGGTGCAATCCGAGATAGACAGAGTATCATCATGTAGCACGGCTAAGGAGATTTGGGATACACTAAAAGTAAGCCACGAGGGAACATCAAAAGTAAGAGAACTAAAGCTGAGCATGCTTATGCACGACTACGAAATGTTCAAACTAGAGAAAGAAGAGACTATCAAGGAAGCACAGGCTCGATTCCTAGTCCTCATGAACTCATTAAAGTTACTTGACAAAACAATTCCTCAAAGTGAGATCAACCGAAAGTTACTTCGGGCTATGCCCAAAAGGTTTACATCAAAAGTTACCACACTTCAAGATTCTTCTACTATTTCAATCATAGATACATTAACTTTATTTGGAGAGTTAGAAGAATATGAACATCAATTAAAAAGATATGATGATGAGGAGGAAACTCCTAGAAAAAGGGTATTAGCTCTTAATGCAGGAAAAGAAGAAGAAACAAGTGACGACTCAGATGAGGAAATTGCTATGATGTCTAGAAAACTAAAAGGGATGCTACAAAGGAAAAACAAAAGGAGGAATTTCACACCATTCAACAAAGCCAAAGCAAAGTCTAACGAAGAAACGTGTTTTGAATGTGGTCGTCCCGACCACTTTAAAAAGGATTGCTTTCAATTGAAGAACAAAGGAAAGACAACTTTCAAAGATAACAAGAAGAAGGCGTTAGTCACTTGGAGTGATGATTCAGACATAGAAATTGATGCAAACGACAAGATAGCTCAAGTATGCTTCATGGGACTCAAAGGAGAAACAAGTGAGGTAAATTCTAATCAGTATAATTTGTTGAAACAAGAAAATATAAAATTAAAAGAAAAAAAATATGTACTTAAAAGATTTAATAAATACACTAATGAATGAGGTTGATACTCTAATAGAAGAAAAAGAAGAAATGGAAAAACCGTCCCAAGATGTGAGTATTTTATATGCTAAAAATGATTATCTAGATAATTATAATAAAATATTTCATAATAAAGTAAATCATATGAATAGTGAAAATGAGAAATTAAGATATGAAATAAAAATGAGAGATGTGTGTATTGATGCCTTTAATGATAATTCATGTATAAAAGAAGATAACAATAAGACTAGAGAATTACAAAAAGAAATTGAATCATTAAAAGTATCATTGGCTATGTTTGTTCAAGGAAAAGAGAATTTAACAATCATGTTAGGAAAACAGAGACCTAGCTATGAAAAACAAGGAATTGGGTACCAAGAAACTACTAAAAAGATTAATACAAAAATGTTAAAATCACAAGCTAAATTAAATTATTGTTCCCCGTTCATTACTTGTCAAACTTGTGGAACTAAAGGTCACTCTAATTGTAATAAGAAAATTAAGAAGGTGTGGGTAAAGAAAGTCAAAACAAATGATACTAACACTAATGGACCCAAACAGAAATGGGTACCAAAACAGTAAACTGTATTCTTATTTCAGGTATGTCTCCAAGCAAAAGTTCCATCACAAAAGTGGGTTCTAGATAGCGGGTGCTCTCGGCACATGACTGGTGACAAAAGCAAATTTTTGGAATTATATCTCAAAAGAAGAAATGGAACTGTCACATTTGGAGATAACAAGACTTGTTAAATAATCGGAAAAGGTAAAATAGGGAATGGTAAGATAAGTATTGATAATGTCCATCTTGTCAAAGGGCTTGGTTTTAATCTTATTAGCATTAGTCAACTAATGGATAGTGGACATCAAGTTAAATTTGAAAAAGATAAATGCTCTATTTCTCATGGTACTAACAATACTACACTAGTTGCACAAAGAGAAGGAAATATATATACTATCGATTTTGAGCAACAGGATAAAGAAGTCTGCCTATCAGCCATGGAAGATGTGGCAAATCTGTGGCACAAAAGATTGGGTCATGTACACATGGATCTAATAAAGAAACTTTCAACGAAAAATATGGTGAGAGGACTGCCCAAAATCAACTATGAAAAGAAAGGAATTTGTGCATCATGCCAACTGGGTAAGCAAATAAAAACTTCATTTAAGGTAAAAAAATCAGGTATCCACCTCTTCACCCTTGCAATTATTACACCTTGACTTATTTGGTCCAGAAAGGCATGCTAGTTTAAATGGCAAGTTTTATGCTTTTGTTATAGTTGATGATTATTCAAGATTTACTTGGGTTACATTTCTTAAAACTAAAGATGAAGCTTTCAGAGATTTTGCTAAACTAACAAAGAATTTGGAAATAAAGTATAATCTAAAATTGATAAGAATAAGAAGTGATCATAGTGGTGAATTTCAAAAAGATTTTATCTCATTTTGTGAACAAAGGGGAATTAGCCATGAGTTTTCTGCACCAAGGAAACCACAACAAAACGGAGTGGTTGAAAGAAAGAATAGAACTCTACAAGAAATAGCTCGAACATTGTTAGAAGAAAGTAAACTTCCACAAAATTTTTGGGCCGAAGCTGTGAATACATCTTGCTATATCTTAAATAGGGTTCTAATTCGACCTATTCTTCTCAAAACTCCTTATGAATTGTTAAACAATAAGATTCCTAATATAAGTTACTTCAAAGTTTTTGGTTCGAAATGTTTCATATTAAATACCAGTGGTAACTTAGGAAAGTTTGATGCTAAATCATATGAAGGAATTCTTATTGGATATTCTTACCATAGCAAAGTATATCGCATTTATAATACTCATAAATATGTGGTTGAAGAATCTGTACATGTGCGTTTTGATGAACCTAACATTGATTTGTCTAAAGAGAAAGATGAGGATACATGAAGTATAAGAGTCAAAGATAATTCAGCGAATCAGAAACACCAAAGCAGCATGCTGGATACAAACTCAACAACTCGGTCTGATCAATATAACACACTGGATACCTCAAATCAGCAGATACAGCCAACCAGAAGAGAAATCCAGGATACTGTTTTGGAAATCCAAGAAGACGAATTACATGAATCAGATGACGAACATCAAGATCCAAACTCAAATTCACATGAGGAGCAAATGCACGACATATCAATGCCTAAAACAGCAAGGCATATTAAAAACCATCCTCCTAAAAACATTATTGGTGATATAAATCAAGGAGTTACCACAAGAAGAGCTGTACGAAATTTGTGTGCTTTTTCAGCATTCTTATCACAAATTGAACCAAAGAATGCAACATAAGCATTACTTGATGAAAATTGGCTCTTGGCAATGCAAGAAGAACTTCAACAATTTGAAAGATGTCAAGTTTGGGAACTTGTTCCTACACCTAAAGGGACTTCAATAATTGGAACCAAATGGATATTTAAGAACAAACTAGATGAACATGGAACAATCACTCGAAATAAAGCAAGGCTTGTGGCTCAAGGATACAACCAACAAGAGGGAATAGACTATGAAGAAACATTCGCTCCAGTTGCAAGATTGGAATCTATTCGGATACTATTGGCATTTGCTTGCTATAAACAATTCAAACTACACCAGATGGATGTAAAAAGCGCATTTCTAAATGGGTACATCAATGAAGAAGTGTATGTAAAACAGCCACCTGGGTTTGAACATGAAAAGTATCCTCAACATGTGTATAAGCTCAAGAAAGCACTCTATGGACTCAAGCAAGCACCTAGAGCATGGTACGAAAGGTTAAGTAAATTTCTCACTTCCAATGGGTTCACAAGAGGTAAAATCGACTCTACACTATTTATTAAGCATGAAAAGAAAGATATCATTATTGTACAAATATATGTAGATGATATTATATTTGGTGCTACTAATAATATTCTTTGTGAGTGGTTTTCCAAATGTATGAACAAGGAATTTGATATGAGTCTAATGGGATAGCTCAACTATTTCTTGGGACTCCAAATCAAGCAAACTAAAGATGACATCTACAAACCAAGTACATTAAGGAGTTACTCAAAAGATTTGGTTTTGACAAATCAAATTCAAAAGCCACACCAATGAGCACAACAATCAAGCTTACGTCAGACGATACAGGTATCGATGTGGGGTAACAAAATATCGAGGTATGATAGGAAGCTTATTATACTTAAATGCATCAAGACCTGATATAATGTATAGTGTGTGTCTATGTGCTAGATTTCAAGCAAAACCAAAAGAATCACATTTAAATGCCGTTAAAAGGATATTTAAATATTTATGTGGTACTATCAACTTTGGCTTATTCTATCCATTATGTGAGGATTTTGATCTAATAGGTTTCTCAGATACAGACTATGCAGGATGTCAAATTGATAGAAAAAGCACTAGTGGTGCCTGTACATTTTTGGGTCAAAGTATGGTGTCTTGGCATAGTAAAAAGCAAACCTCGGTTGCTTTATCAACAACCGAGGGAGAATACCTAGCTGCAGGAAGTTGTTGTTCTCAAATACTCTGGATGCTACAAACTCTAATAGATTTTGATATGGTATGCAATAATGTACCTATTTACTGTGATAACACGAGCATAATAGACATATCTAAAAATCCAGTGTTGCATTCACGCACAAAACATATTGAAGTTAGACATTATTTTCTTAGGGATAATGTGGCTAAAGGATTAATTAAGTTAATTTTTATTCCCACTGAACATCAGTTAGCAGACATCTTTACTAAACCACTCAGTGAAGAAAGATTTTGCACCTTAAGGAGAGAACTTGGCATGTGCATGATATCGTAACTGCCTATATGTTGTTATCTGACAAACTGAATTAAAACAATATGCTGTGATACCTGCTAAAATTCATAAAATATATGCATACATGTTTTCTGATCGATAAAAGGGAAATTATGTGAATTGTTTTAGGCTCATAATTTTTAAATTATCTGCTCATCGGGAATACCGGGAGTCACACTCTACGTTCCTTAATTTTTGGAAACCGCGTTATTCACTCTCTCATTCTCGGTTATAACAAGGAAGGAGGCATGTTTCTCTTTCATACTTTACTAAAACCTTAAATCTCTTCATCTTCTTCAATACTCCAATATCAATCTCTCTCTGCCAAACAATGAAAACGAAGCAGATAAAGCGACCCAGAGATGAATCAGAATCAGATGATGATCGGCCTATATCCTTCATACAGAACAAAACCACCAAGGCATCCGATTCAAAGAAGCAGAGTTCTTCAAGGAATCCCGGAACCTCAGGGCCTTCATCATGAACCAGGAATGCAAAAGGGAAACAGAAAGTAAGTATCTCTTCTCCGATATCATTAGATGTGGAAATTATCTCTGAAGAAGATCCGGAATCAGTAGCCCCTCTTTCGTCTATCCCTTCATTATCTGCAAATTTTTTCCGTGGCAATAACTTCGAAGCACGATTCAAAACATCCATAGTGTCTAAATCGTTAGTATATGAAAAGTCTATAGATATGTTCTTCTATCAACATTCTGATTTGCAGACATTATTTGAATCTTGTGGTATCTCATCAATGGTCTCCCCACCCACTACAGCTTATCCCAACTTGGTCTAACAGTTTTACACAAACTTTGACCTCCAAAATGAAAAATGCACTACTTTGGTCAAAGGAAAAACGTTTCAGTTGACCCCTGTTATTCTAGGCAAGATTTTGTCAATCCCGTCTTCGGGTCCTTGCCCTTTTACACTAAAAGGGGCTTGCACTACACCATTGACCACTTTGGATCAACTGAAAAGTGTGAAAAATGACCCCACACTCACTGACATCAGCCTCCCCACAACTGTTGAAGTGTCTCCCATTGCCTCCGTCATTCATAAAATTCTTAGGTTTAATTTGCTTCCTAGAACTGGGGGTGGTGCAAATTTCACGTATCAGGATCTCATCCTGATATCTATGATCTTGAATGGCATGACTTTCAATTTTGCTCACATGATGCTTCTTCACATGGACAGTTGTGTGAAACAAACCAAAAAATGTCTGCCATATGGTGGATTTCTTACCACCGTGTTTCAATATTTTCACATATCACTCGAGGATGAAGCCTCCATTCAACTTACTGAATCTATAGATTCTGATAACCTGAAAAGCTCCCATCTAAGCCTGATTGATGGGACATTTGTTCGCACTCCTAAAGATCTCCCTCCTATTCCATCAGCTACTGTCACACCTCCTCCTCCTCAAACTTCTGAAATTCTTTCCTTATTACGCGAACTCAAAGAAGATGTGGTGGACATTAAACAGAGGCTTAGTATTCTGGAAAAAGGAAAGATCACAATGACCACTCCTGCTGCCTCCTCCCTATTTCGACACATTGAAGATGAGTTCATCGATCTTCAAGCTGGGTTTGCCTTGCAAACAAAAGCTATGGTGGAAGCTATGCAAAGAAAGATGAATCGAAATGCCTGTCAACTTAGCGAAGAACTGAAGTTTGTGAGCAATCAGATAGGTTAGCTAAGTGAATTTATGGCAGTTCAGACCAACGATATTCGGACCGAGTTTGGTCAACGTGTGCGAGCATCCAATGTACAAACATGGGTTCGGGCAAACTGGCTTGCTGAATTTAAAGATGACTTCTTCGATCTGCTTCTCCCTCCCTCCACTCATATTCCTAGACCCCCGTTGTTTGCAAATATGCTATTTGAAGAGGAACGTGCATATCGTCGTCAACATCGTCCATATTTCACTCAACGCGCTCAGCCTGCAGTCAACATCGAGGAGCTCCCTAAATTCTCTTAACTATGTTGTTATCACACAGACTTGAATTTTATGATGTCAGTCCTGTTTTGTCTTTACGTATCTGTTGGGTTTAAAACATTGCTATTATTCATTATTACTATGGTGTTACTATGGTTGTCTATGGTTTTACTTTTTGCATGATGACAAAAAGGGGGAGAATAATGCAGGGTTTGAGGGGGAGCAATTGCAATTAATCTTACTATCATAATCTTGTTTATGCTGATATGCATGGTTTTAGGGGGAGTAATTTTTTATTGTGTTGTCATCATCAAAAAGGGGGAGATTATTGACTTGGTCACACTCCATTCCTACGTTTTGATGGTGACTTTATTTTCTACTAACCACGCAGTCTCTAATATAGCATCCTGGATGGGAAAAACAGTCCTATATGTCAATACAGCAAGCTGTGAAGAAAACTGGATATACATGGCAAGTGGCAACCTGGTCTGAGGCTTATAACTGGCACCTAGCAGGCTGCATACCAAAACTGGATAACAGCCAAATCTATTCCTAAAGCTGTCATAGTTCAAATGTAAGATCTTTTGCTTGAATTAATAATTCAATCACGGCTCTTATAGGTTGCATAGACATAGGTGCACTATTCATATAGGGTAACTGCATATTCAAATAAAGTTTTTAAACCTGTTACCTTATCTGTTCAAAAGTTCCCATAGCTAGATGGATGATTTAAATCTAAACAGACGGACTGGGCATCACGTTAATTATGTCTATAATTGACTGAATATATGGGTAAGCAATCGGTAAGTATAAAGATTATTACCTTAATTAAATGTGACGTTAATCTATTCATGGTAATAAGCAAATCATGAGGATCTTAATTCTTGCCATATCCATATCCTGTTAATCAGCGAATAAACCAAACATAAAAAGAGTTAATTGATTACAGATTTGATGGGTTTGGTGGTTAACAATAAAACTCGCTGAAATCAAGTTTCTGACTGGGGATTAAGATATTTCGAAAAACAGTGGTCTGTGTATAAATATAATATACCATCTAAAGAAGAAAGACAGAGAAAAAAATACAAAGCTATCAAACGCATTCTCACTGAAGATGTTCTCGTTTGGTTTAATTTATCACTGTTCATCTTTCTGAAACCAAGCTTCCTGTTCGTATAACAAGTATTGTTGTGCTGACTATTTCAACAAGTTGTTTTTGTGAAGCAGGCGTAAATCGTTCACATATTACCGGTGATATTTAACTTGTTTAAATTGATCATAGCATTTAGATTGAACCTTGCATTGAATTATTATTCTTGCTATTGATCATAGGAACTGTTGTTTTGTGTCATTGCTAATATTATCCTGTTTAATCTGTTTTGAGTACAATTAAGTTCAAGGTAAGCTTAGGAGCTTGGTGAGTACAATTACTCAAGGTGTGCAAAGTGTGGCACAAGGAAGCATAAGTGCTTGAGAGGAATTGTCCTCAAATTGTGAAGTTGAATTGTATAAGGGCTTGTGTAAGTCAGAATTAATTTATCAAAGGAGTCTCCAATACCAATTGGTATTGGACGTGGAGTAGGTCACTAGAATAGAGGTTAGGGACCGAACCACGTAAATACGTATTGCTCGGTATAATCTGTGTTCTGAACACTACAATCAATTCTAGCATTTTACACTTGTAATACAGTTAGCTGTTTATAAACCCAGTTAATTAAAACCTTAATACAATTGACTATTTTCATATCCAGCAGACTAATTTTTCAATTCAGTAAACTGTTAACTTAATACAGCAGACTGTTTGAGAAACTATTTTATCATTTCACGAAAATTGGACATCGTTTAACTCACACACTTATTCAACCCCCCTTCTAAGTGTGCCTACGTATATTTCAATGATGTGCAACAGTTACAGTGTCAATTATCAGATCAATAATGCAAATACTACGTAATAACCAATTTATCAGTTCAATAATATAAACGCCGCACAATACCTTGTGCTACTGTAGAATACCGCGTGCTACAGTAAAATACCATAAATTACCGTATGCTACTATTCTGTTATCCCCGGTATTTTAACAGTTAAAAGTGATAACACCGTTGACTATTTTTTTTAAAAAGGTTACTTCTATCGTTTTCTATATCCGACAAATATTCCGTTGTGGGGTCGACCAATGATTAGTTATTTTGGCGCCGTCGTACGGCCCGAATATTTCCCGACAAAACGAATATTCCCCGACCAAACGAATATTATCCGACAAAATAAAATTTTCACATAACCTCCTTAACTTTTAACTTTATCAATTTAACCACTTACTGTTTTAGGAAAAAATATATATGAAGAGAAATTAAATTTTGTATTTCATAAAATTCGGGGTCTTACAACCTCCCCTCCTTATGAAATTTCGTCTCCGAAATTGACGTACCTGGCATATCGAAGAGGTAAGGATACTTAGATTTCATCTCAGATTCTAGCTCCCAAGTCATTTCCTCAGTATCTTGGTTCCTTCATAAAACCTTAACTTGAGGTATAACTTTTGAGCGTAGGATCTGTTCCTTCTTATCTAGGATCTTAATAGGTACCTCCTTGTACGTTAAATCCTCTGCTATAACGTCCGGTTCTAACTCAACGACATGGTTTGGGTCCTTCACATATTTACGTAACATAGATATGTGAAAAACATTATGGATGTGAGACATACTTGGTGGTAGGGCTAGTCTGTAGGCTACAGTTCCTACTCCATCGAGGATTTCAAATGGGCCAATAAATCGAGGGTTGAGCTTTCCTCTCTTTTCAAATCTCGTAACTCCTTTCCATGGAGAAACACGTAAGAATACATGATCTCCGACGTTGAATCTCTCATATCTTCGATGAAGATTAGCATAACTCTTTTGTCGTTCTTGCGCGATCTGTATTCGTTGTCGGATCATTTGGATCTTTTCTGTTGTCAAGCGTACCAACTCGGGTCCCAACAATTTTTCTTCTCCTACCTCATTCCAACATACTGGAGAGCGACACTTGCGTCCATATAAAGCCTCGAATGGAGCCATGCTTATACTTGCTTGGTAACTGTTGTTGTAGGAAAATTCAACCAATGGCAAGTACTTATCCCAACTTCCTTTGAAGTCTAGTACGCAAAGTATCAAAAGATCTTCGAGGGTCTGGATCGTCCTTTCCGATTGTCTGTCCGTTTGAGGATGGTATGCAGAACTGAATCGTAGCTCAGTGCCCATAGCTTTTTGTAGACTGATCCAAAAGCATGAAGTGAATCTAGGATCTCGATCAGAAACTATGAAAACTGGCATACCATGCAATCTCACAATCTCATTTATGTAGATACCGGCAAGACGTTCAAGTGAAAAGTTTTCTCGTATAGGCAAGAAATGAGCGGATTTGGTCAATGTATCTACGATCACCCAAATTGCATCTAAGCCTTGAGAAACTTTGGGAAGACCTGTTACGAAGTCCATATTGATGTGTTACCACTTCCATTCGGGAACTTCAAGAGGTTGTAATGAACCTTTAGGTACTTGATGTTCTGCCTTGACACGTTGACAAGTTAGGCACCTTGAGATAAACTCTGCAATCTCCCTTTTTCATATTGTTCCACCAAAATGTATGTCGAAGATCTCGATACATCTTGGTACCTTCTGGGTAGATTGCAAACGGCGTGTTGTGTGCCTCCATCATGATTTTATGCTTTAATTTAGGATCGTTAGGAACACAGAGTCGAGAGTTGACTCGAAGTATTACTTTCTCGTCGATTCTTGCTTCGAGAATGGCACCTTCTTGTACTTTCTTCATCATGTTCATAGTTACGGATCGGTAGCTTGAGCAGCTTTAATTTTATTGATTAAAGTCGGTTCTACTCGCATGTGAGCAATCTTCGAGTGGGTCCCTGGTGTCTTTAGCTCTATCTCCATCTTTTGCAAGTCGTACAAAATACGCTTTTGTGTTGTTAGCAGTGTACTTGTACTCGCATAAGATCTTCTGCTCAAAGCGTTAGCTACAACGTTCACCTTTCCCGAGTGATACTGGATTATGTGGTTGTAATCCTTTAACAGCTCAAGCCAACATCGTTATCGCATGTTAAGTTCCTTCTGGGTGAAGAAATACTTGAGACTTTTATGATCCGTATAGATATCCACTTTATCTCCGTACAAGTAGTGTCTCCAGATCTTCAATGCGAAAATGACTGCTGCCAACTCTAGATCATGAGTAGGATAATTTTTCTCATAATCTTTGAGTTGCTGAGAGGCATAGGCTATAACCTTTCCATGTTGCATAAGGACACAGCCTAGACCTTTACCTGAAGCATCGCTATATATAACGAATTCTCCTGATCCTGATGGTATGGTCAGAACAGGAGCTGAAACAAGTCTCCTCTTGAGTTCTTGAAAACTCTTCTTGCATTCTTCGTTCCATACGAATTTTGTACTTTTTCGAGTAAGCTGAGTTAATGGAGTGGCGATTCGAGAAAATTCTTCTACGAATCTCTGATAATAATCAGCTAGGCCCAGAAAACTTCTGTAACGCCCCGAAATCCCTACCTTCCTTAATTATCCGATTATCTCTGGATAATATAATCATTAACTTTAAAACCATGTTAACAGGGATCTCGTGCGTTAAACTTAAACCTTTAATCCTATATTATCTTTATTTGACCATAGTGTAGTCCATTTTTTTTATAACTTATTTAACTTACATTTCTTACCTGTCTCAGGATCGCAACGTTCATTTTACTATTCATTAAACTTAGGTCAAACATTGATAATTTGTGACCTAGTCTATTTCACTTCGTAATCATATATATTATTATAATTTAACATGTCCCGTAAATGAAATTTTGCCCTTTGCCCTGAACTATTTATACATATGGCCTTGTTTACTTGTACCTGTTATGTACCTGCTCCTGATAACACACAATCATTCATCATATCTATACAATATATTATCATGTCTGCTAATAACTAATTCATACATATGAGTTTATTACATTTAAAACTCAACTAATTACAATATATCATGAATATACCATCATTACAACTTTTCCTCCATGTTACATACATACAATCTAATCACTATGGATTTACAATCATATCAATTTCTATTACTAGCATGGTTTAACATTTATAACCTGACCCTTATATAACTTTTATAAATAACAAATCTTTTCACGTTTGTCAATGCATTCGCCACGCTTTACCTTAGCTACACCGAAATCTCCGGTCTTTATGTACCTTACCTGAAATGTTAGTACATAGCAAGAATGTGCATAAAGCTCAGCAAGTTAATCAGCTAACACCTTTCATGCTATCGATTTAATATATGCGTCATGCATCCTTTATCTTATCATACAATGCTTAATGTCACATAAGTCATGTAGCAAATAAATCACATAGTTGCACATAGGCACATTTCGACTCATTCCTATCACATAGTTCACGTAGAATATCTATTACACTTAGATCTGAAGAACTTCCCTGGTCTGCATTATTTTACTTAACCTTTACTTTCTTTCATACTTTCATAGCCGTCTTGTCGGCTTGCTCATTTCGAGTGCTATCTATAAACATACAACCTATATTCATTATTATAGGATCAAAAACTTTGCATAGTTGATAAACTTAATTCATAAACATTAGACCATTCGTCTCTAATTATTTCACATGTGATGTATTATACCTTATGTAGGTTAATAATACATCCTAGCTTGCTTCCGACCTTTTTCATAACTTATAACACACTTTGGCTTACCTTTAGGCATGTTACAATATGTCATTTATCATTTCATTATACCTTAACATCCTTTATGTTGGTCATTCTTTATATATTTAGGGCTTACATAACTTATCCTTATCATTTTATATCAAAACATAGCTTTTCGGACATTAAAATTTATTTTCTGCTACAGTACATCGCGCGCCGGCGCCAAGTTTCTTCTTCCAGACTTCGCTGGCCGCGAAAAGCTCTCGGCCATGAATAGTGACACTACGCCCCGACGCAGTGTCTAGGCTTAATGACTGGGCCCCGGCGCAGTCCTGGTTCAGCAGACTTTCTGATTTTTGACCTTGCTTTGCTGATTTTTAACTTCTTAACCACAAATCCAACTAAGACCAAATTTGGTATAGTTCTAGACCTTGCTACATAATATTTTAATAAATTTTCCTTTGCCTTATTTGGCTTCTTTAAAACATAGCTATGCTAGCCCGTAGGAGGCCTGGTCAGCTTGTTTCCAGACTTAGAAATTTTTTTAGAATTTTCAAAAACTCAACCTTTGCAACTTGGTTATTTTTAGCCATTTGCTTCCAAATTTTGTTTCAACACTTGACATAGCTCACATAACCTATATGTGACATGTCCAAACTTTCAAAACCTTAAAACTTCGCACGAGGCGACTTTTGTCCGTAAAAATCCATTTCGAATCGAAACAATCGCTTTCGATTGTTCGAATTGCCTTTTCGCCAAATTTCAATCCGTTGATTACCAAATCAACCTAGACACGTGTAATAACTTAAAACTAAGCCATTTGGCTTCATTTCACCTTTAAATTCTCAAAATTGCCAAAAATCACACTTTGACGGCATTTTTGCTAAATTTTTAATTTCTAAGACTTAACTCAACTTGACCTCTTAAATTCAACACACCATATAAGCTATCACATACACAATTTACAACTTGGTGTGCATGTGTGACTTCTACACGCACCTTCCAAAACACTTTACAGATTACGAATTGGTTTACACACAAAATATAGTGTCGACGCCGGGATTTTCGTCGTTTCGTTTTTTAATAATTAAAAGCCCTTTTCAATTTTAGCCTTTTGAATTAAATGTGATTTTGAAAAGGGTCGGCTTAATGTCGACGGGTTTTGAAAGATCGATTTCTTTATGAGCCAGTTGACCAGAGTCGCCAATTGGTATATTTGAAAATGGATGTACCAACTCATCCGAATTTTGTTTTCGTAATCACTGGCTCATATGTGACTCCGAATTAAATGGTCCGCAAACCGAGATTCATAGAGTTCAGGGGCTTGCTTAAGCGAGGGGAAGGTGTTAGGCACCCCCTGACTTCCGTGAAACACGGTTACCGCAATCTCGATGTTTTTCCTATTCTTTTAAAATCCTAAAAATGTGTGTGTGTGTGTGTGTGCGCGTGTGCCTAAATGAATGTCGTTGGAATGCTTTACTTTGAAAATGCTTCAGAACCCTATGCACGAAGGATTTTACTTAATCGAAAAGTTCATTTTTATTGCTTTTTTGTTTCGATAATAAAACCGATGATATTTTGTAAAACATATTTTCAAACCCTTCGTCAAATAGGAATAGAGCTCATCCGACACTTACAATTTTATTTAGCCTACGAACGATCTAATATCCTAATTTACTTGATTTTATGAAAAGCTTTATCATTTATTCCAAAATCATTTTCTCGCGTTAAAAGGAAAATCAAGCATTTAAAATAGCGTTGAGGCTATTCACGGGCATGTGAGCCATCTAAATAACCCCAAACGCCCACAATCGAATGTTTCATTATTGCGGGGCCTTAAACCCGATTTTCGATCCGACATCGCTTTAAGGCCCGAAAATTACACATTTATAATACAAATGCATCGCTATCGCTACATACGTAAAAGCTAGAAAATAAACTAAAAGGATATCATCGGGAGGTTAGGAGGAGATTCCATCCGCAATAAATCCTTTCTAACCGTCCATAATCCATAGATCCCAAAACAAATATCGACTACATTGGGTCTAACTTCCAAATACACTAAATCAAACTATTTAAATAGCAATGCACCAAATATTTTCGGATCCACAGTAGATCCACCCAACAAATGCACAAATAAATGAATATTTACCGATTAAACTACTAAAGCAAGGTAAAAGACTAAATCTAATAAAACTACAAAATATGCACCACCACTAAGAGAGATTGAAATCTTTGCCTTGATATTGATGGAAATCACACGCTAGCACTCAAATCGGATGTAGGATACAATGTAGGGAGTAAAGGTTGAACAAAATGAGACAAATCCTCACATTTTTTGGCAAAACCCGAAGGTTTCTCTCTCTATTTCTGCCATTTTTCTCTCTCTAAAACCTTCAAAAACTCTCCTCCCTCGCTCTCGGACGCAACAATGGCGATGTATAGCTGATCTGCAGGCAGCCGCAGGTGCATCTGCGGCTAGCCGCAGATGCCTCTGCGGCTGCCTGCTGCGGCCGTCTGAGCCGCCGCTTCGGCTGCCGTGCTCGAGCTGCGCACTGTCCCGTTTGTCGGTGGCCGCAGGTGCATCCGCGGCTGTCCGGTTTGCTTTTCTCGATTTTCGTGCCACGCGGTCTTAAATCGCCAATTTCTGCTGTATTATTTTGGAAGGCTGTTTCTTGATACATAAATTGTTCTTTGTGCTTGGCTTTCAGGGAGCGAGACCCCCGAACATCGTAAGCGTAGTGGCCATTAGTCGCCCTTTGTGATCAACTCTGGTTTTTCTGGATCAAATGTTTGCCTTGCCTCAAGTGACCGGATGCTCATTGTCTGTTGTGGCGGCTTTGACCGTAAATCGCTGGGGTGGCTTTGTGTTGGGGTCCACCTTCCTTTTCGCATGTCGGGTCAAATGACGATTTTGCCCTCCTATCAGGGTTAGTGAAAAAGTGCAAAATTTGGGTGTCTACAGCTGCCGCTCTTTATCATGTCTATGGAATGAGATATGAAATGGACATGATAAATAAGTAGGCCGTACATGAAAATGCCAAATATATATATTTAACGATGCCACACATACGTTTAAGATGATTCGATGTCACATTCAATATGTTTCATGTAGAGGTTATTTTCAAAGTTACAAATGAACACTGCCTGGGTCTCGTCTCCGGCGGGTCATTTTGGAAGGTCAGGTGTTGTTTCTGACGGATTATTTTTGAATGGGTCAGGTATTGTTTCTGACGGATTATTTTTGAAGGGGTCAGGTATTGTTTCTGACGGGTCATTTTTTGAATCGGTCAGGTATTATTTCTGACGGATTGTTTGAAGGGGTCAGGTATTGTTTCTGACGGATTGTTTGAAGGGGTCAGGTATTGTTTCTGACGGGTCATTTTTTGAATCGGTCAGGTATTGTTTCTAACGGATCGGTCAGGTATTGTTTCTGACGGGTTGTTTGAATGGGTCAGGTATTGTTTCTGACGGATCATTTTTTGAACGGGTCAGGTATTGTTTCTGACGGTTGTTTGAATGGGTCAGGTATTGTTTCTGACGGGTTGTTTGAATGGGTCAGGTATTGTTTCTGACGGATCATTTTTTGAATCGGTCAGGTATTGTTTCTGATGGTTGTTTGAATGGGTCAGGTATTGTTTCTGATGGATCATTTTTTGAACGGGTCAGGTATTGTTTCTGACTGTTGTTTGAATGGGTCAGGTATTGTTTCTGACGGGTTGTTTGAATGGGTCAGGTATTGTTTCTGACGGATCATTTTTTGAATCGGTCAGGTATTGTTTCTAACGGATCATTTTTGGATGGGTCAGGTATTGTTTCTGACGGGTCGATTTTTGAATCGGTCAGGTATTGTTTCTGACGGATCATTTTTGGACGGTCAGGAATTTTTACTGACGGGTCATGCTTGGATGGTCATGTATTTTCACTGACGGGTCATGCTTGGACGGTCAAGGGTTTTCACTGACGGGTCATTTTTGTAATTGCCGGGTCTCGTCTCCGGAATCGCTGTGTATTGTCCCAAATGGACTCGCATCGTATTGTACACAATAATTCTTGAGGAAATTTAAAAGGAAAGCGTACCTGATTAGTTTTTGGGGCCTCCTTGGGATTCGTCCTCGTAAATCGCTTTTGCCAGCCACTTCTTTTGGTTTGACTTGTCATTCTTGGGTTTCGTCCTCGTAGATCGCTCTTGACAGTCATTACTTTAGACCTGTCATCCTTGTCGAGTAGCTGAGGGTGCTTCAGACAGTCATTTTGTAATTCCTTGATATTCCATAGATTCTGGGCGCATCGGATCGTGGAAGTTTCCCGCTGCCATGTCTTTCCGATAAATGGCACCGGTACTCGTGACGCCGACAGTATCGTACCTGTGATTTTCTTTTCATGTGCATTTTATATACATGGAGCACAGATGTTATGCATGGACCAATGGATATGCTTGGAAGGAAATGACCCATGTTTAGTCAAATGATACAATTTTCACGTGTTGCTCTTTTTGACTACTTAGCTGTGCCATGCCTTATTTGGGAGTATAATTTCTGGACTTCAAGGCTGGTTCGTTGAATCGCATGCCCCTGATCGTTTCTCTGTTGGGGAATTGTATTTGTCGTTTTTGAATGCCCAATTTACTTATCCAGGACTCCTCATCCTGGTCACAGATCGTCACGTCTTTGAATTTGGGGTTCAGGGATTTCCTCTTATGCTAGAGGATTATGCCTAGATTCTGGGTTGATATCTAGGTGATCCCCTGGTCCGTTGGTCGTATGCTTTGATAGCTCTTGACTTTCATCTGATTGGGGCAGTCCATTTGGCCTCTTTTTTTTCCAATGACCGACGACCATATTGCCCTTCCTCGCCTTTTAATCGATCAGCTCTGACGTCAGGAATTATATCGCTCTTGCATATGCTCGCCTGAGTATCAAGGTAATGTCAGCATGCATCAGGCTGAGTTCGTCAAAATCCACTGATGGTCGTGGGGGAAGGTTCGTTGATGAGGAGACTGATATAGACCGGTGCTCCTTTCATTTCCATGATCTTTAAGATGCCCCAACCTTTACTCATGTTCTTGTCGAGGATTCGTATGGGAAGTCATTTCGTTGGTCATGCCGAGTTACCCACATCGATTCATATCCTGCACAAGTAACAAACGCTAAATGCTCGACCGTTCGGGTCGGCGGGGTTAAGTCCGATATAAGAATTGCTAAAATCTTGACAGTAAGGCATATAAAAATGGAAAGCTCATGATTTTGAAATTTAACTCGTGTCGTGGTGTTTGTGTCTTATCGTTAAAGAAACTTGATATCGAGATAAATCTCTTTTGTTCGTGACTCGTGAGTGTATTAACTTGACATTGAATGAATTGTGAATGTATTAAGTCACTCTCGATTTCACTTTTTCACTTTTTTTTTCTCTTTTTTGTTTTTTTTGTTTTTTCATTTGACGAGTTATGAAATCGTAATAAAACATTTAAGCATTCATGGTCAATATACGTATTCATGGTCAATATACGTGAGTATGATTAAATTCAAAAACTACCTTCCTTTATCAAAGGTATTCCGTCTTCATTCTCGCTTTCGTTATTCAAAGAATTAACGTCATATGGCAAGTGCACTGTGCGATGCATCCTTCAATTAGGGGCCTCTTTTCCATGACTTTAGATGAGCTTTTTGTCCTCTGGTCGAACATTTTTTTCTTTTTCTTTTTTTCGACTCCGCATTTCCCTTTTCGTGTCCACTTAACTTGTCTCGTTTTCTTAGGCTATTCAGAGTTACCCATTTAACGAGTTTTGAACCAATGATTCCCAAACCAGGCGGCTTTAGGGCATTAGGTGTAAAGACACCCCTTCGAATTTACTTGCTCGAGTAACAAAGGCCACGCTTCGATACAAGTTAGGTGGTTTACCACATTTATTCCTTGTATAACGATGTGCAAGATTCATTTTCTTAGGCTTGAGCTACCCATGTAGCGAGCGTTTGGCCGACGACTCCCAAATTAGATGACTTTAGGGCGTCCGGTGTAGAGACACCTTTCAGGCTTAATTACTCGAATAACCCGTGCCACGATTCGAGTCTGCTCAGGTCTCTGCAGCTGTAATGCTCGTTTTCTTAGGCTCTGAGTTACCCATCTAACGAGTGTTGGGCCAGCGACTCCCAAATCAGACGACTTTAGGGCGCCAGGTGTGAAGACACCCCTCAGGCTTAATTACTCGAATAACTCAGGCCACGATTCGAGGCATTTTATTTACTCTCCGACTCTACATCAACTGTCATCATTATCGTCATCGCTTTATACCCCACATCTGAAAGTTGGCGCAAACGCAAAGTGCAGACTTGCCTATGAGGTGGATTCTGCTTCGAACAACACTTCGAAATCAGGTCTTTGTTGAACAGTTTTAATCATCTAATCATACTCACGAGTCTGTTCCACGGATGCTTGTCAGAATTAATTCGATTCCTAACAAGTCAAATAAAATTTTCTCTTTCCAAAAGTAATGTTAGAGTTAAACTATGTGCAGTCTTAATATATGTACAGGGAGACTGGAAACAAATAAAAAGATGGAAGAAGTTGTACCTTACCTGCGGGTTATCGTATTCTGAAAAGACTTTGATTGGAAGAGACCAATTGATCGTACAGCTCTGATGATTATGTTGTAGGTTGACGAGATCGCACCATAGATGTCGAATCATGCACTATCCTGCCATGGATGATTGATGAATGCCCCAGTGCCGAGTCGTCATCGCTTTCGAAACTGCCCCAACTTTGATTGTCATCAAGGTCATTGCTTCGTGGTGTCTTTGACAGGTGGGCTGATGAAATGCTGGGAACCCAAGAATCCTTTGCTTTTGATCAGGTAGGAAGTGCACTCCGATGGGTTGACAAGAGAACAGGTTGTCTGAGTCATTGATCGTTTAATTGTAACACTATCGAAGGGTTTTATAGATTTTTGCAAGGATTAAACCGCGCCAAAGTGGCTGCCTACATACTCCTATAAGAAGAGGAGATCAGGTCTTACGTAGTTCAGACTCTCCATAGCACACAAGATTGCTTGTTTTTGTTTTTGCTTTGCTTTTTTTTTCTTTTTTTTCTTTTTTTTTTTACAAGAAACCATAACATAATAATGCATAGAAAAATAGAACAAGACACAACACCAAGCAGCCAAGATTGTCCCCACCCTTTTTGGGCCTCGCAATCATATTCTTTGAATTTACCATTTCATGGTTCGCTGAGGCTTGACAATTCGTTCATCAGTGTCCAGATTCCCCATTGCGGTGATCTAAATGTCGTTTGCCGTTTTTAGTTCTCCTCTTTCAATAAGGTTTTGGATTTTGTGTCGCAACGCCCAGCACTCTTCAGTATCATGCCCTGGTGAGTTGGAATGATAGAGGCATATTTGTGTAGGATTGTATCTTTTAGACTTGGGGTCTGTTGGTGGAAGCAACTCCGTAATCTTTCCCCGACTGATCAGAAGATGCAATATTTCCGCCTTTGATTTGCTTAAAGGGGTGAACTTTCGATCTCTTGGGAATGCCGCTTGATCTTTCCCTTTTGAGGGTTCACACTCGTCCGAGCGGTTATCAAGGCTCCACTGGTAGGATCGTCTAGCATCTTTATTATTTTTATTTCCATGCCCTTTCAGTCTGCTTTGATCTTTTTGAGTCAGCTGGTTTTCCTGGGAAGGATCCTGGTTTGAAATCTGTTTGTCCTCTTCTTCCTTTTGGTCTCTCAGTAAGTGGGTGAAGAGTTGCCTCGTAAGATTATGTTGGTGTACCACCAGGTCTGCTAATTGTCTCATTTGATGCCTGACCAACTTCAATTCTTGCTTAATGACCTCAACCTTCTCCAGACATTCCCATCCAAGGACATTTGTTTCGCTCATTTGGGGGTATTCTTCGATCTTTCGTATGTATTTGCGATTGGGGTCCACCCCGATATTTTCTGATCCAATCATGCTTACCTCATCTGTTTTGCATTGTGGCCGATGGCTGGCATTAACATCTGGTCGTTTAACTACAATGTCCCCCCTATCGATCAAGTTCTGTATCTTATGTTTCAACGCCCAGCATTCCTGAGTGTCATGCCCCGGGGTCCCGGAATGATAGTCACATTTCTTGTTTGGGTCGTACTTCCTCCCCTTTGGGTCAGTCGGTGGTGCCAGCTCCGTAATCCTCTTTTGGGTGATTAACACGGCAAAAATTTGCTCTAATGGATCTCCCAACGGAGTGAATTCCCTATCTCGGGCATTTTCAAATCTCCTCCGCCCCTCAAATCTTTGATTGGTGAAAGTTGGCTGTCGATGGGGTATATTCCTTTGCATGCCAACAGGAGGGCTACTCTCTACTTTCCCAGACAGCCCTTGTAAGACTAGGGATACCTCCTCCTCTTTTTGCTTCTGTGTTCTACGGGAAGAACTGCCATAGTTTCCATTCTGGATTTGCTCAGCAACAGCTTCAAGAGCGGTGAAGTCTCGGATCTTTCCTGACTTTAACCCCATTTCTGCCATTTCCCCGTGTTTGATCATCTCCGCAAAAGGCTTCCCTATCCCAGCTATCACCCTTTCATAGTAAGGGGCCTCTTGGATATCAATGAATGTCATAACCATCTGCGCCTCATTCATGGGTGGGTTTACTTAGGCCGCCATCCTCCTCCACCGTTGAGCGTAGTCTCTGAAGGATTCATTGGTCTGCTTCCTGATCTTTGTCATCTGGTATCTGTCCGGGGCCATTTGGGACTGAAAGCTGTATTGCGTCAAGAAGGTGTGGGCCAGCTCCTCCCAATTGTGGATCTTAGCATTATCCAGCCTCGCATACTAGGTCCTAGCCTCCCCTATCAGACTTTTTTGGAATAACTGCATTCTCAGCGACTCGTCCTCAGCATATGCCCTAGTTCTCCAATGTAGACTTTCATATGCATGTAAGGATCCCCCGACCCGTTATACTTTTCAAATTCGGGGATTTTGAACTTCTCGGGATATCTGGCTCCCGGAAAAATGCATAAGTTGGAGTAGTTGACACTGCCATACAACCCGATCCCCTTCATAGTTTTGATGGCCTCATCCATCAGCTTAATTTTCTTGCCGACACTGCTGGCAACCTCATCTTCTGGGATGATAATAACTTGCTTCTGCGGTTCAACCTTCGGAGTTTCTGGGGTCAGCCCGTTCCCTTGAGATGATGGCCCCGGCGGGTCCTCGAGTTGTGGCCCTGATTTTAGCTTAAAATGTTCTTTGATCAACATGGTCAACTCCGTCATTTGATTTCTCACAACATCGAATTCTTCCCGAGATATGGGAGCTGGGTTAGGATTGGGGTTCTCAGTCATTTCGACTGTTGACTCTCTGGCTTTCTTGGATCGGAGATGAGTTTGGGGCGCAATCCTACAAATAAAACACGCCAAGGTTTAGTTCCGGGAAACGACACTGCCAGATGCATGCTAAAGCAATATTTTTTTGCGTTTTTGGGTTTTGTAATCTTTTCCTGCAAAACATGGTCAGTATCCCTTTATTTTAACCAAGGTATGACATTGTGCAGTTATGATGCTCTCCAAGCTGTCCCTGTAAAACAGAGGTTAGTATTTTTATTTTGACAAAGTGGGAGGCACAAAATGTTTGACTAAGCATGATGTCATGTGCGTAAAACGTAAAAGGGTATGAAGAGACTTCCACGCGTTTGGGTTTATCTGAGGCTGACCTACCCTAAGTTACTCTCGCGGGCTTTTCGGCATGAAGGTTCCCAGGTCTTCGCAACATACTAGACGGGAATAAATCCGATCTTTCAATTGGATTGGATCTGAGTGGATGCTTTTCCTGAGCCTCGCCGGGGAGCGCCCCTTTGAGTCCAGTAATCCACATCCGACGGGTTTGCCTCAGGAGGAGGAACTGCTCAACATACATTTAACATACATTCATCGTACCTCACCACATGCATATGATTTACAATAAAATAAAGCATTGAAAAGAACGCAAACACAACACTCGCATATTTTTTCATTCACACACAAAAGGTAGATTAACGCAAGTAATGCACACACACACACACACACACACACACACACACACACACACACACACATTTTTTAGATTTTTAAAGGATAGAAAAACATCAAGATTTTAAACGTGGCTTAAGCCCTCTACTGTCCCCAGCGGAGTCGCCAGCTGTCGACGCCGGGATTTTCGTCGTTTGGTTTTTTAATAATTAAAAGCCCTTTCCAATTTTAGCCTTTTGAATTAAATGTGATTTTGAAAAGGGTCGGCTTAATGTCGACGGGTTTTGAAAGATCGATTTCTTTATGAGCCAGTTGACCAGAGTCGCCAGTTGATATATTTGAAAATGGATGTACCAACTCATCCGAATTTTGTTTTCGTAATCGCTGGCTCATATGTGACTCCGAATTAAATGGTCCGCAAACCGAGATTCATAGAGTTCGGGGGCTTGCTTAAGCGAGGGGAAGGTGTTAGGCACCCCCGACTTCCGTGAAACACGGTTACCGCAATCTCGATGTTTTTCCTATCCTTTTAAAATCCTAAAAATGTGTGTGTGCGTGTGTGTGTGTGTGCGCGCGTGTGCCTAAATGAATGTCGTTGGAATGCTTTACTTTGAAAATGCTTCAGAATCTCGTTAACCCTATGCACGAAGGATTTTACTTAATCGAAAAGTTCATTTTTATTGCTTTTTTGTTTCGATAATAAAACCGATGATATTTTGTAAAACATATTTTCAAACCCTTCGTCAAATAGGAATAGAGCTCATCCGACACTTACAATTTTATTTAGCCTACGAACGATCTAATATCCTAATTTACTTGATTTTATGAAAAGCTTTATCATTTATTCCAAAATCATTTTCTCGTGTTAAAAGGAAAATCAAGCATTTAAAATAGCGTTGAGGGTATTCACGGGCATGTGAGCCATCTAAATAACCCCAAACGCCCACAATCGCACGTTTCATTATTACGGGGCCTTAAACCCGATTTTCGATCTGACATCGCTTTAAGGCCCGAAAATTACACATTTATAATACAAATGCATCGCCATCGCTACATACGTAAAAGCTAGAAAATAAACTAAAAGGATATCATCGGGAGGTTAGGAGGAGATTCCATTCGCAATAAATCCTCTCTAACCGTCCCTAATCCATAGATCCCAAAACAAATATCGACTACATTGGGTCTAACTTCCAAATACACTAAATCAAACTATTTAAATAGCAATGCACCAAATATTTTCGGATCCACAGTAGATCCACCCAATAAATGCACAAATAAATGAATATTTTTCGATTAAACTACTAAAGCAAGATAAAAGATTAAATCTAATAAAACTACAAAATATGCACCACCACTAAGAGAGATAGAAATCTTTGCCTTGATATTGATGGAAATCACACGCTAGCACTCAAATTGGATGTAGGATACAATGTAGGGAGTAAAGGTTGAACAAAATGAGACAAATCCTCACATTTTTTGGCAAAACCCGAAGGTTTCTCTCTCTATTTCCGCCATTTTTCTCTCTCTAAAACCTTCAAAAACTCTCATCCCTCGCTCTCGGACGCAACAATGGCGATGTATAGCTGATCTGCAGGCAGTTGCAGGTGCATCTGCGGCTGGCCGCAGATGCCTCTGCGACTGCCTGCTGCGGCCGTCTGAGCCGCTGCCTCGGCTGCCGTGTGCCGTCCTCGAGCCGCACACTGTCCCGTTTGTTGGTGGCCGCAGGTGCATCCGCGGCTGTCCGGTTTGCTTTTCTCGATTTCCGTGCCACGCGATATTAAATCGCCAATTTCTGCTGTATTATTTTGGAAGGCTGTTTCTGGATCAAATGTTTGCCTTGCCTAAAGTGACCGGATGCTCGTTGTCCGTTGTGGCGGCTTTGACCGTAAATCGCTGGGGTGGCTTTGTGTTGGGGTCCATCTTCCTTTTCGCATGTCTGGTCAAATGACGATTTTGCCCTCCTGTCAGGGTTAGTGAAAAAGTGCAAAATTTGGGTGTCTACATATATCATAGTATTTAAACTTCTCTTAACAAAACATGCTTCTTAATCTTTAAAACATCTTTAAACTTATCTAGCATACAAATATGCATACATCTCACATAATCAACACCCTTATTTAGGGTTTCAACAAAACCATTAACATATACACATGATTCTCCCTAGATCATGGTTTCTAGCTTTAAGAATATACACAAATAGTGCACCACCTTTGGTTCTAACAAACTTAAGCTTAGGGTTCCATGATTACTTAACCATATAGCATGTAACTCACACAATTCACATAATCAAGCCATGTATTTTAAAGATACATGCATGGGCATCCTTATTCTTACATTTAAACCCATAAACTTCAAAGTTTAACACAAGAACATGTTTATACCTTGCTTGATGACCAACTTCTTGACATGGATAGTTTCCTCATGTCATGCTCTTCCTCTTTTCTTCATGGTTCTTGATCATATAAGCACCCTAGCTTCATGGTTTCAAGCTTTTACACAAAGCTTCCATGGCTTCCTTCTTCTTTTCTCTCTTAAGCTATCTCTCTCTCTCTCTCTCTCGTATGGCTCAAATTTTTCTAGCAAAATGAAGATAAAAATTATCTTGCTAGCTTAAATAAAGCTTAACCCAAGATGGTTTAAGTTGACTTAACTATAACTAACATTAACCAAGGGCATTTTGGTCATTTCCCATGATAAATAAGGGACGTTCTTGTCATTTCGCCACTTGGGACACATAAGTCATTATCCAATTTGTCAAAGGTATTTTGGTCATTTTACCCTTTAGGACACAATGGTCATTATCCAATTTGTTGAGGGCATCTTGGTAATTTGTCATGATTGCTAGATTTTCCATTTTCTAGCCATTTTTCTTCTTTTGCACCACTTTCATACTTTCCTTCCATCAATTCATTTTATGCTCATTGAGATTGGTTCTTCCTCCAATCGACCGACTAGGTCACTCGCTTTCCGTCATACTACGTTCTCCTAGACTAATTTTACGACTCAAATAGCCATTTAATCGCGAATCGATTACCTAATCTTCTTTTTAACCATAAATACAATTCTTATTTACTACGAACCTTGTTGGTTCTATATTTTACAAATTTTGATTCCCAACATCTCACTTAGTCGGATTACTCAATTTTTCCATAAACCGCTTTCTCGAGAAGCGAACCTCGACCGGATTACCAAAATCCATTGTCCTCTATCCTTTTAAACTCATAATACATTTATTACTACTTTACGTCCCTTTTTCATGTTTACATATAACTAAAATATCAATTTAAACCATTCTTGCATCCAACATGCTTTCCACTCATTCTTAGAGTATTACATTCTTTTTTTTTTTGCACGTCGTATAACTACATAACTTATTTCCATCAAAATTATCAATTTCTAAACAAATTTCATATATTCATATATCATATATTTAATATTCCATAAATCTTTAATAACCGATTTAATCACACGGTTCCTTCTTCACCGCACATACATGCATACTTACCTTAACTTATCATTCTTATACTCTCGCCTCTCTAGGCCTATACCTTAAACTTGCTATTAATATCCGTAATTCAAAACATCAATATACATATTTCTCATTTTCTCTAGCCTTTAGCTTTTCTTGCTCTATCTACTCAAATACCTCTATATACACATATTCATACATTACTTGTTAACACATCGCTATACCTTATACTAATTCTTTTCAAATGACCCTATTGTGGGTATTACCATAATTCCGTTATATTAACCATTTACTCATCAAAATTCATTTTCATTTAAAATTTCTTCATAACTCAAGTCTCTCAGACACTTCAAATCTCTAACTGATCCATGTACATTATATAGACCCTTATTTACCCCAAGAGTCACACTTTATCAATTCAACCTCATAGGTCCCCACAGTACATTGATCACACAAAAATTCAATCCTCTAATACATTATGTCATTCATAACTAGGTTTTATCATATAACCTATACTTAATTAATTGTAATCTTCGTTTGGAAATTCTGTAAAATCCTGGGGTATCATAACTTCGGACTTTAGTTACTGTCTTGGGTTGTTCCCAATTTAGTATTGCTTCAATCTTCGCAGGGTCAACCGATATTCCCTGTTTTGAAATTACATGCCCAAGGAATGTGACTTCCTCAAGCTAGAACTCACATTTCTTCAACTTGGCATATAGTTTATTCTCACAGAGCTTTTGGAGTATCAATCTCAGGTGTTGTTCATGATCCTCACGACTCTTTGAGTATATGAGGATGTCATCAATAAAGACAACCACAAAATGATCCAAATATTTCTTGAATATTCGGTTCATCATGTCCATGAAAGCTGCAGGAGCATTGGTTACTCCAAAAGGCATGACTAAGAACTCATAATGCCCATAACGAGTTCTGAAAGCAGTCTTTGGAATGTCCTCAGCTTTAACCTTTAACTGATGATATCCAGAACGGAGATCAATCTTTGAGAATTATTGAGCACCTTGTAATTGATCAAACATGTCATCAATCCGAGGTAACAAGTACCTGTTTTTGATGGTGACATGGTTCAATTCTCGGTAATCAATGCACAATCTCATACTCCTGTCTTTCTTCTTCACAAATAGAACAGGAGCAACCCAAGGTATTTCACTCGGACGAATGAAACCGGTATCCAACAATTCCTGTAGTTGAACTTTTAACTCTTGAAGTTCAATGGGAGCCATTCAGTATGGGGCTTTGGAAATGGGCTTAGTACCGGGTTCAAGATCAATACAGAATTCAATTTCTCAGTTTGGGGGTAAGCTAGGAAGTTCCTCAGGAAAAACGTTAGGAAACTCATTAACAATGGGAATATCATTCAAGTTTGACGTGTTTTTGTTCAAATCAGTGACATGAGCTAAAAAGGCTTGACATCCGTTTTTCAATAAACGAATGACTTTATGGCTATAAATAACAGTTATAGATTTCAATGGTTTAGTTGCTTGAATTTGCATGACAGGTTGATTAGGAATATGAAAACTAATAATCTTATGAAAGCAATCAATTTTAGCATGATGGGTAGTCAACCAATCAATTCCTAAAATCACATCAAATTCATGCATTTCCAAAGAAATAGGGTCAACGGGTAATGTGAGGTTGTTGATTTGAACTAGGTAAGATTTATATACAGTAGATGTAATGGTCATTTCTCCTAATGGGGTTTCAACTGATAAGTCAAAGTCCAAATTTTCAGGAGTTAAGTTTAAACGTTGAGCACATGCAGGTGGGATAAAAGAATGGGTAGAGACAGTATCTAACAGAGTGTAGACTTCACGAGAATTTATGAATAGCTTACCGGTTATCACTTCGTTCGAGTTTCGTGCCATTTGGGATGTCACAACAAAAGCTCTCCCTTGAACTACAGATTTTTCCTTATCCGCGCTAGCTTTTGGTATCATCATTGCAGCTGGACCTAATTTTGTGGCAGGACAAAATCGCGCAACATGACCCTCTTTCCCACAACTGTAGCACTTTTTGGACTGCTGTATACAGTTTGGGCTAATGTGACCTTCCTGACCACACCTATATCATCTCACTGGTGGTCAATCTTCTTCCCTTGAAACTGGGGTCGGTGCTGGTACTGGTGCCGGTGCCCTTCCATAATTAGTATGAAATCTCTTTCTTTTGAAATTGTTCCCACTGGATTCTCCTCTTCTGTTATTCGATGTGGAATTACCACCGAAGTGCTGGTTACCTCCTCGATGGTTCTCGTTCCTATGGTTGTTGTCATTTCTCTCTCTATGTTGATCATTGACTCTTGGATACAATGTTTCATCTGTTTGCTGTACCATTTGAGCCCTATCCACAACATCTGAATACAAACTAAATTTATGAGAGCTAAGTTGTTGTCAAATTTTGAATCTCAAACCTCGTAGGAACATCCGACTCATTCGTGCTTCATCATCCACTAGATGGGTGGCAAAGTGAGATAACTCGGCAAACTTAGCTTCATATTGGGAGACTGTCATGTTTTTATACTCTAGTTTAATGAACTCCACCTCCTTCATATGGCGGATGCTTTCTGGAAAGTACTTCTCGTTAAACAGTTCTTCGAATTCTGTCCAAGACATTTCGAGTGCTGAAAGGTGGATACGTTTTACCGCTTCCCACCAATGGTCCACCTCACCTCGTAACATAAAAGTGGCGAATGACACCTTCTGATCATTAGCGCATTGTAAGACATCGAGTATTTTTGTTGTTTGCTTCAGCCACGCCTCCGCTTTGAGTGAGTCAGGCTTCTCGTGGAATTCAGGTGGTCCCAATTCTTTAAATTGCTTGACAGTGACCATTCTCAAATTACCAGCGTTTCTACCGTTATTATTGACTGGATTTCCTCTTGCTTGATTCTATATGAACTGCATGAAATTCCTAAAGAATCCATCGTTCATCATGTTATCAGGAACATTATTTCCTGAGTTGGCAAGAGGATTGTTTGGGGCCTCTTGATTCTCGGCTACATTCGCTTCGGTCATTCCATAGTTAACCTCCTGATTTTCAGATGCCATACTTAACTGTGGTCACAAAATAATTGTTAGTTTAAACAAACTGACTTATCACTTCTTGTTCCTACATTCAAATCGATTCGTTAGATAACAAAATCTCATTTAGGTAGGACACACTAGTGACCGATTCTATTCGTCTCTCCCCTCCTAGTTCTAACCCCAGATCTCCATTAAAGAACATATCCCATAGCTCTGATGCCAACCGTGACACCCCCAAATCTGGGCCCACACAACCCAAACTTGAGTTGTCAAAAGACTACAACAAAATTATTACAACGTTTAACAATACAGGAAATAATAATACACAACTAAGTCTTCACTATTATTGCCACACTATTTTATAATACGTGAAGACTACGATAGCTATCCCTCGGACTCTCACTCCATCCCCCGGCTAGACCCAGCTACGTTCTCATCTCCTGTTGAAAAACAATGAAACAAAAGAAAGGGTGAGCTCAAATAGCCCAGTAAGAAATATCATCACTAAGATAATGACGAATAAATAATCATTAGCTTTCAACAGTTGAGTTCTTGATAGAATACAATAGACTACAAGGTTTATATCAAAAACTGCAGTTAAATTCTTGAATAATGTTTAGATCAATAATAGCAGCGGAATGAACAATCTATTAGAAGAATAATGCAGACTATAATGTTCAATCGCTTATCTTTTTAGGAAAAATATCATCAACTTTTGTCATTTGAAATACCATTAGTCATGATAATACAAGTTCACAGTTCCTGGTCATAATCATGAACATCAACAATTCATCTTTGCACTACGGGCCAAAGATATTCAATATAACACCAACGATCATGATTATACCAAATTCAGCCTTTGGTCATAATCATACCAAACAATAGTTCATCTTTGCACTACGGGCCAAAGATATTCAATATAACACAAACGATCATGATTATACCAGATTCAACCTTTGGTCATAATCATACCAACAACAGTTCTTCTTTGCACTACGGGCCAAAGAGAACATTCACCACGTGCCATAAAAGACACTGAACATATGTATCGCCTTTAACCTATTATATCGCCTTTAACTTATCATCTGTTCAACAATTATATCGCATCTGTGCCCCCGGCCACAGATATTCACAACAACTTAATTTTGGATGATTAGAATGATATAAATGATGAATAGAAGAAACAGGATAAACAATAAGTATCAGAAGTTTACTTTGTGCAGATTCAAATAATGTCCAAATTGTTAACATGATGTGGAGTGAAATTCAAAAATGATATTCAAGATCCACAGTTCAGAATAAGGGTTACAATTCAATAGAAAGGTTCAGAAAATAGGAAGGTTCAATTGAAATGATAAAGTGCAACTATTTTACTATTCACGTTACTATTTTACTATTCACGTTACTATTTCAAATAGTAAAATTAATTTTTATTTATTCTTCCTGTGGGTCTAACATATAAAATAAAATAATGCTACAACAATAATTCAACAATAATGTAAGAAACACGTTACAAATCAATATTAATTTAATAATATAAATTACAGTGTATTTGCTACTGTGACAATTACTAGGTTCAATAATTTTAAACTACAGTGCACCCACAATTATTGACTTAATGATATGAAATACAGTGTAATGACAATTATTGAATCAATAATGCAAAATACTGTGTAACAACAATTGTTGAATTTATAACATAAAATATTATGCAGTGACAATTATTAATGAAATGATGTGCAACAGTTACAGTGTCAATTATCAGATCAATAATGCAAATACTGTGTAATAACCAATTTATCAGTTCAATAATATAAATGTCGCACAATACCTTGTGCTACTGTAGAATACCGCGTGCTACAGTAAAATACCATAAATTACCATATGCTACTATTCTTTTATCACCGGTATTTTAACAGTTAAAAGTGATAACACCGTTGACTATTTTTATTTAAAAATGTTACTTCTGTCGTTTTCCATATCTAACAAATATTCCGTTGTGGGGACCACCAATGATTAGTTATTTCGGCGCCGTCGTACGGCCTAAATATTTCCCAACAAAACGAATATTCCCCGACCAAACGACTATTATCCGACAAAATAAAATTTTCACATAACCTCCTTAACTTTTAGCTTTATCAATTTAACCACTTACTGTTTCAGGAAAAAATATATATGAAGAGAAATTAAATTTTGTATTTCATAAAATTCGGGGTCTTACATACATTGTCATAGATCCACAAACATCTATGTGTACCAACTCTAACAATCCTGCAACTCTCTCTTTATATCCACTAAATGAAGATTTAGTCCTTTTACCCATGAGACAAGATTACATGTTGTATATGATTCATAATCAAATAATCAAAGGGTTCTACATGCACATTTATATGTAACTTGTTTAGTCTTGTTTCATTTATATGGTTGAGTGTACAGTGTCATATGAAGGTATGATTCACATCATCTTTTTGCCTTTAGTTTGTTCAATTTAAATTTTTTTTCATTTAAGTCAAGTATACAAAGTCTATCAAGTAATCAACCAGTTCTAAATAAAATAATATCATTATAAATAGAACAACAATTGTTCTTAATTATAATACCAAAACCTTCATTATCAACACACGGAACAGAAGTAATATTTTTTTCAAGAACTGAAATATAATAACAACTTACTAACTTAATAGACTTGCCCATAGGCAATGCTAAATTATAAGTTCATATGACTAATGCAACAACATTTGCTCCATTTCCCATGCGCAGGATTACTTGTCATTTGTTTAGCTTTTTACTTCTGTTTAGTCTCTCCATTGAATTGCATATACGAGAACTTCAGCTGGTATCTAATACCCAAGTAGAACTTTGACTTACAAGAAGATTTATTTCAATCATGAATAAACCTTTATCTGTAGCTAAAGCTTTACAAAACTTCTTCTGCTTAATCACTGCAAGATACTCCATGCAGCTCTTCTTCCGGTGTCCCGACTTATCATAATAAAAACAAACTCTTTTGTTCTTAAGGTCATTTTTTCTTTTATCCTTTGTAGTTGCATTTCTTTTTTCCTTCTTCTTTTCTGACTCTTTATAAAAACTTTTGGCCTTCTTTCTCTTCTTGGGAGATTCATCTATCAGTAAGAATTGGTCTTTCTTGGAAATAAAGTGACTCTCAGTAGTCTTCAACATGTAAAGGAAATTAGGCAAGCTAACATCTTGCTTATTCATGTTGAAGTTCACAATAAATTATGAAAAGAAGTCAGTGAGTGACTGCAAGATTAAATCTTGACACAACTCTTAATCCATGACAAAACTTAGTTGTCCCAATTAATTATTTTTAAAACATGAGTCTGTACTGTAGTGTCATCGATCTTTTTAAATTGGAAGAACTTCTTAGATATCTTATATCTGGCCAACTTACTTTGCTCACCATACAACTATTAAAGATGAAGCAATATAGTAAGCGCATCCATTTTCTTGTGTTAATGTTCTAACTCGGTACTCATGGAGGCCAATATGATGCATTGAGCCACATGTGAATCATCTTGCCACTTCTTAAAAGTAGCAATCTTTTCCTCAAAGGCATTGTTCGCAACTATTATAGGAACTGACAAATTAAGGACATTACTAGCTTTTCAATATTGAGAACTATTCTCAAGTTCTTTAACCAATCCGTGTAATTCGGTCCAATTAATTTGTTAGCATCAATATGCTTAGCAGTGATAGTGAGTTACATATAGCAAAATTCTTTAATTAAAATTTAATAACAACATTAACATGTATTCATTTTATTAATCACCAAATTAATTAGATCTTTATTTAAAATGACGTCTCTCACTATTTATCTCAAACTATATAACCCTCTATATATAGTTCGACAAATCTAATTAAAAAATTTCCAGTGAGATAAGGATCCTATCAACATAAATACAGCCTTATGTGTGCACACAAAATTATACTTATTCAACGGGAAGACAACTATTTGTCAATTACATCACCATACAACTTCTTAATATTTTGCCTCTTAGAATATTATGATCATATGTATACACATCCAAATCAAAATTATCCAAGTTAAGTTCGACCTAGAATTTTCTTATAAGTGAACAAAAAAATATCGTCCTTGTGTGTGCACAATAAAATAGTATTGTTCAATTTCTTATAAACATCCAATGTAATAAAACAATATCTCAAATAATTAATATATGCCTTGTATGTACACAACAAACTTGTATTAAGTATTTGATGCTTTATCGTTTTATCATGTTAGAAAGCAACATTCAATATTCTTGATATTTTTGCATGTTACAACTTAGTATTGTTTAAATCGAGGGGTTTATTATTAATTGTCTTATCTTGTTTAGCGCACATGCATACATATATATAAAATGTGCGTCATATTATTTTACATGCGAAGCATGTTTGATAATATATATAATATTAGCATTCACATATAGAATACTATATTCAACTTTGATCAATTATGGACTGTATTCTAGTTTGGTTCACTTGAGCCACCAAGTGAACCAAAAGGCCAAACTTACAAGAATAAAACATTGAATATAACTATTACGTTCAAACCCAGGCTTCAATACAAATAGATCTTCAATGCCTTTTGCTTTTCAGTTCCAATTCTTTAATTAATCATATCTAATCCTATTATAATTTATTTTCATAAAACAGAAATCTTGATCAGCAGTCAATGAAAAGTACATAAGAGGGAGATAGAATTTACATAAAAAAAATAGAAAGATGAGGTACGTGGATCCCATTTACTAAAACTCATTCATCCAAACATCCACATAAAAATAATAGTTCATAATCAATCCCTTTATTATCATACATATCATATGTATCAATAAACCATTCATCACATGAATTAAATCCATTATATATATATATATATATATATATATATATATATATATATATATATATATATATATATATATATATCATTTAATGGGCATTCTAAGTAGCATTAAATCTAATTTCAAGTTTAAAATATACTATTTATTTTAATTATAAAATCATCTAAAATAACCTTTATTTTAATAATTTTTAAAACTTTAAAATCAGACAAAAACCTAAGGCCCGAAGCTGTAGTAAAGGCTACCAATGTTGTGACGCTAGTATATGACGCTGTGGTACTGCCTCTGCAGAACCCCAGCGCTGCAGCCTTATGTAGATAGCGATTTTTAGCTTTTGATCGCGACTTTGCTTCTTTGTTTCAAAAAACATAATTTTATACCAACAATTGCTGAAATAATTTGTTCTAAACACATATCCATATATATATGGAATCAACAAAATTAATAACTCGCATAAGTTTTGCTTTTGATGCTGCTGTTGGTTTACAAAAATAAATACATACATACAATCCATTTGATGTAATGCAGCGGAAGAAGATATAAATCATATTTTAAAAAAATATACAAACCAAATTCTAGGATATTTGTAACACCCTAAAAATTCCCGCACTAGCTACGGTGGACCTTATACGTTAAACTCTCCATAAATTTACCAACTTAACTAATGATCACATAATCATATTGGTTGAATTAGTCTATTGTAGATTATACATTAAAGATTTCTCTAACTTAGTCCCTGGATCTTAACTTGATCTCGATCTCATTATTTATACAAGTATCAACTTGTAGTTCATTCGTATAAATGGATAACACCATATATAACAGTCTAATTTTAACGTTAAGATTTAAATAGTTTATAACTTTATATATCCAAGATTCATGGCATTAAATCATTAGGACGATTCTATAGAACAGAGAATCTCACGATGAATGTTTGTATCTTCATCCGTGATAAATGTTTGTATCTTTATCCGTGACAAATGTTTGTATCGTTGTCTGATGCAAAATTCTCATTCTGTACATAACATACCCAGCTAGTTAAAATCCTCACTCGAAACATATTTGGTTATAGTGATATCTCTTCATATCAATATTCTTACTTATTTAGCATTCAGAATAGTAATAACAAGCTTGTACTTGGGTCCGAGTAACCTAACGATGAATTTGACCATTACACATTGATTAGTCATGTCTCGGATGTTTACAATACTCACAAATATTATTTACCATCCTAATTCTAATAAGTAGTTCATTATCAATACTGTATTAATATTTTATTATCTATCTGAAGTTCAGAGTATTGGCATAACATGATCAGTCCATATTATCAATACCCTCATTCAGATTAATAGATCCTTTAACAATTCTGAGTGATCTCAATTTAAAGACATAACAACGTTTGATGATAATAATTAATATTATTCATTTCATTCGGTTACATGTTTTGCTTGTTTGTATTACAACAGTCGTTATGACTTTATACAATTTACAAGTAATTAAAGCATGAAACATAATCTACGCTTCTTCTTTATTTTAATGATCTTCTTATCATACTTCTTAATCTGCAAATAAGTTTTATTCGCAAGAATGAGCACGACGGCTCAGTAAGTCTAACATATTATCACATACACAGTTTATCCTTTCATATAAACTTTAACATATTTTGACTAAACATACATCTCAGCTAATAATCATATTAATTTATGCTTAACAATAAATATATTTTATGCATACTCATATGTATCAACAAATATCAATTAACATTTATCAGTTAATCAAGAATTAAACACTTAATCATTTAATCACATAAGACCTTAATTCATGTACTTTCACATATCAACTATCACATAATAACATGAACAATCTTATAACATACTAATAACACATAAAGGTTTAGAACTTACCTCGAATCGAAACTAGGGTTTTCTGACGGAGTGTTAAAACCCTACAAAACGTGTTACATGTACCCGAATATTAGTTTATTGAATTTTACTTTCTGATAAGTTTTTTTATAACTTAACTATACTATTTCCATTTATGGAATATTTAGGACAAGTGGCTAACTCAAAATCTCATTTTTAAGCATAGAAATTCGAGAGCCCCTTTAAATTTTCTACTTCGACCTCATTTTCGATAACATCCATAACTTTGTCATATGAAAATATTTTGGATTGATTCTAAATTTATTAGAATTTCATAATCTACAACTTTACTTTAGGTTGATAGGGTTCAAAATTTAAGTTTTTGGAAATTTACCAAAATAGTAGTGAGCATACTTTGATCAACATTTTTAGGGTTAACCATGTGAAACATGGTACCACAAGTTTTAATTACGTAAGATATCATGTTATAAGACTCAATAACAATTCATAACATAAAAATAACAAAATCATAAACCTACTTATGTACAATTTATGACATTTACTCAAGAACAAGAAGAACTAAGTTTACTCATTCTTGGTTTAGCTTGCTAAAACATGATGTCACAAGCATGAATTTGCTAGGAAATCATGTTTCACAACTCTATAACACTAAATTATAAACCTACTTATGTAGGAAATTATGTCTTTTGCTCAAGAACACACGAAGAACGACAAATCGTTCATGGTAACAACTTATGTTCTTGAGCTTTTGGATTTCATACTTGAAATAATTTGAGCATTATAATTGCTTACATATGTGATTATGACACTTTATATTTGACAAATTTTGGCCATTATAACGACTTGTTTACTTGATTATAATAATTTATAATTACTACTCAAGAACACATGAAGAACATGGAGAACGACAATCGTAGATGACTACGACGTACATTCTTGAGCTTTTAAACTATGAATTAAAATTTGACATTATAACTACTATACAATGAAGAAATACTTGAAAACAAGTGAAGAACATGGAAAACAAATATCGTACATGGCTATGACTCGCGTTCTTGAGCTTTATTAACACTAAAGATGGAAGAAAATCAAAAATTATAACAACTAGAGATTATACCTTTTGAAATTGCAAGCTTTAACTATTTTTTTATAATCAACTCTAAAGAACTCAATCTTTTATTGAGTATAACTTTGATACTTGAATTTAAGCTTGGAAAACTAATGAACTTAATGAATGAACTAGCTTGCTATTTATAGAAAAACCAAAGTTTTATTAATTGCATTTTTATCCCGGCTTAATACACTTTGCACTCGGCTTATTACACTTTGCACCCTAGCATATTCTTGGAATATCCCTTTCTTGGCTTGGCTTTGACTTTGGCTCCAAGTTTAGCTCGACTTTAGCTCTAAGTTTGGCTCGACTTTAGCTCCAAATTTGGATGGACTTTGTCTTGACTTTGGTTTGGCTTAGGCTTTAACTTTATTTACTAACTAGAGTTAACAACTAACTCAACATTGGTTAATTCTTTACTAAATCTAGCAACCTGATTTGTTAATTAGTCTCTTAATTCACCTATTAAACTTATTAGGTTAATCTTAATTTTAATTAACCTAAATCTTAATCAAGTAAACATATAGTATAATTTACTTTTACTATTCACAGTTGACTTTTCGTATTTATACTATATAATTTTTGTATTATTATCGTATAAATTTTGAATTATTTTTGTATTATATGGTCTAACTAAATCAGTTAGTCTTCTAGTTCATTTCTAACCAATTTTTTCATTCCTAACTAAGTCAGTTCATTTTCAATGAAATTAGTTCATTCTCAAGTCTTCCGGTTTAATTGGCCTTTATTGATTAAAAGTATGATATTATTGAGTTTTATTCTATATAAACACTATTATATGAAGTGAAAAATTCAATAGACTTTGCACGTTTTTTGATAAATAGTATGTTTGACAACCATTTCTAAGAAATGGTTAGACAATTAAAAAGTTGAAAAAAACTTTTTCGTCGTATCCCTATTTCGTCATATTCTCGGCATGCTTTTCGAGAAAAACTTTTATAGACTGCTATGTGTTTTCAAAATGTGCAAAATATGAATCTTGAAATAGAACATCAATATGACGTACAAGCTTCCTCTGGGAGCCTTGGTTAGTTCTTAGGGTTTAGACTCTATGGCTAGGGTGTAGGTTTTAACTCATTTTTCAATTGAGATTTTTGCCTTATATTGACTTCTTGATTTTAATAAGTGTTAAGGTTGAGTACTTGAAGCCAAACATTAAATCATATACATAGAATAATCACATAACACATTTATATGACACAGATTAGATTAAAGAGTTATTTTTTTAACCTCTTAATCATATACGATCGCAGTTTTGAGTCGTATTTTTTCTTTCTGATAGCTCAATGTATTACTCGAGTAATCGTTTTATAGGTTTTGAATTGACAACCTTAATTAAATCTTGTCAGATTATATTTTAAATATTTGGGATATTACATTCACCCTTAATTACAAGAATTTTGTCCTTGAAATTAACATACAACTAACTTTAGTCATTTAATATCATATTTATAAGTTCTATAAATATTCAGGATATTACATTCTCTCATTCTTATAAGAATTTCGTCCGAAATTATTTTTTACTTACTCTTATGAATTTTTTTAATTCATATTTCTTACATTAAATTTCTAATACTTAGATTAGGTCTGAACATGTTTAATCTAAACCTTTCCTAACACTAGGTTTTAAACCTTTTATCATACTTGACTTTCAGTCTTACTCTTCATTTATTTAGGATTCTTCTAACTTATACTGCGCTCACTCAAGACCTTGACCTTTTTTCAAATACTATGGATGTCATATAACCCACAATTGTTTAACCGTTACTAGGACTGAAAAACACCCTTCAGTGTACCAATCAATTCATACTGAAAACACTTATGATAGTACTTCAGGTGATCAACCTGTTGTACCATATTATCGTTTAAAGATGTGGTATGTTGCATCTACCGAATTCATACGTCAGTTACTTTATCATAACCAAAGGTGTCTAGCCGACACAATTGGAATTGACTCATATTTAAACCATTCAAACTTTTAAAAAACAATCTTATGACTATATACTATACCTTACAAAGTGCGTTGATGATTCATCATGTATCATCTTCACACCAGGTTAAATGGGGTGTTGATGAATAAATCATTTTTTTATTTTTCACATTAAATTCGTCTAGCCAGAATAATTACCATAAACATATGAATAACATAGCCAAAAAAATTTCATTTCGAAAATCAATTTTATGATTTTATCATACCCATATCAGATCACAGTGCGTTCATGACTAACGATCATAACCCTACCATTTGAGTATGTGTTCACGATAACATTTATTAAATTAGCTTGAAAAATTAGCATAGACACAACTAACAAAATTTGTTAGTTCAATGATTGAACAATTCTTTTCAAAGACATCCAAGTGTGAATACCCTTAATCTTCTGTCATTTATATTATTCTCTCTAACCATAACATAAGTCTTGCAAATATATAGTAATATAGTAAACTAGTTGGTTGTTTTAAACCAATAAGAATAAATATAGCAGTTCATCTTCTTATCAACACGAGATTGAAAATGTCTCAGTGCATATTAGTTTCTGCCAATATCACACTTGTAACGACCCGAAATTCGACAAACCTTATTACCTTAAATTACCTTAAATTTTATATTTATTATACATTATCTTTCTAATGTCCAAATTTCGGTTCATTAATAAATCATTAATCACCTTATTTAATCCCTTAATTGACTTTACAATCATCAATTACCGAATTTTTTAGTATAAATTTTTTTTTTGTATTAAAATATTTGGACTTTAAAAAAAAACTTAGCATCTTGATCCTAGTCACTGGATCGCGCCTTTACTTTTTCTTTTCTTTCATGATAAGTATTATTAAATACTCAAAATACATGACTAAACCTTATTTATCCGATCAGAATCCGACATATATATATCTCATGAATTATAAATACTCATTCCACTAATTTAACCATATCCAGTTTCTATACACAAACAAAATATATACATTAATTACAATTGCAACTTTACTTGATGTTCTACATTATCTCTAGTCATGATTTAATACTTCTGAAGTTTTATTTTTACCTGCAAAATTTATATTATGTAAGGAATGAGCACTAGGGCTCAGCAAGTTCAACAGTGTGCATATAGCACATAACATAACATGTTCTGTGTGTGTCATACATCATGTATTGTGCTTATACTAAAATAATATATTTCATGTGCATCATATGATTAACAATTTCCTAAAGAAGACATTGAACTACTTCACATATAGTCACATAATTGCACCTAAGGCAGATCTGGGGCACATCAACCATAGACCACATAACACATAATTTCTATACACATTTGAACAAAGTAAGCATATAACATTATATGACAATTAATATCAAGTACTGAAGAACTTGCCTCGGTGTCCGATTATTAATTTAATGGCTAATAATCCTTTCTTGGACGAACTATAATAAATTAATCAAATAATAATTTATTAGCACTCTAATATATTAATTTAATTAGTATAAAACACACTTAATGCGGACAACCCGGCTCGTCGGATAAAATTTAGTGTATTCAATTGTCCGGATTTTATTTAACAATTTTTTTTTAAATTCTAAACTTACTAGATTAATATTTAAGCTATTTAAATATTAATCTCAAATATTTAATATTTTTGAAAAAATATTAAATTTAATGCCCAAATATCATTTCTATATTCTTAGTATTTTTCCATAATTTTTAAACAATTTTTAAACATTTATTTAATTAAAAATTAATTTATGAGGGCATTTTCGTAATTTCCATAACTTCCAGGACACGCTGGTCATTTTCGAAAAAGCGCAGGGGCTCGCTGGTAATTAACCAGCCGTGCCAGCCGCGCATTGTGCAGCCTCAGCTTCCGCCTACGCCAAACGGCATCGTTCGGTCTACAGTTACCGAAGTCTCCGCGCATGGCGCGACCTCATTCCTTCTACTCCCACAAACGCTGTCGTTTTGACCCAGCGTTGGGAAAAAAGATGGCCGCCACGCAATGCGCAAGCGACCTTAAATTTCTTCTTCTTCCTCTTCCGAAAACAGTAGCTCAACCCAACTATTTACCACCATTTTTTATTTTACTTTTCACATCATAAATACTCTAAAAATCATATAATCCATATATATACATCCAAAAATTATTTAGAATAATTATTCTAATTATTTACTAATTTTTCACAAAAATATTTTATCATCAAAAATACTAAAAAAAATTAAATAAATTGATTTTATACCTTTCCAAAGATTGAAAACCTTCATTGAAGCTTGTTATTCCCCCTTGATGGCACCAAAATTATTCCTTTCTTGGCGGTGGTGGTGCTTGGGTGGCGGTGATAATGGTGAAGAAAAGAAGAAAAGAAACGATTACGTTTTGTGTTTTGCTTTTTCTTCCTTCTTATTTTCCTTGCTTTCCTTATATAAATCATTTAAGTGTGAGTAAATTAGTTTTAAATCTTGCACCAATTCCACTGCCTTTTTCTCAAATCCGAAAAGCAATAAAACATGCATAATTAAATAATTTAATACATTATGTAGTTATTTTGTGTAATAAATATTTTATATAATATATATAAAATATTTATTTTAATTCACCAAAGTTCATAACATGATTTATAAATAATATTTATGTAATAACCCAAATATTTAACAATATTTTTTTTAATGAAAATATTGAGGAGATTAATATAGGTGGTAAAAAAAAAAAAAAAAAAAAAAAAAATCTAGTTCTATGAGAAGGGTGAAAATAGATGGATAAATTTATTTTTTTCCTATGTGTTAGTAAGAACCTGGGAGGTCTAAGTGTTGTAGAACCCTGCAAATTTTCTCTTGGAGCAGAGATGTCTTAGAGAGGCGAGTAAATCAGTCATTAACTCAGGATGCGATTAGTGACTCGATAGATAAGAGAATTATAATAAAGATAATTCGTTAGGGTAAAACAAGGTAGTATGATACCTTTGAAAATTTGATGAATTATTTGATGGATAAGATAAGCTAGGTTGTTGCGGTAATTCGATTTAAGCCAACCTAGTTGAAATGAACCTAAAAGTTTAATAATGTTATAAATAAAATTTTAAATTTTAAATTTTAAATTAGTGAATTAATGAAGGGTGATCATTTCAAACCCTAGGAAAGGGTATTATGAATATTTAAATATTCGATGATTTATTTTAAGGTTGTTCGATCAAAGGGGTTATTAAACTAACGAACAAACTTAGGAAATTAATACCGAGCGAGTGGTATGTTGAGAAACCCAAATTAGGATTCAATTAGGCTTAATTAGGGCAAGTCTAATTGGGTTATGTAAATTAATTAATATAATTATTAATTAATAATAACTATGTGAAATATTAATAATATTAATTAATAGTCCAACTAGTAGTTAAATACTAGTAGGCTAGCTCATATATTATTTTTAAACAAGTCCACTTAATTAATTAAGTATGAATTTGTATGTTGGTTGTATTAATTTAATTAGGTAAGCCCAATGATTTATTTAAATTGGGAGACTAATAAATTAATGTTTAAGCCCAATGTTGGTAAATTAATTTGGTGTTATAGTAGCCCAACTAAGATGAATAGTAAGCCCAAACAATTAAATTGAAAGCCCATTTTTTTGATCCAAATTAAAAGCTTCTAGAAGGATTTTTATTTTGCAAGTTAACTAATAAAAATAAATCAAAAATTGGGGCAATGTTGAGAAAAAGTGTGGAATACTCAACCTCTTTTGGCTAGAATTTGTAGAATGCTTGAAGTCCAATTTATATGCTTACAAGGTGTGTATGTATAGGTTGGCTCCACTATAAATAAATCACTTGGTTCATTGGCTAAGAGTTTAAAAAAGTTGAAAGAGAGAGCTTTTATATTGGTGCTAGTGAGTTGGAGTGAGTTCCAAGTGAGTTGAGTGAAATAGTGAATAAACTAATGAGTTAACTCAACCGAGTCGAGCCGAGTCAAGCCAACTCAACCCATTCTTAACCAAGAGAAGAGCTTAGAGGTTCATCTACTATTTTGGAAGGAAGAGAAAGCAAGCACACAAAACAAAAAGGTTAGAAAATCCTAAAAAACCTTAGTTATGCTTGTTATGTGATTAAAATAAGAAATAAATTGTAAAAATGCCATCTTTATGTTCTTTAAGTCTAGATCAATGCTAGATATGTTAAACAAGTGTTTCATGGATTTTTGGTATGGATCCATAAGCATTGATGTGGAAAAACTTAGCAAAAGTTGTAAAATGATGTTTACCGGAAAACGAAAAATCGAGTAGCCTCATTCCCGGATTTACTGTTCACGAGCCGTAAGTCGGATTTTTGATCCGTCAATTTTGTTGGATAGATCTTGAAGTTTTGTAAATTTTAAAACTTGAATGACTAAAATCCGAGCTAAAATGAATTAGTTATGATTTTTCTAGCAAAACACTCCACTGTCGGAAGTTTTACATGAACAGTCCGGTTTCAGGCTGATTTCGGAGGTCAAATCGTGTCCAAAAAATGAATCCGATAATGGAAAATTGTAGTTCGAGAAGATACGAACGCAACGATATAAAGTAGAGCACCATCGGAGTTATAGAACTTAAGTTATTAAAGTTTTTGTAAGAGACCCCAAAACTGGACAGAATTAAAACCTACTGCCAGTTTTTTTCCGGTGAACCGGCCGGAGCATTCCGGCGGCCGGTTCACCCATTTTCCGGCCGGTTCCGGCGATGGTCAAAACTAGAAAGTTGCTTGGAATTACGTGTACTATTTTCTGGAATTTAATGGTATTTTTATAATGTCAGTAGATATTTTTCATAATTATTTAATAATAAAAGCTTACTAAATGTATGAAAAATAATAAAAAGTATTTTTAAAAGTTGGAAAAATATGAAAAAATAACCTACTGATTATTTGAAGTGTTATATGTATGGAGATGGTATTATTTCCGAAAATTGATATTTTTCATATTATTTATGGTGTAAATGTACACTAATTTGTGACTACCTAGCTAATAATTCAAGAAAATTATAAATAAATTATTATTAAATATTAAATATGTTCTTTAGGTATTTAATAACAATATCAACTTGTGTGGAGAAAATAAATTAATTATTTATTATTTAATTAGGTATTAAATAGTAAATAAAGGAAAGTAAATAGCTAATTATTCTTTAATTAATATTAAATAATAATTAGAGTAAGATAAAGATTTTAAACTTTAATTATTTATTATTTAATAAGATTAAATAATAAATAAAGAGAGTTAGGTAATTATTATTTAAAATTAAATAATAATTACAGTTAAGTAAAGTTGATAACATAATTATTTATTATTTTATTTAATTAAGAGTAAATAATAAATAAAGATAATTAATTAATTATTATTTAATTAACATTAAATAATAATTAAAGAGGGTTAATTGCTTTCTATATTAAATAGTAATCAAAGGATGTTAGAGTTAATAGTATAATTGTTTATTATTTAATTAATATTAAATAATGAGTACGGATAATTAATTAATTAATTATTATTTAATTCATATTAAATAATAATTAAATGGTAATTAAGTGAAATAAATTATTACTTAATCGGGAGAAGATTATTAAGTAATTAAAATATATTGATAATATTAATGATTAACTATTAAATGATAATAGTTAAGAATTAAATCATTACTCAATAACTAATAATGATATGTAATTAATTTAAAATATTATTATGGAATTAATAATATTGTTTAACAAGTAATTAACTATTGAATAATAATAGTTAAGGGTTGAATCATTATTAAATAATTACTAATGATACGTGAGGATTTCAAATATTATTAAATGGTTAATAATATTGATGAACAATTAAATTATTATTAAAATGATTAATAATAATGAGAAGTCAAATAAAATATTATTAAAGGGTAATAATACTAACAAGCAATTAAATTATTATTAAAAGAGTAATAATAATGATTAAGGTAAACTATTATTAAAAAGAAATTAATAATAGTAATAATTATTTAAAGTGTTATTTAACAATTAAATAACATTATAAGTTATTACTAATTAATAGTAAGAGTTTAAAATATTAACCAATGCAGTTAATATTATGATAAATCATCGAGTTAAATGATGTGATTAAGTTAAACCAAGGGTATGGTCCATTAGTGACTAATTAGTTGTTCGACCTAAACAGAAATAAGGTCCAGACATTAACGCAGTGACATTAATAAATATCAGAACTGCATAGTTTATACAAAAGATTTACGGTGTTGAATATGAAACACTGAGTCAAGTTAACGAGAGACTAAAATATGAAATTAACCTTATTAAATAAAGGGGACGATAAGAAGAAATAAATATCGTTAAAATAAGATTTAGTATTGAGTCAAACTTTGACTGATATTGTGCACCGTTGATCTCACATACCGTGTAGGTGGTGCAAGGAACATGAAAGATTAGCGTAAGCTGGTTATGCAAGTCCAGGCAAGTTTTTCAGAACGTGTTGCATTATGTGTCTGATTTTAAATACTACAAAATCATTATATGTGCATAAATTATTATGTGTAATAATGTGGTAAGGTGCTTTTATGATAAAAGTTGAAATAAACTATTGATATGCACTAGATGATTAAGTTGATTGCTCTATATATATTGAACTGTATGAAATTGTAAATGACATGCATGAATAGCATGAATCATAGAGTAAATGCAAAGCATGATAGACATGAGATATGTAGTCATTGTAAAGCATGAGATGCATGAAGCATGATGAAATATGTTTATGTGTTATGTGAAACTGTTAGACTTGCTGAGCCGTCGTGCTTACCCTTGCTTAAAACAAAACATTACAGAGTAGCTTGAGGAAGCCGATTACTCCGGTAGAGGCAAAGATGAAGATTGACTAACGAGTCATCAAGATTGAAGCATAGGTGCTTTTGTAGTAAAACCTTGCGGTAGACTAATTAATTCACTTGTGTAAGTAGATATGAAGAGTTTATGTTTTGTTGTGCTATAGATTAGCAAACTTAAATTGTTAAGAGAACATTTACAGATTATTTGAATATCATTTTTCAGACGTTGTCCTTTATGAATAAGGATAATAGGATGGTGTGATTGAGTCATTATACATATGATCTCAAATTGATTGTAATAGAATGTCGTATCATGTATGATATGAAGACATACTAGGAATGTATAAAGATTGCGATTCTGGAATAGAAAGAGATGTTATATAATTGTAAATAAATGATTATTTAGCAATTATAATATTGTTGTAATTCATGAACAATAAGGAAAAGTAGTACTAGTGTTGAACCGGATCCGAGGTTAAAGGAACCCGGATTTGGGGTCGTCACAATTTATATCTTTTTAAGGTACTTTACTTGACAATTTTTGTACACGCATAATGACATGTATGTAATTATATGAGGTAATTTATACCTCCAAAATTAATAAAATAACCCATACAACTTATAAAAATTAATTTTCATACTTTTTCACTTCGTTACATGGACAACATGTTTAATTAACATGTTCACGTTTCTAAAATATTATTTCCCATAAAAATCATAACAATTCCATTATACAATAAACATAATTTTAATAAATTAAAACATTCATTCTCCTTATTTATTTTCCCATTTCTTTACTATTTGGCACATTTTAAATATACACCATATAATAAAATATTACACCATTGGTACAATTATATTTTCTTTCTTAATTAATGTACTCTTCTTATATAAATTATATAATTATTTTTATATAATTTATAAAATTATTATTTCCTTGCTATTTACTTTAACTTTCTAATATAAATTTTATAATTTATTATTATATAATTTATATAATTACATTCTCATTTTTAAATAATTTCCAAAATTTCTCCATAATTATCAATTAATTATATAATCAATAATTATACATTTATTAACTCTCTCATTATTTTCTATTTTCTTCCATCCTCAATTAATTATATCCTCTTATATAAATTATATAATTATTCTTATATAATTTATATAATTATTATTTCATTAATATTTTACTTAAATTTTCTTATATAAATTACATAATTTATTATTATATAATTATTTTCTCCTCTTAAAATTTCTAAACTTTCATTATTGATTAATTATATAATCAATAATTACAATTCTACTAATTCCCTCATTAGCTTTTCAATAAAATTTGGATTAATTTAATTATTAATCCCTTTTTCTCCATAATCAATAAAATTTTATCAATATAACAATTGAACATGCACACACACACACACACACACACACACACACACACACATATATATATATATATATATATATATATATATATATATATATATATATATATATATATACATATCTAATTCATATACCTCATATTACCATGTAACACCATTCAAATAATAATTTATACACCTCCACAACTATTTTAAGTATCAAAAATTTAATTATGCAATTACATGAAATTACTATTGTGACGACCCTAAATCCGGGGTTCTTTAACCTCGGGTTTGGTTCTCACTGTACAATACTTAACAACAATGAAATACATAAATTGTATTCAAACTACGCGGAATAATACAAAAGGTTCCTTCTCAAAAGGCTACACTTCCCAAGGTCTATTAACCTTAATCGTAACATTACATATCTTAAGGGAAATACAAAAGATTTACCACAATAATTACATAACAGTAATTTAAACTAGTATGCATCTACTAAAACTAAGCATTCGCTTTCTCCTTACCTTTGTCCGATTTAGAGCTTTCGGGATTGGCTGAAATATAGTCATGATATAGCAAGAATGAGCAACTAAATCGCTCAGCAAGTTTATAAACAACAATCATAAGATATATCATGATGAAGGGAAATAACTTCAGGGTTTTCAACAATAACAATTGCAAAAGATATCAAGAATCAATGTTCAATAAAAGATTGGATTGACTCTTTATTGCTGAGTGGTCTTTAATGACCGTGAACTGCTACTAAGGTAAAACAGACATACAATGTCTGACTCCTTGTTAAGAATAACGGGACACTCGAGGGGATCAGTCTTCTTATGTCCTATGTATATTCATCACATTTAGATTTCTTGCGCGCTTTTGATTTTCCGACAAATAAAAATTCCCCTTTAACTAGGGTTGTTCTTTCTCAGTCTTACTGTAAGAATCCGCACAAGCCAATGGTTTGGATAAGCTTTAATAATATTAAATTAAATGAATTTAAACATGCATTTGTCTAGCCGAAACAATTCGCTTAGACATTCTTAAACAGTTGTAAAAGCACTATGTGCGAATACAATAATCAATAACGATGTGAAGTAATTTTTGATAATTAGTTCACTCAAAGGTCTGTCAAATAACTACGAGTGTAGAATACTTGCTCAACAATAATTGAAATGTGACGCCCCCAAATCTGGGCCCACACAGCCCAAACTTGAGTCGTCAAAAGACTACAACAAAATTATTACAACAAAGCACAACGTACAACAATACAGTGTATAATAATACACAACTAAGTCTTCACTATTATTGTCACACTATTTTACAAAACGTGAAGACTATAATAACTATTCCTCGGACCCTCACTCCATTCCCCGGCTAGACCCTGTTATGTTTTCATCTCCTGTTGAAAAACAATGGAACAAAAGAAAGGGTGAGCTCAAATAGCCCAGTAAGAAATATCATGACTAAGATAATGACGAATAAATTATCATTAGCCTTCAACAGTTGAGTTCTTGATAGAATACAATAGAATACAAGGTTTATATCAAAAACTGCAGTTAAATTCTTAAACAATGTTTAGATCAATAATAGCAGCGGAATGAGCAATCTATTAGAAGAATAATGCAGATTATAATGTCCACTCGCTTCTCTTTTTCGTAAAAACATCATCAACTTTTATCATCTGAAATACCATTAGTCATGATAATAAAAATTCACAGTTCCTGATCATAATCATGCAAATCAACAGTTCATCTTTGCACTACGGCCAAAGATATTCAATATAGCACCAACGGTCATGATTATACCAGATTCAGCCTTTGGTCATAATCATACCAATCAATAGTTCATCTTTGCACTACGGGCCAAAGAGAACAATCACCACGTGCCATAAAAGACACCGAACAGATGTATCGCCTTTAACCTATTATATCGCCTTTAACCTATCATCTGTTCAACAAATATATCACATATGTGCCCCCGGCCACAGATATTCACAACAGCTTGATTCTTGATGATTAGTACAAATAACAGTGACACAAATGATGAACAGAAGAAACAGGATAAACAATAAGTATCGGAAGTTTACTTTGTACAGATTCAAATAATGTCCAAATTGTCAACATGATGTGGAGTGAAATTTAAAAATGATATTCAAGATCCACAGTTCAGAATAACGGTTACAATTCAATAGAAAGGTTCACGTAAATAGGAAGGTTCAGTTGAAATAATGAAGTTGGAACATATAATATTTTCAGGAATTATAGAAGCAATAGTTCCATAATAAATTTCGATTTAGGAGTATGAAAGAAAATAATATCCCTTACCGTAGCAAGTTTGATTAACAAAAGGTGAAGGAAATTAATACAAAGGGTTATTCACCAACAGGCGGCAATCCGCTCCGTAAGGTTATTCCCACAATTTAATAGAATTTGAGTACAAAGAGTTATTCACCAAACAGGCGGCAATCCGCTCCGTAAGGTTATTCTCAGAGATTAATAATGAATGAATACGAAAGGTTATTCACCAACAGGCGGCAATCCGCTCCGTAAGGTTATTCCCACAATTTAATACATGGAAATAAAAGGCACGTCTTATGAGTAAGGAAGAAACTATATTATTATCGAGAATCAAATAATGATAATCCCTTACCATAGTACGTTTGAATAATGGAAGATGAAAAAGATGGTATCCCTTACCATAGTACGTTTGAATAATGGAAGATGAAAAAGATGGTATCCCTTACCTCAACACGTGACTGGATATTGATTTAAATGAGGTTGATTAACTTGAACAGTACACATATACTTATAGATCTTCACAAATACTCAAGATGACTTAAGCACACTTAGAGAGAACTTTCACAAGAAGTATTTAGAGAGAGAAAGAAAGAACAAGTAAGGAAGTTTATGAAAAATCCTTAAGTTAAGGCTTCTATTTATAGCCAAAAATCTTATCATTCATTTAATCTAAACCATTCATTTAAAGATCATCTTTTAATCTACACCATCCATTTCAAATATTATATTATCTTTAATCTACACCATTCATTTCATATCACCTAATAATCACCTAACTTTATATTATAAACAAATCAATTTAATTATTCAACAATAATTCACACTTTAATCTACACCATTCATTTCATATCACCTAATAATCACCTAACTTTATATTATAAACAAATCAATTCAATTATTCAACAATAATTCACACTTTAATCTACACCATTCATTTCATATCACCTAATAATTACCTAACTTTATATTATAAACAAATAACTTTATCAATTCAATTATTATGACTAATTGTTATAAATACAGTATAGTTAGCTCTTAGATATCAAGTCAATAAATTAATGAAATACAACTGTTTAAATAACATCATAATAGAGATAACAATAATGTAAAATAAAGCATACGTTACTGTGTAATGACAATTATTGATTCAATAATGTGAATTACTGTGCATATGTTACTGTGACAATTATTAGGTTCAATAATTTTAAAAACAGTGCAACAACAATTATTGACTCAATGATATAAAATACAGTGTAATGACAATTATTAAATCAATAATGCAAAATACTGTGTAACAACAATTATTGAATTGATAATATAAAATATTATGCAGTGACAATTATCGATGAAATGATGCGTAACAGTTACGGTGTCAATTATCAGACCAATAATATGAGACACTATGCAATACCGTGTGTTACTGTAGAGTACCGAGTGCTACAGAAAATACCAATAACTACCGTATGCTACTATTCTTTTATCACCGGTATTTTAACAGTTCCGTTGACTATTTTTATTTAAAAAGGTTATTTCTGTCGTTTTCTATATCCGACAAATATTCCGTTGTGGGGTCCACCAATAATTTGTTATTTCGACGCCGTCGGACCAAACGAATATTCCCCGACCAAACGAATATTCCCCGACAAAGCGAATATTGTCCGACAAAATAAAATTTGCACATAACATCCTTAACTTTTAACTTTATCGATTTAACCACTTACTGTTTAAAAAAAATATATATATGAAGAAAAATTAAATTTTGTATTTCATAAAATTCGGGGTCTTACAACCTCCCCTCCTTATGAAATTTCGTCCCCGAAATTGACGTACCTGACATATCGAAGAGGTAAGGATACTTAGATTTCATCTCAGATTCTAGCTCCCAGGTCATTTCCTCAGTATCTTGGTTCCTCCATAAAACCTTAACTTGAGGTATAACCTTTGAGCGTAGGATCTGCTCCTTCTTATCCAGGATCTTAACAGGTACCTCCTCGTATGTTAAATCCTCTGCTATAACGTCTGGTTCTAACTCAATGACGTGGTTTGGGTCCTTCACATATTTACGTAACATAGATATGTGAAAAACGTTATGGATGCGAGACATACTTGGTGGTAGGGCTAGTCTGTAGGCTACGGTTCCTATTCGATCGAGGATTTCAAATGGGCCAATAAATCGAGGGTTGAGCTTTCCTCTCTTTCCGAATCTCATAACCCCTTTCCATGGAGAAACACGTAAGAATACATGATCTCCGACGTTGAAACTTTCGTCTCTCCGATGAAGATCAGCATAACTCTTTTGTCGTTCTTGTGCGGTCTGTATTCGTTGTCGGATCATTTGGATCTTTTCGGTCGTCAAGCGTACCAACTCGGGTCCCAACAATTTTGTTTCTCCAACCTCATTCCAACATATTGGAGAGCGACACTTCCTTCCATACAATGCCTCGAATGGAGCCATGCCTATGCTTGCTTGTTAACTGTTGTTGTAAGAAATTCCACCAACGGCAAGTACTTATCCCAACTTCCTTTGAAGTCTAATACACAAAGTCTCAAAAGATCTTCGAGGGTCTGGATTGTCCTTTCTGATTGTCCGTCCGTTTGAGGATGGTATGCAGAACTAAAACGTAGTTCAGTGCCCATAGCCTTTTGTAGACTGATCCAAAAGCGTGAAGTGAATCTAGGATCTCGATCAGAAACTATGGAAACTGGCATGCCATGCAATCTCACGATCTCATTTATGTACATACCGGCAAGACGTTCAAGTGAAAAGTTTTCTCGTATAGGCAAGAAATGAGCAGATTTGGTCAATCTATCTACGATCACCCAAATTGCATCTAAGCCTTGAGAAACTTTTGGAAGACCCGTCACGAAGTCCATATTGATGTGTTCCCACTTCCATTCGGGAACTTCAAGTGATTGTAATGGACCTTTAGGAACTTGATGTTCTGCCTTGACACGTTGACAAGTTAGGCACCTTGAGATAAACTCCGCAATCTCTCTTTTCATATTGTTCCACCAAAATGTATGTCGAAGATCTCGATACATCTTGGTACCTCCTGGGTGGATTGCAAACGGCGTGTTGTGTGCCTCCATCATGATTTTATGCTTTAATTCAGGATCGTTAGGAACACAGAGTCGAGAGTTGACTCGAAGTATTTCTTTCTCGTCGATTCTTGCTTCGGGAATGGCACCTTCTTGTACTTTCTTTATCATGTTTATCAGTTCCGGATCGGTAGCTTGAGCAGCTTTAATTTTATCGATTAAAGTTGGTTCTACTCGCACGTGAGCAATCTTCGAGTGGGTCCCTGGTGTCTTTAACTCTATCTCCATCTTTTGCAAGTCGTACAAAATACACTTTTGTGTTGTCAGCAGTGCACTTGTACTTGCATAAGATTTTCTGCTCATAGCGTCAGCTACAACGTTCGCCTTTCCCGGGTGATACTGGATTGTGTGGTCATAATCCTTTAACAGCTCAAGCCAACGTCGTTGTCGCATGTTGAGTTCCTTCTGGGTGAAGAAATACTTGAGACTTTTATGATCCGTATAGATATCCACTTTTTCTCCGTACAAGTAGTGTCTCCAGATCTTCAACGCGAAAACGACTGCTGCCAACTCTAGATCATGAGTAGGATAATTTTTCTCATAATCTTTGAGTTGTCGAGAGGCGTAGGCTATAACCTTTCCATGTTGCATAAGGACACAGCCTAGACCTTTGCCAGAAACATCGCTGTAGATAACAAATTCTCCTGATCCTGATGGTATGGTCAGAACAGGAGCTGAAACCAGTCTCCTCTTGAGTTCTTGGAAGCTTTTCTCGCATTCCTCGCTCCATATGAATTTTGTGCTTTTCCGAGTAAGCTGCGTTAATGGAGTGGCGATTCGAGAAAATCCTTCTACGAATCTCCGATAATAACCAGCTAGACCCATAAAACTTCGGACTTCGGTTACTGTCTTGGGTTGTTCCCAATTTAGTACCGTTTCAATCTTCGCAGGATCGACTGATATTCCTTGACTAGAAATCACATGCCCAAGAAACGTGACCTCCTCAAGCCAGAACTCACATTTCTTCAACTTGGCATATAATTTGTTTTCACGGAGCTTTTGTAGTATCAATCTCAGGTGTTGTTCATGATCCTCGCGACTCTTGGAGTATATGAGGATGTCATCAATAAAGACAACCACAAAATGATCCAAATGTTCCTTGAATATCCGGTTCATCATGTCCATGAAAGCTGCAGGAGCATTAGTTAGTCCAAAAGGCATGACTAAGAACTCATAATGCCCATAACGAGTTTTGAAAGCAGTCTTTGGAATGTCCTCAGCTTTAACCTTTAACTGATGATATCCAGAACGGAGATCAATCTTTGAGAAATGTTGAGCGCCTTGCAATTGATCAAACATGTCATCAATCCGAGGTAACAGGTACCTGTTCTTGATGGTGACATGGTTCAATTCTCGGTAGTCAATGCACAATCTCATACTCCCGTTTTTCTTCTTCACAAATAGAACAGGAGCACCCCAAGGTGATGCACTCGGACGAATGAAACCGGTATCCAACAATTCCTGTAGTTGGACTTTTAACTCTTGAAGTTCAATGGGAGCCATTCGGTAGGGAGCTTTGGAAATGGGCTTGGTACCGGGTTCAAGATCAATATAAAAATCAATTTCACGGTTTGGGGGTAAGCCAGGAAGTTCTTCAGGAAAAACGTCAGGAAACTCATTAACAATGGGAATATCATTCAAGTTTGACGTATTTTTGTTCAAATCAGTGACATGAGCTAAAAAGGCTTGACATCCGTTTTTCAATAAACGAATGGCTTTATGGCTAGAAATAACAGTTATAGATTTCAATGGTTTAGTTGCTTGAATTTGCATGACAGGTTGATTAGGAATATGAAAACTAATAATCTTATGAAAACAATCAATTTTAGCATGATGGGTAGTCAACCAATCAATTCCTAAAATCACATCAAATTCATGCATCTCCAAAGAAATAAGGTCAACAGGTAATGTGAGGTTGTTGATTTGAACTAGGCAAGATTTATAGACAGTAGATGTAATGGTCATTTCTCCTAATGGGGTTTCAACTGATAAGTCAAAGTCCAAATTTTCAGGAGTTAAGTTTAAACGCTGAGCACATGCAGGTGAGATAAAAGAATGGGTAGAGCCAGTATCTAACAAAGCGTAGACTTCACGAGAATTTATGAATAGCTTACCGGTTATCACCTCGTTCGAGTTTCGCGCCATTTGGGATGTCACAACAAAAGCTCTCCCTTGAACTACAGATTTTCCCTTATCCGCGCTAGCTTTTGGTATCATCATTGCAGCTGGACTTGATTTTGTGGCAGTACAAAACCGCGCAAGATGACCTTCTTTCCCACAACTGTAGCACTTTTTGGACTGCAGTGTACAGTTTGGGCTGATGTGACCTTCCTGACCACACCTATAGCATCTCACTGGTGGTCGATCTTCTCCCCTTGAAACTGGGGTCGGTGCTGGTGTTGGTACTGGTGCTGGTGCCCTTCCATAATTATTATGGAATCTCTTTCTTTTGAAATTGTTCCCACTAGATTCTCCTCTTCTGTTATTTGGTGTGGAATTACCACCGAAGTGTTGGTTACCTCCTCGATGGTTCTCGTTCCTGTGGTTGTTGTCACTCCTTTCTCTATGCTGATCATTAACTCTTGGCTGCAATGTTTCATCTGTTTGCTCCACCCTTTGAGCCCTATCTACAACATCTGAATACAAACTGAATTTATGAGAACTAAGTTGTTGACGAATTTTGAGTCTCAAACCTCTCAGGAACATTCGACTCATTCGTGCTTCGTCATCTACTAGATGAGTCGCAAAACGGGACAGTTCAGCAAACTTAGCTTCATATTGAGAAACTGTCATGTTTCCCTGCTCCAGCTTAATGAATTCCACTTCCTTCATATGGCGGATGCTTTCTGGGAAGTACTTCTCGTTAAACAGTTCTTCGAATTTTGTCCAAGACATTTCGAGTGCTGAAGGTTGGATACGTTTTACCGCTTCCCACCAATGGTCCGCCTCACCTCGTAACATAAAAGTGGCAAATGGCACCTTCTGATCATCAGCGCATTGTAAGACATCAAGTATTTTTGTCGTCTGCTTCAGCCATGCCTCCGCTTTGAGTGGGTCAGGCTTCCCGTGGAATTCAGGTGGTCCTAATTCTTTAAATTGCTTAACAGTGACCATCCTCAAATTGCCATCGTTTCTACCGTTATTATTGACTGGATTTCCTCTTCCTTGATTCTGTATGAACTGCATGAAATTCCTAAAGAATCCATCGTTCATCATGTTATCAGGAACATTATTTCCTGAGTTGGCAGGAGGATTGTTTGGGGCCTCTTGATTCTCGGCTACATTTGCTTCGGGTATTCCATAGTTAACCTCTTGATTTTCAGATGCCATACTTAACTGTGGTCACAAAATAAATGTTAGCTCAAATAAACTGACTCATCACTTCATGTTCCTACATTCAAATCGACTCATTAGATAATAAAATCTATTTTAGGTAGGACACACTAGTGACTGATTCTATTCGTCTCTCCCCTCCTAGTTCTACCCCAGATCTCCATTAAAGACCATATCCCTAAGCTCTGATGTCAACTGTGACGCCCCCAAATCTGGGCCCACACAGCCCAAACTTGAGTCGTCAAAAGACTACAACAAAATTATTACAACAAAGCACAACGTACAACAATACAGTGTATAATAATACACAACTAAGTCTTCACTATTATTGCCACACTATTTTACAAAACGTGAAGACTATGATAACTATTCCTCGGACCCTCACTCCATTCCCCGGCTAGACCCTGTTATGTTTTCATCTCCTGTTGAAAAACAATGGAACAAAAGAAAGGGTGAGCTCAAATAGCCCAGTAAGAAATATCATGACTAAGATAATGACGAATAAATTATCATTAGCCTTCAACAGTTGAGTTCTTGATAGAATACAATAGAGTACAAGGTTTATATCAAAAACTGCAGTTAAATTCTTAAACAATGTTCAGATCAATAATAGCAGCGGAATGAGCAATCTATTAGAAGAATAATGCAGATTATAATGTCCACTCGCTTCTCTTTTTCGTAAAAACATCATCAACTTTTATCATCTGAAATACCATTAGTCATGATAATAAAAATTCACAGTTCCTGATCATAATCATGCAAATCAACAATTCATCTTTGCACTACGGCCAAAGATATTCAATATAGCACCAACGGTCATGATTATACCAGATTCAGCCTTTGGTCATAATCATACCAATCAACAGTTCATCTTTGCACTACGGGCCAAAGAGAACATTCACCACGTGCCATAAAAGACACCGAACAGATGTATCACCTTTAACCTATTATATCGCCTTTAACCTATCATCTGTTCAACAAATATATCACATCTGTGCCCCCGGCCACAGATATTCACAACAGCTTGATTCTTGATGATTAGTACAAATAACAGTGACACAAATAATGAACAGAAGAAACAGGATAAACAATAAGTATCGAAAGTTTACTTTGTACAGATTCAAATAATGTCCAAATTGTCAACATGATGTGGAGTGAAATTTAAAAATGATATTCAAGATCCACAGTTCAGAATAACGGTTACAATTCAATAGAAAGGTTCACGTAAATAGGAAGGTTCAGTTGAAATAATGAAGTTCAACTATTATGGAACATATAATATTTTCAGGAATTATAGAAGCAATAGTTCCATAATAAATTTCGATTTAGGAGTATGAAAGAAAATAATATCCCTTACCGTAGCAGGTTTGATTAACAAAAGGTGAAGGAAATTAATACAAAGGGTTATTCACCAACAGGCGGCAATCCGCTCCGTAAGGTTATTCCCACAATTTAATAGAATTTGAGTACAAAGAGTTATTCACCAAACAGGTGGCAATCCGCTCCGTAAGGTTATTCTCAGAGATTAATAATGAATGAATACGAAAGGTTATTCACCAACAGGCGGCAATCCGCTCCGTAAGGTTATTCCCACAATTTAATACATGGAAATAAAAGACACGTCTTATGAGTAAGGAAGAAACTATATTATTATCGAGAATCAAATAATGATAATCCCTTACTATAGTACGTTTGAATAATGGAAGATGAAAAAGATGGTATCCCTTACCATAGTACGTTTGAATAATGGAAGATGAAAAAGATGGTATCCCTTACCTCAACACGTGACTGGATATTGATTTAAATGAGGTTGATTAACTTGAACAGTACACGTATACTTATAGATCTTCACAAATACTCAAGATGACTTAAGCACACTTAGAGAGAACTTTCACAAAAAGTATTTAGAGAGAGAAAGAAAGAACAAGTAAGGAAGTTTATGAAAAATCCTTAAGTTAAGGCTTCTATTTATAGCCAAAAATCTTATCATTCATTTAATTTAAACCATTCATTTAAAGATCATCTTTTAATCTACACCATCCATTTCAAATATTATATTATCTTTATTAATTATCTAATATTATTAACTATTTAATAATATTTTATTAAGTATCTAATATTTTTAATCATTTAATAATATTTTATTTATCTAATATTATTAATCATTTAATAATATTTTATTAGACTTCTAATATTATTAATCATTTTAATAATATTTTATTAGTTGTCTAATATTATTAATCATTTAATAATATTTTATTTATTATCTAATATTATTAATCATTTAATAATATTTTATTAATTATATAATATTATTAACTATTTAATAATATTTTATTTATTATCTAATATTATTAATCATTTAATAATATTTTATTAATTATCCAATATTATTATTTATTTAATAATATTTTATTAATTATCTAATATTATTAATCATTTAATAATATTTTATTCATTATCTAATATTATGAACTATTTAATAATATTTTATTAATTACATTACCTTTTATTTATTACTTAATAAATAATTAGTTACTATATCTTTTCATTTTAATTATTATTTAATATTAATTAAATAGTAATTAATCACCTTCATGACTCTTAATTATTATTTAATATCCACATAATAAATAATTATATATTTTCTTTTTATTGGGTCCCAAATTAATTATATTAATTTTAAAACATTTTTATCCATTTTGGTGATAATTGATTTGAACCGACCCGTTTAAAACGAACCGACCCGACCCGAAATTAAAAAAAATCTGTCAGTGAATAGTAACTAGGGCCCCGGCCCTCTAATTAACAAAGGGAAGAGGGCCCCGACCCTTGAGTGACAGAATCTGCCAAAATGTCATTTTCAGATTTTTCAACTTTTGCTCTTTTGATTAAAACTTGAATAAAATGAAATCTATAAATCCAAATGACCTCAAATTGGTCTTGTTGGATTCGTATCTTCTTGAACTACAATATTTCATCATTGAAACACATTTTTGGATATGTAAAGATCACGAAAAATGAGCTCAAAGTGGATTATTGTGCATTAGGGGTTTTAAAATGACATATTTTACGGTAAAAGTCATAACTTCTTCATTTTTCCATATTTTTGAGAGGTTCAAGTTGGGTTTTCTTTATAACTCATAGATCTAACTTTCTAGCCATAGAAATTATTTTTCCAGCTTGTACATTTCAAACTACAACATTAAACATTTCATGCTTCGTTAGGGTTTTACCGGTAAAACGTGTTATGAACTTTTCTACAACTTTTATGCATTTCTCACATACCAAATCATGTTATAAACACATAGATCTATGAATATACATATATTACATAGATAAATACATCTAGACCATCAAAACGAGTTTTGATCGGTTAAAAATAGATTTTAACCGAGCAAAAGCTATCTAGACTACAAAAATGAAAGAAGAAGATGTTTAGAGCACTTTTAAACCTTTGGGTTTTGTTTGCTCTTCTTCTCCTTCTACCGAAGTATGTTGTGTAGCTTGAGGACATTCACCAAGACTTTCTTTAGCTTTTTCTCACAACTCACAAGTGTATTCTCTAACCAATGCTCTCTCTCTTTTTCTCTAGAAAATGACTAACAAATGAACTAACAACCAAAACAAGTGTGTAGAGCATTCTATTTATAGCCATCTACTAATCTAGCATCAATTAACTAATCAAGCTATGTTAGTGAAATTAAAGCCTTAAACTAGATTACTATAGCATGATTGACTAGTTGATAGACACATGGAATGACTAGGGTGGTTGAACAACTTATGACATTGTGTAATGTAGAAGCAATCTAGCAAAACAAGCCACCCAAGTGGGTCCCCTAAAATCTCAGCAAAAATGGGATTTAATCACCCATTTTTGATTTATTTTTAATGCTTTAATTATATATATATATACTCCTATATATATATTCATAGATGTAACAATGTTAACCATTTTTGACTTCCTATTGGGCTTCATATTGGATCTTAGGATTAAATATATTGGGCTAATCCATTGAATTGGTTTGGGCTCAATTTAAATAACACATTGGGCTAGCATTTAAATAACTATGCTACCTTTAATTAAAATAAGCATTGGGCTTGTTAAATTAATTACATGGGCTAGTAATTAAATTAATCACATGGGCTACTAGGTTAATATCTTTGACCTAGTTTATCAACTCATTTGGATTTAAAATATAATCCAATTAGATTAGCTTTAATTAATTATACACCTTGTTTTAATTCTTTAAATAAATATACGCATACACAAGTACATTTATTTAATTATCTAAAGTACAATTAATTAGTACAAAAAGTTTAAATTCATTGCTAAATATTTATTAAGTATATTTACAATAACTAATGAAATTCGTGGTCATTACATTCTCCCCCCTTATAAGAATTCCGTCCCCAGAATTACAAATTTAAACTACTCAAAAAGATTCGGATAGTTAGCCCTCATCTTTTCTTCAAGCTCCCACGTAGCTTCCTCAGCGTTGTGGTTCCTCCAAAGGATTTTGACAGAATGTATCACCTTATTCCGTAATTTTTGCTCTTTCCTATGTAGTATCTGGACAGGAATTTCCTCGTACGATAAGTCTTTCTCGACTTGTATTGGCTCATAGGATATAACATGTTTGTAATCTGGCTTGTATGGTCACAACACTGATACGTGAAACACATTGTGAATATGCTCCAGTTCAGGAGGTAAAGCTACCTCGTATGCCACTTCACCCACTCTATTTAATATCTCGAACGGTCCTATGAACCTCAGACTCAGCTTCCCTTTCTTTCCAAATCTGATCTTCCCTTTCCAGGGAGATACCTTCATGAAAACAAAACTCCCAACTTCGAAGTCTCGCTTCTGTCGATGTAAATCCGCGTATTTCTTCTGACGGTCTTGAGCTGCGACTAGCCGAACTCTTATTACCTTGATAATCTCTACCATCTGTTGAACCAATTCTGGCCCCAACAGTCGGCGTTCTCCTACCTCATCCCAGCATAGAGGTGTTCTGCATTTTCTGCCATACAATGCTTCGTAAGGCGGCATGCCTATGCTTGCATGATAACTGTTGTTGTATGCAAACTCAACTAGTGGTAGATAGTTTTCCCAACTGCCCTTGAAATCCATCACGCAGGCCCTAAGCATGTCTTCCAATGTCTGTATTGTTCTTTCACTTTGCCCATCTGTCTGCGGATGATATGCTGTACTCATTCTTAACTGTGTCCCCAATCTCTCCTGAAGACTTCTCCAAAATTTTGATGTGAATCGCGGATCTCTGTCTGACACAATTGATATCGGCACCCCATGTCTTGAAACTATCTCCTTGGTGTACAGTTTAGCCAATTGATCCAAACTGAACTTAATCCTGATCGGCAAAAAGTGCGCTGACTTTGTTAGTCGATCCACAATTACCCATATTGCGTCATATCCCTTCTGTGTTGCTGGAAATCCTACCACAAAATCCATTGTGATATGCTCCCATTTCCACTCAGGAATTTCTAATGGCTGTAGTAATCCACTTGGTCTCTGATGTTCGGCCTTTACCCTTTGACAAGTTAGGCATCGGCTGACACATTCTGCAACCTCCCTTTTTAAATTTGGCCACCAAAAATGCTGACGCAGATCTTGATACATCTTCATACTTCCCGGATGTATCGAGTATCTCGCACTGTGGGCCTCTTGTAAAATCTCCTCTCGTAATTCAGGCACTAGGGGTACCCAAACATGATTTTCAAACCTTAGCAATCCCATGCTATCCTCTTTGAATTTGACCTCTTCTCCTTCGGTCATTCTCATCCTTATTCGGACACATTTTTCATCTCTGTCTTGAGCCTCTTTCACCCTATCTAACAGGGTTGGGCTCACTTCCACTTCCATTGAGTGACAGAATCTGCCAAAATGCCATTTTCAGATTTTCCAACTTTAGCTCATTTGATTAAAACTTGAATAAAATGAAATCTATAAATCAAATGACCTCAAATTGGTCTTGTTGGATTCATATCTTCTTGAACTACAATATTCCATCATTGAAACACGTTTTTGGATATGTAAAGATCACGAAAAATGGGCTCAAAGTGGATTATTGTGCATTAGGGTTTTAAAATGACATGTTTTACGGTAAAAGTCATAACTTCTTCATTTTTCCATATTTTTGAGAGGTTCAAGTTGGGTTTTCTTTATAACTCATAGATATAACTTTCTAGCCATAGAAATCATTTTTCCAACTTGTACATTTCAAACTACAACATTAAACATTTCATGCTTCGTTAGGGTTTTACCGGTAAAACGTGTTATGAACTTTTCTAAAACTTTTATGCATTTCTCACGTACCAAATCATGTTATAAACGTATCATTTTTCCCTTCCTATCCCATGGTCACTGTGACAGCCCCAAAAATCCGTCTCCAATAACCACGGATCTAGTCTGTCAAAAGTAATCTCAATCTTGAGTTTAAGTCGTTACGCGAACAACCTTCTCATAAAAACCATGATAAATTTAAATTTTTATAAATCATTTACTTAACCTTGTCTCAGAATCGCAATCTTTACATGATTCCTACAACTCAGATCATTTATATTCCACGACCTAGTGTATTAAAACCAATTGTGAGCAACAAAACTCGCACCCTAACAATAAGTCGACATGACTATTTACTCACTGCTTTTAATTACACGAGTTTACAAAACATTAACACTCGTATTAACTACAACTGCCTTTCAATACTATTACAAGGTTTTACATCTGGGATGATACCAAATGGTAATTATTCCCACAAAATGCAACTTTAACTTTAAATAGTTCTAGTGACAACCTTTATTAATAAAATAAACTTCGCACATCTTCTTTGCGATTATCGGGATCTTCGAACTCTTCGCCCTTCGCTGAAAATGTTTATAATAGCAAGAATGAGCACGACGGCTCAGCAAGTCTAACAGCTAACACATAACACGTAGGTTACATTTAATTCATGCTTTATGCTCCATGCTTTGCATTTATATAGGCATCATGCTTATCATGTTTTGCATTTAAATCATGCTTACCATACATGTCAATATATCTAGGTTATATAACTCATATAACACATTTCAAATCATAGCATAAATTATATATCAGCTATTAACAACATATGACTGTACACAGACATATTTACAATCAGTTAGCACATAACATGAGTGCACATTTAATAGTTTATGCATATAACACATAACACTGAAAAACTTGCAGGGATAACAAATATCACTGAAAGACTTGCCTGGATTGCAACACCAGTTTACGCTAACCTTTCGCGTTCCTTGCACCACCTATACAACATGAGAGATCAACGGTGCATTATATTAATCAAAGTTTGACTAAATATTTAATCATATTCTTAGGATGTCTACTTCCTTTTATCGTCCCATTTACTCACTAGGGTTGATTCATTAGTTTAGTTCATTGTGGATTCATCACGATGTTTCACATAAACACCGTAAACCTTCTATACTTAACTTTGTATATCTGACATTCCTTAATGCCATAACATTATCATTTGGTCCTCATAATTATTTAGGTCAAACTACCAATTAGTCACTGCTAGACTTTACTAGGTTTAATTCTACTATTACCTCATCAAGTTGTCATAATATTACCCGCCTCAGACAATATTTAAAACTCTTACTAATCCCAATTAGTATTACTTCAATTAATCTCTAAGGTTATTAAATTACTAAATAACCCTTTACACAGTGTTTCGACGTTTATACGCCACACATCTATCCCGCCTCATAAGCACACATTTAGCATGCTCATACACTTATCTAATTAATCGTTGATTAATGATAGACATCATTATAAATCATAATATTCATGTTTTATACAAAGAACAGTATAACTTAGTGTCGAAAACATTGCACGTTGCACACGTGCATGCCCGACGCCCTCCGATTGCCTCCAATTACACATCATACTTCAAGATGGTCAATTTAGACTCTGTTACAGACCTCAAATCGAAAAAGTTAAAGAATAAAAGTTCTGGTCTATCTCTTAGATTTCCAAAACATCTTTAATCATATTAATCTGAATCCGTATACAAAAGTTATACTCATTTTACTATAAGAGGTCAAAATAGTCCCAAAAATGGTTAATTTCGACCTTGCTACAGACATCAAATCGAAATTCGTAAAGAATTAAAGTTGTAGGTATATCTATTAGCTTTCCAAAACATCTTGAATCACCTTAATCCGAGTTTTTATGAGAAAGTTATGCTCATATTACTAACTGACGCTAAAGCTATCCAGACTCTACGATTTTCACTCTACGATTTTCACTTTCACTCTACGTTTTTCACTTTTCACTCTACGATTTTCACTCTACGTTTTGGAATTTTCACTCTACGATTTCCACTCCACGTTTTGGAATTTTCACTCTACGTTTTTCACTTTTCACTCTACGTTTTGCACTTTACTACCATAGCACTCTACTATCACCAGCAGCACTCTACTACCAGTTCACTCTACTACCAGCAACACTCTACTATCAGTTCACTCTACTACTAGCAGTACTCTACTACCAGTTCACTCTACTACTAGCAGTACTCTACTACCAGTTCACTCTACTACCAGCAGTACTCTACTACCAGCAGCACTCTACTACCAGTTCACTCTATTACCAGCAACACTCTACTACCAGAGCACTCTACGATTTTTCACTGCAACTAAGGAAAATTCTCAGATTTACAATAACTTCATACAACATACCAGAACTCATTTTAACCTTTCTGGTTTATTCTTTAGACTAACCCAACGTCTAACACATTACTTAAAGAGGTTCTGATTTGAAAATAGATCCTTGGACAGAAGGTTTAACCACCTTGGTTTTCTTAGACTTTTAGTCAAACACTCGGTGAGCATATGGGAATATCTTCATAAACTGATTATTTACAGTAAACAAATACTCTTCCACACCTACTCTAACCTTGTATCGCCTGAACCTCTCACGGTCCTTAACACAGATTTCTCCCAACAGAAAACAACATCTAAACTAAATAATAAGCCAATACACCAGTCCATTCTAAAGTTTTATGAACATAAACATTGAGTATAGACCAACTGTGGTTCAGACTCCTATTGTTGACTGGGTAAAATAACCGAAATCACTATTCTAGTTCTAATTCAATCATTAACTAGTTTCAACAACATTTGATTACCGAGTTCACATTACTCTCATTTAAACACCTCATATGCAATTCTAGCATATTCTGTTTCCTTAATCCAAAATAAGATAAAACTAGTTAAATCAAAATAACCGGATAATACATTCAATCTTTGACAGATGATTTACATTCAGATTCTGCCTTCTCCGAATAGCATGAACTCCTCTGAAGTTTGCATTTACTTCTCAAGCTCAATATCTCTTTTAGCCTAAATGAACGCGAAGGGGAAATGAGGGAATGACTGAGGTTATACAACACTCTCTCAGCCTTAGACAACTCTGAGGAGTTGGACCCTATAGCCTCCCCTATGCCTGACTTGTTCCTTCTTTTCTCAGCACTGAGTCCTTGCGCTTTGCACAAACTGCGCGTGCTCTGCTTTTTCTGAGGTTTTGTCCCTAAAGGAGTGGCACTCTTACTTTTCCACCGGGTTATGTTATTACTCTTGGGCTGGGCTGCTATTTATTTTGTTAATTAAACAATTGGTGGCCCAATTGTTACTTATATTGCAACTAAGCTTTAGGTTGCCCAAATTAAATTTCCTAGTGGAAATATAAAATATTAATATCCCACTATCAATGACTTTCCAAATGGAAAATAAATATAACATTCTTAATGTTTACGAAATCTCATTAATTAATAACCATATTAATTAATTTACATATCCAGCTTAACTTACTAACTATTTAATTAAATTTCACATAGCTTATTTACCCTATCAAACTTTGATACTATACAACCTAGGTTGGTCCATTAATTTAATTAACCCATTAATTGAACATTCCTTAAATTCCTTTAATTATTTCAACGCATAATTAAATAAACCAAGCCATCATATAATGATTTAATTTAATCCCTTAGAAATTTACAATTATAGCCAATAATTCCATTTCTCTATATTAAAAATATTTCGGGTCGCTACATTCTTCCCCCCTTATAATAATTTCGTCCCCGAAATTTCAATATATGATAAAAATCAAAATATAAGGGTAATTCTTCCTCATCTCTTCCTCAGATTAATTTTTTTTTGCCTTATCCAAAAAAATGATTCCATCCTCAGAATTACCACTACATCCTTACAACATTTGCCCCTCCGAACAATCTCATCGATTATCTTATCATAGGCATTGTTTTACTTACTGTTTTATAATTACTGTCCTAGTCCCTCCGTGACTGGACTCTAATTCCTTTCTAGTGATCGTTTACCACTTTACTAGGGTTAGTTTCATATCTAAACCTCAAATTTCCCGCTCGAATCCTCGAAAGCTTAAAATTTTCTCAAATCTACTATCCACTACATCCTCATCCAAGGATTAGCGTAGCCTTAAATCACATCAATTACCTAAGACCCTACTAATCAGTCTTATGAATTTTCGGGTCATTACAGTCACTGTACATTGCAGTTTATTTTTCTAATTCATCACATTTCATAGTTTCTTTGCTCCACAAATTCTACTTTCATTATCGCACACAATTAGAAAATGCTACCCCATCCTACCATCCAATCTTCATAAGAGTAGAGGAATTAAAAATTTTATTTTGAAAAAACTTTCATAATATATTGAATAAACATGTATCCCGGTTTAACAGTATTTCTCTCTCAGAGTACCTCATACTGCAAACCACTGACAGAGAATTTACCTATCATTAAAGTGGTGGATTTTTATAATATACTGAGTGAACATGTATCCCGGTTTATCAGTACTTCACTCCTAGAGTACCTCACACTGAAAACCACTGACAGAGGATCTATCTGTCATTAAAGTGATGGATATCTCATCCATACGTTGGCACGCCAGGTGATTAGTCTGCAATGCCTATGTCTTGATATGCCAAGTGACTATTCGATCAACCTGCAATACTTGTAATCTCTTTATGTCCCCTTTTTATAGGGTTGTTCATCTCAACATTAGAATTCATACAAGAGTAATTTGATTGGGCATAACTTTCAAAGAATATAAATTCAATAAATACATTTCAAAATTTGTCTAGCTGAATCAAAAAGCTTAGACTTATATTTCTTCAACGCTTGTCTAGCCAGATCAATTAGCATAGACTTTCTTTTAACAATCTATAGCCTGCAGAAATTTTAAAACATCCATCATGCCAAAACTTTTCAAAACGTCTAGCCGAGTCAAATGGCATTGACTTGTAGTTTTACATACTTTCATAAAACCAAAATCATTTATGACTTCATGTTACCGTATCATCTTGACAGTACGTTGAGAATTTCGTCATTAATAATTCCTACACCACACTTTATGGTGCTGAATCATCTTATGACGTCATAGTACCGCACCATCTCAATAACACGTTGAGCATTCCGTTATTTATCACATCTACACCGAGCTAAAAGGTGCATTGATGATTATTTTGAAATACATTTTGATGTTCAAAATATTTTTGTCTAGCTGAAACAAGTAGCATAGACACTTTTTAAATCACTTAAAACATTGAAAATCATTTTAGTTTTTATCACACCGCGATAGGCAACGATGCGTGAATCCACACACCCTTGTTACCGTGCATGCATGATAATAAACTTCATTTACATTTTAAAAATTACTTTAGTGCGAAGTTAGCTTGAGGCCAAAAAATTCGAAGTCTAGCAAAGTTAGAAGAATGGAAATACCCTAAATTCCAAAACATCCGCCCCTTTTTGCTCTTCACCTAATTACTGTATTTATTGCTAGGACTATTATTATTTATCATACTAAAATTTATGGCTACTCCAACTTTTCTATACCCCCGTATAGTTCATTAAACTTACCACACATTATGAGTCCAGGAACTTACCATAAGAATATGAGTTTAGAAGCTTGTCCTAGCAATATGTGGTCTGAGAACAAATCAAAGACTATCCATATGCTAAGGGGCTCAAAACATACCACATGATTATGAGTCATGGACCTACCATATGCATGAGTTTTTAGAACTCGTGGCTAAACTTAATATTATCTATCTACCGAATATACCTACGAGAGAAGAATCACCTCCTCAACATCTGTATACCGATAGCGCGATTCTAATATTTCAATGATTATCACTATGGCAGCTAAGTGAACACAAGTCCCCTGCCCATACAAAGGCTTGTGCAACTCAGTCACCATAGGAGTCCTCAATTGAAATTTCGTACCCAAGCTTTCAGTTCCCTTATCAAAATATTTCTGTAATTCATGTCTCATCATTCTCTGAGTTTATCTCGTACTATTTCATAGTACCATTTCTCTTTACAACATCAAGCTATACCTTTTGGATCATTAACAGGTCTCTCTGTTATTTCACAGTCTCATTGGATCACATCGTGATCTTACTTTACAATCTATTCATTTTTTTCGATTTCCTTATCTCATGATCGTATCGTAGTATGATCCTCCTACTATTCCTGATCATGTTATTATGATATCTTTCTATGCTTTTTAGATTAGATTGTCATCTTTATTGCTTGAATCAGGTGTCCCTCGATTTCCTTTGAGATTCATCTTTGAATCCTTTTAAATATTCTTTCAGATATATTCTTAATTGAACTTATGAATTTTTCTCAATTTGTTACCTTCATTTAAATCTTTCTTAATATCTCTATCTCTTCCTAATAATCTTATATCTTCCATATTTTCTTAACCTTAGCCAATATCTGAGAACTATATCTCTCAACTTATGGCTTTCTACTCTAATCCCCCCCCCCCCATGTTCATCAAACTTATCACGTATTTGGGCTCAGAAACTTACCACATTCATATGGCTTGAGGAGCTTGTCCTAGTCAGACCATAGTCGCCCATTCGTTGAGGGGCTCCACCATACAATCATGAGTCCCGAGCTTATTATATGCTTGAGTTTTCAGAACACGCTACTAACCTTACTCTTTCTTACTAAGGTTATAGCCTAAGGTATCGTTTACCCAAAGTTTATAATCTTCAGCTCTGATACCATCTGTAACGACCCCGAAATTCGATACACTTTATTACCTTAAATTACCTTAAATTTCATATTTATTATACATTATTTTCCTAACGTCCAAATTTCAGTTCGTTAATAAATCTTTAATTACCTTATTTAATCCCTTAATTGACTTTACAATCATCAATTACTGAATTTTTCAGTATAATTTTTTTTTAAAAAATATTTAGACTTTTAAAAAAAACTTAGCATCTCGATCCTAGTCCCTGGATCACAACCTTTAAGTTTCTTTTCTTTCAAGATAAGTATTATTGAATATTTAAAATACATGACTAAACCTTATTTATCCGATCAGAATCCGACATATATATATCTCATAAATTATAAATGCTCATTCCACTAATTTAACCATATCCAGTTTCTATACACAAACAAAATATATACATTAATTACAATTGCAACTTTCCTTAATGTTCCACATAATCTCTAGTCATGATTTAATACTTCTAAAGGTAATATATACATTAATTACAATTGCAGCGGAAAGAGAAAATTTTTCACACCATCTATTATGCAGGTAAGACGTTGTCGGATGCACAACTCAACTACACAACCACTGAAAAAGAATTACTTGCAATTGTGTATGCCTTCGACAAATTCCGTTCGTATCTCATTAGAACGAAGGTTATAGTTTTTACAGATCATTCTGCCATTAAATATTTGATATCGAAGAAAGATGCAAAACTAAGGCTAATTAGATGGGTTCTGCTGCTCCAAGAATTTAACTTAGAAATTCGAGACCAAAAGTGGATAGAGAATCAAGTCCCTGATCATCTTTCACGATTAGAAAATTTGAAGCAAAATAGTAGAGATGGCAGGGTGATTAATGAGCATTTTTTGGATGAGCAGTTGTTTGCTATGCATAGTGAATTACCTTGGTATGCTGATTTCGTGAATTACATTGTGAGCAATGTGACCCCCCCCCCCCCCCCCGGGAATTAAGTTATCAATAATGAAAAAAGTTCTTAAGTGATGTGTGGTTTTTTGTGTGGGATGATCCTTTCCTATTCAAGCAATGTGCAGATTAATTATTGAAGGGGTGTGTGCCTGAAGAAGAAATAAGTAATATTCTTCATCACTGTCATTCATCTGATTATAGAGGACATTTTGGTGGGGAGAGAACGGCAACAAAGGTCCTACAATCTGGGTTCTATTGACCATCTTTGTCTAAAAAGGCTCATTCTTTTGTAGTAAGATACGACAATTGCCAAAGAACGAGAAATATTTCAAGAAAACATGAAATGCCCCTTAACAGTATTCAAGAAATCAAAAAAATTATGTTTGGGGCATAGACTTCATGGGACCATTCCCGTCATGTTATAACAATTAGTATATACTAGTCGTTGTGGACTATGTATCTAAATGGGTCAAAGTTGTTGCTCTGCTGACCAATGATTTCAAAGTTGTTCTTAACTTCTTACGAAAAAACATCTTTTCGCGCTTTGGCACTCCCCGGGCTATTATTAGTGATGGGAGTTCACACTTTTGAAATAAGTATTTTGCTGCCCTCCTTGCTAAATATAGGGTCTCCCATAAGATTGCTACGGCCTATCATCCCCAAACTAGTGGTCAATGTGAGGATCCGAATTTTAGGATTTCTTTAATAATATTAAATGAGAATTTAATTGATAAAATTATCAAGGTTGATAAATTATTATTATATTATGTGATATAAGATATGTGATATGATTTAATTGATAAATTAAATTTGTACAGAGATAGTGATGATTTGTGTTGATTTAAAATAATTAAAAAGTAAATAAGTTGTGTAAAAACAATTTATGAAGGATAAGAAAAATGTCAGGTAAATGTACAATAAATTGTACAATTAAATTATTATGAAAATGCAGAAATTATAATTTAATTAAGGCTATGTGATAATGCGAAATGCAGGAGTTAGATATGTATATATTTATATACATTTATATATGTGTGTTATGTTTAATTGATGAAATTATAAATTTCATTAATTATGAAAATTAAGGGATTAATAATTAAATTAATCCAAGAATTTATGAAAAGCTAATGAGGAAGTTTGTAAAATTGTAGTTATCGATTTTAGAGTTTATCAAGAATTTTGGAAGAAGTTTAGAAATTAATGGAGAAGGAAAGGTAATTATATAAATTATATAATAATAATTATATAATTTATATAAGGAAAATTAAAATAAGGTATGAAGAAAATAATAATTATATAAATTATATAAGAATAATTATGTAATTTATATAAGGTGATTAAATGGAATAAAGTTGGAGGAGATTAAGAAATTATTTAAAAGGAGAATGTAATTATATAAATTATATAATATTAAATTATATAATTTATATATATAAAGAAGTTAATGTGAATATTAAAGAAATTGAATAATAAATAAGGAAAAGGAATGTTTTAAGTTATTAAAAATTATATTTATGTATAATGTAATTATTATGACTTTTATGAAAGATAATATTTCGGAAAGGTGAACATGTTAATGTAACATGTTGTCTAAGTAACGGAGTGAAAAATTACGAAAAATAATTTTTATAAGCTATATGATTTATTTTATGATTTTTGGAGGTATAAATTATCTCAAATAATTACATGCATGTCATTATGCGTGTACAAAATTTGTCAAGAAAAGTACCTAAAAGAGGTATTAAAATTATTTATAAATCATATTATGATTTTTAGTGAATTTAAATAAATATTTTATATTTATTATATAAAATATTTATTACATAATATAATTACGTAATGTGTTTAAAATATTTTTATGCGTCATTTTGCCAAATCCGGAAACTTCAAGAAAGTCTAAAGGCGGTGGAAATTTTATGCCAACATGGTGGTTAGTGTTGTATTTAAAAGAAGAAGAAACAAAGAGGAAGAAAAAGGAACAAAAGCAAAATATATATATATTCTTCTCTATTTCTCTTATCCGGCAAAACCACCACCATCCGCCACCTTACACCACCACTAGCAAGAGGGAGAAAATATTTGGCACTAACAAAGATGAACAACAAGCTTCAAGGAAGAAGTTTTGAGGTATATATTAATTAATTTAGTTTATTTTGTGAATTATATTGGGAAATGAAATAATTTTGTAGAAAAATTGTAAATAATTAGAATAATTATTCTAAATAATTTTTTTATGTATAGTTATGAATTTTATGATTTTTGGAGTAGTCTTGTTGGGAAAATTGTGAAGAAAATGGTGTATTTTGTGTATTGGCTGGCTACTGTTCATCGCTGAAGGAGGAAGAAAATTCAGGGCTGCCGCGCAATGCGCGGCAGCCATTTTTTTTGTCTGAACGGAGGTAAAACGGCGCCGTTTTGGGGCGTCCGGAGGAAGATGCCGCGCCATGCGCGAGGGGTCCGGGGAACGGCTTCGAAACGACGCCGTTTTGGCGTCGGAAGCGAAGGGCCGCGCGCAATGCGCGGCCGACGTCACGTTGGTTAATTACATCCGTGCCCCTGTCCTTTTCCTGAAATACCAACCGTGTCCCTAGAGGCACGGAAATTACAGAATTGCCCCTGGACTTTCCGGAAAATTCCGGATTTGTCCCTAACGTTGCCGAAATGACGGAAATGCCCCTGGGCTTTCCGGAAAATGCCAGATGTGTCCTTTTGAGCGCAAAAATTACTAAAATGCCCTCAGAATTAGATTTTTATTGAAATAAATGTTTAAAAATTGTTTAAAAATTATAGAAAATTATAGAAAAATACTAAAAATATAGAAATGATATTTGGGCATTAAATTTAATATTTTTGCATAAATATTAAATATTGGGGATTAATATTTAAATGTTTAAATATTAATCTAATAAGGTTATAATTGAGAAAATGTTTAAATAAATTTTTCGGACAACCAAATATGCTAGAAATTATCCGATGAGCCGGGTTGTCCGTAGTGAAGGTATTAAATATTAGGTTATGCTAATATTTTAAGGAACGAGGTTATTATAGTTGGCCATATAAATTTATAATTGGCCTAGAGATGATATTAATTAAGTAAATTAATATCATAAAGAGATAAATAATTATTATTTGATTATTTTATGATCATAGGTTGATCGAGTTAAGAGTTTGAGATATCAATTTAAATAACTGGACGCCAGGCAAGTTCTTCAGTCCCTTTTTATGTTAAATGTTGGAATGTTATGATATGTAATTCTTGTTTTGACTACAAACAAATTATGTGTTACGTGATACGTGATTAATATGACCACAATGTGTATTTTGTGCAACGATATGAATATATATGAGATATATTGCTATAGTAGAAGCACCAGCACATGATGTATGACACACACCAAGCATGATAAGGTATGTGCTACGTGAAGTATAACTGTTGAACTTGCTGAGCCGTTGTGCTCATTACTTGCTTAATATATATTTTGCAGGAAATAAATAAATTTCAAATGTGTCAGATAATATAAAGATGGATAATCACAGAAGGTTGTGAATGTTATTGTTATGTTTCAATAACATAATTTAATGTGAATACAGTCATTAAGTGTATATTGATAATTTGTATGTACATATATGTTGAACTCAGACAGGATATGTAAAGTCAAATTTTGAACTTTGATTATGCTAGATAGAAGTTGTGTTAGAGATTACTAAATGACTTAATTATGGATCATGAAATCAAGAATAAATTGGTATGGATATGAACAATATTAAGTTTTGAATATCAAGTTTTATGATATTGGTTACAGAAAGAAAAGAAAAAGTAAAGGTTGCGATCCATGGGACTAGGATCCAAATGTAAGGATTTTAAATATCCCAATGTTTTAATGCAATGATTAAAAGAAAAAGAAAAAAATTTATACCGAAAATTTGGTAATTGATGATATTGAAATTAAATAATGGATCAATTTAGGTGATGAAAGATTTATTAACGGACCGAAATTTGGACGCAAGAAAGATAATGTTTCATAAATATGAAAATTAAGATAATAAAGTGGGTCGAATTTCGGGGTCGTTACAGTCAAGCGAAAGTTTCTAACAGAGAAATAAAGCGTATTTTGGAAAAGATGGCGAATCCCAACAGAAAAGATTGGTCTAGGAAATTGGATGAAGCGTTATGGGTGTATGGGCGTATAGAATAGCTTTCAAATGACCAATTGGGATGTCACCGTATCGCTTGGTTTTCGGAATAGCTTGCCACTTGCCGGTTGAACTTGAACATCATGCTTATTGGGCCATCAAAAAGCTCAATTTTGAATTACATGCCGCCAATGAGAAATGGATGCTTCAACTGAACGAAATGGATGAATTCTGCCTCCAAGCGTATGAGAACGCAAAAATTTATAAGGAAAAGACCAAACGGTGGCATGATCAGAAAATTGTGGAAAGGAAGTTCGATATTGGCCAGAAAGTGCTTCTGTATAATTTTTGGTTGAGACTCTTTCTGGGAAAACTAAAATCCAGATGGTCGGGCCCCTTCACTGTCAAAAAGGTATTCCCGCATGGTGCGGTTGAATTGGAAGATGCCTCAACTTTGAACACATTCAAGGTCAATGGCCTACGTCTAAAGTAGTACATGGGGGGTGAGGTGGATAGACAAAAGGTGTCCCTCATTCTCGTCAACCCGAAGTGAAATAGGAAGTAGTCAAGCCCAAGACTTTGAATGAATCGCTAAATAGGAGGCAACCCATTTTTATTGTCAATTTAGTTTTATTGTCATTACATTTCATATTTAGTCATTTTTGTTTTACTTTGATTGGTTAAATACTTTTCATGTAGTATATTAGTATAATTATAATTAAAAATTATCTTTATAACTTATTGCAATTTCTATTATTTTAAGTTAAAATTGTGATTAGTTATTTAGTTTTTGATAAATCTTAGTGAAACTTTTAGGTACTATCAAAGCAATGCATCAATTTGGGGAATTGAACAAAGAAATTTTTTTCCGACAGAAACTTTTACCACCACGACGCTCCCTTGCTACCGCTGTAGCGGTGGCCTTCAGCAGGCAATTTTTTTTCAAACAGAAACTTTCACCGCCGTAGCGCTCATTGTCACCGCCGCAACGGTCGTTTAAAAATCAAAAAATATATATAAAAACACCAGTCAGGGTTTACTTCCTAACAGGTAGCTTGATCGGCCCTTTCTCTCAAAACCCTTACTCTCCACTTCTCCAAATCATTCCAATCTTTCGATTCCTGCACCAAATTGCTAGTCCTTCGAGCATTCAAGCCACGCCAATAATCCAAGCTAGACAAGCAGTACATTCTCTCTCCTAGCCAAACCGTGAGCCAGTTGTTAGGTTTCTCTCGATCAAAAATTGGTACACATTATCTTCCCCATTGTAGATATCTTTTTAATTATTGGATTATGGGTTGAGAGTTAGGTGTTATTGGTGAAATACCCTAAAAGGGTGGCTAGAATTTGGTTTAGGGGAAGCTTTGTTCAGAGTTCAAATCAATTGTGCAGGCCAACTGTTTGTAAAATTGCCTCAACTAAGTATCATTCAATATTCAGTTGGTTCGTGTTGCTTATTGGGCTGTTTGGGCTTCTTGGCATTGCATTGAGCGATCATGGCTCCTAAACGTCAACGTGGGAAGACATCTCATGCAAAATATGGCACTCATCATTTTATAAGCGAAGAGGTAGAGAAGAAGTATTATGAAGTGCTAGGGGGGAAAATAATTATCCAAAGCGAGGCCTCCTTCCGAATATCAATGATGGACACTTGTACAATATCATCACTGACAAACATTGGCACAATTTCACGGAATAGCCCGAACCTGCATCCATTTCAATTGTCAAAGAGTTTTACGCAAATGCGAATGAGAATGTCAATGTCAATGTGGTGCAAATTCGTGGAGTGGACGTTCATTTCGGAGCTGAGCAGATAAACGCTTTCTATCACATTTCCCACCTAAAAGAGGTCGACCAATACACTACGTACAAGATAGAACACCTAAATCTCAATGGCATGCTTCGAGACTTGTGTCAGCCAGATGCAGAATGGACTCTTAAGGATGGGGTGCCACGGCTATTTTCGCATCGGTTTCTAAGCCGGTTCGACAAAGCATGGTACTAGTTCCTTTGTACCAAGTTGCTGCTCACCATGCATGTCAGCGATGTAATCATATCAAGGGCGGTGCTGTTATATTGCTTGGTTAATCATATGAGTATCAATGTAGGGAGGGTTATTCTAGGTTCAATCAAACACACTCTCCATGGGCGTGCTCAGGGTAGTTTGCCGCATCCTTCACTGATTTGTGGATTGTGCCAAGATGCTGGAGTAGATTGGTCTGTTGATAAACTGCTGCAATAGCCCAAAATCCCGATTTACTCTCGGTTGATCAGTCATTATAGTCAGTGGGATGGCGCTCCAGCTAATCTAAGCGGAGCCAGATTTATATTGGGGGCTCAGTCTACAGATACAGAGGAGCTCTTTGCGGATGATCAGGAGGATAACGCAGCAAATCTGCTTTCTCTAGCGTCCATAGCTATGGAGGTGCTGCATTTGAGAAAGGAATCTCTCCGCCACTCTCGTCAAATCAATTATGTAGCTTAGCAGGTCAACTCTATGATGCAATTTAATGCTAATTTCACAGTGACCTTACCTGAAATGTTTGAGCAAATGGGGTTGAATACTGGTCCAAACTCACTGTAGTTCCCAAGCCCGCCAGTGATTCCTAATTACCCTCAGGATTCTCCTGACGAACATGCAGATGCCTAATCAAATTCAGGGGAGTCCTCAGTTTTAAATTCTCTATCTTTCTAATGAGGGCATTGTCATATTCAAGTTTGGGGATTGCTTTTGTTTCTATCAGTTCATGTTTTTAATTAGTGCCTGATTAGATTCGACGCTTTTATGCTTATGTTAGTTTAGTAGTAATTTTGAGTTTTAACCAATGATATGATGTGTTGCCATGATGCTTGTTTAAGTAAAATCAATTAGCATTCTTAGTCTTTATTTTAACGACTGATTTGAGTTAATGATGCCAATGATCTTGCCTTTTTAATCATGTACAATTGTGATCCCATATGTTGATTAGTTTGTGTTTAGAGAACTGGTATAATAAATTGTTTGTGGGGTAAGCTGAGAAATTTCTTAAAGCCCTTTTCTGAGCGCTAAATCTAGGCTCGTATATAACTTTGGGGGGATCTCGAATTTTTGAATATATAAAAATTAAAAAAAAAAGAGAGAAAAGAAAAAGAAAAATAAGTAAATATTTATGTTCTTTGTATAATAAAATTTTGGTTAGTCTAATTTTGTAGCCTTTGCTACTCTAGTGATTATATTCGTTAGGGTGTTTTTCCACCTAGTGCCCTAAAGTCGACTGGTTTGGGAGTTACTGATCAAAAACTCGGTACACGGGTAGCTCTAAATAGCCTAATAGAATTAGACATTGCACGGCCAAGCTTGTAAGTCAAAGTGAGATGGAGCGTAAAACGCACTCGCCTATGCATATAAAAATAAGTTTAGTTTTTCTTGTTTAAATCTGAGAAACCCCGTCCTTATATAATTGCCTTGTTTTGTCACGCCCCAAATCTAGTCCTACATAGCCCAATTTGAGACGCCATAAAATACACGATTTTTAATATAAACAGCACATAGAACAGAAATAAAAAACTCAATAATACACAACTAAGTATTCACTATTATTGCCACACTATATACAACATATGAAGACGACAATAACTATCTCTCGGACTGTCACTCCATTCCCCTGCTAGACCCAGTTATTCTCTCGTTTTCTGAAAAACAATGGAACAAAAGAAAGGGTGAGCTCAAATAGCCCAGTAAGAAAATATCATAACTAAGATAATGACAAATAAATTATCATTAGCCTTCAATAGTTGAGTTCTTAATTGAATATAATAGACAATAAGCTTTATATCAAGAACTGCAGTTAAATTTTTGAATAAACTTTAGAACAATGATAGCAGCGGAATGAGCAATCCATTAGGGAAAAAATGTAGACTATGATGTCTACTCGCTTCTCTTTTTAAGAAAAATATCATCAACATTTTTCATCTGAAACACCACTAGTCATGATGATACAAATTCACAGTTCCTGGTCATAATCATGCAAGTCAACAGTTCATCTTTGCACTACTGGCCAAAGATATTCAATATATCACCAACGGTGATTATTATACTAGTATTCAGCCTTTGGTCATAATCATACCAAACAACAGTTCTTATTTGCCCCTGGACAAAGAGAACATTCACCACGTGCCCTAAAAGACACAACAATTATATCGACTTTATCCTATAATCTATGCCCTAGGCCACAGATATTCACAACAACATGGTTCTTGATAATTAGAATAACAACAGTGATATAGATGATGAATCAAAAGAAACAGTATGATCAATAAAATATCAAAAGTTTATGATCTTTCTTTGTGCAGTTTCAAATAATGTCCAAATTGTCAACATAATGTGGACACAAATTCAAGAATGATATCCAAGATCCATAGTTCAGAATAACGGTTAAGTTCAATAGAAAGATTTAGAAAAATAGGAAGACTCAATTGAAATGATAAGAGATGAAACGCAAACTATTAAGAATATATAATCATTTTAGGAAACTTTACCAACAAGAGACAAATAAGAAATGAATACGAAGAGTAATTCACCAAACATGCGGTAGTCCACGTAGTCAGGTTATTCTCAGAGATTAAAAAGGAATGAATATGAAAGGTTATTCACCAAACATGCGGTAGTCCGCGTATTGTGTTGTTCCCATAAATTAATAAGGAATGAATACGAAAGGTTATTCACCAAACATGCAGTAGTCCGCATAGTCAGGTTATTTCCCATAAATGAATAATAAAGGTTATTCACCAAACATGCGGTAGTCCGCGTAGTCAGGTTATCTCCCACAAATGAATAAGAAAGGTTATTCACCAAACACGTAGTAGTCCGCGTAGTCAGATTATCTCCCACAAATGAATAAGAAAGGTTATTCACCAAACATGCGGTAGTCTGCGTAGTCAGGTTATCCCCCACAAATGAATACATGGAAATAAATGACACATCTTACACGTAAGGAAGAAACGATATCATTTTCGAGAATCAAAGAATAATAATCCCTTATCGTAGTAAGTTTGAATAGTGGAAAATGAAAAAGATGATATCCCTTACCTTAACACGTGACTGGATATGAAGTTGATCAACTTAGTCAGTACACGTACACTTACAAATATTCACAAATACTTAAGATCACTTTAGCACACTCAAAGAGAACTTATACAAAGAAATATTTGGAGAGTGAAAGAAAGAATAAGCAAGGAAGTTTTTAAGAAAAATCCTTAAGTTAAAACCTCTATTTATAGCCAAAAATCTTATCATAAATCAAGATTTCCTAAATTAATCCAAACCATATATTTCAAGATAATGTTTAATCTATACCACACATTTCATCTTTTAAGATTTCCTTAATCTAAACCATTCATTTAAAGATCATCTTTAATCTATACCACTCATTTCATCTTTTAAGATTTTCTAAATCTAAACCATTCATTTAAAGATTATCCTTAATCTATGTCACTCGTTTCATCTTTTAAGATTTCCTTAATCTAAACCATTCATTTAAAGATCATTTTTAATCTATACCATTCAATTTACTTTATATATAAAATAATTAACTTTATATAAATCAATTAACTTTCTATATAAAAACAAATAACTTTATCAATTCAATTATTCAACAATAATTCACAATAATTTATTATTATGACTAATTATTATAAATACAGTGTAGTTAGCTTTCTGAGTTAGATAAGTAGAGAAATTAACTAATAATATAATACAACAGTTTAATCAATATCATAAAAGAGATAATAATAATGCTGAAAATAAATAAGCACGTTACTGTGTAATGACAATTATTGATTCAGTAATGTGAATTACTATGCATATACTACTGTGACAATTACCAGCTCAATAATATAAATTATTATGCATATGACAATTATTGGTTCAATAAAGTCAATATAGTACAATAGCCACTTTATCAGTTCAATAATATGAAATACTGTGCAATATCGTGTGCTACTGTGCAATGCCGTATGTTACTATTCTTTTACTACTGGTTATTTTAACAATTAAAAGTTATAGTACTGTTGACTATATTTATTTAGAAAGGTTACGTATATCACTTTCTATATCCGACAATAATTCGTTGTGGGGGTCCACCAATATTTGGTTATTTCGGCGCCGTCGTACGAATCGAATATTTCCCGACAAAACGAATATTCTCCGACAAAATAAAATTTGTACAAACATTTCTAAATTTTTACTTTTGTCAATTTATTCATTTACCGTTTTTAGAAGAAAATATATAAAGAAAAATTTAATTTGTATTTCATAAAAGTCAGGGTCTTACAACCTCTCCTACTTATGAAATTTCATCCCCGAAATTGACGTACTTGGTATTTCGAAGAGATAAGGATACTTAGATTTCATTTTAGATTCTAGCTCCCAGGTCATTTCCTCAATATCTTAATTTCTCCATAAAACCTTGACTTGAGGTATAACCTTTAAGCGTAGGATCTGCTCTTTCTTATCTAAAATCTTGACAGGCACCTCTTCGTACGTTAAATCCTCTACTATAAAGTCTGGCTCTAACTCAATAATGTGATTCAAATCTTTCATATATTTACGTAGCATGGATATGTGAAAAACGTTATGAATGCGAGACATACTTGGTGGTAAGGCTAGTATATAGGCCACGGTTCCTACTCGGTCTAGAATTTTAAATGGGCCAATAAATCGAAGATTGAGTTTTCCTCTCATTCCGAATTTCGTAAATCCTTTCCATGGAGAAATACGTAAGAATACATGGTCTCCGACATGGAAACTTCCATCCCTTCGATCAAGATCAGCATAGCTCTTTTGTCGTTCTTGTGCGGTTTGAATTCGTTGTCGAATTGTTTGGACCTTTTCTATTGTTAAACGTACCAACTCAGGCCCCAACAATTTTACTTCTCCTACCTCATTCCAATATACTGGAGAGCGACACTTATGTTCATACAAAGCCTCAAATGGAGTCATGCCTATGCTTGCTTGGTAACTGTTGTTGTAGGAGAATTCAACAAATGACAAGTACTTGTCCCAACTTCCTTTGAAGTCTAGCACGCAAAGTCTCAAAAGAACTTCGAGAGTCTGAATCGTCCTTTTAGATTGTTCGTCCGTTTGAGGATGGTATGCAGAACTAAATCGTAGCTCGGTGTCCATAGCTTTTTGTAGACTGATCCAAAAGCGTGAAGTGAATCTAGGATCTCGATCAAAAACTATGAAAATTGGCATGCCATGCAATCTTACAATATCATTTACGTACATACCGGCCAGACGCTCGAGTGAAAAGTTTTCTTTTATATGCAAGAAATGAGCGGACTTGGTCAATCTATCTACGATGACCCAAATCGCATCAAAGCCTTGAGAAACTTTGGGAAGACCTGTCATGAAGTCGATAGTGATGTGTTCCCACTTCCATTCTGGAATTTTAAGTGATAGCAATGGACCCTTAGGCACTTGATGCTCTGCCTTGACACGTTGACAAGTTAAGCACCATTAGATAAACTCTGCAATCTCCCTCTTCATATTGTTCCACCAAAATGTATGTCGAAGGTCAATATACATTTTGGTACTTTCTGGGTGGATTGCAAATGGAGTGTTGTGTGCCTTCATCATAATTTTATGCTTCAATTCAGGGTCGTTAGGAACACAAAGTCGAGAGTTGACTCGAAGTATTCCTTTCTCGTCGATTCTTGCTTCTAGAATAGTACCTTCTTGTACTTTCTTCATCATGTTCATCATTTTCGGATCAGTAGCTTGAGCAGCTTTAATTTTATCGATTAAAACTGGTTCTACTTGTACGTACGCAATCTTCATGTGGTTCCCTGGTGGCTTTAACTCTATCTCCATCTTTTGTAAGTCGTACAAAATACATTTCTGTGTAGTCAGCATTGCACTTGTACTCGCATAAGATTTTCTACTTAAAGCATCAGCTACAACATTTGCTTTTCCTAGGTGATACTAGATGGTGTGGTCGTAATCTTTTAACATCTCAATCCAACGTCGTTGCCGCATGTTGAGTTCCTTCTAGGTGAAGAAATACTTGAGGCTTTTGTGATCCGTAAAGATTTCCACTTTCTCCCCGTACAAATAGTGCCTCCAGATCTTCAATGCGAAAACGACCGTTGCCAACTATAAATCATGAGTAGGATAATTGTTCTCATAATCTTTGAGTTGTCGAGAGGCATAGGCTATAAATTTTTCATGTTGTATAAGTACACAGCCTAGACCTTTGCTTGAAGCATCGCTGTAGATAACAAATTCTCCCGATCCTGATGGTATGGTCAGAATAGGAGCTAAAATAAGTCTCTTCTTAAGATCTTGAAAACTTTTCTCGCATTTCTCGTTCCATACAAATTTTGTGCTTTTTCGAGTCAGCTGAGTTAATGGAATGGCGATTCGAGAAAATCCTTCTACAAATCTCCGATAATAACCAGCTAAGCCCAAAAAACTTCGGACCTCAGTTACTGACCGAGGTTGCTCCCAATTTAATATTACTTCAATCTTTGTAGGATCAACTGATATTCCCTTAATGGAAATCACATGCCCAAGGAACATGACTTCCTCAAGCCAAAACTCACACTTTTTCAGCTTGGCATACAACTTGTTCTCACATAGCTTTTGGAGTATTAATCTCAGGTGTTGTTCATGATATTCACGACTCTTGGAGTATATGAGAATGCCATCAATAAATACAACCACAAAATGATTCAAATATTCTTTGAATATATGGTTCATCATGTCCATGAAAGCTGCAGGAGCATTTGTTAGTCCAAAAGGCATGACTAAGAACTCATAATGCCTGTAACGAGTTCTGAAAGCAGTCTTTGGAATGTCATCAGCTTTAACTTTTAACTGATGATATCCAGAGCGAAGATCAATCTTTGAGAAATATTGAGCACCCGGTTATCACCTCATTCGGGTTTTGTGCCATTTGGGATGTCACAACAAAAGCTCTCCCTTGAACTACAGATTTTCCCTTATCCGTGCTAGCTTTTGGTACCATCACTGCAGCTGGACTTGATTTTGAAACAAGATAAAATCGAGCCGCATGACCTTCTTTTCAGTAACTGTAGCACAACTTGGATTGTTGAGTACAATTTGGGCTGATGTGGCCCTCCTGACCACACCTATGACATCTTACCGGTGGTCGATCTCCTCCCCTTGGTACTGGTGCCAGTGCTGGTACTGGTGTCGGTGCTCTTCCATAATCATTATGGAATCTCTTTCTCTTGAAATTATTCCTACTGAATTCTCCTCTTCTATTATTCGATGCAGGATTACCACCGAAGTGCTGGTTACCTCCCCTATAGTTCTCCTTCCTATGGTTGTTGTCATTTCTCTCTCTACGTTGATCATTGACTCTTGGCTGAAAATTTTCATCTGTTTGCTCAACCCTTTGAGCCCTATCGACAATAGCTGAATACAAACTAAATTTATGAGAGCTAAATTGTTAACGAATTTCGAATTTCAAATCTCGTAAGAACATCCGACTCATCCATGCTTCGTCATCCACTAGATAGGTCGCAAAGCGAGATAGTTCGTCAAACTTAGCTTCACATTATGAGACTGACATATTTTCTTGCTCTAGCTTTATGAACTCCACCTCCTTCATATGGTGGATGCTTTCTGAAAAGTACTTTTCGTTGAACAACTCTTGGAATTACAGCCAAGACATTTCAAGAGTCGAATGATGGATGCGTTTTACCGCCTCCCACCAATGGTCTGCCTCCCCTCGAAACATAAAGGTGGCGAATGGCGCCTTCTGATTATCTGCACATTGCAGGACATCAAGTATTTTTGTCGTCTGCTTCAACCACGCCTCCGCTTTGAGTGGTTCAGGTTTCTCAAAAAATTCAGATGGTCTCAACTCTTTGAATTGCTTAACGGTGAAAATTCTTGAATTATCAGCGTTTCCACCGTTACGACCTCCCCTCGGCTGATTTTGGATAAATTGCATGAAGTTTCTAAAGAAATCACCCTGATTTGCATGATCACCAGCATTATTTTCCTAAGATGCAGGAAGATTATTTGTAACTTCTTGATTCTCAGCTACATTTGCCTTGGGCAGTGGATAATTCATTCACTGATTTTCAGAAGCCATAATTGCGGTCATAAAATAAAGGTTAGTTAAACAAACTGACTCGTCACTTCTTGTCACCAAATTCAAGCCAACTTATTAGATAACAAAATTTTATTTATGTAAGACACACTAGTGACGTAATCTATTCGTCTCTCTCCTTCTACTTCTACCCCAGATCTCCATTAAAGATCATATCCCTAAGCTCGGATACCAAATGTGATGCCCCCAAATCTAGGCCTACATAGCCCAATTTGATACGCCATAAAATACACGATTTTTAATACAAACAGTACATAGACCAGAAATACAGAACTCAATAATACACAACTAAGTCTTCACTATTATTGCCACACTATATACAACATGTGAAGACTACAATAAATATCTCTCGGACCATCACTCTATTCCCCTACTAGATCCAGCTATTCTCTCGTTCTCTAAAAAATAATGGAACAAAAGAAAGGGTGAGCTCAAATAACCCAGTAAGAAAATACCATAACTAAGATAATGACAAATAAATTATCATTAGTCTTCAACAGTTTAGTTCTTAATTGAATATAATAGACAAGAAGCTTTATATCAAGAACTGCAGTTAAATTTTTTAATAAAGTTCAAATCAATGATAGCAACGAAATGAGCAATTCATTAAAAAAAAAAATGTAGACTATGATGATCACTCGCTTCTCTTTTTAAGAAAATATCATCAATTTTTATCATTTGAAACACCACTGGTTATGATGATACAAATTCATAGTTCCTGGTCATAATCATGCAAGTTAACAGTTCATCTTTGCACTATAGGCCAAAGATATTCAATATATCACCAACGGTCATGATTATACCAGTATTCAGCCTTTGGTCATAATCATACCAAACAACAACTCTTCTTTGCCCCCGGCCAAAGAGAACATTCACCACGTGCCCTAAAAGACACAACAATTATATCGTCTTTATCCTATCATCTGTGTCGCAGGCCACAAATATTCACAACAACATGGTTCTTGATGATTAGAATAACAACAGTGATATAGATGATGAATTTGAAAAAACAGTATGATCAATAAATATTGAAAGTTTATGATCTTTATTTGTGCAGATTCAAATAATGTCCAAATTGTCAACATAATATGGACTCAGATTCAAGAATGATATTCAAGATTCACAATTCAGAGTAACGGTTAAGTTCAATAGAAAGATTTAGAAAAATAGGAAGACTCAATTGAAATGATATTAGATGAAGCGCAAACTATTAAGAATATATAATCATTTTAGAAAACTTTACCAACAAGAGACAAATAAGAAATGAATAAGAAGAGTAATTCACCAAACATGCGGTAGTCCACGTAGTCAGGTTATTCTCAGATATTAAAAAGGAATGAATATGAAAGGTTATTCACCAAACATGCGGTAGTCCGCGTATTGTGTTATTCCCATAAATTAATAAGGAATGAATACGAAAGGTTATTCACCAAACATGCGGTAGTCTGCGTAGTCAGGTTATTTCCCACAAATGAATAAGAAAGGTTATTCACCAAACATGAGGTAGTCTGCGTAGTCAGTTTATCTCCCACAAATGAATAAGAAAGGTTATTCACCAAACATGCGGAAGTCCGCGTAGTCAGGTTATCCGCCACAAATGAATACATGAAAATAAATGACACATCTTACATATAAGGAAGAAACGATATTATTTTCGAGAATCAAAGAGTAATAATTCCTTACCGTAGTAAGTTTGAATAGTGGAAGATAAAAAAGATGGTATCCTTTACCTTAACACGTGACTGGATATGAAGTTGATCAACTTGATCAGTACTTGTACACTTACAGATCTTCACAAATACTCAAGATGACTTTAGCACACTTATACAAAGAAATATTTGGAGAGTGAAAGAAAGAATAAGTAAGGAAGATTTTATTAAAAATACTTAAGTTAAGGCCTCTATTTATAGCCAAAAATCTTATCAGAAATCAAGATTTCCTAATTTAATTCAAACCGTATATTTTAGGATAATGTTTAATCTATACCACACATTTCATCTTTTAAGATTTCCTTAATCTAAACCATTCATTTAAAGGTCATCTTTAATATATACCACTCATTTCATCTTTTAAGATTTTTTTAATCTAAACCATTCATTTAAAGATCATTTTTAATCTATACCACTCATTTCATCTTTTAAGATTTCCTTAATCTAAATCATTCATTTAAAAATCATTTTTAATCTATACCAATCAATTTACTTTATATATAAAATAATTAACTTTATATAAATCAATTAACTGTATACATAAAAACAAATAATTTTATCAATTCAATTATTCAACAATAATTCACAATAATTCATTATTGTGACTAATTGTTATAAATGTAGTGTAGTTGGCTTTCTGAGTTAAATAAGTAGAGAAATTAACTAATAATATAATACAACAGTTTAATCAACATCATAAAAGAGATAATAATAATTCTGAAAATAAATAAGCATGTTACTGTGTAACGACAATTATTGATTCAGTAATGTGAATTACTGTGCATATGCTGCTGTGACAATTATCAGCTCAATAATATAAATTATTATACATGTGAAAATTATTGGTTTATTAAAGACAATATAGTACAATAGCCACTTTATCATTTCAATAATAAGAAATATTGTGCAATACTGTGTGCTACTGTGCAATGCCGTGTGCTACTGTGCAATACCGTATGTTACTATTCTTTTACCATAGATTATTTTAACAGTTAAAAGTGATAGTACTGTTGACCATATTTATTTAGTAAGGCTACGTATGTCACTTTCTATATCCGACAATAATTCGTTGTGGGAGTCCACCAATATTTGGTTGTTTCGGCGCCGTCGTACGAATCAAATATTCCCCGACAGAACGAATATTCTCCGACAAAATGAATATTCTCCGACAAGATAAAATTTGTACAAACATTTCTAAATTTTTACTTTTGTCAATTTATTCATTTACCGTTTTCAGAAGAAAATATATAAAGAAAAATTTAATTTGTATTTTATAAAAGTCAAGTCTTACATGTTTGGTTGTGATTGTTAGGTTATATGGGTTAAAGTGAAACCGCTCATGGCAGTTACTTGTTTAAGTTCATCTAAACTCTGACTAATTTTAACATTGGGTGTTGCATACACACACGAAAAGCGGATCATGGGCAGTCGTGGGATTGGAAATTTTGTTGAACTTTTAGACTTTGTTCTGCTTTATGATTTGTCTTAGCTGTTTCATGTTAATTTTCGAGGCTATGATTCAATTTTATGACTGGTTAATATTAATTTTGATTATTTAGTATGTGTTCTACTATTTGCTTGAGGACAAGCAAATACTTAAGTTTTGGGGTATTTGATGAGTGGGTTTTATACCTGCGAATTAATACTTTTGGCTTAATAATTTGTGAGTTTTTAAGAGTTATTATTGCTTATAATTATGATTTTTATGGTTCCTAATATCTCGTCATTGATTTGTAGGATTTTTAAGCTAGAAGGGCAAAGTAGTAATTTCCATCTAGGACCACCACCATAGTAGTGGAGAGCACCACCGCAACGGCCGAACATGCTGAAATAGACGAGATTTTTGCTATTTAAATCCATTCGTTGCTTGACCTAACCAGATCGGATTTTACGCTTGAGAGTTGTTCTTCTTCAGTTTTTCAAGCCTTCAAAGCAACTTGGATTGGTTTTAAGCTCATGAACAAGAAGATTCATCAAGCTTGGATTGCTACATTTTAAAGGGAGTTTATGTGCTTGAAACTTGTGTTTTAAGAAGTTTCATTCATCTAGTTATCTTCATTTTGTGTAGTTAAGGCTGACGAGTGACTTGTTAATAACTTTTATTCATTTAGTTATGAACTAACTTCATTCATCGGATCACAATGGAATACATTACTTTGTTTTAATTGAATATCTTTATTTTTAATGTGTATGGATTGAAAATGAATGGTTATCATGTTTTGTTCTTCATGTATGGATTATATACCTTGTATGTAATGTGGTGTTGTTTATGATATTGAAAAATGGATTAAATAACTTGACCTAAAGCATGATAGCACTTGTAGGATTCTCTATCTTCGGATGGAGTGCCTAACTTGTATCTCGGATAGGAATATACCGAGGTATCTTGTGTAACCTTGTTGAGAATTGATTTTATTGTCGTCTTGCTTAATTATGATCACATAGGAATTTATTGAACTAATTAGTAGGGTGTAAATCATTTAACTATCGAAAAAGGTTTATGGTTGCTTACATTCTCAGGTTACCATTCGTTCGATCTTAGCATTAAAAAGAGGGGTGTGAGATTTAAATGAGGTAGTGACTAAAGTTATGATCTTAGCGTGTTTAAATCTAATTCTTGTTGCCAGGTTTTAATTATTTTAAGAATCTGTGTTAACCAAAACTCATCATCTTTAATAGTTTAAATCGGATTAGATTGTATTAAGTTTAATATTCGGATAACATTAGTGTAAATCTCTGTGGGATCAACTTAGAAATACTCTTTACTACTTGAAGGTCATATATTCTTGCATGTTAATATCAATCATAAAAACGACCGTCAAACGTGAACAGTCATGCAACTGCACATAAGTACGAATATCAATAATAACATAGATATGAAATAATTCTTAATAATTATTTCATCATGTACTACGAAACTAATTTCAACTTCTAGATACTTAACATAATAAAAACAAGTATATGAACTTGCATAATGAAATGAGTTTGGGTTTTAGAATAACTTGCTAAATAATTACAAGTTAAGGTTCACAGAACTTGTAAATATAAATACAAGTTTCGGTTCAAAGAACTTGTCTGTTCCGCTGACTAGTGTTATTCAACTTAAAATAACTTCCTTTGGATGACCTAACATTTAACTATATTGATCTACCAATCAGCATATCACATACAGGATTATTTTATATTAATAACCTTACCATACATGTCTTAAATCATCTAACACTTTGATAATATTATCAACCTTTGATAATATTTTAATATCACTTAATCACATCATAATATTATCACATTTTATAATATATTAACCACAAATAAGTATTATTAACCATTTAATAATATTTTAACCATTTACGAATATTATTTCAATAACATTTCATTTAATCACCAATATTATTAACCATCTAATAATCCTCTTAATCTCTTAATTATTTCAAACACTTATTAACATTAATAATGTCTTACACTCTTTCCAATAATATTATTTATTAAATAATATCTTAATCCTTTATAAATATTATTAATCATTTAATAATATTTTGCCCTCTTAATATTATTATTAATCCTTTAATAATATTTTAATCCTTTGTAAATATCATTATTTAATTATATTTTATTCACTTACTAATATTATTAATTATTTAATAATATTTTAATTATTTATTAATATTATTAATTATTTAATAATATTCTATTCAATTATTAATATTATTAACTATTTAATAATATTCTATTCATTTAGTAATATTCTATTCACTTACAAATATTATTAACCATTTAACAATATTTTAATCCTGTATTAATATTATTAATTATTTAAAAATATTTTATTTATTTATTAATATTATTAACCATTAAATAATATTTTGTTCTCTTACTAATATTATTAATCATTTAATAATACTTTAATCATTTATTAATATTGTTAATCATTTAATAATTTTTTATTCAATTATTAATATTATTATCCACATAATAATATTTTAATTATTTTTTAATATTATTAATTATTTAATAATATTTTATTCATTTTCTAATATTAGTAATCTTTTAATAATATTTTATACATTTATTAATATTATTATTCGTTTAATAATATTTAATTATTTAAATTTTGTCTAATATTATTATTTTATTAAATCATATTTTCTGATCCATTTTCTATTCAAAAGATCTGACCCGACCCAATTTCTATGGCTCGACCCGACCCGGTTAAATGAAAGTTAATTTTTTTAAAAGTTCAGACAACTACTGCGGCGAGGATGACCACCGCTTCGACGGTGACTAACAGAAAGTTTCACCGCTGCGGCGGTGAGACCTACCGCTACAATGGTAGTTCATTTTTGTCAAAATCCTAATTTTTTTAACTTGATTTCTTTGGTTCAATCTTTCATAAAACATGCAATACATGATCAAATGATCTCAAATCTATTTTGTTAGGTTCATAACTTAATATTTTTCAAGTTTCCTAGAATAAAATAACTTTCAAAATCATTTTTGATAACAAAAATCAATATCAACCATATAGGGTTTTCAAATGATCTCTTTAACCAAAAAGCACATAACTTCTTTGTTTTATCTTCATTTACGACAATTCAAGTTTTTTTACGATCGAAACTAACTCATCTAGCATACAAAACACAAAAATCACATACACAACTTATATATCATAAGGCACACCTAACCAACCTAGGTATCTAACTAGGGTTTTAAAACTAAATATGCTCATATGACATTTTCTTCCATCATTTTACATATCACACATGTTAGAACACATAACTAGCATATTTAACCATAGATCTTCTTCACATTGATCAATCCATAACCAAGCTTGCTTAAACTCACGCATAAAGAAAATAATAACTAAAGTTTAAGAAAATTTTAAACTTTCAATGGAAATCTTCTTCTTGAAAATGCTAGAACTCCTCCTCTTCCTTCTTGTACGAACCTCTAGAACAATAGCACCAACTTACCACACTTAGAAGTACTCTCACAAATGCTCCCTAGATTTTCTCTCAAAGTTCTAGAGCCCTCTCTCTCTATTATTATACTTGGAAGCTAGCAAACGATCCAACATTGCCAAGCTAGATAAAGGTCTCTATTTATAGGACTTTGGAAAACTACATTAGCACTACAAATTAACCAACACTAGTCAATTAACTTACTAATCAAGCTTACTATTCCAATGAATGACTACTTGCAGTGAAATTTGATTGACTAGAGTTAGAGAGTAGTTGGTAGAGTTATTGAACCACTAAACAAAGTGTATTTTACAAGCAATACAAAAGCAACAAGTCACCCCACATTGGGCCCCACATGTACCGGCCATATGGCCATTTTATGCCCTAATATTGATTTAAATTTCCACTTTTTATGCTTATATATACACACATGATCTATATATTGATATATAGACATATATACATCATTTTATTTACCAGCATGGTCCTACATGTTACAATACTTGTATTTGATTTGGGTCACTTGTTGTGGCCATTAAATTAACTTCATTTGGTCTTCATTAAATATCCAACCGGGCTACTAGTTACTTCATTTCACTTTCCCAACAACTAAATCACTTGGGCTAACTTATAATATAACACTTGGGCTCCCCTTATTAAAATACATTGACTAGTTTACAAGACTTATTAATATTAAGACTTGGGCTACCCATATAATCATATTCAGTTAATTACATAATTCAATTAGACTTGCTATTTAAAAGCTAATTAAGCTACCATATTGAATTAGTTTACACAACACTAACACTTAACACATTCATGAGCTTATTTTAATGAAACCCTAATACACATTCATACAAGTACTTCAGCTTGATTAAATTTAATTCATTAACTACCTCTTATCATCAACTTGGATTTAAAATATAGTTACCCATATACATACCATTATTCCCATATGGGGTTATCTTTAATAATTCACTTATTTCTTCTTTCTCATTAATCATACAAGTAAGTCACTTGTTCAGTATTAATCTTCTTATTTGTTATACAATGCCATCATTCAAGCTTTATGATCTCATCATATAAGCTTCTCTTGCATTTATTTTCTTTCTTTTTGTAAATTAAAATAATTTTAATTAACTAACTTAATATATCTTATCACATAACATATATACATACATAACACCACTTCACACATCATATTTTCTCATAGAGATAGAAAAAAAAAAAGTTCGTAATTTTTCAGGTTATTACATTCACCCTTCCGTTATAAGGATACCCACTGCTACAAGGTTACTTAAAAAAAATTCATAATCTGTTCTTTTCTTGTATCATTTTTCTCGAATATCCGAATTAATTTTGTGGACAACTTACGCTTCATCTTTCTTACAACCTTTCGATTTAATACTAGACAGATGTTACTGAATTCTTTGCAACCTCTATATTACTAAGGTACTTATTCTATTTTCTAAATAATTCTAATCATTTAGTAATATCGTCAGATCGATAGTACCCGAATCAAATAATACCTAAACAATTATATTATTGATCGGAATAATACATGTCACCATGTCTCTTGACTTCATTGGTATTACTTCCCTTAATTCCGCTTCCCGCATTACTTTCCTTCTTCGGGCAGTCCTTAAATAGATGACCCAATCCTCCACAAATAAAATACTTTCTACTCTTCTTGAATCAGGATAGTTCGAAGCAATGTGTCCCTGCTCTCCACATCTATAAAAACTATTTGTCCCTTTTAGACACACTCTCAAGTGGTTCTTTCCACAATTTTCACTAGTTTCTATTTTTTGATTGACTTTTCCTTTACAATTATTAATATTGCTACGGTTCCACTTTCGTTTTTATGTGTTATTACCTCTACTACTACTTTTTCTATTTCCTTCTTCACTCTTCTTACCTTTCCTCTCTTGATTATATTTTGACAAAGCTTCACTCCCGCCTTCCGCTATAATTTCCTTCCCCAACATTGTTGAAAACCTTTTCATTTAAAGAACCGAAACTTTACTATAGATCCATGGGTTTAATCTTTCTTCAAACATCCTTACCTTTCGTGCTTCCGTGTCCACTTAATGTGGAGCAAATCTTGTTAGTTCATTGAACTTGGAAGCATATTCTATTACCGTCATGTTTTTCTATTTGAGTTTCAAAAATTTCACTTCCATTCTTGTTTGCGTACTATCTGAAAAATAGTTTTCAAAGAATAATTCCTTGAAATAAGTCCACGTAACAATTCCTTCTCCAACTCGATTTTTGTTAGCCTTCCATCAATAATTAGTCTCTTCCTTCATCATGATGGTGGCAAATGTTATCTTCTATTCCTCCGCAATACGCGTAACTTCAAACACTTTCTCCATCTATTTCATCCATGTCTAAGCTTCAATCGGATTTGTCATTCCTCGGAACTCTGATGGTCCTATTATTTTAAAATCTTTGAAGTTCGCCAATCAATTCCTCGACGGACTTTCTACTGATGGAGTTCGGATTTGCATTACTTCTGCTAACAAGAGACATGTAAGCAACACTACAATCAAAAATCTAAAAATTCTGATGACTCTTCTCTTGTCCTATAAGACAGAAGCAACTTCGTCAAGAAGAACAATCTACATTAATGTGTCAGATAAACCTCTGTCAAGAGCATAAAGTCAAAAATATTAGAGGATTGACCACAGCGTGCTATGCAATAGAGAGAAGACTTTCAAGGCAGTAAAGTCAGAAGATGGTGTCGTATCAGCCATATTTCTATGGAGGACAAAACTACTCTATGAAAGTTGGTAGAAACCTATGACTGTCATGTCTTGTTCCAAGGAAAAAGGAAACACCTTTTTGGACAATATTTACAAGTCAATTAATTCTTCATCAGAGCATTAATGAGCCAAATGAATATAATATTCAACAGCTCTACATTGTGAGGTAACAGACAGAAATTGAATAAAAAAGCTGATTTCAAACGGGAAGAAATCAAAAGCTTCTATAAGAGAAGCCCAGATTCAATATTCAAAGACAAGCAAGAAAGAAAGATATACGCAGGAGTTCAAAAAGATCAAACTGAAAGGAATCTTGTCTCGCTACTAAGTTCTTCAGAAACTTATGCTAAACGAAACTTAGTAGCACACCAAAATTATTACTACTCATGATAAGAGTTCTTAGTAAACTAGAGTATTCAAGTCTGCTGGACTTGAAGAGTTCTTAGTGAACTAGAGTTCCAAGACTGCTGGTCTTGAAGGAATCTTAGTGATTCAAAAATTGTAATAGTATCCTTAGTGAATTTACTGCTTAAGGAGCAGAACAGTGGAGTAGGAGTCTTGTGAACTCTGAACCACTTAAAATCTGGTGTCTTTCATCTTGTGTTTATTAATTGTCTGCTTGTTGAATTATTACATTAACATTTTTAAGATGGGGTAACTAAATCATATTCCGCTATGCTAAACTATTTGATTAATAATTCATTATTTCTTAAAACCGCAATAAAGAAATAGTTTTAAAGAATCTATTCAACCCCCCCCCCCCTTCTAGATATCTTTCGTGTCATTAGGAACTAACACATACATAACACCACTTTACACATCATATTTTCTCAAGGAAATAAAAAAAAAATTAAGTTCATAATTTTTCAGGTTATTGTAGGAAAAAAGACTACTTTGCTCTGACTTTGGTTTCCTTTAAATAGAGGCCATTTGTTTAGTTGCTATAGTTTTGTTCATTTTCACCAAGTGTGAATAGAGAAAAGAAGATAGAAAGTGAGAGAGTTTTTGATAGAAGGAGGAACTTTTGTATGAGAATTTATGTGATACACTTATAGTCTTAGTCATTTTTGGGTGGAGCTCAAGAAGTAAGAGCGAAGTGTTTTTCTAAGGTTCTTCTTTAAAAGAAGAAGAGCAAGATGATCTTCAAGGTTTAAAAGTATTCTATTCTTCAAATCATTAGTTATTTTTATAGTTAAATGGTTATAGTTTAAGTTTTGCCATGTTTGTTGTGGGAGAAATTATGTGAAGAGGAACTATGGTGAGTTTAGAAGATATAAGGGTGGATTTGTCATGTTAATATGTAATCTATGAGATTTATGTATATGTATGTGAGTTTTATGGTCAAAACGTTATTTTGGAAGTATAACATATAGTTATGATTTCAAAACCTATTTTTATAAACTCGATTATGGTATATCTAGACTATTTAGGAAGACCTATGGTCAAAGCAGCATGATATGTGTATTAACATGGTTAATATATGAAAATATAGGAAAAAGTTGCATATAAACATGATTTGAAGTGAAGCCCTAATTAAAAATATCTAAGTTGATGACCTGTGTTTTGAAATGTGTAAGTTATTTTTGTGATCCTTGTATTGATCCTTGTATCTTATATGGTATAATACATCGAACATAGGATTAAGTTAAAGATTAGTAAGATGATTTAGTCATACTTAGAGTATTAAAGGTGAATTGGGACATCTTATGTGGTATATGTGATTGAGTCTTAGGAAGTTAAGGTTAAAGATAATGTGAAACTTATATATGGAATATTATGTGTATAATTGATTTATATGCCAACATTATAAATGTGTAGGATATTACAAGAACGAGGTATTAAGGTTAAAGGTAGTCGACGAGATAGGCAAGTGCCCTACTCATACTCGTTATTGAATAGCTTTCTATTGAATCTGTATGTCATGACTGCACTTATGTGTTTTTGAAAACCTTTGTTCTATCGTTGAAATTGCTAAGCCTTTGAAAAGTTCTATATTGCAATAACTAATTTGGAAATGATAGTCTAAGCTAATTGAACTGGCTAGACCAATTGTATTGAAAGTTCTTGAAGTCATAAATTTCTTTGAAGATAATCCAAATCATATTATTGTGATGCAAAATCTAATGGTAAATGTTGTTATGAACAACACTCGTTGTAGGGGAAAACTAGTAAAATGGTTGGGGTAAAAACCTCATAATGATTTATAGTTGGTATATTATGCATAATATATGGTATGCTAGACTGATCCCCTATAGAACACATCTTGAGTATTTGTATACTCATAGCACATATTTCGGGTATTGTCAATCTCATAACGTATATTTCGGGTATTGTTAATACACATAACGTATGTTCACGGTCTTGTGACCATCAACAGTAACAGTCATGTTTTTCAGACATATGGTTAATTGATATTCTTGTTCACTTATGTTGCTTCACCATTATTGTAAATTGTTGAAGTTCTTTAAAGTTAAATCCTTTATTCTTGTTAGGGTATTTGTTGAACGTTTTTAAAAACTTGATGTGCAAAGCAAATTTATTGCTCACCCTTGTTTTCAAACTAAATATTACAGCTAAGAAGGAAGTGGCTGAAGATTCTACTCAAGATAAGGGAAAAGGAAAATTAGAAGATTAACATTGTCTATGTATTTGTTTAACTTGTTATGTGTGGTAAAATATTTTGGATTTTAAGTGTTATATGTAAAGGTTATAAACCCAGGGATATTTGTATCAACGTTAAGTTATTATAATAGATATTTTATTTTTCGCTTATGGTATGGGTAGTTTACGTTGGATCATGAGGCATTGAACTCGGGTTCAAGGGACCCAAATTTAGGGGCGTCACAGGTTGATATCAAAGCGGTAGCTTATAAACCTTAGGTTCGGGGGGAGAGGGGAACCTTAGGAATATGACCGTGCAAAAGATAGTTAAACTCATTTAGAGTTTTAAGTGATGGATTATGGAAATTTAGCGGAAATAAATTTTTTAACATATTTGTTACTTGTTATTTTTTTTATAAAAAAAAAGAAGAAAGGATTTGAGCAATGGATTAGCTGTTAAGAAAAAAAGTTGAAGAGTTAAAGGATTATAAGAGAATAGGAAGATCATAGAGTTGATCATAAATGCAGATAATTGTAGAGTGATTAAGGATGAGAAAGATGATTGAAGAAGGAGATAAGTAGGATAAAGAATTACACAGTAAAGAGGATAGTATGTTTTGAGGATTATAATATATTTTAAGGAATCTGACTTTGGGATATGTTATGTAGTTAGTATGATATTAAGAAGATTAAAGTACTAGGTGTTAATGAGATGTATATTAAGATAAAATATTAATTATATGTACATTGTGATGATAGAAAGATAAGGTGATAAAGAAATATTGTAGATCAATCAGGAGAATCGTGGTATAGCAGATAAACTATTATAGGATTGAAGAGTATATGAATAATAATTTGTGAAATAAGTTATAAAGATGTGTAAAATAACATGTTATAAAATGCAATGTGCTACATACTAAATGAGAGTATGTTAATATATATGTTGTAAAACTTATGTGCATAGGAATAGTAGTATTAAATTTTAAAAATACGAATTTGTTGATGAAATCCTAATTTAATTGAAAGAGATTGACGTAATAGTTAGCATGAATTGGTTGAATAATAATGAGGCAATAAATAAATGTCAGTAGAAGAGTGGAGACCTTCAGACTTAAAATTGGTCTAAGGTGGTGTGTTATGGTAAATGGTAGCCTAGATGGTTTTACTAATTAAAGATAAAGTAAGCTGAGATAATGTTTAAAAAAATATGGGTTAGGTATTTAACTTATATGGTAAATATTTAACAAGAAGAACTAGAATCAAATCGAATGAAGATGTTAAGGGAAGTTGTAGGTCCCAAATAAGTTAAATCAAGTTACGTTTGTTGAGGTACTAAGGAGGGTGCCTATTCTATAAGATCTATATAGAGTGATTGCAGTTGTAGTTCGAGAGAGAAATATGCTAGAATAGAAGTTATTTAGCCAAGTGTTTCAATTTAGGAAGCACCAATATTGTTTTTGAAAAAAAAAAGGATGGGTCATTACAAGGGAGCATTAAATAGGAATAAGGAAATAAGTTTGTCGTTAAAAGTAAGTAAGTATTAACCCGAATTGGAAATTGATGGACAAATTGCAAGGTGTGAGATATTTTAAGATGAATTGGTGGTCAGAATGTCATTAGTGAAAGATAAGAAGTGAGGACATGAATGAAAAGGAGTTTAGAACTCGTATGATTAATACGAAGTTGTAGTTAGGTCTATAGAAAGTATGGATGGTATTTTGAGAAAATATTTGAATTAGTTATAGTGGTTGTCTTGATATCATGTTTGGTTGCTTAAGGTCATGAGAAGAACAGGAGATGTATTAATGTTGAAAATGTGGAGAAAAGAATATTGGCGATAGTGTGAGTTTTAGTCAAAAAAGATCAAATGTTTTAAGATAAAAATAATAAGGAGATGCATAAGGATAAGATTTTAGAGGATTGTCGAAGTTAGAAGCAAGATTTAATAAGGATCATATGAAGAGCCTGATTAGGAAGGGGGAGATAAGTGAATGACTATATAAGAGTTTTTATTTGGATGTTGAGGAATATATCTAGTCAAGAAGGTAAAAGGAAGGTTTTTAGAAATTGAGAGGAATATAACGTTTTATAAGGGAATAAGAAGAAAGAATTGAGAGGAGCAGATTATATTGATAGTACATGATAAATGAAAAAGTTTATATGAATATGAGTCACAGGTTGGGAAAGCGAGAGGGAACGATTCAAATGTTAAAAAATAATTAAGGAGCGTGTGTTATGAATTCTAAGTAGGTAATTCACAAGATCACCTACTGTTAGTAGATTAGCGTATAATAATAGTTATAAAGCAAATATAAGCATACTGTCGTATGGAACCTACACGCGAGAAAATGTAGAACGCATTGATGCCAAATCAAGGAAGAGGAACATTAACTTTTGGAACCAGTATTGGTGTAGCAGACAGTAGGAAGCATTAAGGTGACACGAGCCAGATTGGTAGCCACTTAAGACAAACAGAAGAAGAATGTGAATTTGCGTCATTAAAATAAAATTTTAAAATAGGAAGTTACGTATTCTTTTGATTGAATTAATGGATATAAAAGAATAAAATTTTAAGAAATGGAGTAAAGTCGTCTGATGAGGAAGCTAGTTTGAAGTAACGATTCCGGGGATGGAATCTTTATAAGGGGGGATAATGTAATGAACAAGGATTTTGCATGACCAAAAAAAAAGAGAAAAAAAGAGGGAAAAAAACTAATTATGAAATTAAAATATAGGTTAAAGGAATATTATGAGGAAGTGTTATGTGATATATGTGATGTATGATATAAATTTTTATGTGTTATGTGATTGAAATTGTGTAGCTAGTTAATGTAGGTAAGTTGGCTGAATTAAAGGATGAAAAAAAAAAGTTAAGATGATTAAGATAAGCTTATGTTAAAAAAAGAATGAATGTTAACCTTAAAGGGTAAAAGAAAAGTTTGATAAAGGAATGAGTTTAAGGGGTGTAATTGAACAAGCCCAATATGTTAGTAGTTGAATATATGGTAGTGAATTAACTTAATCAAGTATAAGTTCAAATGATTCATATAAGGCAAGTTTAATTGGATTATGTGTTTAAATTAAGATGTTTGTACTAATGGCCCAATACTTGTTAATTTCAAGTCTTAAATATATGAAATGTTAAATAAGCCCAAATTACAGTAGGCTTACATGAATAAGCTAGTAGCCAATGATTCAATTAATTGAGCCAAGCAAAGTAAACTAGAAGCCCAAATAGAATTAAATAAAAAGTCCAAATGTGGAGTCCAAATAATGGAAAATGTTGATGAAATATATATATATATATATATATATATATATATGAATATATATGTGATAAAAGAAAATTCAAAAATACGTAATAAAGAGGGAGGTGGGCCAACCATATGGGGCCCCATTAGGGGGTGCAAAGCTCTAGAAAATTGCTTAATTTACTCTAAGAATGTCTAATCCCCTAACCCTCCCCTATGCAACGTCACATTCCTTAAATTGTAGATCTTGTTTTGCAAAGAATTAACCATTGTTGGGTTAGTTTGGTAATTCTAGGCTGTAAGTAAAGTTACAGCCTTAACTATGCATGAGTTAAGTGCTAAAAAATTTCCTAGTGAATGCGTAATTATCATGTTGCCCTTGGTTGGAGAAAATAAATGACTATTATGCCCATGAGAGAAATTGCTAAGAAGCTTCCCAATTGTTGCTTGGTTACTAGATTGTCCTTAAAGAAATAAAGGAATGACTTTGGTGTCCTAAAAAAAATTGCTAGAAAAGTTCCTAGTAATGACCTAATGACCATCATGCCCTTAGTGAAAACTATTAATGCCTAATGGGTCCTAGTAGAAAATTTCATAGAAATTTCCTAGAGATGTTTTAATGACCACTTTATCCTTAGCTTGCTATGACTAATGACTACAAAGCCCTTAATGAAAATTTCTAGGGAACTTCCTATTGATGGAATAAAGACCACTTTGCCCTAACTTTGGTTTCCTTTAAATAGAGACCATTTGTTTAGTTGTTGGAGTATTGTTCATTTTCACCAAGTGTGTAGAGAGGAAATAAGATAGAAAGTGAGAGAGTTTTTGAGAGAATAAGCAACTTTTGTATGAGAATTTGTGTGATACGCTTATAGTGTTAGCTATTTTTGGGTGGAACTCATGAAGGAAGAGTAGAGTGTTTTGCTAAGGTTTATCTTTAAAAGAAGAAGAGCAAGAAGATCTTCAAGGTTTAAAAGTGTTATATCCTTTACATCATTAGTTATTTTTATAGTTAAATGGTTATAGTTTAAGTTTTGTCATGTTTGTTGTGGGAGAAATTATGTGAAGAGGAACTGTGGTGTGTTCCGAAGATATAAAGGTGAATTTGTGATGGTATATATGTGACCTATGTATATATGTATGTGAGTTTTATGGTCAAAACGTTATTTTAAGAGTATAATACGTAATTATGATTTCAAAACCTATTTTTATAAACTCTATGATGATAGATCTAGACTATTTAGGAAGATCTGTGGTCAAAGAAGCATGATATGTGTATTAACATGGTTGATATGTGAAATCATGGGAAGAAGTTGCATATAAGCCTGATTTGAAGTGAACCCCTAGTTTAAATGTCTAAGTTGATGACATGTGTACATTATTTTGTGATATTTGTATCTTATATGGTATAATACATCGAACATAGGATTAGGTTAAAGATTAGTAAGATGATTTAGTCATACTTAGAGTCTTGAAGGTGAATTATGACATGTTATGTGGTATATGTGATTGAGTCTTAGGAAGTTAAAGTTAAAGAGAATGCGAAACTTGTATATGGAATATTATGTGTATAATTGATTTATATGACAACATTATAAATGTGTAGGACATTCAAAGAACGAGGTATTAAGGTTAAAGGTAGTCGATGCGGTAGGCAAGTGCCATATTCATACTCTTTATTGGATTTCTATCTATTGAATATGTATGCCATGACTAGACTTATGTGTTTTTGAAAACCTTTGTTTTATCGTTAAAATTGTTAAGCCTTTGAAAAGTTATATATTGCAGAAATTGATTTGGAAATGATAGTCTAAGCTAATTTACCTGGCTAGACCAATTGTATTTAAAGTTCTTGAAGTCATAAATTTCTTTGAAGCTAGTTCAAACCATATTGTTGTGGTGCGGAATCTAATGGTAAATTTTGTAATGAACAACCCTCATAGTAGGGAAAAACCAATAAATTGGTCGAGGTAAAAACCTCATAACGATTTATAGAAGGTATATTATGCATAATATAAGGTACGCTAGGCTGAACCCCTATAGTACACATCTCAGGTATTTGTATACTCATAACGCATATTTCAGGTATTGTTAATACTCATAATGCATATTTCAGGTATTGTTAATACGCATAACGTATGTTCACTATCTTGTGACTATCAACAGTAACTGTCATATTTTTCAAGCAAATGGTCAATTAATATTCTTGTTCACTTATGTTGCTTCACCATTATTGTAAATTGTTGAAGTTCTTTAAAGCTAAATCCTTTATTTTTGTTAGGATATTCCTTGAGTGTTTTTAAAAACTTGCTGAGAAAATTTATTGCTCACCCTTGTTTTCAAACTAAATATTGCAGCTAAGAAGAAAGTGGCTGAAGGTTCTACTCAGGACAAGGGAAAAGAAAAATTAGAAGATTAGAATTGTCGATGTATTTGTTTAACTTGTTATATGTGGTAAAAACTTTTGAATTTTAAGTGTTGTATACAAAGGTTAGAAACCCTGGAATGTTTGTATGAACTTTAATTTATTATATTAGATATTTTATTTTTCGCTTACGGTATGGGTAGTTTATGTTTGATCGTGAGGCACTGAACTCAAGTTCAAGGGACTCAGATTTGGGAACGTCACAAGATTAATGTGAATAATAATTTAGTAAGCCTCCTAGCAATTAAACAAATCAATCATAAAAATTAAGCACAGAAAAATATTCAATATTCAAAATATAAATTGAACAATTAAAATAAATTAGATCTCACTATGTATTAATCTCGATGATTTCAGTCACTTAAACCAAGAAAGAGAATTTAGCTACTCATAATAGAAGAAAGAATTTAATAGGAAAGAGTTACAAGAGATAAGAGAGATTGAATACTCCTAATTATGTCTCAAAGTCTTTATTTATAAAGTAAATAATTTATCTAACTCCTATTAGGAATTAGAATTTAATTAAAATAAATTACTATTCAAAATTCCTAATTTTCTTCTTTTTCTAAGTTACAATTGGACTCCTCAATTATGCTTTTATTTATTTACTTGCTTGACCCCCGTGGAATTTTGTAGCAACCTGGAAATCACAATTTGATTTGTTGAAAGGATGGTTGAATTGGAGCTCCGGGACCGACGCGAATGTTATCTAATTTGCTGAACCAAGGTGTAATAGTGGGTCCCATGCGCATAAAAAAGAAAGAAAGAAGTTGCAGCACTTCACACACATGCTTTGCTATGTGCCCTTTATTTTCTTCTCCAACCCCTCTCGCACATTGCACGTACTTTTTTTTTTTTTTTTGGTCGTCCACACATGGCGCAGAAGCTACTGCCTGCTCCTCCAAGCTTTAAACGCCATCATTTTTCTAATCAGCACATTAGCCTCAAAGCGCATGTGGCGCGATCCTCTCTTGTAGTTGTAATTACGAAAATGTTACCAGCCTTATTTTTAATTCCTTTTTCCTACAAAAATCAAATAAAAATAATATAAAAATACTAGAAATATTAAAAATGCATATAATTAATTAAATTACCTAAAATACTAAAAAAAAACTTAAAAATTAACAAATAATTAAGTATAAAATACCTAATAAATAGACATAAAAATCTACTTATCACCGGGTACAAATATAGGAACCGTGGGGCGATCTGCGATTTAGAAGATGAAGTCAGAGTGAAGAAAGCAAGAATGGATGAGATGATTTACACCTTTAAAATGGCGTTCGGACATGGCAGAGTAGGGTGTTTTATCACCCACTAGAGGAAGGACAAACTCGGCACACTATGAATCAGGAGTTGATGATTCATTTTGGGGATCGGGAGTACGAGGCCACCATTCGGCGTGGGTTGTGACGTTAGTATACGGGTTGTATGTATTTATTAGCATATGTTTTTATGTATGTATGTTAATTCATGTAACAACCAAGAAAAATATACTATTATTATTAATGAGAAATAAGAATATTTTAAAATTTATTTGTGTGCACACATATTTATGTGTTATGCTATGTGTATTAATAATTCAATTTAAATTGAATTAAATGTGTGATAAATAAGAAATTAAGTGATGATGATGATGAGTTTAAATTATAATTAATTTGAGCCTATGTAATGTGTCTTGTGTGGTATAATTGTTAAGATGGACTAATTAATTTATTTATTAAATTAATTATGAGTTAATTCAATAATTAAATGGACTAATGAGGATTAATATTTGAGTCCAATATGAATATTAGAAATGTTATTTGGTATGGTCCAATATGTTATAAAAGTTAAAGTTCATGTATGTAAGATTATTAAAATTATTAGTGAGTACATTTGGAGATTAGTGTGCATGGCCCAAATTGAATTAAGTTAGTAATCCAATGGACATTATTTTGGACAAGCCCAATGTGCATTATAAAATTTTGATGATATATATATATATATATATATAATACTACCCCCTACCCCCCCCCCCCCCCTCAGCAAAGTAAAATGCTGATTTTTTTTGTAGTGTAGTAGTCTTTAAAGTGAGGATTAGGTGATGTTTTTCCCAAATTATATAGAACCAATGGCCAATAACTCCCTAGATGAATAAAATCTAGTGGATTAATATATGTATTCATACATGTACATTTAGTGTGTATGTATGAGAATTTCTCTATAAATAAGGTCACTCTATTTCATTTTTTAAGTTTGTTTATATTGGTGAAGTTAAGAGCATAGTGAGAAATTGAGAGCATGAGAGAGATAATTAGAAATTCAAAGGAATCACATGTATTTTGTTGGTTCAAGTGTGCTCTAGCAAAGAAGAAAGAAGTGGAGAATTATTTAAGGTTCATCTCTAGGAGAAGAAGAGCTTTAAGGAGGTATAATTATTTAGACTTACGTTTATAAGTTAAAGTTTGTATAGTGTTCATGGTAAAAACTTAAGTTTTATTTGTAAGTTGATTAAAATAATATTAAACAAATAAAATAATAATTAAAAAATATTTTATTTTTGAATTAATAATAAAAATTATTTAATTAACATTAAATATTCCTTTAAACAATTAAAATAATATCAAAGGATTATTTTAATTTTGAATTAATAATGCATAAGCAATTAAAATAATATTAAGGATTATTTTAATTGTAAATTAATGAGACTTAAAAAATTAAAATAATATTAAAGATTATTTTAATTATGAATCAATAAAGAATAAATAATTAAAATAATATTAACAATTATTTTAACTGTGAATTAATAAAGAATGAGCAATTAAAATTATTTTAATGGTGTACTAATGGAACATAATTAAATTAAAATAAGAGTAAATGTTACTCTAATTGAGAATTAAATAAATAAAATAATAACTTAAATTATTTTATTTGTGGGATAATAAGGTGTGATTAAAGAAAATAATTAAATAATATTAAATTGTAAACAAATAAAGTGAAAAAACTTTATTTATAAATAATTAAATAATGATAAAGAATAATGAAACAAATAGTATAATACTAAAATATTATTTTATTTGTGATGATTAATAAATGAATTAAATGAGAGACAATGATATTCAAACAGATAATTTTATTTGAAATGATATGTGTGATAATTGGATATTAAAGATGATTCGTGAATCCTAATTATATAGAACTAGTGAGTCAGATCGATTAGATCATTATGTGGAGGTTACAGAAATTAACTGTTAGATGAATATGATGAACATAGGTTATTCAGATGATAAGGGATAAAAGTCGGATAAAGTCGACAATCTAGGCAAGTACTTTAACTTTTACTTTTATTTCTCATACAAGTAGATTTAATTGATGGAATAATTCCTGTTCATTTATAATTGTGAAAATTAAATTATAAACTCTGAAACATGATTTAAATCATCATTATATTCTTAAACGATTATTCAAACTCTATTTGCGAACATTGAACGTATCAATTGTTCTTAATTGTGTTAAGATGTATGTTTATGCCACTTGTATCGGCTAAACCAATAATAAGACTGATTGTTAATCAATCATAATTCTTTGTGTAAGCTATCCAAACCAATTGCCTTGGTACGGACTCTTATGATATACTGAGATGAACAAATATATTTTTACGTCAGAGAACCGACACGCGTGCAAATAGCATGTCTAAGTGTTATTCATAACATATGGTACTCTAAACTGATCATCTATTGTACTTGTATATTATTGTGGATTTTCAGTGAAATACTGTTAATTCAAACATGTGTTCATGATCCATGGTGACCACTTAGTACAAATATTCATTAACTTGGAAACATTGAATCTTTGATTCTAATTGTAGATCATTTGGTCCATAGTGACTCTTCAGTACTTGAAATGATCAGTTTTAGAACTATTGACACTACTTTGTTCACAATTTAATTTCTTAATTCCTAATCTATTAATTACTATTACATCTCTTGCGATTATAAAACCTTACACATGACGTTTACTTTTATTGCTTTATACTTACTGAGCAAACTTATTGTTCATTCTTGCTTTTCTTAAATATTACAGTCAAGACTAAGCAAGATACCGACTCAGGAAAAGATAAGGGCAAGGGCAAGATTGTAATATCCTAGAATTTTCACGTCATTATTAATTAAATTATTAATTTAATTTCTAACGAGTTAGTTTTACGAGGTTATTTAAATCTTTTTGTGTGATTAATTAATTACGAAATTAAATGATTATGTGATTAATTTCTAGAGTTAATTAAAGAGGGTCACTAATATGTTAATTAAATTAGTGAACAAACCCTAAACTTTTAATATCAAAATAATTGTTAAGTTTCTTATTAATTAAATATTCAATTAAATTGAATATAATTAGTTAATTAAATTTAGTAAATTAATTAATATGATTATTAATTAATGTGAACAATGTGAAATATTAATAATAATATTTATTAGTCCATTTAGTAATTTAACATTAATGTGCTGGAGTATTTAATTAATTAATCAATTTAATTATTATTTAATTATGGATTGGATAACTAATGTGTAACAAAATTAATAACCAATCTTTTGGGGTTATATTAATTAGTCCAATCATAAATTAAATGGACTTGACTAATTAATAGTCCAAGTCATTTAATAGGAGTCCATTGGATCTTAAATGAAGTTCAAAGTTTGAGCTCACTTAGAATTTATTTGTGTAACTTATTATTTATTATAGGAGTAGCATATGACCATCTTTTTGGGACAAAGTTTATGCCATCAGCCGTGTAGGAGGGAGAGAAGGAGTGAAAGGATATTTATTTTATTTTATTTTTTATTTATTTAATAAATGGTTGCTTGTATTATTTTTTTAGTACATGGATCATCCCTCTTTTCATGTTATAAATTGATATTAAATTTTTTGGATTTTTATTGAGTAGTTAAAGCTTACTTAAAGGTATAATTTTTATTAAGTGGTGTATTTTCGGTTACTGTGGACAATCTGCTAAGGAAAAAAAAAGTGACTGGCCGCACATTGCGCGCCAGATTTTGCTGGTAGACACGGAGCCAAACGACGCCGTTTGGCGTAGGAAAAACTTTACTCCGTACGTAATGCGCGAAAGCCGCCTCCGGGTTCTTCAAAATGGCACCGTTTTGGGGCCCGGTTTGTGTTAAGCTCGCGCAATGCGCGGGAGCCAATTTCCGGCAAAATTATAGAATTGTCCCTCCGTTCGGTTTTCCGTTTAATTACAATATTGCCCTCAGTCTGATTTTTCAGTTTATTTACAGAATTGTCATTCTGTATATTTTTAACTAATTTTAATGTTTAAAAATTAATTTAAAATTATAACAAAAATAATAATAATACAAAAGTGATATTTGGGATTATATTTTTCGTTATGATTAATATTTAAATATTTTAAATATTAATCTAGTTAACTAAATTATTGTTAAGTTACATAAATACAAATTTTATTAATTATTTATTATTTAATTTAAAATTAAATAATAAATAAGGATAATTAAATTGATTATTATTTGACATTAAATAATAATTAAATTAAATAAAGAATTAATTATTAATTTAATTACCATTAAATAATAATTAAAGAGGATTAAAATAAATAAACTATTAGTTAATTTTTTTAAATTAAATAATAAATAAGGATAATTAAGTAATTAATTATTATTAAATAATAATTAAAGAGAAGTAAGGTTAATAAATTAATTAATTAATTAATTAATTAAGATTAAATAATAATTACATAATATTATAATAAAGATAAATAATTAATTATTATCTAATTAATCTTATGCAAAATTAAGAAGCATTAATATAAATTAATCGTTTAGGTAAGAGTAATTAGTTATTATTTATAACTAAATAATGACTAAATGTAGTTAGTTAATTACTATTTAATTAACAACAAATAGTAATTAATTAAAGAAAGAGTTAATTAAATATAAAGTATTTAATAATTTGCCAATTAAACAATTATATTAAATTGTTTAAAGATTCCTTAAGTGTTTAACATTTAAGAAAAATACTCTTAACTTATTAAATCATTAACCTAAGTTGTTTAAGTGTATATAGGGTTAGTGATTGCATATCGAATTATATGAATTCTGTGTTAGATTTATTTGATAGATAAGTTTTTAATTAGCGTACAAACGTACCAGTATATGCTGTATTAATTGTTAGACCAACTTGATTAATGTTAGGTCCTTCAAAGCCATTTAATTAAAGCTAGTTTGTTGTAGCTGAGAAGACAGGCAAGTTCCTTATCTCTAAACTCATTTCATTGAGTAAGTTATTTATTTAAGCTTGAACTATAATTCCAAGCATGCTTTGAGTTGTTTAAATTACTTTACAATTATTCCACATCGATGTTGTTGTTAGTCGCACTTGGTGCACTTGATCTTGTACAGTCTTTGACTTGGACCTTATTTATTGTTCTACTATTTAAAGAACTGTTCAAAGTAGGTCTAAGCTATTGTTCGGCTAGACATTTATGTTAAAGATTTTAAAAGCTATCCAAATCATTAAAGATGGGGATTCTTAGACTATTATGAACACCTCTCTATTATAGGGGAGTACCCTGTATCTATTATTAGGTACAAAACACGAAAATTAAATGTTATGCATACACATATTGTACTGAGGCTGATCCCCTCGGGTACATATTTCTGGTAGTAACCATTGGGTCAATCTGCTATTGATTCTCGTGGATGTTTATAGTTCATAGTCTATTTGACTATCTTAATTCTAAAAGCAAATCATTATTCTTTCTTATGTTATTCATATTGTTGAATTATTTCAGCTATTCCCTTTCATTCATGATATATTTTTTCTTGTTGTTATTTAAACTTGTTGAGCAAACTAGTTGCTCACCCTTACTATATCATGAACATTATTGCAGTGAAACCCTAGACTTCTGGAAAGAACAAAGGTAAGGGAAAGATGAAGTGATAGACTTCAGGATGCAGCTTTATTAAGGGTATATGTGTAATTTTGTTGTAAGGTTATCGTATCCTGGGACTAGTAACACCTTTTACATAAACATCATATGTTTATTATTCTGCATTTAGTTATTATATGTTGTTTAGTGGTGGATGTTTGTATTGGATCATGATGACCGAATTCGGGTAATTAGGACCCGAATTTAGGGGCGTCACAAAGATTGTTGAATAGACTTAGCGTGATGTCATAAATGTTATTATTTTGATGTTGTATTAAGACTTATGTTTAGAATTTATTATTTAAGTTATGTTTGTATTCGTTACGGTTGCAAGACTTGAGACAAAAATATTTATGTTAAATTAATGTAAATATTTCTATTATTCCACATTTAATTGTTATTAGCATGTTGTATGAGTTAGATCGTGAACTACCAGATTCGATTTACAGGTATTTGAATTTGAGGGCGTCACAATTCATATTTTTTGTTCATAATAGGGAAATGTGTTATGTAAATCCTAATATCTTCTGTTTAAGATATAGGATAGGTAGTGTATGTGACACCCCCAAATCTGGGCCCACACAGCCCAAACTTGAGTCGTCAAAAGACTACAACAAAATTATTACAACAAAGCACAACGTACAACAATACAGTGTATAATAATACACAACTAAGTCTTCACTATTATTGCCACACTATTTTACAAAACATGAAGACTATGATAAATATTCCTCGGACCCTCACTCCATTCCCCGGCTAGACCCTGTTATGTTTTCATCTCCTGTTGAAAAACAATGGAACAAAAGAAAGGGTGAGCTCAAATAGCCCAGTAAGAAATATCATGACTAAGATAATGACGAATAAATTATCATTAGCCTTCAATAGTTGAGTTCTTGATAGAATACAATAGACTACAAGGTTTATATCAAAAACTGCAGTTAAATTCTTAAACAATGTTTAGATCAATAATAGCAGCGGAATGAGCAATCTATTAGAAGAATAATGCAGATTATAATGTCCACTCGCTTCTCTTTTTCGTAAAAACATCATCAACTTTTATCATCTGAAATACCATTAGTCATGATAATATAAATTCACAGTTCCTGATCATAATCATGCACATCAACAGTTCATCTTTGCACTACGGGCCAAAGATATTCAATATAGCACCAACGGTCATGATTATACCAGATTCAGCCTTTGGTCATAATCATACCAATCAACAGTTCATCTTTGCACTACGGGCCAAAGAGAACATTCACCACGTGCCATAAAAGACACCGAACAGATGTATCGCCTTTAACCTATTATATCGCCTTTAACCTATCATCTGTTCAACAAATATATCACATCTGTGCCCCCGGCCACAAATATTCACAACAGCTTGATTCTTGATGATTAGTACAAATAACAGTGATACAGATGATGAACAGAAGAAACAGGATAAACAATAAGTATCAGAAGTTTACTTTGTGCAGATTCAAATAATGTCCAAATTGTCAACATGATGTGGAGTGAAATTTAAAAATGATATTCAAGATCCACAGTTCAGAATAACGGTTACAGTTCAATATAAAGGTTCACGTAAATAGGAAGGTTCAGTTGAAATAATGAAGTTCATCTATTATGGAACATATAATATTTTCAGGAATTATAGAAACAATAGTTCCATAATAAATTTCGATTTAGGAGTATGAAAGAAAATAATATCCCTTACCGTAGCAGGTTTGATTAACAAAAGGTGAAGGAAATTAATACAAAGGGTTATTCACCAACAGGCGGCAATCCGCTCCGTAAGGTTATTCCCACAATTTAATAGAATTTGAGTACAAAGAGTTATTCACCAAACAGGCGGCAATCCGCTCCGTAAGGTTATTCTCAGAGATTAATAATGAATGAATATGAAAGGTTATTCACCAACAGGCGGCAATCCGCTCCGTAAGGTTATTCCTACAATTTAATACATGGAAATAAATGGCACATCTTATGAGTAAGAAAGAAACAATATTATTTTCGAGAATCAAATAATGATAATCCCTTACCATAGTACGTTTGAATAATGGAAGATGAAAAAGATGGTATCCCTTACCTCAACACGTGACTGGATATTGATTTAAATGAGGTTGATTAACTTGAACAGTACACGTATACTTATAGATCTTCACAAATACTCAAGATGACTTAAGCACACTTAGAGAGAACTTTCACAAGAAGTATTTAGAGAGAGAAAGAAAGAACAAGTAAGGAAGTTTATGAAAAATCCTTAAGTTAAGGCTTCTATTTATAGCCAAAAATCTTATCATTCCTTTAATCTAAACCATTCATTTAAAAAAATCATCTTTTAATCTACACCATCCATTTCAAATTTTATATTATCTTTAATCTACACCATTCATTTCATATCACCTAACTTTATATTATAAACAAATTAATTCAATTATTCAATAATAATTCACACTTTAATCTACACCATTCATTTCATATTACCTAATAATCACCTAACTTTATATTATAAACAAATCAATTCAATTATTCAACAATAATTCACACTTTAATCTACACCATTCATTTCATATTACCTAATAATCACCTAACTTTATATTATAAACAAATAACTTTATCAATTCAATTATTATGACTAATTGTTATAAATACAGTATAGTTAGCTCTTAGATATCAAGTCAATAAATTAATGAAATACAACTGTTTAAATAACATCATAATAGAGATAACAATAATGTAAAAGAAAGCATACGTTACTGTGTAATGACAATTATTGATTCAATAATGTGAATTACTGTGCATATGTTACTGTGACAATTATTAGGTTCAATAATTTTAAAAACAGTGCAGCAACAATTATTGACTCAATGATATAAAATACAGTGTAATGACAATTATTAAATCAATAATGCAAAATACTGTGTAACAACAATTATTGAATTGATAATATAAAATATTATGCAGTGACAATTATCGATGAAATGATGCGTAACAGTTACGGTGTCAATTATCAGACCAATAATATGAGACACTATGCAATACCGTGTGTTACTGTAGAGTACCGTGTGCTACAGAAAATACCAAAAACTACCGTATGCTACTATTCTTTTATCACCGGTATTTTAACAGTTCCGTTGACTATTTTTATTTAAAAAGGTTATTTCTGTCGTTTTCTATATCCGACAAATATTCCGTTGTGGGGTCCACCAATAATTTGTTATTTCGGCGCCGTCGTACGACACGAATATTCCCCGACCAAACGAATATTCCCCGACAAAGCGAATATTGTCCGACAAAATAAAATTTGCAGATAACATCCTTAAGTTTTAACTTGATCGATTTAACCACTTGCTGTTTCAAAAAAATATATATGAAGAAAAATTAAATTTTGTATTTCATAAAATTCGGGGTCTTACAACCTCCCCTCCTTATGAAATTTCGTCCCCGAAATTGACGTACCTGACATATCGAAGAGGTAAGGATACTTAGATTTCATCTCAGATTCTAGCTCCCAGGTCATTTCCTCAGTATCTTGGTTCCTCCATAAAACCTTGACTTGAGGTATAACCTTTGAGCGTAGGATCTGCTCCTTCTTATCCAGGATCTTAACAGGTACCTCCTCGTATGTTAAATCCTCTGCTATAACGTCTGGTTCTAACTCAATGACGTGGTTTGGGTCCTTCACATATTTACGTAACATAGATATGTGAAAAACGTTATGGATGCGAGACATACTTGGTGGTAAGGCTAGTCTGTAGGCTACAGTTCCTATTCGATCGAGGATTTCAAATGGGCCAATAAATCGAGGGTTGAGCTTTCCTCCCTTTCCGAATCTCGTAACCCCTTTCCATGGAGAAACACGTAAGAATACATGATCTCCGACGTTGAAGCTTTCGTCTCTCCGATGAAGATCAGCATAACTCTTTTGTCGTTCTTGTGCGATCTGTATTCGTTGTTGGATCATTTGGATCTTTTCGGTCGTCAAGCGTACCAACTCGGGTCCCAACAATTTTGCTTCTCCTACCTCATTCCAACATATTGGGGAGCGACACTTCCTTCCATACAAAGCCTCGAATGGAGCCATGCCTATGCTTGCTTGGTAACTGTTGTTGTAAGAAAATTCCACCAATGGCAAGTACTTATCCCAACTTCCTTTGAAGTCTAATACACAAAGTCTCAAAAGATCTTCGAGGGTCTAGATCGTCCTTTCCGATTGTCCGTCCGTTTGAGGATGGTATGCAGAACTAAAACGTAGTTCAGTGCCCATAGCTTTTTGTAAACTGATCCAAAAACGTGAAGTGAATCTAGGATCTCGATCAGAAACTATGGAAACTGGCATGCCATGCAATCTCACGATCTCATTTATGTACATACCGGCAAGACGTTCAAGTGAAAAGTTTTCTCGTATAGGCAAGAAATGAGCGGATTTGGTCAATCTATCTACGATGACCCAAATTGCATCTAAGCCTTGAGAAACTTTGGGAAGACCCGTCACGAAATCCATATTGATGTGTTCCCACTTCCATTCGGGAACCTCAAGTGGTTGTAATGGACCCTTAGGTACTTGATGCTCTGCCTTGACACGTTGACAAGTTAGGCATCTTGATATAAACTCTGCAATCTCCCTTTTCATATTGTTCCACCAAAATGTATGTCGAAGATCTCGATACATCTTGGTACCTCCTGGGTGGATTGCAAACGGCGTGTTGTGTGCCTCCATCATGATTTTATGCTTTAATTCAGGATCGTTAGGAACACAGAGTCGAGAGTTGACTCGAAGTATTCCTTTCTCGTCGATTCTTGCTTCGGGAATGGCACCTTCTTGTACTTTCTTTATCATGTTTATCAGTTCCGGATCGGTAGCTTGAGTAGCTTTAATTTTATCGATTAAAGTTGGTTCTACTCGTACGTGAGCAATCTTCGAGTGGGTCCCTGGTGTCTTTCGCTCTATCTCCATCTTTTGCAAGTCGTACAAAATACACTTTTGTGTTGTCAGCAGTGCACTTGTACTTGCATAAGATTTTTTGCTCAAAGCGTCAGCTACAACGTTCGCCTTTCCCGGGTGATACTGGATTGTGTGGTCATAATCCTTTAACAGCTCAAGCCAACGTCGTTGTCGCATGTTGAGTTCCTTCTGGGTGAAGAAATACTTGAGACTTTTATGATCCGTATAGATATCCACTTTTTCTCCGTACAAGTAGTGTCTCCAGATCTTCAACGCGAAAACGACTGCTACCAACTCTAGATCATGAGTAGGATAATTTTTCTCATAATCTTTAAGTTGTCGAGAGGCGTAGGCTATAACCTTTCCATGTTGCATAAGGACACAGCCTAGACCTTTGCCAGAAGCATCGCTGTAGATAACAAATTCTCCTGATCCTGATGGTATGGTCAGAACAGGAGCTGAAACCAGTCTCTTCTTGAGTTCTTGGAAACTTTTCTCGCATTCCTCGCTCCATATGAATTTTGTGCTTTTTCGAGTAAGCTGCGTTAATGGAGTGGCGATTCGAGAAAATCCTTCTACGAATCTCCGATAATAACCAGCTAGACCCAGAAAACTTCGGACTTCGGTTACTGTTTTGGGTTGTTCCCAATTTAGTACCGTTTCAATCTTCGCAGGATCGACTGATATTCCTTGACTAGAAATCACATGCCCAAGAAACGCGACCTCCTCAAGCCAGAACTCACATTTCTTCAATTTGGCATATAATTTGTTTTCACGGAGCTTTTGTAGTATCAATCTCAGGTGTTGTTCATGATCCTCGCGACTCTTGGAGTATATGAGGATGTCATCAATAAAGACAACCACAAAATGATCCAAATGTTTCTTGAATATCCGGTTCATCATGTCCATGAAAGCTGCAGGAGCATTAGTTAGTCCAAAAGGCATGACTAAGAACTCATAATGCCCATAACGAGTTCTGAAAGCAGTCTTTGGAATGTCCTCAGCTTTAACCTTTAACTGATGATATCCAGAACGGAGATCAATCTTTGAGAAATGTTGAGCGCCTTGCAATTGATCAAACATGTCATCAATCCGAGGTAACGGGTACCTGTTCTTGATGGTGACATGGTTCAATTCTCGGTAGTCAATGCACAATCTCATACTCCCGTCTTTCTTCTTCACAAATAGAACAGGAGCACCCCAAGGTGATGCACTCGGACGAATGAAACCGATATCCAACAATTCCTGTAGTTGGACTTTTAACTCTTGAAGTTCAATGGGAGCCATTCGGTAGGGAGCTTTGGAAATGGGCTTGGTACCGGGTTCAAGATCAATATAAAAATCAATTTCACGGTTTGGGGGTAAGCCAGGAAGTTCTTCAGGAAAAACGTCAGGAAACTCATTAACAATGGGAATATCATTCAAGTTTGATGTATTTTTGTTCAAATCAGTGACATGAGCTAAAAAGGCTTGACATCCGTTTTTCAATAAACGAATGGCTTTATGGCTAGAAATAACAGTTATAGATTTCAATGGTTTAGTTGCTTGAATTTGCATGACAGGTTGATTAGGAATATGAAAACTAATAATCTTATGAAAAGAATCAATTTTAGCATGATGGGTAGTCAACCAATCAATTCCTAAAATCACATCAAATTCACGCATCTCCAAAGAAATAAGGTCAACAGGTAATGTGAGGTTGTTGATTTGAACTAGGCAAGATTTATAGACAGTAGATGTAATGGTCATTTCTCCTAATGGGGTTTCAACTGATAAGTCAAAGTCCAAGTTTTCAGGAGTTAAGTTTAAACGCTGAGCACATGCAGGTGAGATAAAAGAATGGGTAGAGCCAGTATCTAACAAAGCGTAGACTTCACGAGAATTTATGAATAGCTTACCGGTTATCACCTCGTTCGAGTTTCGTGCCATTTGAGATGTCTCAACAAAAGCTCTCCCTTGAACTACAGATTTTCCCTTATCCGCGCTAGCTTTTGGTATCATCATTGTAGCTGGACTTGATTTTGTGGCAGGACAAAACCGCGCAAGATGACCCTATTTCCCACAACTGTAGCACTTTTTGGACTGCTGTGTACAGTTTGGGCTGATGTGACCTTCCTGGCCACACCTATAGCATCTCACTGGTGGTCGATCTTCTCCCCTTAAAACTGAGGTCAGTGCTGGTGCTGGTACTGGTGCTGGTGCCCTTCCATAATTATTATGGAATCTCTTTCTTTTGAAATTGTTCCCACTGGATTCTCCTCTTCTGTTATTTGATGTGGAATTACCACCGAAGTGTTGGTTACCTACTCGATGGTTCTCGTTCCTGTGGTTGTTGTCATTCCTTTCTCTATGTTGCTCATTAACTCTTGGCTGCAATGTTTCATCTGTTTGCTCCACCCTTTGAGCCCTATCCACAACATCTGAATACAAACTAAATTTATGAGAGCTAAGTTGTTGACGAATTTTGAATCTCAAACCTCTTAGGAACATCCGACTCATTCGTGCTTCGTCATCCACAAGATGGGTGGCAAAGTGAGATAACTCGGCAAACTTGGCTTCATATTGGGAGACTGTCATGTTTCCCTGCTCCAGCTTAATGAATTCCACCTCTTTCATATGGCGGATGCTTTCTGGGAAATACTTCTCGTTAAACAGTTCTTCGAATTCTGTCCAAGACATTTCGAGTGCTGAAGGTTGGATACGTTTTACCGCTTCCCACCAATGGTCCACCTCACCTCGTAACATAAAAGTGGCAAATGGCACCTTCTGATCATCAGCGCATTGTAAGACATCAAGTATTTTTGTCATCTGCTTCAGTCATGCCTCCGCTTTGAGTGGGTCAGGCTTCCCGTGGAATTCAGGTGGTCCCAATTCTTTAAATTGCTTGACAGTGACCATCCTCAAATTACCACCGTTTCTACCGTTATTATTGACTGGATTTCCTCTTGCTTGATTCTGTATGAACTGCATGAAATTCCTAAAGAATCCATCGTTCATCATGTTATCAGGAACATTATTTCCTGAGTTGGCAGGAGGATTGTTTGGGGCCTCTTGATTCTCGGCTACATTCGCTTCAGGCATTCCATAGTTAACCTCTTAATTTCCAGATGCCATACTAAACTGTTGTCACAAAATAATTGTTAGTTCAAACAAATTGACTCATCTCTTCATGTTCCTACATTCAAATCGATTCATTAGATAAAAAAAATCTAATTTAGGTAGGACACACTAGTGATTGATTCTATTCGTCTCTCCCCTCCTAGTTCTAACCCCAGATCTCCATTAAAGACCATATCCCTAAGCTCTGATGCCAACTGTGACACCCCCAAATCTGGGCCCACACAGCCCAAACTTGAGTCGTCAAAAGACTACAACAAAATTATTACAACAAAGCACAACGTACAACAATACAGTGTATAATAATACACAACTAAGTCTTCACTATTATTGCCACACTATTTTACAAAACATGAAGACTATGATAACTATTCCTCGGACCCTCACTCCATTCCCCGGCTAGACCCTGTTATGTTTTCATCTCCTGTTGAAAAACAATGGAACAAAAGAAAGGGTGAGCTCAAATAGCCCAGTAAGAAATATCATGACTAAGATAATGACGAATAAATTATCATTAGCCTTCAACAGTTGAGTTCTTGATAGAATACAATAGACTACAAGGTTTATATCAAAAACTGCAGTTAAATTCTTAAACAATGTTTAGATCAATAATAGCAGCGGAATGAGCAATCTATTAGAAGAATAATGCAGATTATAATGTCCACTCGCTTCTCTTTTTCGTAAAAACATCATCAACTTTTATCATCTGAAATACCATTAGTCATGATAATATAAATTCACAGTTCCTGATCATAATCATGCACATCAACAGTTCATCTTTGCACTACGGGCCAAAGATATTCAATATAGCACCAACGGTCATGATTATACCAGATTCAGCCTTTGGTCATAATCATACCAATCAACAGTTCATCTTTGCACTACGGGCCAAAGAGAACATTCACCGCGTGCCATAAAAGACACCGAACAGATGTATCGCCTTTAACCTATTATATCGCCTTTAACCTATCATCTGTTCAACAAATATATCACATCTGTGCCCCCGGCCACAAATATTCACCACAGCTTGATTCTTGATGATTAGTACAAATAACAGTGATACAGATGATGAACAGAAGAAACAGGATAAACAATAAGTATCAGAAGTTTACTTTGTACAGATTCAAATAATGTCCAAATTGTCAACATGATGTGGAGTGAAATTTAAAAATGATATTCAAGATCCACAGTTCAGAACAACGGTTACAGTTCAATATAAAGGTTCACGTAAATAGGAAGGTTCAGTTGAAATAATGAAGTTCATCTATTATGGAACATATAACATTTTCAGGAATTATAGAAGCAATAGTTCCATAATAAATTTCGATTTAGGAGTATGAAAGAAAATAATATCCCTTACCGTAGCAGGTTTGATTAACAAAAGGTGAAGGAAATTAATACAAATGGTTATTCACCAACAGGCGGCAATCCGCTCCGTAAGGTTATTCCCACAATTTAATAGAATTTGAGTACAAAGAGTTATTCACCAAACAGGCGGCAATCCGCTCCGTAAGGTTATTCTCAGAGATTAATAATGAATGAATACGAAAGGTTATTCACCAACAGGCGGCAATCCGCTCCGTAAGGTTATTCCCACAATTTAATACATGGAAATAAATGGCACATCTTATGAGTAAGAAAGAAACAATATTATTTTCGAGAATCAAATAATGATAATCCCTTACCATAGTACGTTTGAATAATGGAAGATGAAAAAGATGGTATCCCTTACCTCAACACGTGACTGGATATTGATTTAAATGAGGTTGATTAACTTGAACAGTACACGTATACTTATAGATCTTCACAAATACTCAAGATGACTTAAGCACACTTAGAGAGAACTTTCACAAGAAGTATTTAGAGAGAGAAAGAAAGAACAAGTAAGGAAGTTTATGAAAAATCCTTAAGTTAAGGCTTCTATTTATAGCCAAAAATCTTATCATTCCTTTAATCTAAACCATTCATTTAAAAAAATCATCTTTTAATCTACACCATCCATTTCAAATTTTATATTATCTTTAATCTACACCATTCATTTCATATCACCTAACTTTATATTATAAACAAATTAATTCAATTATTCAATAATAATTCACACTTTAATCTACACCATTCATTTCATATTACCTAATAATCACCTAACTTTATATTATAAACAAATCAATTCAATTATTCAACAATAATTCACACTTTAATCTACACCATTCATTTCATATTACCTAATAATCACCTAACTTTATATTATAAACAAATAACTTTATCAATTCAATTATTATGACTAATTGTTATAAATACAGTATAGTTAGCTCTTAGATATCAAGTCAATAAATTAATGAAATACAACTGTTTAAATAACATCATAATAGAGATAACAATAATGTAAAAGAAAGCATACGTTACTGTGTAATGACAATTATTGATTCAATAATGTGAATTACTGTGCATATGTTACTGTGACAATTATTAGGTTCAATAATTTTAAAAACAGTGCAGCAACAATTATTGACTCAATGATATAAAATACAGTGTAATGACAATTATTAAATCAATAATGCAAAATACTGTGTAACAACAATTATTGAATTGATAATATAAAATATTATGCAGTGACAATTATCGATGAAATGATGCGTAACAGTTACGGTGTCAATTATCAGACCAATAATATGAGACACTATGCAATACCGTGTGTTACTGTAGAGTACCGTGTGCTACAGAAAATACCAAAAACTACCGTATGCTACTATTCTTTTATCACCGGTATTTTAACAGTTCCGTTGACTATTTTTATTTAAAAAGGTTATTTCTGTCGTTTTCTATATCCGACAAATATTCCGTTGTGGGGTCCACCAATAATTTGTTATTTCGGCGCCGTCGTACGACACGAATATTCCCCGACCAAACGAATATTCCCCGACAAAGCGAATATTGTCCGACAAAATAAAATTTACAGATAACATCCTTAACTTTTAACTTGATCGATTTAACCACTTACTGTTTCAAAAAAATATATATGAAGAAAAATTAAATTTTGTATTTCATAAAATTCGGGGTCTTACAGTGTACCCCAACTTTTGTGCATGATAGCGAGGTAAGATGATAGTAGATACTACTTTTGATATATTAGAGGGATAGATGATGATGATGATGATGATGATGATGATGATGTTTATAGAAATATGTTGCAAGATATTACTATATGATGTACTAAATCAGTGGCATAAGAATATAAACATTTTTATTAAATGTGTCTTGTTGATATTAAGTGTTGCATTATGTATAAATGTTTAAAATAAATAATGAAATAATAATATAAAGTGTTATTAAACAGATAATGTCGTCAAGACGTAGATAACTAGCGCAACCAACCCAAGAACAATCTGTAAATAATGACGAGGATCACGTAGACCCAATGTAGCAATTTGTGAATTTGTTAGTGGGAGCTTTAAAAAATAGAGACCCAACTGTAGTAAACCCGAACCCCCCAACGGCTTCTGTAACAAGTTTTAAATACTTTAAAGTTGTAGGACCCCCTAAATTTAAGGGAACTACTAATCCAATTGAGGCCCAATCTTTGATAAAGGAAATAGAGAAAACGTTTGTTATTGCTCGGGTAGGAGAGAAACAGAAAATGACATTTGCCACATATATGATTAAGGGTGAGGCGAATTATTGGTGAGAAGCTAACCAGCAATGGGCTGGAGAAGGGGTCATCTCATGGGAGAGATTCAAATAATTATTTTTTGAGAATTATTTCCCGAAAAGCATGCAAAGCAGAATGGAAATGAGGTTTTTAAAGCTGAAACAAGGAGATATGACTGTGGCTCAGTACGTCGTTGAGTTTAACGACCTCATACGTTTAGCCCCATATCAGGTGGATACTGAAGAACAAACTCTTTTATTCCAAATCACACAAGAAATAATTTTTAATTATATATATTTTTTTGACAAAATGAATAATCCCGCTGCAACACGCAGGATTGTATCTAGTTATATTTGTCATCGCAATTTCATTATCAGATACACGTACTACTAAATTAATAACTTATTATTTAAGATATATATATATATATATATATATATATATATATATGAAAAAATCTATAATATTCACAAATTGTATAAATATTCCTCTTTTTATGAAAATGGAGAGAGTATAATTTAATTGCCCCTTAATTGTATCAATTAAAATATTGTTTTAATTTAATGTCAATGCATAATTTACTCAAACTTCTATGTCCTTTATATTTAGTACTAAATTTATGGACTTAGCGCCACTTCAATATACTCTTCTTCCAATTTAAATTAATACATTAATTTTTTATCGTAACCGTTTTGTTAATAATGATTCAAATATGTTGATAGATACCTCATTATATAGAGAGCAATTCTATAAAAAGTTACATTCAGTAAAACCAGTGGCGGACCTATAAAGAGAAAAATTATTCTATGCTCCTGGAGCAAGTGAAAAATATGCTCCCTCCTCTCACATACCTATGGGTCCTACTATAGACGGGCCATAAATATATGAGAGGAGGGAGCATACTGTTCACTTGCCCTGGGAGTATGAAATAATTTCTCCTATGAAGATAACAGAGGGCAAGTGACCCCACTGGCCTTAAGATCACACGTTGAGTTGTCATCATTATTTGTGTATAGAATGTAATGTTATTAAGGGCTTGAAGCTACTAAAGTATAGTATCAAATGAACTTATATTCATTAGTATACTATACAAGTTAGTAAAATCATTTATAAAATATATTTAAAATTACGAAATAACAAGATTTTAATTATTAGTATATTTATACGTTTTAAATATTTATCATTATATTGATTATTGATGATTTTTTTAAAGTTAAGTTGATAATGTCATAAAGTTACTTTTAAAAATTAATAAATACCTAATTACAAGTTATCTAAAGTCATTATTACAAGATTTTAGAAGTATCAACAATCAATATAATGATGAATATTTAAAATATATTAATGCACTACTAATTAAAATCTTGTTATTTCATAACTTTTAATATATTTTATCAATTTAGAGATTAAAAATATTTTAAATTAACTTTCAAACGTCAATAATAATATTTTATTTTGGGACAGAGGAAGTACATAATTTCATTCAATAAAAATAAATAATTTGAACAAACACATAACTATCAATTAGACGTAATCAAAAAAAAATTAATAAGATAATTCCTAAAATGAAAAAAAAAAAGTGTAATCCCTTAATTGAAAAAACTGATAAGATAGTCTCCAAAATGGAAAAAAATTAAAAATTTAATCACCTAATTAAAAAAATTAAGAGATCAATCCCCAAAGTGAAGAAACATTAAAAGTTCAGTATATTGATCTATATTTAGGCCTTAAGTTTACCAAGTTTGAATTTTTAGTTGATTGTTACAAGTGTTTTATTCGATATTCAAACTTCAGTTATTTAGTAACTTCGGCTAATTATTTTAATCTAAAAGTATTTAGGAAAATTGAGTTACAACTTTAATGTACAAAAAAAATATTTTAGCACCATTGAATATATGAAATTAGTCTAAAATGGGAGATGAACGGATAAATGATCGTTTAGTAACTTACATTGAACGTGATATTTTTGTACCTATTAAAAATAAGGCTATCATGCAACAATTTCTAACAATGAAACCTCGAAAAAATGTTATTGCAAACAATATTTGAGGATTATTTAGTTTTTTCATTCATTTTATTAAATTTTGTTCTTAAGAGATTTTTTTTTCTTCAAATTTACCTCACTGAACTAAGAGCCAGGATCGACCCTTGAGTAAAACTATTTTTATCATTAAAAATTAATATAAGATATTTTAACCATTAGAATTTTAATAAAATGTATATTGATTTATGAAATGACAAAATGATTTCCGATTACTCTCAAATTTAGTGGAAAAATACAACTCAACAACATAAATCAAGTGTTGACGTCGATTTTATTTAAAATATCAAAATGTATTGAATGCAATGAAGGAAGAGTACATAGGAGAGAAACCAAATTTTATTAAATAAAGTTCATGAACATCACAAATAGCCTTATCGTGGGGCTCATTCAATTTGTAAATTATTATTATTATTATTATTATTATTATTATTATTATTATTATTATTATTATTATTATTATAGTAATAATAATAACAATAATAATTATAATAATAGTAATAATAATAATATTAATAATGATGTTAATAATAATAATACTGATAATAATAATATCCATAATAATAATAATAATAATAATAATTAATAATAATAATAATTAATAATAATAATAATAATAATAATAATAATAATAATAATAATAATAATAATAATAATAATAATAATAATAATATCCATAATAATAATAATAATACTGATAATAATAATTATATTGATAATAATAATAATAATAATAATAACTATAATAATAATAATAATAATGCCAATAATAATTTTTATATTTTATAATTTCCTTAATAATAATACAGATAATAAAAATATTTTTATTTTTTGAATTTTAATTTAATTTTTCGTTATACCGTGCCTTTAGGCACGGGTAATTACTAGTGTTTTATATAATAAAACAAGTATATATATTTAAAAAAATAAAATAATACTACCTAAAAAAATGCCTACTATGCAGCCTTGGCGTTAAGTGCTTGGCGCTAAGCGCCCTTCGGTCCCCTAATTTTAAGAATATGATTATATGTAACCTAATAAATTTTGACAGTTTTCATAATTGTTGATTATATGCTAGATAATTTTTTAAGATTAAGAGAAAAAATAGGTAGATGTGTAATGGAAATAAACCCCATTGTGATTCATATGTCCTTTAATTAGAAATAGAAATATTAAAGATGCATTCAAATAGGGATATTTATGAAAAAGGAAACGGGAGTTAGACTATCTCTTTAAAAAAAAATAATAATAATAATAATAATAATAATAATAATTTTGCATAGTAATTGTATCTTCGACAACTCAACATTTCATATTAAGAGTAAAATAAGAATATTTAATCAAATAAAGATAAATAAAAAAATTAGTAAAAAAGTTCTTTTTGAATTATAATATAGGTCCTAGCCCTTTTTCTTTTATCTTTTTTTTTTTTTTTTTTGACAAACTAGCCCGTTTTCTCTTTATGAAATATCATGCACGAGTTTTTTTTTATGATTTTCTTAGTAAGTTGTTTGAATAGTGGGCCACAAGAGTAATCTAGAGACAATTAATGTAAGTGGTATCAGGATGGATAAAAGAAAACCCAAAAGTTTAGAAAATTGTGTGATTAATTAAAGTGAGGGAAAAGCCATTATGAATGAATTGTGTAGCCTCTTGTAGGGGTTGTAATTGATAGCATGAAAGTCCGAAGATGGGGCCCATCTACCCACTTTATGTTGCTTTAGGATTAGACTTCTCTACTTTTGTTTTGGACCTTCCACATAAAGAGGACCAACAACACTTATAATTTTCATACTTTTAAATTACTTATATTTTGGGCAATAATTCCATGTTAATCATTTCTAACTTATTGTGCCAAAATAATATTATAATAAAAGATAACTCATATTTGTATGTCATTTGAAGAACTGAGCTACCCTCTATTTTATTTTCATGGATCATATTCTTTTTTTAAAAATACAATAGGTTAAATCAAATATAAGTCTCAGATTTGTCTTTCAGATAATTTGTGAACGGTGCATGTGATTAAAGGCCTAATAAACTAATCGGCAAGGGCTTAATGGGATATGGATATTGAACTTTTCTTCCTAAATTCTTAATTAATAATAAATCTATCACGGATCACTTCAAATATCCTAGAAATTTTATAGATTTATTTATTTTAAAATATATATATTTCTACAGTTGACATGAATTTTCTCACCAATACATCAAATATCTACTTGTTTACTTAAATCATGACAAAAGAAAAAAGGAAGAGTGGGGGAAGGCGTCCACCTAACGTAATATGTATTTTATGATGTTGAGATTTGAAAGAAAGGAAAAAATCCCAAAAGGTAATGCTAATTGTTAGGTATAGATACAAGTTCTTAAAAAAATAGGTATAGATACAATTAATGTAATGAAATATAAAGCATATGTGAGTATAGTGGCTGCACCCCACTTCCCACCCCCACCCCACGCCACCCGCACCCCCTCTCCCTCCCCCCTTGTATCATCATGAATTTACTAAGTACAAGGGAGACATGTTGGGTGGGTGGAAGATGGTATGGGGAAGTTGAGTTTTAAACAAGAGCTTGAAAACCTTTACAAGATTCCTCCTTATCATAGACACTAGTCGCGCACCGCTTTTGAATCAATATATGATACATGTATAAGATTTTAATAGATTTTGGTGAGTTTGCATTAACTTATGATAAGGATATACTTAAGGTAATTGTTTCTTATATGAAACTATTGTTAAATTATGCAAATTATATTATTTTAATTTATTTTATTTATAGTTATTTGCTCGTACAGTTCAGTGTAACTTAAGAGAATAAATAGTCTAATAGAGTTTTGGTATAATAGTTTTATTAATCGAGAGCGGTGTGCGACTTTGGAATAATTTCTTTTAAAGCCATTGCGATATAAAATCACATAATAAAATTTAAAATATAGATTAATTGTGTCTTTTTATAGAATGAATGTATTTTAGTCTTTAAATTGAATACATGGTATGTATTCAAAATAAGATTTTCAATGACGTTTGAGTTCTATTATTAATTACAAGAGCAAATTAGTAGTTGAGAAACATCTCACCAAAAATTTAAAACGTATTAAAATTGTATTTTATTTTTTTATAAATGACCGTATCCTTAAACGTTAAGCATATTCAACCCTTGTAATTCATGGGGTTGTAACAAATTCCAAATATGTTGTCACGTTATATGTTTTATGTGATGTTTTATTTTTATGTAATACTCTTACATAATTCTCATATGTTGTTTCACTTTTATATATTACTGTCACATAAATTCTTATGTATTTATTTACAAATATTTTGTAACAAAATAAAAATTATTTAAAAAATAATAATATATAACATAAGACACGAAATGGAATAACATATTTGGATTCGATATGAGTCGGGTCATACATGTAACGCCCCCAAAATCCCCACACTCGATATGCGGTGGACCTTGTGCGTTAATTTCATACATCTATCGACTTAACCAATAATCTCATAATCATATTAGTTGAATTAGTCTTATTTTAGACTATACATTAAAAAATTCTCTTAACTTTGTCCCTGGATCTTAACTTGATCTCAGTCTCATAAATATATAAGTATCAACTTGTATTTCTTCCGTATAAATGGATAACACCATATATAACGGTCTAATTTTAACCTTGAGATTTAAATATTCTATAACTTTACATGTTCCAATATCCACGGCATTAAATCATTAGGACGGCTCTTGGGAACAGAGAATCCCGCGGTGAATGTTTGTATCTTCACCCGTGATAAATATTTGCATCTTTATCCGTGACAAATGGTTGTATCTTTGTCCGGTGCAAAATCCTCTTTCCGTACAGAACATTACCCAAGTAGTTAAAACTCTCATTCGAAACATATTTGTTTATAGTGATATCTCTTCATATCAATAATCCTACATATGGTATTCAAAATAGTAATAATGAGTTATACCTGGGTCCGAGGAACCTTAACGATGGATTTGACCAGTCAACATCGCTTAGTCCTGTCTCGGATGTACAACACTCACAAGTTATTTACCGATCCTCATCCAAATAAGTAAATCATTATCAATACTATGTTAAGTCTTAACAATTCTAGGTTATATCAAAATAAAAACATAATAACATTCTAATGATAATAATTTATATCATTCATTCAATATTCGGTTACATGTTTGTTTGTTTGTATTACAACAGTCATTATAACTTATACAAATACAAGTAATAAACATGAAAACCTAATCTACGCTTCATCTTTACGTTCATAATCTTCTTAACGTTCATCTTTAATCTGCAAATAAGGTTTTATTCGTAAGAATGAGCACGACGGCTTAGCAAGTTTAACATACAGCACATACGCAGTTTATGCTTTCATATAAACTTTAACATGCATTGACTGAACATAATTCTCTATTTAATATCACATATAACTCAAGTTCCAACAATTTATATCACATTGACACACAAAGTGTATAAATCATGTTCATAAATCGTAAACATAACGTATAACAGTTAGAATGCTTTTAAACATCAGTTAAAGACTTCACATAACAAGAGTTAGAAGACTTGCATGTGACGCCCCCAAATCTGGACCCACACAGCCCAAACTTGAGTCGTCAAAAGACTACAACAAAATTATTACAACAAAGCACAACGTACAACAATATAGTGTATAATAATACACAACTAAGTCTTCACTATTATTGCCACACTATTTTACAAAACGTGAAGACTAAGATAACTATTCCTCGGACCCTCACTCCATTCCCCGGCTAGACCCTGTTATGTTTTCATCTCCTGTTGAAAAACAATGGAACAAAAGAAAGGGTGAGCTCAAATAGCCCAGTAAGAAATATCATGACTAAGATAATGACGAATAAATTATCATTAGCCTTCAACAGTTGAGTTCTTGATAGAATACAATAGACTACAAGGTTTATATCAAAAACTGTAGTTAAATTCTTAAACAATGTTCAGATCAATAATAGCAGCGGAATGAGCAATCTATTAGAAGAATAATGCAGACTATAATGTCCACTCGCTTCTCTTTTTCGTAAAAACATCATCAACTTTTATCATCTGAAATACCATTAGTCATGATAATATAAATTCACAGTTCCTGATCATAATCATACACATCAACAGTTCATCTTTGCACTACGGTCCAAAGATATTCAATATAGCACCAACGGTCATGATTATACCAGATTCAGCCTTTGGTCATAATCATACCAAACAACAGCTCATCTTTGCACTACGGGCCAAAGAGAACATTCACCACGTGCCATAAAAGACACCGAACAGATGTATCGCCTTTAACCTATTATATCGCCTTTAACCTATCATCTGTTCAACAAATATATCACATCTGTACCCCCGGCCACAGATATTCACAACAGCTTGATTTTTGGATGATTAGAATGATATAAATGATGAACAGAAGAAATAGGATAACAATAAGTATCGGAAGTTTACTTTGTACAGATTCAAATAATGTCCAAATTGTCAACATGATGTGGAGTAAAATTTAAAAATGATATTCAAGATCCACAGTTCAGAATAACGGTTACAATTCAATAGAAAGGTTCACGTAAATAGGAAGGTTCAGTTGAAATAATGAAGTTCAACTATTATGGAACATATAATATTTTCAGGAATTATAGAAGCAATAGTTCCATAATAAATTTCGATTTAGGAGTATGAAAGAAAATAATATCCCTTACCGTAGCAGGTTTGATTAACAAAAGGTGAAGAAAATTAATACAAAGGGTTATTCACCAACAGGCGGCAATCCGCTCCGTAAGGTTATTCCCACAATTTAATAGAATTTGAGTACAAAGAGTTATTCACCAAACAGGCGGCAATCAGCTCCGTAAGGTTATTCTCAGAGATTAATAATGAATGAATACGAAAGGTTATTCACCAACAGGCGGCAATCCGCTCCGTAAGGTTATTCCCACAATTTAATACATGGAAATAAAAGGCACGTCTTATGAGTAAGGAAGAAACAATATTATTATCGAGAATCAAATAATGATAATCCCTTACCATAGTACGTTTGAATAATGGAAGATGAAAAAGATGGTATCCCTTACCTCAACACGTGACTGGATATTGATTTAAATGAGGTTGATTAACTTGAACAGTACACGTATACATATAGATCTTCACAAATACTCAAGATGACTTAAGCACACTTAGAGAGAACTTTCACAAGAAGTATTTAGAGAGAGAAAGAAAGAACAAGTAAGGAAGTTTATGAAAAATCCTTAAGTTAAGGCTTCTATTTATAGCCAAAAATCTTATCATTCATTTAATCTAAACCATTCATTTAAAGATCATCTTTTAATCTACACCATCCATTTCAAATATTATATTATCTTTAATCTACACCATTCATTTCATATCACCTAATAATCACCTAACTTTATATTATAAACAAGTCAATTTCATTATTCAACAATAATTCACACTTTAATCTACACCATTCATTTCATATCACCTAATAATCACCTAACTTTATATTATAAACAAATCAATTCAATTATTCAACAATAATTCACACTTTAATCTACACCATTCATTTCATATCACCTAATAATCACCTAACTTTATATTATAAACAAATAACTTTATCAATTCAATTATTATGACTAATTGTTATAAATACAGTATAGTTAGCTCTTAGATATCAAGTCAATAAATTAATGAAATAGAACTATTTAAATAACATCATAATAGAGATAACAATAATGTAAAATAAAGCATACGTTACTGTGTAATGACAATTATTGATTCAATAATGTGAATTACTGTGCATATGTTACTGTGACAATTATTAGGTTCAATAATTTTAAAAACAGTGCAGCAACAATTATTGACTCAATGATATAAAATACAGTGTAATGACAATTATTAAATCAATAATGCAAAATACTGTGTAACAACAATTATTGAATTGATAATATAAAATATTATGCAATGACAATTATCGATGAAATGATGCGTAACAGTTACGGTGTCAATTATCAGACCAATAATATGAGACACTATGCAATACCGTGTGTTACTGTAGAGTACCGTGTGCTACAGAAAATACCAAAAACTACCGTATGCTACTATTCTTTTATCACCGGTATTTTAACAGTTCCGTTGACTATTTTTATTTAAAAAGGTTATTTCTGTCGTTTTCTATATCCGACAAATATTCCGTTGTGGGGTCCACCAATAATTTGTTATTTCGGCGCCGTCGTACGACACGAATATTCCCCGACCAAACGAATATTCCCCGACAAAGCGAATATTGTCCGACAAAATAAAATTTGCACATAACATCCTTAACTTTTAACTTTATCGATTTAACCACTTATTGTTTCAAAAAAAATATATATATATGAAGAAAAATTAAATTTTGTATTTCATAAAATTCGGGGTCTTACAACCTCCCCTCCTTATGAAATTTCGTCCCCGAAATTGACGTACCTGACATATCGAAGAGGTAATGATACTTAGATTTCATCTCAGATTCTAGCTCCCAGGTCATTTCCTCAGTATCTTGGTTCCTCCATAAAACCTTAACTTGAGGTATAACCTTTGAGCGTAGGATCTGCTCCTTCTTATCCAGGATCTTAACAGGTACCTCCTCGTATGTTAAATCCTCTGCTATAACGTCTGGTTCTAACTCAATGACGTGGTTTGGGTCCTTCACATATTTACGTAACATAGATATGTGAAAAACGTTATGGATGCGAGACATACTTGGTGGTAGGGCTAGTCTGTAGGCTACGGTTCCTATTCGATCGAGGATTTCAAATGGGCCAATAAATCGAGGGTTAAGCTTTCCTCTCTTTCCGAATCTCGTAACCCCTTTCCATGGAGAAACACGTAAGAATACATGATCTCCGACGTTGAAATTTTCGTCTCTCCGATGAAGATCAGCATAACTCTTTTGTCGTTCTTGTGCGGTCTGTATTCGTTGTCGGATCATTTGGATCTTTTCGGTCGTCAAGCGTACCAACTCGGGTCCCAACAATTTTGCTTCTCCTACCTCATTCCAACATATTGGAGAGCAACACTTCCTTCCATACAATGCCTCGAATGGAGCCATGCCTATGCTTGCTTGGTAACTGTTGTTGTAAGAAAATTCCACCAATGGCAAATACTTATCCCAACTTCCTTTGAAGTCTAATACACAAAGTCTCAAAAGATCTTCGAGGGTCTGGATCGTCCTTTCCGATTGTCCGTCCGTTTGAGGATGGTATGCAGAACTAAAACGTAGTTCAGTGCCCATAGCTTTTTGTAGACTGATCCAAAAGCGTGAAGTGAATCTAGGATCTCGATCAGAAACTATGGAAACTGGCATGCCATGCAATCTCACGATCTCATTTATGTACATACCGGCAAGACGTTCAAGTGAAAAGTTTTCTCGTATAGGCAAGAAATGAGCAGATTTGGTCAATCTATCTACGATCACCCAAATTGCATCTAAGCCTTGAGAAACTTTTGGAAGACCCGTCACGAAGTCCATATTGATGTGTTCCCACTTCCATTCGGGAACTTCAAGTGATTGTAATGGACCTTTAGGAACTTGATGCTCTGCCTTGACACGTTGACAAGTTAGGCACCTTGAGATAAACTCCGCAATCTCTCTTTTCATATTGTTCCACCAAAATGTATGTCGAAGATCTCGATACATCTTGGTACCTCCTGGGTGGATTGCAAACGGCGTGTTGTGTGCCTCCATCATGATTTTATGCTTTAATTCAGGATCGTTAGGAACACATAGTCGAGAGTTGACTCGAAGTATTCCTTTCTCGTCGATTCTTGCTTCAGGAATGGCACCTTCTTGTACTTTCTTTATCATGTTTATCAGTTCCGGATCGGTAGCTTGAGCAGCTTTAATTTTATCGATTAAAGTTGGTTCTACTCGCACGTGAGCAATCTTCGAGTGGGTCCCTGGTGTCTTTAGCTCTATCTCCATCTTTTGCAAGTCGTACAAAATACACTTTTGTGTTGTCAGCAGTGCACTTGTACTTGCATAAGATTTTCTGCTCAAAGCGTCAGCTACAACGTTCGCCTTTCCCGGGTGATACTGGATTGTGTGGTCATAATCCTTTAACAGCTCAAGCCAACGTCGTTGTCGCATGTTGAGTTCCTTCTGGGTGAAGAAATACTTGAGACTTTTATGATCCGTATAGATATCCACTTTTTCTCCGTACAAGTAGTGTCTCCAGATCTTCAACGCGAAAACGACTGCTGCCAACTCTAGATCATGAGTAGGATAACTTTTCTCATAATCTTTGAGTTGTCGAGAGGCGTAGGCTATAACCTTTCCATGTTGCATAAGGACACAGCCTAGACCTTTGCCAGAAGCATCGCTGTAGATAACAAATTCTCCTGATCCTGATGGTAAGGTCAGAACAGGAGCTGAAACCAGTCTCTTCTTGAGTTCTTGAAAACTTTTCTCGCATTCCTCGCTCCATATGAATTTTGTGCTTTTCCGAGTAAGCTGCGTTAATGGAGTGGCGATTCGAGAAAATCCTTCTACGAATCTCCGATAATAACCAGCTAGACCCAGAAAACTTCGGACTTCGGTTACTGTTTTGGGTTGTTCCCAATTTAGTACCATTTCAATCTTCGCAGGATCGACTGATATTCCTTGACTAGAAATCACATGCCCAAGAAACGCGACCTCCTCAAGCCAGAACTCACATTTCTTCAACTTGGCATATAATTTGTTTTCACGGAGCTTTTGTAGTATCAATCTCAGGTGTTGTTCATGATCCTCGCGACTCTTGGAGTATATGAGGATGTCATCAATAAAGACAACCACAAAATGATCCAAATGTTCCTTGAATATCCGGTTCATCATGTCCATGAAAGCTGCAGGAGCATTAGTTAGTCCAAAAGGCATGACTAAGAACTCATAATGCCCATAACGAGTTCTGAAAGCAGTCTTTGGAATGTCCTCAGCTTTAACCTTTAATTGATGATATCCAGAACGGAGATCAATCTTTGAGAAATGTTGAGCGCCTTGCAATTGATCAAACATGTCATCAATCCGAGGTAACGGGTACCTGTTCTTGATGGTGACATGGTTCAATTCTCGGTAGTCAATGCACAATCTCATACTCCCGTCTTTCTTCTTCACAAAAAGGACAGGAGCACCCCAAGGTGATGCACTCGGACGAATGAAACCAGTATCCAACAAATCCTGTAGTTGGACTTTTAACTCTTGAAGTTCAATGGGAGCCATTCGGTAGGGAGCTTTGGAAATGGGCTTGGTACCGGGTTCAAGATCAATATAAAAATCAATTTCACGGTTTGGGGGTAAGCCAGGAAGTTCTTCAGGAAAAACGTCAGGAAACTCATTAACAATGGGAATATCATTTAAGTTTGACGTATTTTTGTTCAAATCAGTGACATGAGCTAAAAAGGCTTGACATCCGTTTTTCAATAAACGAATGGCTTTATGGCTAGAAATAACAGTTATAGATTTCAATGGTTTAGTTGCTTGAATTTGCATGACAGGTTGATTAGGAATATGAAAACTAATAATCTTATGAAAACAATCAATTTTAGCATGATGGGTAGTCAACCAATCAATTCCTAAAATCACATCAAATTCATGCATCTCCAAAGAAATAAGGTCAACAGGTAATGTGAGGTTGTTGATTTGAACTAGGCAAGATTTATAGACAGTAGATGTAATGGTCATTTCTCCTAATGGGGTTTCAACTGATAAGTCAAAGTCCAAATTTTCAGGAGTTAAGTTTAAACGCTGAGCACATGCAGGTGAGATAAAAGAATGGGTAGAGCCAGTATCTAACAAAGCGTAGACTTCACGAGAATTTATGAATAGCTTACCGGTTATCACCTCGTTCGAGTTTCGTGCCATTTGGGATGTAACAACAAAAGCTCTCCCTTGAACTACAGATTTTCCCTTATCCGCGCTAGCTTTTGGTATCATCATTGCAGCTGGACTTGATTTTGTGGCAGGACAGAACCGCGCAAGATGACCATCTTTCCCACAACTGTAGCACTTTTTGGACTGCAGTGTACAGTTTGGGCTGATGTGACCTTCCTGACCACACCTATAGCATCTCACTGGTGGTCGATCTTCTCCCCTTGAAACTGGGGTCGGTGCTGGTGTTGGTACTGGTGCTGGTGCCCTTCCATAATTATTATGGAATCTCTTTCTTTTGAAATTGTTCCCACTAGATTCTTCTCTTCTGTTATTTGGTATGGAATTACCACCGAAGTGTTGGTTACCTCCTCGATGGTTCTCGTTCCTGTGGTTGTTGTCACTCATTTCTCTATGCTGATCATTAACTCTTGGCTGCAATGTTTCATCTGTTTGCTCCACCCTTTGAGCCCTATCTACAACATCTGAATACAAACTAAATTTATGAGAGCTAAGTTGTTGACGAATTTTGAGTCTCAAACCTCTCAGGAACATTCGACTCATTCGTGCTTCGTCATCTACTAGATGAGTCGCAAAACGAGACAGTTCAGCAAACTTAGCTTCATATTGAGAAACTGTCATGTTTCCCTGCTCCAGCTTAATGAATTCCACTTCCTTCATATGGCGGATGCTTTCTGGGAAGTACTTCTCGTTAAACAGTTCTTCGAATTTTGTCCAAGACATTTCGAGTGCTGAAGGTTGGATACGTTTTACCGCTTCCCACCAATGGTCCGCCTCACCTCGTAACATAAAAGTGGCAAATGGCACCTTCTGATCATCAGCGCATTGTAAGACATCAAGTATTTTTGTCGTCTTCTTCAGCCATGCCTCCGCTTTGAGTGGGTCAGGCTTCCCGTGGAATTCAGGTGGTCCTAATTCTTTAAATTGCTTAACAGTGACCATCCTCAAATTGCCAGCGTTTCTACCGTTATTATTGACTGGATTTCCTCTTCCTTGATTCTGTATGAACTGCATGAAATTCCTAAAGAATCCATCGTTCATCATGTTATCAGGAACATTATTTCCTGAGTTGGCAGGAGGATTGTTTGGGGTCTCTTGATTCTCGGCTACATTTGCTTCGGGTATTCCATAGTTAACCTCTTGATTTTTAGATGCCATACTTAACTGTGGTCACAAAATAAATGTTAGTTCAAATAAACTGACTCATCACTTCATGTTCCTACATTCAAATCGACTCATTAGATAATAAAATCTATTTTAGGTAGGACACACTAGTGACTGATTCTATTCGTCTCTCCCCTCCTAGTTCTACCCCAGATCTCCATTAAAGACCATATCCCTAAGCTCTGATGCCAACTGTGACGCCCCCAAATCTGGACCCACACAGCCCAAACTTGAGTCGTCAAAAGACTACAACAAAATTATTACAACAAAGCACAACGTACAACAATATAGTGTATAATAATACACAACTAAGTCTTCACTATTATTGCCACACTATTTTACAAAACGTGAATACTAAGATAACTATTCCTCGGACCCTCACTCCATTCCCCGGCTAGACCCTGTTATGTTTTCATCTCCTGTTGAAAAACAATGGAACAAAAGAAAGGGTGAGCTCAAATAGCCCAGTAAGAAATATCATGACTAAGATAATGACGAATAAATTATCATTAGCCTTCAACAGTTGAGTTCTTGATAGAATACAATAGACTACAAGGTTTATATCAAAAACTGTAGTTAAATTCTTAAACAATGTTCAGATCAATAATAGCAGCGGAATGAGCAATCTATTAGAAGAATAATGCAGACTATAATGTCCACTCGCTTCTCTTTTTCGTAAAAATATCATCAACTTTTATCATCTGAAATACCATTAGTCATGATAATATAAATTCACAGTTCCTGATCATAATCATGCACATCAACAGTTCATCTTTGCACTACGGTCCAAAGATATTCAATATAGCACCAACGGTCATGATTATACCAGATTCAGCCTTTGGTCATAATCATACCAAACAACAGTTCATCTTTGCACTACGGGCCAAAGAGAACATTCACCACGTGCCATAAAAGACACCGAACAGATGTATCGCCTTTAACCTATTATATCGCCTTTAACCTATCATCTGTTCAACAAATATATCACATCTGTGCCCCCGGCCACAGATATTCACAACAGCTTGATTTTTGGATGATTAGAATGATATAAATGATGAACAGAAGAAATAGGATAACAATAAGTATCGGAAGTTTACTTTGTACAGATTCAAATAATGTCCAAATTGTCAACATGATGTGGAGTAAAATTTAAAAATGATATTCAAGATCCGCAGTTCAGAATAACGGTTACAATTCAATAGAAAGGTTCACGTAAATAGGAAGGTTCAGTTGAAATAATGAAGTTCAACTATTATGGAACATATAATATTTTCAGGAATTATAGAAGCAATAGTTCCATAATAAATTTCGATTTAGGAGTATGAAAGAAAATAATATCCCTTACCGTAGCAGGTTTGATTAACAAAAGGTGAAGGAAATTAATACAAAGGGTTATTCACCAACAGGCGGCAATCCGCTCCGTAAGGTTATTCCCACAATTTAATAGAATTTTAGTACAAAGAGTTATTCACCAAACAGGCGGCAATCCGCTCCGTAAGGTTATTCTCAGAGATTAATAATGAATGAATACGAAAGGTTATTCACCAACAGGCGGCAATCCGCTCCGTAAGGTTATTCCCACAATTTAATACATGGAAATAAAAGGCACGTCTTATGAGTAAGGAAGAAACAATATTATTATCGAGAATCAAATAATGATAATCCCTTACCATAGTACGTTTGAATAATGGAAGATGAAAAAGATGGTATCCCTTACCTCAACACGTGACTGGATATTGATTTAAATGAGGTTGATTAACTTGAACAGTACACGTATACATATAGATCTTCACAAATACTCAAGATGACTTAAGCACACTTAGAGAGAACTTTCACAAGAAGTATTTAGAGAGAGAAAGAAAGAACAAGTAAGGAAGTTTATGAAAAATCCTTAAGTTAAGGCTTCTATTTATAGCCAAAAATCTTATCATTCATTTAATCTAAACCATTCATTTAAAGATCATCTTTTAATCTACACCATCCATTTCAAATATTATATTATCTTTAATCTACACCATTCATTTCATATCACCTAATAATCACCTAACTTTATATTATAAACAAGTCAATTTAATTATTCAACAATAATTCACACTTTAATCTACACCATTCATTTCATATCACCTAATAATCACCTAACTTTATATTATAAACAAATCAATTCAATTATTCAACAATAATTCACACTTTAATCTACACCATTCATTTCATATCACCTAATAATCACCTAACTTTATATTATAAACAAATAACTTTATCAATTCAATTATTATGACTAATTGTTATAAATACAGTATAGTTAGCTCTTAGATATCAAGTCAATAAATTAATGAAATACAACTATTTAAATAACATCATAATAGAGATAACAATAATGTAAAATAAAGCATACGTTACTGTGTAATGACAATTATTGATTCAATAATGTGAATTACTGTGCATATGTTACTGTGACAATTATTAGGTTCAATAATTTTAAAAATAGTGCAGCAACAATTATTGACTCAATAATATAAAATACAGTGTAATGACAATTATTAAATCAATAATGCAAAATACTGTGTAACAACAATTATTGAATTGATAATATAAAATATTATGCAGTGACAATTATCGATGAAATGATGCGTAACAGTTACGGTGTCAATTATCAGACTAATAATATGAGACACTATGCAATACCGTGTGTTACTGTAGAGTACCGTGTGCTACAGAAAATACCAAAAACTACCGTATGCTACTATTCTTTTATCACCGGTATTTTAACAGTTCCGTTGACTATTTTTATTTAAAAAGGTTATTTCTGTCGTTTTCTATATCCGACAAATATTCCGTTGTGGGGTCCACCAATAATTTGTTATTTCGGCGCCGTCGTACGACACGAATATTCCCCGACCAAACGAATATTCCCCGACAAAGCGAATATTGTCCGACAAAATAAAATTTGCACATAACATCCTTAACTTTTAACTTTATCGATTTAACCACTTACTGTTTCAAAAAAATATATATATATGAAGAAAAATTAAATTTTGTATTTCATAAAATTCGGGGTCTTACATGCAACTATCTGTTAAGGACTTCACATAACATCTATTACATAACAAATAACACATAAGGGTTTAGAACTTGCCTTGACTTGATAATACGGTTTAAGTTAATTTCTGCATTTAATCATACGGCCTACGAGGTATATGAGGTTGACATAACCATTAGTCCTATTACGACTTCATAATCTAGTTAATAATAACTAGTTTATTTATTTTTTTCTTGTTTCACTAACATATGAACATAAACTAGACATTCAATACTAGTTTCATTGTTCATTGCTTTGATTAATTTGAACATAATAACCGCTAATATTTTTGATCTTTTATTCTTTATACATGAAATAAAATCGGACATTATATCCGCTTATAAAGAAGACTTTTTTTACTTTATATACAATAATTTGAGCATTATAACTGCATATAAAATGAGTATTTGAACGAATACTTTAAGAAAATTTCAGCATTATAACTGATTATAAAATGAGTATTTAAATAAATACTTTAAGAAAATTTCAGCATTATAACTGCTTATAAAATGAGTATTTGAACGAATAAAATTTCAGCATTATAACTGCTTATAAAATGAGTATTTAAATAAATACTTTAAGAAAATTTCAGCATTATAACTGCTTATAATAGTAACTTTTGTACTATATATCTCCAATAATTTGGGCATTATAACTGCTTATAAAAGTATATTTATACTAAATATAAGAAGAAAATAAACATAATAACCACTAAAGTATACCTCTTGTAGTGCTTGCTTTAACATATTTTGCGCAGGACTTCGATACTTGAAATATATTTTTCATTCACAATAGCTCTCAGATTATAACTATAGAGTATTTTTTTTTTTTTTTGCTCTTGAGCTTCTTCTTGAATGGTAGGAAACAATGAATGGTGGAGCTTCCTATTTATAGAAAAACATAGTTTCGCTAATTGCACGTTAGGGGCCTGACTTATTACACTTTAGTACCTAAAGTAATTGCACTTTAATCCTTAAACTTTTCTTACTTTTTCTCCACCAAGCGACATCAGGATGACATCATCTGAGTGCTTCTTTGAGGATGATGTCATGCTTACATCATGCTTGCATCATCCTTTCGTGTGATTGGTCGAAAAATGTTCACATACATTGCCAGTTTGGTTTTCTTGGTTCTGATTGGTCCATTTTGATTTCTAGTTTCTATAATCGTGCTAGTTTTCCTCAGTTTGGTTACTCCAACTTGGTTTTGTCTAGCTTGACTCTGATTGGTCAATAATTAATCATACTTGAATGTGATTGGTCGAAAACTTTTCACCTAGATTCTTAGTTATAATCTAGTTTGTTTTCAACTAGCTAATTAAATAGTATAATACACAAGTATTTATACGTATTTCTTCGGTATAATACATCGTATAATACATCGTATTTTACTGGTATTATACCTCGTATTATTCTCGTATTAGTCTCGTATAATTCTCGTATTATACATTATAGTATACTTTTATTATTCTTCGTATTCCTTTCGTATTCGCTATGTATTCGTCCCGTATACGTGAATAGTAATCTCCAAAAATTATTTTGGGTAAAAAATTTATTGGTCAAAATGAATCTACTGTAAATAAAAACGATATTCAGGAATGTAAATTTTCAAAATTTAGAAGAAAGTTTTTAAATGAATAGTGTTTTACGCGTTTTTCGAGAAAAAAATTTATTGGCTAAATAACATTTATACTTCATATAAACGCTATTTCATGAAATACGATATGTCAAGACGTCGAAAAGAACAGTAAAAAAGACAACAAACGTTTTCTCGTAAATCGTGTATTTTTCATCTTTTTTCCCAAAACTTTTTATTGGTTCCCTGACATCTAAACCTCATATTATCACTATGTTGTGAAATATAAGAAGTCCTACAGATGAAAGAAACAGTCAAACGAATGAAAAACATCACATCATGAATAATACTTTTACACGTTTTCGAGAAAAAACTTTTATTGACTGTTACGAGTTTTCAAATCGTAGGAATGCTGAATCTTGAAACGGAACGTCAATTTGACCTACACGTTTTTCTCGAGAGCCTAGATTATTTTCTAGGGTTTAGACCCTAGGGTTTAGGGTTTAGATTTTAACTTTTTTCCCAATTTAGGTTTTTGTCCTAAATTGACTTCTGATTTTTAATAAGTGTTAAGGTTAACTATTCAAACCAAAACACAAAATCATAAACATAGATAATTCACATATCACATTTAAAAGCTCAATTCAAGCTTTTCTAATCACATAAAACAAATTAGGTTAAACATTTTTAACATTTTAGGTGTATACGATCGTAGTTTCAAGTCGTATATATTCTTTCAGATAGCTCAAGGTATGCTTGAGCAATCTTTTTTTAGGTTTTGAATTAACAACCTTGCTTAAATTTTATTAGATCACTTTTTGAAATGTTTGGGACTTTACAATACATATGATTAGGAGCAGACTGTGTAATGCAAAATTAAAATACTTAGTGGTATAAAAATTAGCTATGAGTGTATATAATTATGTGCAATTTAAGTGCTTGTACTAATTTCAATTAAAACAAATGAGAGTGACATTACAACTTTAATGTTAACTTTCATTTAACCTATTTCAAAAGCTTAATTTTAAAATATCAATGCATAATGATATTTCAATATAAGTTGAGAAGACTAAGATGATATAATTTGAAATATTTCAGAAGAAGTTAGAAATGACAGAAGTTAGATTTATGGGGAAAATATAGGGACTATACGAATTAGATCCTTATTATTGTTACTTATTTTTTATTTAAAAAAAAAAGAATTTATATTAATTGTGTATTTGTATAGAATAAATATATTTTCGTCTTTAAATTGAACATATGGTACATATATGTTCAAAATAAGATTTAATGGCATATAAGTAATTAATTATTAATTACAAGGATAAATTAGTAGTCATGGTATATTTCATAAAATATTTAAAACATATTAAAATTGTGTTTTAACGTTTTGTATATTATCATATTCGTTATACTAATTAAATTATTATAGAATCACAGGTGACTAGAAACATTGAAGTTGTTTAGAATAGAAGTATTAGAGATATGCACGCAATTAATTATTAGAGTCCATTTTGACATTTTAAATTTAATTTTCAATCCTAAATTTTAAATGACATAAATCCGTTTGAGTTTAATTAATACAATAATAATTGTTTTAAATTTTCAAAAAAATATTATTAATAACAAATTTTGTCTTTTTTTAAAATGTACATGAATCACATCGATTTCAAATTTTAAAATTTAAAGAATTGATTCCCAAGAGTCAAAATAATATAATATTTTTATGAAGCTGAAGAGAAATTAATTACAAGGACAAATTAATTGTCGTAAGGTCCCTTTACTCATACGGTTGAGTTTCAAGACAAAAATTTGTAAAAATATAAATTTTAGTTATGAAATATTTCTATAAAAATTAGGTAGGAGGTTTGTAACGAGAGATTAAATTGACATTGACAAAATAATTTATGTGGGTGAAAATATTGACATTGTATTTAGGATAAAATAAATATAAATAAATGTATAAACACATAGTACAAAAATTGAAAAACATGGAGTATATACTATGTGGACCAATTAGTACAGTATACAATACGTACAAGATTTCTACATTCAGGGGAGAGTATTTAAGAAGCTTACTGTTGCTCTGATTTTGATGCATTATATACACACAATAGGGATAATCCGTGTCTAAAGGCACAGTACAACTAATATAACAGTTGAGTACTGTATTCAATATTTTTAAATTGAAAATTTTAAAATTGTTGTAGACTCTCAGTTCCATAATAGAACTGAGAGTTCAACCATTAATACAAAAAGATTGATATTCAATCCAGTCATAATTTTTTTTAAGGAAAATATTAGTGTACTACTCATTCCCAATTTAAAATTAGTTCTTGACAGATTTGAGCAATTAATTAATTGACGATAGCGGGCTCAAATTTGTATAATATAGTGTTTTCGAGTATCCCACACATTTTTTCTTTATTGACAAAACAGAATAAGAAGTTTGACAGCATTTATTTGCCTTGAATATCTCGAACAATCAATCAATAGGATCCATGAACAGTATTTCATGTGAAAAAAGAATAGTACTGCAAGCCATTTGGTGGGATCCAATGAGGAAAAAAAAAGATGTAAAAATCCAAAAAAAAAAGATTTTTGCATATATACCAAAAAGTATAAAATAAGTCCTCTACATCCAAACAAAAAAGTATTGTCATAACACCAACTAAATCGCATCACCATAATATTTTTTTCTTTATATTTTTTCTTAAAATTAGACTAAAGATTCTCATACCATGAGTCAGAATCTATTACAATAGTTGCTCTCGATATGCCCCCCAAAAATATCAAAGAGATGATAAATAATTGCTCGTGCCTGAAAGTACTACGTAGATTAAAATTCTAAAAATACTCTATTACCTAAAGACTCTTTGCAATCAAAAATAACTTACAAATCAATTAGAATGAATCTGAACCGTCCTTTTGATTTTTCGCCAAAATTAATTTGCATGTGAAAATATAACGACCAAATACCCAAAAAATAGGAAAAATGCATCAATGCTAAAATTGTGAACCATGTTGTTTACGTGCAATTTTTTTTTAATAATAATAATAATTATTATTATTATTATTACTATTATTATTATTATTATTATTATTATTATTAGTAGTAGTAGTAGTAGTAGTAGTAGTAGTAGTAGTAGTAGTAGTAGTAGTAGTAGTAGTAATTATTATTATTATTATTATTATTATTATTATTATTATTATAGTAATTATTATTATTATTGTTGTTGTTGTTGGTGTTGCTGTTGCTGCTGCTGCTGTTGTTGTTGGTGGTGGTGTTACTGTTGCTGTTGTATAGTAGTGAATTTAATTTGGACGGAAAATGTAAGTGGATAGATTTTTGAAAAAAAAATGTTGAAATAAGGGGTAAAATGAGAAATAGATTAGTGACCGTTGGATGTTGAAGTCTCAAATAATTTTAGATTATTGGATGTTGATGCCTAAATTGATTTGAGACCGTTGGATGTTGAAACTTTGGGATTTGAGCCGCTCTATTTTATATTATAGAATTATAGATATACGAAGGTCCAATCCCTTTCCATTTATGTATACTTCCTTTCCTTGAGGTCAGTTCCATTTTTCTCCTTACCCTTTTAAGTTGGTTGGTTTTTTTATTTTATTTTATTTTATTTAAATTTGAAGGGAATTTAACATTTTTCTCCTTACTCTATAAGTTGCCTTTTTGTGTGTGTGTGTGTGTAGACCCTTTCCATGAGGTTAGTTACATCTTTCCTTGATTAATTATTGATTATATTATAAACAAGTTCTCAAAAATATATATTTATAAGGTCCATACCTTAAATAATACAATATATATGACAGTGAATATTGTCAGATAAAAATAATGTTATCAAATTAAATAAGAATCACTTAAAATGTTAAGTGTCTATATATCAAGGAAACTGATATTTCTACAAGGTTTTTTGATATTTTCACATAAAAAGTACTGTTATAAGTCTATAACATTGATTTTGACCGTTGCTATAAGTCTATAGCGACAATTTATATGTAAAAATATAAAAAAATTATATAAAAATATCACTTTCCTATATTAATTATAAAAGTGTCACTAAATATTTATTTACTTTAAAAATATCATTTTTACCGAGACAATATCAACAACCATGTATAAGCTTAATTGAATTAATTGACTATAAAGTCCCAAACTACCCTACACCAGAGTTGCTAGAAGAAAGCACACCAATAGGTGGATGGCTTAGTGCATTGATTGACCCAGATTTTTTGGAGACTGCTGTTCTTATTGTCATAAATAAAATATTATCAGTGAACAATATTAAAAACTAACTGCTATTTTTTCCCCTTAATTTTTCATTTTTATGGTTACATCAATTGATTACCTTCTTTCTACTGGAATACAACTTAATATTTAGAAAAAAATAAAAAATATACTATATGCAATGAAATGCATAACCATTTATATTTTCATTTCTAAAAGAACTACAAAAACTAACCTAATTAGTGAAATTTAATATGCAACAACATAGTACAAATTATGTTTGCTCATGAGAAGGAAATAATCAAATTTACAATATTATGAAACTAACTTATATGTAATTAATAACAAAAGAAACAAAAACTGAACATTTTAAAAAATTCACAAGTGGCCATTGCAATTCCTATGTAAAAACTATATATTCAAATATAATTTGTATTCAAACAAATAATACTTCTAGAAAGAATTTTATTTTGATTTTAAAATCAATTGATATCTTAATATTTAAAATTGATGTGTTTCCTGAAAATTTATTACTATGTTCTAAATTGTAGATAAAAAAAAAAAAAACCCTTTTCAAAAAAAAAAATGGAGATATATTTATGTTTTAAGATTACATACTAACTTGGTATTTCTAATTTTCGAAGAGATGAAAGAATTAAAGTGGGATTGAGATTGGAACTTAAAAATATCATAATTTAAAATAAATAAAATTTATAAGAAATGAAAGTGAAAAATGTAATATTGCAATTTCAAGTATGCTATTAACATTATAAGTTTGCGAATAGGTTCGAAATGGAATTGAAACGATAGTTATACTTTTGAACATTGATTAATTAGTAAAAGAGAATGAATAGTGATATTAAGAAAGTGTAAGAATGAATTTTGGAAAAAAAAAAGTGAAAAAATTATTTATACGTAAACAAATTTTATAACGAAGTTGGATTGCGATTAACGTACAACTCTAAGCAATAAGATAAATTAAATTAATGTAGGATCCTTCTTAATTATCTATATCTCATACATTCACACACTTCGATATTTACTATAGATATAAATTTGTTGTTATGTGTAGCAAGATTCATAAAAAAAAATTTAAATAAAAGATTAAGTATTTATAGGTGTAGAAATATGTAATGTTGGACCAAAATACCCTCAAAACTAGTCATTTTATAGTTATTTGGAGGAGAAAAATGGTACAAACAATTTTGGAAAGTAGGAAAGCTTAATTTTTCAACGATAGGCCTAAAAGTCAAGCCTAGAAGCCTGATTCCCAGGCGCAACAATAGGTCTAAACACATGAATGGATTTTCAATTAGGCCAAACATGCAAGTTCTTTAGTTATGGGTGCAACTGATCCTTTAACTAGAGGCATCACGGTTGTTTTGCGTATGCTCCATCATACTTTGATACTCCTTCCGTCAATAGTCAAATTGACTATGTTTTAAATTAATATATTTTTTTTTTTTTTTTATATATATATAAAAACTATAAATACTATAATTTACATATAATTTAGTACTAATCTCAATATTTATATTTTTAAAAAATTTAAATATATATGTTTAATTGTTAATTTTAAAAATGATCAACTTGACCACAAAAATCAATGAATAATTTTTATATTAAGACCGAAGGAGTACTATTTAACTACAATTATCTTCATGTACTGTATAACGATAGTAGTTGGGTGTATGCGCAATATGGTATCTATCACTTTCCAACTGAGAAAGTGATGTTCTATACAATTTAATTAAGTTTAAACCTTCAATAAATACTTATCTTTTATTTGATACTGAAAAACGTTTCAGTGATTTAGAGCTTGGACTCTTATTGCATAGTATTATTGTAATTAAGGGTTTTTATCATGTTCTATACCTTTAACAATAATCGAAAGAAAAAATTTATTGCATGGTAACCATTAACTGACCGGTCATAGCATATTCACACTGTCCGGGTAGTCCTGATGGTGCACTGCATGGTGCCAATCTTAATTCGTAGAGAAATTAATTAATTATTGTTAAGTATTACTTAATTAATTATCGTCAAGGGAGAATCAAAAGTGTTTTGATTTCAAATTAAGTTAGAAAAGATTCTTATAATTATGGGAGAGATCTTATAATCAAATAGATAATTAGATTACGTACCTACTGCCGGCTCAAGGGTGAACCTAATTAGTAACACACATAAGACATCATATCTGTATGGCCTTGGAGGGCAGCCTAAAGTTTGTTAGTAATATTTAATAGGTTTAGTGAAGTCTTTTAAAAGTGATTGAGTTTGGTGACACCCGTTACGACCAATTCCTAAATGAAAAAGGGTTAATAGCATTTACTTAGAGATTATTGAATTAGAAAAATATTTATTTAATTATATTATGTGATAATATTATTGATTAAATATTTTAAATTCAATAAAATGAAATGGAAAAATCCTATTTTGAATATAATTCTAATTTTCATTATCTTGAAGCAATTAAATAAATCAAAAAATAAATAAATAAAAAAAAAGGAGGGATAACCCTTGACATGGCCAACCACGGGGAGATCCTAGTAGTTACTTTTAATTTATTTTAGTTAACTGTTGGGATCAGATCATTTGGGCCTGGGTTTGGACTGACCCACAGTGATTCGTTGGGTTGGGTCTTTAATTTGGTGTATGGGTTCCTATGCGGTTTAGGATATGGGAATATTATATTCCTTATTTTAAGAGAATTCTACTTCTTATTTGGATGGTGCAAAGAATCCTAATTGGAGTTGAATTTATTAACTGCTGAGTTGTATTTTCACGCGGGAAGGGACTCCTAATTCTAATTACTTTCGGATGACTGCACACTTGTATATATAGGGTGCTGCATGGAGATGTTGAAGAGACATTCTTATTTCTACCATTACTATTCTTTACTCGCAGAACCAGTATTTTCCAGTAAATAAGCTCTCAATTATTCTTAGAGAAATTTGTAAACACCATTATCATATTAGTGAATTCTTCCCTTTTCTCGTGATTTTTTCCCAATTGGGTTTCCACGTAAATTCTTGTGTTCTTGCATTACTTTCTTTTGAATTATTTGTATTTGGCGTTAACATTAACTAAAAGACTCCTAAAGATAACTTACAAGATATTTAAATATATTTGAACTAAAACTAATTTTCTTGCACTCTACATGCACAATAAAGGATAAATACCCCCTTATACTCCGTAACAAATGTGTTGTATTATAAAGAGCAAAAATTAGAAAAAAATTTCTTGGTTCTTGAGACGAAAAAGGAAGATACAAAGGCTAATTTGATTTCGTGTGAATTATCAACAGAGGGCGGATGTTTCTATTTTTTGCTAACAATCGATATGAATATCTTCTCCACCTAACTTGGTGAAAATAATTACACTGAATTTATGGTTAAATATGTACATATGATAGAGCTAAATTATACGATATTTTTATTCCTTAATACTTAGTTTTTATATTTATTGTGTGCTTAAATGTTTAATTATTTAGCTTATTGTGGTTTTAATAGGTTTTATAGGATTTTAGTTAATTTTAGTTAATTTAGGTAATTTTATAGTATTTTTATATTTCTTTTTATTTATTTTTATATTTTATTTTGTAGGAAAAATAAGCTCGGGGGCAAATCTGTAAATTCTGCAAGAGTTTGACTGGCAAGATCGTAAATAACCAACGTGGATGGCAAAATCGTAATTAAATCGAAAAGTGGCGACTGGTGGCATTTTCGTAATTAAACGGAAATCTGGGCCGCGCGCCATGCGCACAAGGAAGTCAGAAAGAGAAATTCAAACGACGCCGTTTTGGCGTGAACGGAACAGCGACCGCGCAATGCGCGGAGTGCGCGGAAAACTGTTGACGCATGGAACGACGTCGTTTCGCCAAGCAGTAGAAGAAAAAAATAAAAGGCCGCGCAATGCGCGGAATGGTGGCTGACGTCAGCAAAACGCGTGACCGCGTTGACCGGTCAACTGTGGCGTCTTAAAGGGCTGTTTGGTTGCGCATTATTGCTAGCAGATCAGATTTTTCGGGATTATTTTAGATTTTTGCTACTTTTTAATTCCAAATTGGATTTTAATTCCAACTAGGGTTAGGATAATAATTATTTTTCTTTTTCTTTTATTTTTAATTGTAAATCTTATTAGGTTTTGGACAAGTTAGAGGCCTATAAATAGAGGGCCAAACTCTCTCATTATTCATGGTAAGTTTTTGGGAGATTTTTCTCCTAATTTCTTGGAGAGAGTTTTTCAACTAGTAGGTATTATTTTTATTATGTTTGGTTAATTTTTATTTTCAGTTCCAAAGGGATGTTGAACCTTATTTTTAATTAATGTTCTAATTGAGTTTTATTATTTATTCCTTCATGCATGAGATTTATTCTTGATGATCTGTTTTAATTGATTAGATGATATTTATTTGATTAATTTGATTTGACCAGTTGAATTAATTAAGTTTTGTCATATGCTAGATTAAGATTTGATATTAAGCAAACGATATTTTATCTGATCATAAGTAGCAATTAATAATATTTGATTGTGGACAAACTTTTGAATATTATTATGATTATCAAGATGACAAGTTAAATGGTCCGCGATGTTGAGAATGTTGCTTGGAATAATCTAATTCTCTAATTTTTAATGCAACTGTTATATTAAATCTAGACTGATAGTTCTAGGTTGTATGATAGTTAGAGTCTTTTGTGAGCGATTGCTGCATTAGATTTATAACTTAAGGAGGATTTCGGGTAGCTTGGCGATTGTCGGTTATCTAGGATTATTAATTTCAATTGAAGGAAAAGATAATAATAACTTGATTAATTTGTTAATTAAAAGAAGGGGATACTGAACTAAGGAACTGAAGTTTGTTTTAATTAATTTGTCTCATATTTATTTATTATTCAATTTTATTTATTTGTTTGAATTTTAATTAGTTAATTAATAATTCCAAACCCCCATTTAATTAGATATTTTTGAAAACATCAGATTTATTAAAACAATTCACTCTCTGTGGGTTCGACTCTTACTTTCACTACTACATTAATATTTTTCAAAGTAAGGTTTTATTTTTGGTTGCTTGCGACAGCTTTCCAAATTTTGGCGCCGTTGCCGGGGAGTGTTTTGCTTTAATTTATTTTTTGTTTTCTTTGTAGTTTATTTTTCTAGTTTATTTATTTATTTTATTTTTGTTTTTCATAGTTTAATTGAGTGTGCAGGTGAAGGAGAAAATCATGTCTTGGAACCAAAACGATGATTATTTTAATACGGTAAAAATTTCTTCTCTTCAACAACAAGTTGATGAACTAACTTCTGTAATCTATGCCTGGGCTGCAGGTAGAATACAAACAATGAAGGCTTGTAGGAATTGTTCCATAGTAGGACATCCAACAGAGTTGTGTCCAATGCTTCGAGAGGAGTCCTATGGACAAGTAAATGATGCAGATGGTTTCCTTGGACCACAAGGGAACTATGATCCCTATTCAAACACGTACTACTCAGAATGGTGGGATCATCCAAATTTCAGCTATGAGAATCCACAAGTACACCAACCTGCAAGTCAACATATGCTAGATTACCAACAGTTCAATCAGACATATCCCAACGATCAAGAACAGGACCAATCTTCTAATTCCAATTTGTCTTTAGAAAATATGTCTAAACATTTTATGACTGATGCTTTGCAATTTCAACAGGAAACAAATGAGAATATTCGGCGTATAAGTATTCAAGTGGAACAACTGAAAGTTGCGGTTAGTCAATTGGAGGTGCAAAGTGTTGAAGAATTACCATCTCACACAATTGTGGATTTCGAGGAGGATGACAATGAAATTGTGTTGAGCAGTGATAAAGATGAGGAAACTCCAGAAACGACAGACAATGAAAAGACAAATCTGGAAGAGACCATTACTCACAACTTGGGATTGACAAAAGAAGGAGAAATTGAGCCGAAACAAGATTTGAAGAGGGCTACAGATTCATTAAATTCTTTGCCATTGGTGTTAAATAAATTTGAAGAACTTTTCATTCCATTACCTGTTACTCAAAATAAATTTCTACCTTTTATTTTGCAGGATTTCATTCCAGAACAATCATATCATGCACAGACGAGATGTAATCTACCAATGAGGAATGTTGTGATGGATGAAGTACGCAACATACATGAAATTGGAGTGACGTAGTGGTTTGGCCTATTGTCGAGCCAATGACAATAAACAAAGGCGCTACTTGGGAGGCAACCCAAGAAATCAGATTTGTATTTCTTTTCCCTTTTTCTTTTTATATTTATTTGTGCCTGTTTCTTTGCATTATAGTTTACATTGGGGACAATGTAAATTTTAAGTGTGGCGGAAGGGATTTAGGATATTTATTTTATTTTTAGGAAATTTTAAAATTTTGTTTTATTTTTAGGTCAATTTTTTTAATTTTTTGAATTTTGTGGGTAAATTCACTGCAAACCCTCACGAGACAAAACTCGTCCACTTGGGGTAACCTTGGGGTTTAAAGGCTTGTTGCACGTGCTAAGTGTAACCGTGTTTCCTACGAAAATGGGGTAGTTTTTTATTTTTTAGGATGTGTCACTTGAGCAATAAATTAATTGAATTTTAATTTTTAGCCAATGATAAATTTTGATTTTTATAACTCTTGAAAAAATGATAAATTTTTGCTTAATCTGAATTTTAACTTTTTATTGATTATTACTTTGTTTGAGATTCTTTAAAAATTTTATGCACTTATATCCATTTGTTTGAGCTAATTTTAATTTAGAAAAAGTTTAAATGGTTAAATGCTTATTAAAGATATTTTTGAACTCTATATCTTATTTGATTATTATTTAAAGTGAAATATAAGACAAAATATAATTTGGAGGAGATGATTTAGGGAATTTTTCTAGGATTATTATTGAAAAAATCTTATGGTGGGTTGAGATGGAGCGTAAAACGCACTCACTCATAAACACATGAAAAAGCGATATGGAGCGTAAAACGCACTCGTTGGTGAGATGGAGCATAAAATGCACTCACCGTGAAAAAAATGAAGAAAGAAAGAAAATGGGATGGAGCATAAAATGCACCCATTAAAAGAAAAAAAAATTAAAAAAAATATTTGAAAGAAAAAAAAGTGATAATCCTAGTATGTTTCATTGATTAAAAATCTTTTGATCTTCTGATTTATATTTGTCTGTATTAGCTGAAAGTGATGAGAAAAATAAAAATATTGAGTTTTGTTATATATCTTTTATAAGGTAATTAATAACCTAAACTTATCTGAGTTTTTGATTAGTTTAATACATTTGGATTCACACACACACAAAAGATCTTGAGTAAAGTAGTATTAATAAATATGTTAAAGTTCTAGACTTTGCATGATTTTGAAACTTTCTTTGAGTTATCATTTAAAAAATCTTTGAGGTTGATGTGAAGTTCATATTAATTTAATGCTCATGTAAAAAGTCAAGTAAGTTGTTTAGTAGTTAGATTTATTTTATTTTTGCTTATTTTTATTTTTGTTTTGCTTGAGGACGAGCAAAAGCTAAGTGTGGGGGTATTTGATAGAGCTAAATTATACGATATTTTTATTCCCTAATACTTAGTTTTTATATTTATTGTGTGCTTAAATGTTTAATTATTTAGCTTATTGTGGTTTTAATAGGTTTTATAGGATTTTAGTTAATTTATGTTAATTTAGGTAATTTTATAGTATTTTTATATTTCTTTTTATTTATTTTTATATTTTATTTTGTAGGAAAAATAAGCTCGGGGGCAAATCTGTAAATTCTGCAAGAGTTTGACCGGCAAGATCGTAAATAACCAACGTGGATGGCAAAATCGTAATTAAATCGAAAAGTGGCGACCGGTGGCATTTTCCTAATTAAACGGAAATCTGGGCCGCGCGCCATGCGCGCAAGGAAGTCAGAAAGAGAAATTCAAACGACGCCGTTTTGGCGTGAACGGAACAGCGACCGCGCAATGCGCGGAGTGCGCGGAAAACTGTTGACGCATGGAACGACGTCGTTTCGCCAAGCAGTAGAAGAAAAAAATAAAAGGCCGCGCAATGCGCGGAATGGTGGCTGACGTCAGCAAAACGCGTGACCGCGTTGACCGGTCAACTGTGGCGTCTTAAAGGGCTGTTTGGTTGCGCATTATTGCTAGCAGATCAGATTTTTCGAGATTATTTTAGATTTTTGCTACTTTTTAATTCCAAATTGGATTTTAATTCCAACTAGGGTTAGGATAATAATTATTTTTCTTTTTCTTTTATTTTTAATTGTAAATCCTATTAGGTTTTGGACAAGTTAGAGGCCTATAAATAGAGGGCCAAGCTCTCTCATTATTCATGTTAAGTTTTTGGGAGATTTTTCTCCTAATTTCTTGGAGAAAGTTTTTCAACTAGTACGTATTATTTTTATTATGTTTGGTTAATTTTTATTTTCAGTTCCAAAGGGATGTTGAACCTTATTTTTAATTAATGTTCTAATTGAGTTTTATTATTTATTCCTTCATGCATGAGATTTATTCTTGATGATCTGTTTTAATTGATTAGATGATATTTATTTGATTAATTTGATTTGGCCAGTTGAATTAATTAAGTTTTGTCATATGCTAGATTAAGATTTGATATTAAGCAAACGATATTTTTTCTGATCATAAGTAGCAATTAATAATATTTGATTGTGGACAAACTTTTGAATATTATTATGATTATCAAGGTGACAAGTTAAATGGTCCGCGATGTTGAGATTGTTGCTTGGAATAATCTAATTCTCTAATTTTTAATGCAACTGTTATATTAAATCTAGACTGATAGTTCTAGGTTGTATGATAGTTAGAGTCTTTTGTGAGCGATTACTGCATTAGATTTATAAATTAAGGAGGATTTCGGGTAGCTTGGCGATTGTCGGTTATCTAGGATTATTAATTTCAATTGAAGGAAAAGATAATAATAACTTGATTAATTTGTTAATTAAAAGAAAGGGATACTGAACTAAGGAACTGAAGTTTGTTTTAATTAATTTGTCTCATATTTATTTATTATTCAATTTTATTTATTTGTTTGAATTTTAATTAGTTAATTAATAATTTGAAACCCCCATTTAATTAGATATTTTTGAAAACATCAGATTTATTAAAACAATTCACTCTCTGTGGGTTCGACTCTTACTTTCACTACTACATTAATATTTTTCAAAGTAAGGTTTTATTTTTGGTTGCTTGCGACAGCTTCCCAACATACATACGACTTCTTAGTGTTTTATTGATTTTACTTGAAATATATATTTGTTTTGCATGCCTTTATGGCAAAAAAAATTCTTCAAAAACTACACCAGGTGATTCATTCTCTTGAACCACACCACAGTAATAAATAATGTTAGTTCCCAATGACACGATAGTAATCTAGAAGGGGGGGGGGGGGGTTGAATAGATTCTTTTAAAATTTCTTCTCTTTGAAATTATCTCACTTGATTAATTCTTAAACAGAAGTTTAACACAGCGGAATATGATTTAGTTAATCTTTTCTTGAAATGTTAAATTAATAAATCAACAAACAATTTTATGACAGATATAGCAAATGAAAGACACAAAGAGAGAGACTCTGGGTTTTAAGTGGTTCAGAGCACACAATACTCCTACTCCACTGTTCTGCTCTTTCAGCAGCAAATCCACTAAGGATACTTTTACAATAGCTGAATCACTAAGATTCCTTCAAGACCTGCAGTCTTGGAATTTTAGTTCACAAAGAACTTTACAAGTCTAACAGACTTGCTTACACTAGTTCACAAAGAACTCTCCAAGTCTAACAGACTTGCTTATACCAGTTCACAGAGAACTCTTCTGGATTGATGTATATTTGGATGTGCTACTAAGTTGCTTATTAGCTTGAATGTTTGAAGGGCTTAGTAGCAATGCAGGTTTTCTTATCAGTTCAATCTTTTTCACTTCTTGCGTTTTTCTTTTTGTGCAGTGCTTCTGCTTTTTCTTCTGCTGATCTTCGTATTTAAGAGGTAAGGGCTTCAGATTTCTTCCCGTTGGATCATCTGTTTGAACGTGTATTTCTTCCCGTTACCTCACAGAGGAGAGATGCTGAATATTGTATTAATAAAGCTCATTAAATCTCTGATGAGATATTATTTGATCTGACCTGTTAGTCCATGCAAGGTTGTTTTCCTTTTTCCTCTGTGACAGAAATGTCAGACATAGGTTCCCACTAACTTTTATAGAGTCGTTTGGTCTTTCCAAACTATAGGTCTGATAGGACACAGTCTTCTGACTTTTCTGCCTTGAAAGTCTTCTTTCTGTTCCATAGTGCGCTTGGGTCAGACTCCTGACTTTTCTGACTTGATCGATTTGCAGAAGCTTCCTTATTGGTTACTTTGATGAAGATTAAATACTTGAATAGAATGGCTCCTGATCTGAGAAACGTGATGTCTCTTGCCTTTTTGCTCAACGATCTTATATGATCAACTCTACGAATACCCTTGCTTATGTGATTGATCTGTAAAGGATCATCTCTTACTGATCATCGTAGAGTTTACTCAACTGTTAGAATGTTGATCGTAGAGTCCAATTTAAGGTTTCTCGGAAAGAGCAGTCTGGTTGGTCGTTGAGTCTTCTGGACCACAATCGTAGAGTCCATTCTACGATTGGTTGTCTTGATCGTAGAGTCTTCAGAATCACAGTCGTAGAGTCCATTCTACGATTGATTGCCTTAATCGTAGAGTCTGTTCGAATCGTAGAGTTTCCTTGACACAAATCGTAGAGTTCTTTCTACGATTTTATTACATCAACAGATCAACCTAACAGTTTTGATCTATCTAAGTCTTAGTACAACACACAAGACTTTTATACAATTAATAATAGATCAACCTAACAGCTTTGATCTTATCTAATACAGTCCTTGTACATTATTTCTAATCATCAAATTTAATCATTCAATGTTCAACAATCTCCCCCAATTTGATGATGACAACATTATTAACAGATAGTGATTTTGAGCATATTAATATAGGCAAAATGCAAGAGTAATTGAATGCCTAATCATACAGTGAGCAGCTGTATTTTCTAGAGAAAAATATGAATTTTATTGATGTTTTTGTCAGATGATACAATTGAGAAAACAAAAAAAAAAAAATAACTTATCTCCTTCTGCTAGGAGGTCTCCTGCCTTCTTCTTCCCTCTGCCTGAAGAATGCTCTCCTTTCTTCTTCAGCTTTTCTTAGTTCTTCTTCCCTCAACACAGCTTCTTCTTCTTTAATTTGAAACCATTCCTGTGAGCTGGAAGGTCTCATTGATGAGGAAGAAGGTCTTGGTGTCACCACCTCCTGTTGTGAGCCAGAAGTCCTCATAGTTGAGGAAGAAGGTCTTGCTGTCACCTCCTGTCTGGGACGAGATGGTACTGCTTCGAATCTTGGAGGATATATTGAAGTTTGAACCATCCTCATCCCTTGAGGTGTTCTTCCTCTTTTGCTGTGATCTGAGCTAGTTCTTGTTTGCTCTACTGTGCTCAGTTTCTTCTCCCCCTTGTTGGCATCATTAAGTGTTGCTACCTGTTCTGAAATCTGCTGGATGCCCTGAATAATTTCTTGAAGTTGGGTCTTAGTGGCAGCTACATCATCTTGGTGGGCTTGGAGTCTTTCGTTAGCCATGATTTGTTTTTGCTCCACCAATGACAAAGTGTCATTCGACCGATGTTTTTGTTCTTTGAGAGAGTCCTTCAAGGCAATGATTTCATTACTGAGGAGGGTGATAGATTTATTATTTGTTTCTTGAAGAATAACAATGGCCTGCTGATGTGAGTTCAAGGCTTGCAGAATAATTCTATCCCTTTCCTTGAGATTTTCAGAGACTGTTGCCGTTAGCTGCTTCAGTCTTGTGGAAAATTGGTTGTTCAGACTAGTAGAGAGACCATTGGCAGCATCAATGATGTCGTCCATTCTACGTTGAAGATTGTGGGATTTTGATGCCAGGTCGTTTTGTATCTCTGTATGGATATGGCTTGTCAAGTCAGTTAAGCCCTCAAATGTAGGAAGCCGAGATACCTTGTCTAAAATTTCCTGGAGAAGTTGAGATGATTGTCCCTGGTCAGCCGTAGAGCTTGGAATATGAAAGTACTCGTGACCAGAGGTGGAGGGAATATCCTCGTGAGTTAACAGGAGTCTTGAAGATGGAACTGGAGGAATTGTTTGCTGAGTAGGCAGAATTTCAGGAGAGTCTGGAGGGCACTCTACGTTTTGATCATGTATGCTTTCTTGACCACCAATCGTAGATGGTGGGGACTCTACGATCGGGGAAGTGTGGGTCGTAGAGCTTGATGCAGGAAGAGTACTTGTGGACTCCTCAAATTTATTGAACATTTGTGAAGGAGTATGATTTTGAATGAGGGTTATAGGAATAAAATGTACCTTTTGGCCTAAAGTTTGTGTAAAGGAGCTGCAAGAGATGAGCTTCAGGGCAAAGAACAGGTTCTGAGGATAGCCTTGAGCAATAATCACCACATTTGGATATGCTTTGAAGGTCCAGAAGAGTTGATCCCATGCATTGTGGACCAGAGCTCGGTGGAATGGCATTAGTGGCAAGAATTTTATCAGGCAGTTGAAGTTAAGGTGCCTTTGCTCATTTCTTCCAACGGCCACTATTTCAATGTCATCCTCTTCATCATCATTCATTGTGGCTGTAGGGATTGAAATGTCATCTTGAGTCTCCCCCTCAGCCAGAGCATCTGCTGGCTCAGGAACAATTGGAAGCTCCCCCTCAGCTTGAGCATCCATAGGCTCAACTGCTTCAGATGACTCCTTTTCACCTGGAGTAAGGTCAGGTCTTTCAAGTAGCTCCCCCTTAGCTACTGAGCTTTTGTCGGCTAACTTTACTAGCCTTCTTCTCTTTTTTCTTGGCTCCTTTGGAATGACCTCTTCAGCTTCAAATTTGCTGCGAGTCTCTCTTCGCAGATCTGAACTCTCATCCCCTGAAGCAGCCTTTTCTTCAGGAGCAGTAACAGGAGCCTCATTTGAAGATCCTTGAGGTTTTTCAAGCTCAAAAGCTCTTTTCCCTTTCCTTCTTCTGACAAGACCCGGAGAATGCCTGCTGACCTCCTGAGATTCTTCTTCAGCAGGAGTGTTCTTCAGAAGTGATGGCCCTGCACCACTCTGTGTACCTTCACTATCCCCTGACCGAGATAGTTTCCTATTTTCAACTGGGTTCCTCCTCCAGTTGTCAAAGAGTTTCTGGGTAATCCTTTTGTTGGTATTGAGGGCTTCTCCTTCATCATGCTCAATTAAATCCCCCAATGATGATCTAAGGAGAATGCTGATGAATCTTCCATAGAACATTTTTCTAGTCCCCTTGGCCTTTTCTGTATTTAGGACCCAATTCCCTATCTATTCCAACAGCAAGGAGCCATAGTTGATGTTTGTCTTTTTGACTATGGCTGTCATTATTTTCAGCTGTATCTCACTGACTGAGTCATGGGCTGAATCTTTACAGAGGAGACATTTTCCTACAACATCGGCTAAAAACACGTATTTCTGAGGAAATTCTTTCTTCTTCAACCCTTTCAGTGCTGGATTCTTTTGATGGTGCATTCTTCTCTGTCCTTCTTCGGTGCTCACCATACTTAGAGATGTTAGGCCCCCTTGCTTGAAACCTAGGGCTAGGTTGAATTCTTCAGCGGTGAGGTTGAGCTGAACCCCTTTTACAGTGGTGGTTAGAGTTCCGTTAGCATAGGATCCATTTACGTAGAACTCTCGAACAAGCTTTGATAGAATCTTTGTATTTGTTCCCAACGCTTCTCGCAGTCCAGCTTTATCTAGCAACTGGATTATTCTTTTGAACTGCTTATCTGCTGTATCGAAGGCTTCAAAGTTGAGCTCATTTCCAGAAATAACTTGAGCAGGTGCCATTTGATAGTTTTTCTGAAACGAGAAGAACGGTTTATCTGAGAAATGATAACTTAGGGTTCGGGATTGAGAGAGAAAAGAGAGAGAGAGATATAGATTTTTGAACTTTGAAGAAATGAACGACGTGCAGTTTTCAAAGTATTTAAAACTTCCCTCTATGTTTGCTAAGACACGTTCTGATAGGCTCATTTCAGTTGGTTGATGACCATTTTACCCTTAGTTCCTCAGAGCTTTACGATCCTTAGTCACACAGCGATTCTTTTGTTTTTCGTAGGGTTGTCTCTACGATTGAGGAATACTCTGCGATCCTTGGATTGAAAGTCGTTGAGTATGCTCTACGATTCTTGGCTTGATGATCGTCGAGTGAGCTCTACGATCTTGAGTATACTCTACGATCCTTGACAATTGTTGACTTGAGTTGAGCATGTCCATTACTTTTCTTGCACACTTTTGTTCCTGCAGAGTTAGTATCCTAAAGAAAACATACATTAAGGGTCTAGATTTAGCATTCCTAACTCACTTATTAGTTTATTAAATCTTAATTCATCTAAAGGCTTTGTAAAGACATCTGCTAGTTGATCTTCAGTTGGGATGTAGTGAAGTGATATATTTCCATTTTGTACATGATCCTTGATGAAATGATATCTTATATCTATGTGCTTAGTTCTAGAGTGCATAACAGGATTATGTGTTATAGCAATTGCACTAGTATTATCATAGTATATAGGGATAGATTTTAGCTCAAACCCATAGTCTGCAAGCTGAGTCTTCATCCATAGGATTTGTGCACAGCAACTGCCTGCAGCTATATATTCAGCTTCTGCAGTAGATGTCGATACTGAGTTCTGCTTTTTACTAAACCAAGAAACAAGTCTGTTGCCAAGCATCTGACAAGTTCCACTTGTGCTTTTTCTGTCTATTTTGCATCCTGCATAGTCAGCATCTGAGTATCCCATAAGATCAAAGGAGGACTCCTTGGGATACCATAATCCTAAATTTGGAGTTCCTTTAAGATACTTGAAAATTCTTTTCACAGCTAATAGATGTGACTCTTTGGGGTTAGCCTGAAATCTAGCACATATACATGTAGCAAACATTATATCTGGTCGACTCGCAGTAAGATATAATAGTGAACCTATCATACCTCTGTACTGAGTGATTTAAGTGGATTTACCATTTTCATCTTTGTCAAGCTTGGTGGCAGGTGGCATAGGAGTCTTCATGATAGATGCAGATTCCATGCCATATTTCTTTAATAAGTCTTTGATATATTTGGCTTGATTAATGAATATGCCTTCATCTGTCTGCTTCACTTGTAGTCCAAGGAAGAAGTTGAGTTCTCCCATCAAGCTCATTTCAAATTTGCTCTGCATAAGCTTGGCAAATCTTTCACATAATTTTTCATCAGAGGAACCAAATATGATATCATCTACATAAATTTGAACTAGCAGTGTCTTATCCTTATGTTTCTTCAAAAATAAGGTAGTATCAATTCTTCCTCTAGTAAATCCTTTTTCAATGAGAAAGTTAGTCAAGGTTTCATACCATGCTCTAGGTGCTTGTTTTAGACCATATAGTGCTTTATCTAATTTATAGACATAATTTGAAAAAGTTGGATTGATGAAACCTGGAGGTTGTTCCACGTAAACTTCTTCTTGGAGTTCCCCATTCAGAAAAGCACTCTTGACATCCATTTGGAAGACTTTGAACTTCATGTGAGCAGCATGGGCAAGGAAGATCCTTATGGCTTCCAATCTGGCAACTGGAGCATATGTTTCATCGTAGTCAATTCCTTCTTCTTGAGAATAACCTTTGGCCACTAGTCTTGATTTGTTCCTTGTTATCACACCATTTTCATCCATCTTGTTTCTGAAAACCCATTTAGTGCCAATGACAGGTTTATGCTGAGGCCTGACCACTAATCTCCAGACCTTGCTTCTTTCAAATTGATTTAGCTCCTCTTGCATGACCTCTATCCAACTTGAATCTTCTAAGGCCTCTTCAATCTTCTTGGGTTCCTCTTGAGAGAGAAAGCTTAGGTAAAAGCATTCATTAGAGGTTGCAGCTCTAGTCTTGATTCCGGTGTTTGGATCTCCAATAATAAGATCTTGAGTGTGATCTTTGGTCCATTTTATTCTGCTAGGAACGTCTGTTCTGGTGCCCTCTTGTCTGAGTTCCTCTAAATCAGCTTCTGGTTCTGATCGTAGAGTTCCAGTGTCTGATGTGGTGTGCTCTACGATTTCCTCTCCTAGCTCAACGATTTCTGTCGCTGGTTCCATGGCCGTAGAGTCGGACTCTACGATTTTGAGTTCTTCGATCGTTGAACTTGTGTCTGCCGACTCGTTGAAAGGTGATCTTTTCTTTTCAGGATCTGATTCATCGAATGTGACGTGGATGGAGATTTCAACAGTTAGTGACTCCTTGTTGAACACTCTAAATGCTCTGTTATCTGTTGCATAACCAAGAAAGATTCCTTCATCTGATTTTGGCTGGAATTTGGTTAGATGCTTCTTGCCATTGTTGAGTATGTAACACAAGCAACCAAATGCATGAAAATAACTTGTATTTGGCTTTCTTCCTTTCCATAATTCGTACGGAGTTTTCTTCAATGTTGAGTGTATGAGTGACCTGTTTTGAGTATAACATGCAGTACTGATGGCTTCAGCCCAGAAATATTCAGGGAGAGAAGCTGCTGCTAAGAGGGTTCTTCCTGCTTCAATAAGAGTTATATTCTTCCTTTCTGCTACTCCATTTTGCTGAGGCGTTCTTGGGGCTGAGAAGTTGTGATTTATTCCATTTTCTTCACAAAACAAGTCCATTTCTGAGAAATCAAATTCTCGTCCATGATCACTTCTGATGGCCTTTATCTTTTCTCCCTTTTCATTCATGATCAGTCTGAAGAGCTTGATGAGATGTGAAATGGTTTCATCTTTAGAGCTTAGAAAGAATACCCATGTATATCTGGTGTAGTCATCAACTACAACTAGAGAGTATCTCTTTCCTCCGAGGCTGGTCGTAGATACTGGACCGAATAAATCCATGTGAAGTAGTTGAAGTGCTCTATCATTTGAGTTTGCTGATTTGCTTTGGAATGACGTCTTTGTTTGCTTTCCAAACTGACAAGCTTTGCAGGGCTTTTCTTTAATGAAGTTTAACTTTGGCAATCCTTTTACTAGATCTTTGGAGGCAAGCTTTGAAATGCTTTTGAAGTTAAGATGTGATAACCTCCTATGCCAGAGCCAGCACATATCTTCAGAGGCTTTAGCAAGAAAACAGACAGTTTGTTCAGAACTTAATTTAGCAAGATTGACCACATAGACATTTCCTTCTCGAACTCCTTATAGCTTTAGAGAATTAGTTTTCAAGTCTCTAACTTGACATTGGTTGTTGAGGAAGGTGACTTGATGTCCTTTGTCACAGAGTTGACTTATACTTAGCAAGTTGTGCTTTAGTCCATCAACATATGCTACTTTACTGAAAGATATTGCACCATTCCCAGTTGAGCCATAACCCCTGGTTTTCCCTGAGTTGTTGTCTCCAAAAATAACAGTAGGTCCATCTTTTTCTTTAAACTCTGATAGAAGAGCCTTATCTCCTGTCATGTGTCGTGAGCATCCACTGTCAAGATACCAGATGGATCTCTTTACCTGCATAACAAATCAATCTTCATTTTGGTACCCATATTTGTTTGGGTCCTGCTTTGTTAGTACCTTTTGGGACCCAAATCTGTTTGATTTTAGATCCTTGCCTTCTATGATATCTTAACAAATATTTATTGTTTTTATGAGGGTGCCTATGATTAATATGATATTGATAATGATATGTGTGTATTTGTGATTTTTTGTTCGTCCAGGACTTGTATGGATTATGATTTCTCATAGTCTTTTGCTGATCTACATTCTGCTTCCATACAACTCTACGATTCTCATGATTCGTAGAGTGATTTTTGCTTGACTTATTTTTCAATTTTCTGAATCCAAGACCTGTGTGAGTTTTGTTAAAACTGATTGTAGGTTTAGCAGAATGTGGATAGGTGGTAGAATCTGAGGATTTGATGAACACAATTCCTTTATTAAAATTAAAGGATTTGCCTTCATTTATTTCTTTTGACTTCTCCATATTGGGTTCTGAGAATAAATTCTCAAATCCCAATCCTGATCTATCAGTCACATCTCTTTGACTTGAGATCAGGGTGTCCATAGACAAACTAGACTTGTTCCACATAGAAATAGTATTTTCTAGTTCCTGAATCTTGGAGACTAGTGAGGATTCTTTATATGTGCTCACCTCATTTATCTCTTTTAGTCTTTTATTCTCAGTTTCAAGATTAGAGTAAAGTTGTGCAGTTTGAACTGAGGCTTCTAATTCCATGCTTATTTTTTCTTTATCCTCTTTTAGATGAGAGTAATCTTTAGATAACCTTCTAAACAATTTTATATATTTGTGCAATTCTGTCATTAAGTCATGCATGCCTTCTCTAAGATCATCAATGCTTAAATCAGGAGAATAGAAATCAAATACCTCATCTATGATGAATTCCTTTTTGCTGCTTCCTTCTTCATTTGCCATTAAGCACAGATTGGCCTTCTGTGGCTCTTCATCATCACTTGACTCAGAGTTTAGTTCTTCTTCTGAGTCACTCCAGACGCCTTCAGCTATGAAGCTTTTGTCCTTCTTCTTTTGTTTGTGGAAGCTTTTGAATTCTCTTTTTGGATTTGCTTTTGATTTGTCCCTCTTCACCTCTTCTCTCAATGGTTTTGGACATTTAGCAATGAAATGACCTGGTTTCTTGCAATTGTAGCAAAGGTCATTTGCTTGTTCTTTACTGCTGTTGCTTCTGAACTTCTGAGATCTATTTCTGTTGATGAATCTTTTAAAATGTCTGACTAGCATGGCAGCTCCTTCATCATCATTTGATTCATCTTTGTCAGAGTCAGAGATATCCTTGTGATTGCTTCTGTGAGTTGAGGTTGAGGCTTTAAGAGCAATGTTTTTCTCCTTCTTTCTTTCACCAGATAGATTTTCTGCTCTTTGATTTAGCTCCAGCTCATAGGTGAGAAGATTTCCATATAACTGTTGTACAGTCATCTCGTGCAAGTTCTTTGACTCTCGGATGGCTGTGGTTTTGGCATCCCATTTGCTTGGCAGAGATCTCATGAATTTAATGATAAGATCTCTGTTTGGATAGATTTTTCCATAAGATCTGAGAGAGTTTAGTAGCAAGTTAAATCTCTCGTAGGTGGTTGTAATGTTTTCACCAGAGATGTGAGTGAACATCTCATACTGTTGAACAAGCAGTGATTGCTTATTTTCTCTGACTTCTTCTGTTCCTTCATGCATGATCAACAGAGTTTGCCATACTTCTTGAGCTGTCTTGCAGTTGACAACGTTCTCAAATAGATCATCATCCAGAGATTGAAACAAGATGTTCTTAGCCCTTTTGTCTCTTTGAACATCCTTCTTTTCATTGTCTGTCCATTCGTCTCTTTTCTTTGCTACTAGCTTGCTTGGATCTTCAGTTGATAGTGCAAGCTTCATTGGTATGAATGACCCATTCAACACTGTTTCGAACAGTTCATCATCTATAGCATCCATGTAAGCCTGCATACGAACTTTCCAGTTAGCAAATTTTTCTTTATTACACATAGGTGGTCGGTTACCTCCACCGTGTTCCGATCCATTCTTGTTGAGTGCCATTTGATCTACTCAAGCTTGTAAGGCTTTAGATGTGAGAACCTGCTCTGATACCAATTGTTAGTTCCTAATGACACGATAGTAATCTAGAAGGGGGGGGGGGGGGTTGAATAGATTCTTTTAAAATTTCTTCTCTTTGAAATTATCTCACTTGATTAATTCTTAAACAGAAGTTTAACACAGCGGAATATGATTTAGTTAATCTTTTCTTGAAATGTTAAATTAATAAATCAACAAACAATTTTATGACAGATATAGCAAATGAAAGACACAAAGAGAGAGACTCTGGGTTTTAAGTGGTTCAGAGCACACAATACTCCTACTCCACTGTTCTTCTCTTTCAGCAGCAAATCCACTAAGGATACTTTTACAATAGCTGAATCACTAAGATTCCTTCAAGACCCGCAGTCTTGGAATTTTAGTTCACAAAGAACTTTACAAGTCTAACAGACTTGCTTACACTAGTTCACAAAGAACTCTCCAAGTCTAACAGACTTGCTTATACCAGTTCACAGAGAACTCTTCTGGATTGATGTATATTTGGATGTGCTACTAAGTTGCTTATTAGCTTGAATGTTTGAAGGGCTTAGTAGCAATGCAGGCTTTCTTATCAGTTCAATCTTTTTCACTTCTTGCGTTTTTCTTTTTGTGCAGTGCTTCTGCTTTTTCTTCTGCTGATCTTCGTATTTAAGAGGTAAGGGCTTCAGATTTCTTCCCGTTGGATCATCTGTTTGAACGTGTATTTCTTCCCGTTACCTCACAGAGGAGAGCTGCTGAATATTGTATTAATAAAGCTCATTAAATCTCTGATGAGATATTATTTGATCTGACCTGTTAGTCCATGCAAGGTTGTTTTCCTTTTTCCTCTGTGACAGAAATGTCAGACATAGGTTCCCACTAACTTTTATAGAGTCGTTTGGTCTTTCCAAACTATAGGTCTGATAGGACACAGTCTTCTGACTTTTCTGCCTTGAAAGTCTTCTTTCTGTTCCATAGTGCGCTTGGGTCAGACTCCTGACTTTTCTGACTTGATCGATTTGCAGAAGCTTCCTTATTGGTTACTTTGATGAAGATTAAATACTTGAATAGAATGGCTCCTGATCTGAGAAACGTGATGTCTCTTGCCTTTTTGCTCAATGATCTTATATGATCAACTCTACGAATACCCTTGCTTATGTGATTGATCTGTAAAGGATCATCTCTTACTGATCATCGTAGAGTTTACTCAACTGTTAGAATGTTGATCGTAGAGTCCAATTTAAGGTTTCTCGGAAAGAGCAGTCTGGTTGGTCGTAGAGTCTTCTGGACCACAATCGTAGAGTCCATTCTACGATTGGTTGTCTTGATCGTAGAGTCTTCAGAATCACAGTCGTAGAGTCCATTCTACGATTGGTTGCCTTAATCGTAGAGTCTGTTCGAATCGTAGAGTTTCCTTGACACAAATCGTAGAGTTCTTTCTACGATTTTATTACATCAACAGATCAACCTAACAGTTTTGATCTATCTAAGTCTTAGTACAACACACAAGACTTTTATACAATTAATAATAGATCAACCTAACAGCTTTGATCTTATCTAATACAGTCCTTGTACATTATTTCTAATCATCAAATTTAATCAATTAATGTTCAACAAATAAAATAAATTAAAATATTTCAAGAAGTAAGACAACATAATTTAATAATAATTTTATATAAGAAACAAGCATCTTAAGTATCTTATCAACATAAGTTAATATAAATCTGTGACCCCCAAGTATAAAATTAGGGTTCACATATGACTTAAAGAATTAAATGAACAACATATAAATAAATGAACAAGACACGAGAGGGGCCTCCATGAGTCCCGAGATAGATGACTCGTTTAGACATGTCATTTTGGAAATTGGTTGAGTGATTGGATTGACAGCTAGAAGAACGGGATGATTTGAACAATACTCGAGTAACTAGGGGTATTTTGAGAATTTTCCCATAACTAGGGGTATTTCTGAAATTTTTCTAGAGTCATATGCTTGACACATGACCCCTGATTAGGAAACCCTATAAATACCCCCCTCATTTCTTGAGGAACTGATTTTTGGAAGCTTGGACTCTCTTGAGACCCTAAACACATAAAAGGCTCTTAGACACTAGCGATTACATCAGGACCTTAAGAGTTTTACTTTGTGTTACTCGAGTAGTTGCTCACCCATTCTTCTCCCCTCTTCAATCAATCAATCAATTCCATATTCTTCATGGATTCCTTGCCTCCTCAATCAATACGAAACCTTAAACCTAACAAGGTACAAAATTCCTTACGTACATTTCTTTGGCGACTCCGCTGGGGAGGTAGAGAATTTGTGAAGGGTATGACCACAACTCGAGCTGGGAGAGCTACTGTTGGGTGCCAAACCGTACGCATGACAAATCAACACTTACACGCAGGTGCACATGGTCAACAAGTAATATAGAATAAGTAAAATATCGTTCCCACGAGAACTATGAATCGTTATTACACTATCAAACAGCAGTTTTATAATTATTCTGGCTTCTTTAAACAGTGGTCAAGTAAATCAAGGAATTGTGAATTAAATCTAAGTTATGAAAATTAAAGACAACTAAATAATAAACGATTTAAGCAGACAAATGAGGCATGTGATTATAACTTCACCTAAGGCGTCATTCAACTGTGCAATCATGCAATCCAACGTCATGAGAAATCATGAACACAAGCTAACCTGGTCGGTTCTAAACTCACACTCCCCATCTCGGTTCCGTGTGAGTTAACATGGTAAATGGTGATCAAGCACTTAAACAATTAAAATAAACCACATTAGACAATCCATACATAATCATTTAGCCAAAACAAGGAAGCATAACAAATTGAACTAAACCCTATGTTTCATTATAATCCCATAAGAGAAGTTAGTTCATAATAGAAATAACAACCATCATCCACAAATGTTCATACATTGGAGCTACAAATGAAAAGAAAGAGAAAACAAAGGTTAAGAAATGCAAAACTCGGTTTCTCTTCTTCAAGTCCGGAGTTCCAATGTTGACACAATGCTTCAAACTTCCAAAGTCCAGCCCTAAGCTAAACCACTCTAGCTAAATCACAAGGAAAAGAGAGAACAAGGAAAACAAAGAATGAAAATGACAATGAGCTCTCCCTTCTTCCTTATGACCTAGTTATTCTCTATCTTATCTTCTATATATGAGCATTTAGACTGAACTTCTGTTATACAGAGCCCCAACCGCTTCATTTCCAATCACTGTAGCAAGGAGTTTGTGATTGGCCCGTTTAAAATAAGTCATATTAGATTTTGATGCGAATGACCGGCGCAGTTGCGCCGTGTTTGTACTGAGATGGGGCGCAGCTGCGTCTCACGGCAGTCAAATAGCCAGCAGAGGGACTGCGCAGCTGGGCAATAATTGTGAAGGAATGCGGCGCAGCTGCGCCATGCACCAGTCAGGCAGCATGCAGAGGGACTGCGCAGCTGCGCAGTGTTTGTGAAGGATTGGGGCGCAGCTGCGCCGTGCACCGGTCTTGGATTTTGTGCACCGCTTTTTGTTGCATCCGATCTTCACGCATATCACACCCTCCTCGTACCAAATTTGTCCTGAAAACTGCTATTCTTCCTCCCCGCACAAGTTCTAGTCCACAAAAAGACGGAAAAGACCAATAAAGAGCTATGGAGCATGAAACCTACAAAAGCGACATAAAAGCATGAATAGTAAATAAAAACTAATTAGAACAAGCGAAAGTTAAGTAAGTTGGTACCGAAATAGTAGGTATAAAACCTACTTATCAAATACCCCCAAACTTAACCCGTTGCTTGCCCTCAAGCTACATAATAAGCAAACTGAACAAGAAATCTGAAATGCAAGTTAAGCTACAAATGCAGTCTACGCTACATGCCTATGAATCCACGTCAGTCAGTACAAAGCTTAATTGAGCAGCCTCAGAAAAGTTACAATGATCATTAAACATAGCATCTAACCAAGAAACAGTCAGTAGGTCATATCAATCGACAATTCCACAACATATTATTACTGATACAGTGTGTAGTGTGCTTGACCATCATTAAGGTTGGTATGATGCAAATATTGTCATAATGCGCTTCTTAGAGGGAAAATCACAGTTCTAACTCAAGAAAGACGATAACAGGAAAACTGTCAGCTACGACTTCACATTAATCAATATCAGGGTTATTCTGAATTAACCGACTTTATATACAACCACGACGGCATTAACTGCTTTATCTCGCGTTTACACCCGGCTGTGCAATGCCTAGTCCTATTAGGCTTCGAAGATACCCGTGTAGCAAGCTTTCGACCAACGACTCCCAAACCAGTCGGCTTTAGGGCCCTAGGTGTAAAGACACCCCTACGGGCCTATTAACTCGAGTATCTACGGCCACAGAACTAAACTAGCCAACGTGTTTATTTTTTTTTATGTGAGTGCGTTTTAACGCTCCATCTCACGCTATAACTCTCTTAACCCCCAAACTTGATTTCTGTGTTATTATAGCCGACACAACCCATTCACCAAATTTCTTAAAAAACAAAAATTTTCCACCGGAAGACAATTATACACATATTTAGATTAAACCAAACAAAACAATTATACATAAAGTGCTATCCGGTTATATCAGAGTCAAACAAGTTAGGAATCATAAATCAACATGACATTAAGACTATGACTCGATTTTCAACCCCGTTACATGATCAAGCAAAACCGAGTATCATCATAGGCCAATATGACTTCGACCGAACAAGACGCTAGGATTCATGCAATAAGATGCAATTAATCTAAATGCAGTACGAGAAATAAATAGGATGCAATTTATTTATTTATTATTATTATTATTATTATTATTATTATTATTCTTTACAAATTAATCTAGATGCAATACAACTAAACATAAACTTAATTTAAATGACAAGCAAAATATAATAATAATATAATAAAGCAAAATATGGCATGCACCCAATACCCCCAAACTTAAATGTCACAATGTCCTCATTGGAGATAAGGGTGAGAGAGAAAACTCCCCTAGGCCTCGGGTGGCGAATATGGCGGTGGGTACAAGCCTCCCTACCCGAAGGTCGGGAACTGTGCGTCCGCGCCTAGCTGAGAGAATGCATTAGTCAATGCCGCTGAGAAGTCGGCAGTGTATGATCTGAAGTTCGTGTGCATAGCGTCCATGCGCCTCTGAAAGCGACGCATATCTCTATCATGCCTAGCAATAAAATCAGGAGGAAGCCCTCCGGCCTGTGGCTCATCAACTGCCACAGCCTGCTCCTCAGGAACCTCTTCCCTAATAAAATCGAGACCCCTTGGATGCGATCTCATACCCTTCCAGACCATGAACTTCTCAATGACGATATGATCAATATCCCTCATCGGCAACTGAGAGGACTCCTCGCCCCACTCCACCTCTGCTGCTCTACATAATTGTGTAATAATGGAGGCATGCGGGATTCGCCCGAAGTACTGGCCCTCATGAACTTAAGCATAGAGTGATGGATGATGTATCCGACATCTATACTCTGACCCTTGCAAATCCCACAAAAAATTATAGCCCTCTCCTTAGTCACGTCCTGATGGTGGGTCGTAGGCAGTATGCTGCCACATATGAAACTGTACCAGGCCTTAGCATACCTGCTCAAGGCCGTCTGAGGAAAATGCACCTTTTGATTTGTGTCTTGCCTAATCTTCCACTCCGCACCGGGCCTGCACATCTCCTCCATCAGGGTGTCTAAATCGGTCTGGAATCGCAGTTCTCGCGTCCACCGAATTGCCTTAGCAGTCAGGGCCGGCATCCTGAACAGTTCGTTTATGGCTCGAGGGGAGTAGTCAACTTGCTTGCCCCGCACATATGAAATCCCATTCTGAGTCTCTCGGGCATTGGCATAGAACTCCCTCACAATTGACATCGGTGCCGCTATGGGCGTTTCTGAAAGTAGTATGCCCTCAAGCCAATCACATTTGATGTGATAAGCATATACTTTGTAATCTTGTTTATTTATTAATAAAAGTATCAAGGCAATTCTTTATTCATGATTAATTACTTGAATTAATCGAATGGATAAAACCATAGTTTTCGAGCAATGCTTTTAGAACCATGATGAGGATCATGCTAATGAGATCTAAATTCAAGATAGCTCAAAACTAAAATTGTTCCTAATCGCTGGATCACTAAAAAGGGGGATTAGTAGATCCGGATAGATTGGTACATACTATGCTTGCTCTTATGAAGAGGATGATTGATCTCATAATCATTTGTGTAGAGACACTAAAGCAAGTATGTAGGTGCTTATTAGAGAATAAATTCACTGAACGTGACTCGCTCAAGGAACACCTAATGGAGTTTTACTCGTCTGTCAATAGGAGTTCCTTATGTGATAGTCGTACAAGTGATCCTTAGACTTGAGATCATCTTAGTATCTTGTGTGTACTAAGTTATACTTTGACATATTCCTTAAGACCTATTGGTATATCAAAGGATGTGCTTGGGTATAATAAGGTACACATGGAGATAGATGAATGGTCAACAAAGGATCTACCACTTCTAGTAAAGGGAGAGAATGTCCTATGCGATTCAATAAGTGACAACTCAGAAATCCCTGGCCAGGGTTGAATGGAATTAGAAAGGAGTTTCTAATTTACATTAACTAGAGTTGTGTATTTGTGAATTGAAATGCATATAATCAAATAAATAAGACTTGACAGAAACTCCGTGTCTTACATTTGATTGGGACATTGTGTGGTAGAAGGATTGAATTGTACGGTAACTATTTACTGAAAGGTTCTTTTACGATTAAATGTTGAAATCTATATTATCTGGAAAGTCGACTAATCGCTAAGGGGGCTTACCCTTATTGTGGAATAATTATTTATTATGAATTAAAGAGTTAATTCGTAATAAATGAATTAGAATTGTTCTAATTTATTTATTATACAACCGGTTTAATATGGAGAACCTAAAGGGTCACACCGCAAAAGAGTAATATTTATTTTAGAAGTGGATGGCATAATCGTAATAATAAATTAAGTATATTTAATTTATACTATGGTGATAGAATAAATTAAATAGCTTAATATTTATAATTTAGTATTTTAGAAATACTAATTATAAATTAATAAGAGGAGTCTTATTATTATTATTATTATTACTATTATTATTATTACTACTAGTATTATTATTTAGTTCCTAAATGGTATAGGAATTAATTAATAAGTAGTAATATTATTATTAAATAATTAAGTTCCTAAATAGTTTTGGAATTATAATTATAATAATAATTAATTAAGTTACTAAATGGTTTAGTAATTAATTAATAAGAAGTACTCTCATTATTAAATAATTAAGTTCCTAAATGGTTTAGGAATTTTAATTAATTAATTTAGTTTCTAATTAAATTGGGAATTAAATTAAAACCCTAATCCTAAATAGTTTAGGAGGGTTGACTAGATCTATAAATAAGAGGAGTCTTATCATAGATCAAGGTTACACACTTTTTCATTAGATTAGAGAGAGTACTCCATAATTCTCTAGATCTAAGAGTTAGAGAGAGAGAGAGAATTAGGGCTAGCCGCACATGGTTTAGAGAAACCAAGATCCACTTCTTTAATTCATAGATCTCTTGGTGGATCACCTCTAGAGGCTCAACACTTGGGGAGCTAACATTGATCCGTGGAATCTAATCGGTGAATTTGAAGAAGAACGTGAAAGATCAAAGGGAGATGAACTTGTACCCGTGGAAGCTTGGTTCTACAAAGGTATAAATTCTTTTATCCTTCCTCAATTAATAATAGTCGCATAAGAAAGATCCGGGTTATTGGTTTGTACAAAAATTTTAAAATCTGATTTTATTGCTTCCGTTGCGCTTATATAATTTGATTATATGTATGCCATAATTTTTGCAAACCAACAGTGACATCATAGCCAACTTTATGCGAATTATTAATTGTTTTGATTCCATATGTGTATGGGTATGTATTTAGAATAATTTATTGGGCATAATTTTTGTTGTATAAAATTATATTTTTTTATTAATCTATTGTGACACAATTTCGGAAATCATAAAAGTAGTTTTATTAATCTATTGTGACAAAATTGCGGTAATAGAAAAACATCTTTTCGGTTTTGGCTGTCCCGGATTTTTTATAAAGCAATTTGGATATTAGCAGCAACTGTTTTGGTTAAAGGAAAAGCAAGTTTCCGGATTTGGTGCTGCAGTTTTTGGGTAATCAAAAAAAAAAAACAAAACTGAAAAACTGCAGGAATTCCGGTAAAACAGGCGCACGAGAACTGCTTGACCGGAAAAACTGTTTTGCTGCTTTGACCGAAAATTGCTTGACCGGCTTCTGCTTAGCTTGTCCCAAAAGTGGAGTCACGGTTGGTAATTGACAAAGCAACCGCTGATTTCGGATTTAGTATATATATATATATATATATTTATTTGCCAAATTGGACCGAGCATCAAAGTGTTAGCAGCGCTGGAATTCATTCCTTTCATGCTTTCGGTTTTAATATATATATATATATATATATATATATGTTATTACCGAAAGTTAGTATATATATATATATATATATATATATATATATATATTATATTAATATATATGATATATTTATAATATATATATTAATTAGCCAAACAGTTTGGTAATTTTATGCAGATTTTAAAATTTCAAAATAAAAGAGTTTATTTTGGGTAATTTTAAAATAATAAAAATAAATAGTTTATTTTTAAATAATTTTATAATTAAAATAAAATGTTTATTTTACATATGAAATTAGATTTCATACAACTTTAAATTGCCCATTAAATGATATCAATACATATATGAAATGATTTATTTAATTCATGCGATGAATATTATTTATTCATATATATATGTTGATATATATGATAATAAATGGGATTGATTATGGACTATTGACCAATGTGATTGGATTTAATTTTAATTAAATGCATGAATGAATGAGTTTTAATAAATGGGGTCTGCGTACCTCGTCTTTCTAATTTTTCTTATGTATAATTCTATCCCCCTCCTATGTACTTCCCCTTGACTGTTGATCAAGGTTTCTATTTATTGTAAATATTTTGTAATAGGATTAGTTAGAATTATTTTGAAGAATTAGAGCAAAGAAGCAAGGAGCGCATGAAGATCCGTTTGTAATGGAGCCCGATTTTAAATGTAATAGTTACATTTAATTTAATTTATTCTTGCATCTTAGGTTTGACCAATTGGTTTATTTGGTGGCTCGAATAAACCAAACTAGAATAAAAGTCCATAATCAATCCAAGTAGAATATAGTATTCTATATGTGCATGCTTAATATATATTTATTATATATTATCCAAACATGCTTCGCATGTTAATTAATATGACGCGTATTTTATATATATATGTGTGCATGCGCGCTAAACAAGATGAGACAATTAATATTAATAAAATCCCTCATGATGTAGAATAAATATTATTTATAAAATGAATTAAAATGTTTAATTCATGAATTAAAGGAGTTTAATTCAATTAAATAAAATTAGAATTGTTCTAATTTATTTATTCTACTACTCATAATATTAAGTTCTAACGTTCAAAGATATTTATTAAAAATATCGAACGTCGCCTTCTAGCATGGTAAAACGATAGAGTATCAAATAATCATTATAAGTTTGTTGTGTCACACAAGACTTATATTAATTTTTTGAGATGTTGTTTTATCACATTTGATGTTTATAAAAAGAATTGAACATTACTGTTTTGTTGTGTCACACAAGGACGGTCTTTTTCTCTTCTAATATAAGAAAATGCTAGGTTGGACTTAACTTGGATAATTTTGATTTGGATGTGTCACACATGATCATAATAATCTAAGAGGCAAAATAAAAGGAGTTACATGTTAATGTAATTGACAAGAGTTGTCTACCTATTTATTTATATATCGTTTGTTGTGTCACACAAGGCTATATACATTTGAAATATGATCCTTATTCTCACTAGCAAATCTTTAACTAGATTTGCCGAACTATATAAGGAGGGTAATATAGTTTGATGAAAATAGTGGGAGACACCATTTTAAATAAAGACCTAATTTATTTTGGTAATTAATAAAACGAATGCATGTTAATGTTGTTATTAATTCACTTAAAGAATATTGTTATGTTTAATTCACTAACACTGCATAGCATAATGTATGCTAATAATTAATCGAATCGAATTGTTCGGATTGATTAAACAAATTTGAGAATAGTTCTCAATGCTGAAAAGCTAGCAAATGTCCTTAATTTATCTATTCCTGCAAACGTTGTAGACTAAGCCTATGAGAAAGAGATTGCTATTTTATGAAATGGCAAGATGATGCAAAGGTGGCTCAATGCATCATGCTCACATCCATAAGTATCGAGTTACAGCGTCAACACGAGAAAATGGATGCACCTACTATATTGCTGCACATTTAATAGTTGTATGGTGAGCAAAGTAGGTCAACTAGATATAAGATATCTAAGGAGCTCTTCCGATCTATAATAACCAATGGCACTACAGTAAAAGACACATGTCCTAAAGATGATCAATTGGATTGATCAATTAGGACAAACATGTTTTGTCAAGGATGGAGAGTTGAGTCAATATTCGATCTTGCAGTCACTCACTAACTCTAATTCACAATATGTTGTGAACTTCATACATTATTAAGCTAGATGTCAGTTTAATTGATTTGCTTAAATATGTTGAAGACTGTTGAGAGTCACTTTCCTTCCTAGAAAAACCAAGTCTTACTTGTAGATGAATCTTCTAAGCGGAGGAAGATGGCCAAAGGTATTTCTGAGGAGTCAGAAAGAGTAGAAGGCAAAAGAAAGGCTAAACAAAGGACATAAATAAAAGTGATCCCGAGGGCAAAGGAGTTTGTTTTCATTGCGATAAGCTGGGACACTGGAAGAACAACTGCAAGAGAGTTGTAGTAGTTAAGTAGAAGAAGTTTAGTGAAACTTCAGCTACAGATATAGATTTGTTCATAATGACATAGAACTTTCTATAAGTCAAGTTTCTACTTAGGAATTAGATTCCGGCTGGTGGTCTCACATATGCAAGCCGTTGCAGAGACTAAGCAGAAGTAGAAAGCTAAACAAATGATAAGTAATCTTATGCTGGGAAATGAAGCAAAGGTTGTTGCATTAGCCATGGGAACTTATAGTTTAGCATCGCCTACAGGCAAGCCTATTAAGTTAGTAAGTTGTTACTAGGTTCCAGTTCTTAGAAACATTATTTCAGTTCCATGTGATGACAAGGAAGGGTTTTTTGACATTATAATAATGAACAATCGTTGTTCTGTTTATAATGATAATGTTTTATTTAGAACTGGTTGAGTACTTAATGGACTTTGTATACATGACTTACATGAAAATTATTTCAAATTGAACAAACTAAAGGCAAAGAGATGATATGAATCATACTTTCATGCGACACTGTTAACTCAGTCACGTTAATGAAACAAGACGAAACAAGTTGTATAAAGATAGGCTTTTGGAGCGTTTTGATTATGAATCAATTACGACTTGTGAATCTTGTATCATGGACAATATGACTAAATCTCCATTTAGTGGACATGGAGAGCGAGTTACAGAGTTGTTAGAGATGGTACACACAGTCGTGTGTGGGACCTATGACAACAGATGCAAGAGAAGGGTATTCATTCATTACTTTCACGGATGATTCTAGATTTTGATATATGTATTTAATGAAATATAAATCCAAATCGTTTGAAACGTTCAAAGAATTCAAAAGTGAAGTATAGAAACTAAATGCCAAAAGTATTAAAGTTCTTCGATTAGATCGAGAAGGGAATACTTAAAGCAGTAAGTTTCTAGATCATCTCAAGCGAAATGGTATTCTCACAATGGACATGGTGATATCCATAATGAGTATTACTGATCTTCCAGTATCCTTATAGGGTTATGCTCTAGAAACGATCGCATATCTACCAAATAAGATACCTTCAAATTCCGTCCCTAAGACTTCATATGAGTCATGAATAGGGAGGAAACCAACTCTTAAGCATGTTAAGATTTGAATTGTTCAGCTTATGTCAAAAGGTTTGACGAAGATAAGCTAGGGACATGATCTGTTAAGTGTAAACTTATGGGATATCCTAAAGAAAGTTTAGGGTATCACTTCTATAATCCGACTAACTAAAAGGTGTTTATTTGAAACACGCTGCCTTATAGGAAAATGAGTTTTTCCTTAAAGGGTTAGTGAGAGTAAAATAGATCTTGAAGAAGTTCAAGAACCACAAAACACTACAGATAAAATGAAGGAATCTGTACAAGTAGATAAACCTATTGTACCACAATCAAGTTGTAAATCTGGTTTAGTACCGAAGATACCTGAATGGTATGGATTCATCATAGATGATGATGATAAGGTACGCATCATAGTGGATGATGATCTAGATATATACGATGAGGTATGAGTGTTAGATACTCAAGAGAAATGGCTGATGACCATAAAATCCGAAATGGGTCTTTGGAAAAAGACTAAAGCAGATGGCTAGGTGGAGACCTATAAGACCTAACTAGTGGTAAAAAGATTTCAAACAAGGTCAATGAGTTGACTAAGATGAAATTTTTCACTAGTGAAAATGCATATATCCATTCGGATTTTACTTGCAGTAACGACTTACTATACAAAAGGATGTATCTATGATACAACCAAAAGAATTTGTCTCCATAATGATGGAGTAAATCAAGTATGAAAGCTACTACGATCCAATTATGGATTGAAGCAAATTTCTCAAAGATGGAACATCCGTTTTGATGAGACAATCAAAAGAGTTTGATTTTATCAAATACGAGGATGAACCAAGTACGTACAAAGGTTAGTGGGAGCACTGTGACATTCCTAGTATTATAGGTTGATATAATATCAATAAGGAATGACATACCGATGCTACAATCAGTAAAGATGTGGTTGTCTAAAAACTTCTCCATTAAGGACTTGGGAGAAGCATCCTAACATTCTATTTAGGATAAAAGTCTATAGAGATAGATCATAAAGGATGCTCGGCTTAACCCAAGGGACGTACATTGATTCATTGAAATATACTAGACTTGATAATGCTTGTGTATAATAAGCAGTTATCAGTTCAATTTTGGAGAAGAATATTAGAAAAGAGTTTCTAATGATGGGTCTGATATAAAACTAGAGGGTTTAACAAACTCAAGTTTGTTCAGATTAACCAAGATAACAACATATCCGTTTCAGGTAATATGTTTACCATGAACGGTGCTGCAGTGAGTTGGAAAAGTTCCAAACAGCAAAGAGTTGTTGATTTAGTGACAAAGACATAGTAAATAACTATAAGTGAAGCTGCAAAGGTGATTGTTTGGTTAAACAAGTTCTTTACAGAACTTATAATGGTTCCTAACATTAAAGGAGTTTAATTCGCCAAGGAACCTAGGTCTCATCTGCAATCCAAACATGTGTTGCGACACTTTTATATGATTAGAAGAATCATTGAAAAGGAGACGACACCATAAAGATGGTAGACTCTTAGAACAGCATTACAGATCCATTAACTAAAGCATTTACTAAGCAATTTGTACGCCACTTAGAGAAGAATGCTATGGGGATACCAAAGGGCGATTGGCTTTAGTGCAAGTGGGAGATTGAAAGTAGTATGCCCTCAAGCCAATCACATTTGATGTGATAAGCATATACTTTGTAATCTTGTTTATTTATTAATAAAAGTATCAAGGCATTTCTTTATTCATGATTAATTACTTGAATTAATCGAATGGATAAACCCATAGTTTTCGAGCAATGCTTTTAGAACCATGATGAGGATCATGCTAATGAGATCTAAATTCAAGATAACTCAAAACTAAAATTGTTCATAATCGTTGGATGGGAAGCTGTCGCAAGCAACCAAAAACAAAATCTTACTTTGAAAAATATTAATGTAGTAGTGAAAGTAAGAGTCGAACCCACAGAGAGTGAATTGTTTTAATAAATCTAATGTTTTCAAAAATATCTAATTAAATGGGGGGTTTTGAATGATTAATTAACTAATTAAAATAAAACTAAATAATAAATAATAAAGATGAGAAAATTCAATTAAAAACAAACTTCAGTTCCTTAGTTCAGTATCCCCTTCTTTTAATCAACAAATTAATCAAGTTATTATTATCTTTTCCTTCAATTGAAATTAATAATCCTAGATAACCGACAATCGCCAAGCTACCCGAAATCCTCCTTAAATTATAAATCTAATGCAGCAATCGCTCACAAAAGACCCTAACTATCATACAACCTAGAACTATCAGTCTAGATTTAATATAACAGTTGCATTAAAAATTAGAGAATTAGATTATTCCAAGCAACAATCTCAACATCGCGGACCATTTAACTTGCCATCTTGATAATCATAATAATATTCAAAAGTTTGTCCACAATCAAATATTATTAATTGCTACTTATGATCAGATAAAATATCGTTTGCTTAATATCAAATCTTAATCTAGCATATGATAAATTATTGATTAATCTAACAGGCCATTATCAAATTAATCAAGCAAATATCATAAAACAATTAAAACAGATTATCAAGAATAAATCTCATGCATGAAGGAATAAATAATAAAACTCAATTAAAACATTAATTAAAAATAAGGTTCAACATCCTTTTAGAACTGAAAATAAAAACTTAGCCTGACATTCTTCAAAATAATCTTCAAGAGTTGAAAAGCTCTCTCCAAGAAAGTAGAAGAAAGAACTCCTAAAAGCTTACAATGAATAATGAGAGAGCTTGGCCCTCTATTTATAGGCCTCTAACTTGTCCAAAACCTAATAGGATTTACAATTAAAAATAAAAGAAAAAGAAAAATAATTATTATCCTAACCCTAGTTGGAATAAAAATCCAATTTGGAATAAAAAAGTAGCAAAAATCGCGAATAATCCCGTTTCCGCCGAATTAACGCGCAACCAAACGCTGCCTTCGCTACAGTGCTACGCGGAAACGCCAGCCCGCGCATTGCGCGGACTCTCCTTTATCTGAAACGACGTCGTTTCATTGTAATACGCTGTTCCGGTTTTTTTCCACCGCGCGCGTGGCGCGGTAACTACTTTCTGCAAAACGTCGCCGTTTCATCTCCGTGCTGCTGACATCACTATCCCCGCGCAATGCGCGGCCGTGATTTTTCCGTTAATTTACAGTTTTGCCACCGGTGCTGGTTAATTACGATTTTGGCCTCAGATTCTTGCGGAATTTGCATTTTTGCCCTCCGATTTTGCTGTTTTGACAGTTTTGTCCCTCAAGCTTTGCTGAAATTACAAAAATGCCATTAGACTTTTATTTCCCTACAAAATCAAATATAAAATAAATAAAAATAATATAAAAATACTAAAAATCCTAAAAACAGATAATAATAAATAAAACACCTAAAATAAATAAAAACACATAAATAAAAATAAATATAAAAATACTATAAAATTACCTAAATTAACATAAATTAACTAAAGTCCTATAAAACCTATTAAAATCACAATAAGCTAAATAATTAAACATTTAAGCACACAATAAATATAAAAACTAAGTATTAGGGCATAGAAATATCGTATAATTTAGCTCTATCAAATACCCCCACACTTAGCTTTTGCTCGTCCTCGGGCAAAACAAAAATAAAAATAAACAAAAATAAAATAAATCTAACTAGCCCAACAGACTAAAGCGACTCAACTAACTCGACTTTTTACATGAGCAATAAATTAATATGAACTTCACATCATCCTCAAAGATTTTTTTTAAATGATAACTCAAAGAAAGTTTCAAAATCATGCAAAATCTAGAACTTTAACATATTTATTAATCTTACTCTACTCAAGATCTTTTGTGTGTGTGTGAATCCAAATGTATCAAACTAATCAAAACTCAGATAAGTTTAGGTCATTAATTACCTTATAAAAGATACATAACAAAACTCAAAATACTTATTTTTCTCATCACTTTCAGCTAATACAGACAAATATACATCAGAAGATCAAAAGGTTTTTAATCAATGAAACATACTAGGATTATCAATATCAATTTTTTTCACATATATATATTTTTTCAATTTTTTTCTTTTAATGGGTGCATTTTATGCTCCTTCCCATTTTCTTTCTTTCTTCATTTTTTTCTTTTCACGGTGAGTGCATTTTATGCTCCATCTCACCAACGAGTGCGTTTTACGCTCCATCTCGCTTTTTCATGTGTTTATGAGTGAGTGCGTTTTACGCTCCATCTCAACCCACCACATAATTTTTTTCAATAATAATCCTAGAAAAATTACCTAAATCATCTCTTCCAAATTATATTTTGTCTCATATTTCACTTCAAATAATGATCAAATAAGATATAGAGCTCAAAAATATATTTCATAAGCATTTAACCATTTAAACTTTCTCTAAATTAAAACTAGCTCAAACAAATGGATATAAGTGCATAAAAATTTTAAAGATCTCAAACAAAGTAATAATTAATAAAAAGTCAAAATTCAAACTAAGCAAAAATTTATCCTTTTTCCAAGAGTTATTAAATAAAAATTAAAATTTTATCATTGGCTAAAAATTAAAATTCAATTAACTCATTGCCCAACTGACACCTCCTAAAAATAAAATAAAAAACTACCCCATTTTCGTAGGAAACACGGTTACACTTAGCATGTGCAACAAGCCTTTAAACCCCAAGGTTACCCCAAGTGGACGAGTTTTGTCTCGTGAGGGTTTACAGTGAATTTACCCACAAAATTCAAAATGTCAAAATTTTTAAAATTTCCTAATTTTTTTAAAAATATGACCTAAAAATAATAACAAAAATCCTAAATCCCTTCCCCCACACTTAAAATTTACATTGTCCCCAATGTAAACTATAATGCAAAGAAATAGGCACAAATAACTATTAAAAGAAAAAGGAAAAGAAATGCAAATCTGATTTCTTGGGTTGCCTCCCAAGCAGCGCCTTTGTTTATTGTCATTGGCTCGACCACTTTCAGCTCTCAATCTTGGTAAACTGGATCCGTCAACGTCAGGATCTCCATGTTTTTCACTTGATGACCGTCATAGAATGGTTTGAGACGATGGCCGTTCACTTTGAATATTTTTCCAGTACTCGGATTATGGATTTCTACTGCACCATGAGGAAAGATATTAACAACAATAAATGGACCTTCCCATCGAGAACGAAGTTTACCTGGAAATAATTTCAATCGGGAATTGTATAGGAGGACTTGCTGACCCACTGTAAAGGTTTTCCTTAAAATTTTCTTATCGTGGAACGCCTTTGTCTTTTCTTTATACAATTTCGAGCTTTCATATGCTTCATTTCGGAGTTCTTCAAGCTCTTGTAATTGCAATTTTCTGTGCTCTCCTGCTTGATCTAGGCTTATATTGCACTGCTTGATCGCCCAAAAAGCTTTGTGTTCTAGTTCCACTGGCAGATGACATGGCTTGCCGAACACAATCCTATATGGTGACATCCCTATAGGAGTTTTAAATGCTGTCCTATACGCCCATAGTGCATCATCTAATTTCAGACTCCAATCCTTTCTATTTGGCTTGACAACCTTTTCTAAAATGGACTTGACTTCACGGTTGGATACTTCAGCTTGACCATTGCTTTGTGGGTGATAGGCTGTAGAGACTCTATGTATAACATTGTACTTCTTAAGCAGAGCCGCTAGCATCCTATTGCAGAAATGAGTTCCTTTGTCGCTGATAATAGCCCTTGGAGTTCCAAACCTGACAAAGATGTTAGACTTGATAAAATCTGCAACAACTTTAGAATCGTCAGTCCTAGTGGCTTTAGCTTCCACCCATTTTGAAACATAGTCAACAGCCAAAAGAATGTAAACATGACCATAAGAAGCAGGAAATGGTCCCATAAAATCAATACCCCAAACATCAAAAATTTCAACAATTAAGATAGGGTTTTGTGGCATTTGATTTCTACTTGATATATTTCCTGTCCTTTGACAATTTGCACATGATTTACAAAACAGATAAGAATCTTTAAAAATAGTTGGCCAAAAGAAACCAGATTCTAAAACTTTATGGGCTGTTCTTTTAGGTCCGAAATGTCCTCCACAAGCATAAGAGTGACAAAAAGTAAGAATAGACAAAAACTCACTATCAGGCACACACCTTCTAATTACCTGATCAGAACAAAATTTCCACAAGTACGGATCATCCCACACATAATATTTCGCATCTCGTTTTAGCTTTTCTTTTTGGAGTTTAGAAAACTCACTAGGCATGTAAGCACTAACCAAATAATTAACAAGATTTGCATACCAGGGTACCGAATTGTCAATGGAAAGGAGATGTTCGTCTGGAAAAGAATCTTGTAATGGTAGAGAGTCTTCCTCCTTAATCAGCCTGCTCAAATGGTCTGCCACCAAGTTTTCTGCTCCTTTCTTATCTTTGATTTCCAAGTCGAATTCTTGGAGCAGTAGGATCCATCTGATAATCCTCGGTTTTGAATCCTTCTTGGTTAACAGGTACCTGAGAGCTGCATGGTCAGAATAAACTACAACTTTAGTGCCAAGAAGATAAGATCTGAATTTTTCTAAAGCAAAAACAACAGAGAGTAATTCTTTTTCCGTTGTTGAGTAGTTAATCTGAGCAGCGTTCAAAGTTCGGGAAGCATAGTAAATGGCATGCACAGCTTTGTTCACTCGTTGGCCCAAGACAGCTCCTACGGCATAGTTACTAGCATCACACATGATCTCAAATGGCAAACTCCAATCTGGTGGTTGTATGACTGGTGCGGAGGTTAATAATTTCTTCAACTTGTTAAACGCCTCCTTGCAATCGTCATTGAATTGGAATTGCACATCCTTTTTCAGTAATTCGCACAGTGGTAGGGTTATCTTTGAGAAGTCCTTGATAAATCTACGATAGAATCCTGCATGACCAAGAAAAGAACGGATCGCCTGCACACTGGCAGGATAAGGCAAAGCAGAAATAATGTCTATCTTAGCTCTATCGACTTCTAATCCTCTAGCTGAAACTACATGACCAAGTACTATACCTTGTTCTACCATAAAATGACATTTTTCCCAATTAAGAACAAGATTAGTTTCTAAACATCGGTCGAGTACACGAGTTAAATTGTCTAAGCATGCATCCAAAGAATCACCATGAATTGTGAAATCATCCATAAAAACTTCAATACATTTCTCAAGAAGATCAGAAAATAGACTCACCATACATCTTTGGAAAGTACCTGGTGCATTGCACAATCCAAAAGACATCATTCGATAGGCAAATGTAAGACCCCAAATTTTATGAAATACAAAATTTAATTTTTCTTCATATATATATTTTTTGAAACAGTAAGTGGTTAAATTAACAAAATTGAAAGTTAAGGATGTTATGTGCAAATTTTATTTTGTCGGACAATATTCGCTTTGTCGGGGAATATTCGTTTGGTCGGGGAATATTCGTGCCGTACGACGGCGCCGAAATAATAAATTATTGGTGGACCCCACAACGGAATATTTGTCGGATATAGAAAACGACAGAAGTAACATTTTTAAATAAAAATAGTCAACGGAACTGTTAAAATACTGGTGATAAAAGAATAGTAGCATACGGTAGTTTATGGTATTTTCTGTAGCACACGGTACTCTACAGTAACACACGGTATTGCATAGTGTCTCATATTATTGGTCTGATAATTGACACCGTAACTGTTACGCATCATTTCATCGATAATTGTCACTGCATAATATTTTATATTATCAATTCAATAATTGTTGTTACACAGTATTTTGCATTATTGATTTAATAATTGTCATTACACTGTATTTTATATCATTGAGTCAATAATTGTTGTTGCACTGTTTTTAAAATTATTGAACCTAATAATTGTCATAGTAACATATGCACAGTAATTCACATTATTGAATCAATAATTGTCATTACACAGTAACGTATGCTTTATTTTACATTATTGTTATCTCTATTATGATGTTATTTAAACAGTTGTATTTCATTAATTTATTGACTTGATATCTAAGAGCTAACTATACTGTATTTATAACAATTAGTCATAATAATTGAATTGATAAAATTATTCGTTTATAATATAAAGTTAGGTGATTATTAGGTGATATGAAATGAATGGTGTAGATTAAAGTGTGAATTATTGTTGAATAATTGAATTGATTTGTTTATAATATAAAGTTAGGTGATTATTAGGTGATATGAAATGAATGGTGTAGATTAAAGTGTGAATTATTGTTGAATAATTAAATTGATTTGTTTATAATATAAAGTTAGGTGATTATTAGGTGATATGAAATGAATGGTGTAGATTAAAGATAATATAATATTTGAAATGGATGGTGTAGATTAAAAGATGATCTTTAAATGAATGGTTTAGATTAAATGAATGATAAGATTTTTGGCTATAAATAGAAGCCTTAACTTAAGGATTTTTCATAAACTTCCTTACTTGTTCTTTCTTTCTCTCTCTAAATACTTCTTGTGAAAGTTCTCTCTAAGTGTGCTTAAGTCATCTTGAGTATTTGTGAAGATCTATAAGTATACGTGTACTGTTCAAGTTAATCAACCTCATTTAAATCAATATCCAGTCACGTGTTGAGGTAAGGGATACCATCTTTTTCATCTTCCATTATTCAAACATACTATGGTAAGGGATTATCATTATTTGATTCTCGATAATAATATTGTTTCTTCCTTACTCATAAGACGTGCCTTTTATTTCCATGTATTAAATTGTGGGAATAACCTTACGGAGCGGATTGCCGCCTGTTGGTGAATAACCTTTCGTATTCATTCATTATTAATCTCTGAGAATAACCTTACGGAGCGGATTGCCGCCTGTTTGGTGAATAACTCTTTGTACTCAAATTCTATTAAATTGTGGGAATAACCTTACGGAGCGGATTGCCGCCTGTTGGTGAATAACCCTTTGTATTAATTTCCTTCACCTTTTGTTAATCAAACCTGCTACGGTAAGGGATATTATTTTCTTTCATACTCCTAAATCGAAATTTATTATGGAACTATTGCTTCTATAATTCCTGAAAATATTATATGTTCCATAATAGTTGAACTTCATTATTTCAACTGAACCTTCCTATTTACGTGAACCTTTCTATTGAATTGTAACCGTTATTCTGAACTGTGGATCTTGAATTTCACTCCACATCATGTTGACAATTTGGACATTATTTGAATCTGTACAAAGTAAACTTCCGATACTTATTGTTATCCTATTTCTTCTGTTCATCATTTATATCATTCTAATCATCCAAAAATCAAGCTGTTGTGAATATCTGTGGCCGGGGGCACAGATGTGACCTTTCTATTGAATTGTAACCGTTATTCTGAACTGTGGATCTTGAATTTCACTCCACATCATGTTGACAATTTGGACATTATTTGAATCTGTACAAAGTAAACTTCCGATACTTATTGTTATCCTATTTCTTCTGTTTATCATTTATATCATTCTAATCATCCAAAAATCAAGCTGTTGTGAATATCTGTGGCCGGGGGCACAGATGTGATATATTTGTTGAACAGATGATAGGTTAAAGGCGATATAATAGGTTAAAGGCGATACATCTGTTCGGTGTCTTTTATGGCACGTGGTGAATGTTCTCTTTGGCCCGTAGTGCAAAGATGAACTGTTGTTTGGTATGATTATGACCAAAGGCTGAATCTGGTATAATCATGACCGTTGGTGCTATATTGAATATCTTTGGCCCGTAGTACAAAGATGAACTGTTGATGTGCATGATTATGATCAGGAACTGTGAATTTGTATTATCTTGACTAATGATATTTCAGATGATAAAAGTTGATGATGTTTTTCCTAAAAAGAGAACCGAGTGGACATTATAGTCTGCATTATTCTTCTAATAGATTACTCATTCCGCTGCTATTATTGATCTGAACGTTGTTTAAGAATTTAACTGCAGTTTTTGATATAAACCTTGTAGTCTATTGTATTCTATCAAGAACTCAACTGTTGAAGACTAATGATAATTTATTCGTCATTATCTTAGTCATGATATTCTTTACTGGGCTATTTGAGCTCACCCTTTCTTTTGTTCCATTGTTTTTCAACAGGAGATGAAAACATAACAGGGTCTAGCCGGGGAATGGAGTGAGGGTCCGAGGAATAGTTATCATAGTCTTCACGTTTTGTAAAATAGTGTGGCAATAATAGTGAAGACTTAGTTGTGTATTATTATACACTGTATTGTTGTACGTTGTGCTTTGTTGTAATAATTTTGTTGTAGTATTTTGACGACTCAAGTTTGGGCTGTGTGGACCCAGATTTGGGGGCGTCACAGTTGGTATCAGAGCTTAGGGATATGGTCTTTAATGACGATCTGGGGTAGAACTAGGAGAGGAGAGACGAATAGAATCAGTCACTAGTGTGTCCTACCTAAAATAGATTTTAGTATCTAATGAGTCGATTTGAATGTAGGAACATGAAGTGATGAGTCAGTTTATTTGAACTAACATTTATTTTGTGACCACAGTTAATTATGGCATCTGGAAATCAGGAGGTTAACTATGAAATTACCGAAACAAATGTAGCTGCAAAACAAGAGGCGACGAATAATCTTCTTACAAACTCAGAGTTGAATCATTTGCCTAAGGCAAAAATTATGCGTGTTCTATCCAATAAGGATGAAGGTGAAAGCTCTGCTACAGTCGTTCCAGATCCATTCTTAGAAGCAATTAAAGGAAGTAACGAACTTGCGGAAATTATTGCCTTTAATTTACTCACTAATTGGGAGAGTGATATCACCTGGTTATGCTCTATAACAAAGGATCAGAATATATGGACTTTTCATATTAGTCTTTGGGATTTATGGTGTTCCAGCTATGATTTTCAAGATTATTTAAAAATGATGTTTCTATACTTTTGGGCGTTACAATTTAGAGGAATTCAGGTTAAGTTAGTCACTATCGTGGAAACTGCAGTCTATCGAAAATACTATTTTAATGGAAATCATTGGTACCTTACTACTGATGAAGTTGATGAACCCGAGAAACAGTTTGCTAGAAAATTATTCAGTGGTATTCCCATGGTTGAAATACGTGAAGATCCGAATGAAGTATTCGGGATTCGATTTGACGATAACAGTCAAGAAACCGAATGAGGTGATAACCGGTAAGCTATTTATAAATTCTTGTGAAGTTTATGCCATGTTAGATACTTGCTCTACCCATTCTTTTATCTCACATACGTGTGCTCAACGTTTAAATTTGACTTCTGAAAACTTTTACTTTGACTTATCAGTTGAAACCTCATTGGGAGAAATATCTATCACATCTACTATCTATAAATCTTGCCTAGTTCAAATCAACAACCTCACATTACCTGTTGACCTTATTTCTTTGGAGATGCATGAATTTGATGTGATTTTAGGAATTGATTGGTTGACTACCCATCATGCAAAAAAATTGATTGTTTTCATAAGATTATTAGTTATCATATTCCTAATCAACCTGTCATGCAAGTTCAAGCAACTAAACCATTGAAATCTATAACTGTTATTTCTAGCCATAAAGTCATTCGTTTATTGAAAAACGGATGTCAAGCCTTTTTTAGCTCATGTCACTGATTTGAACAAAAATACGTCAAACTTGAATGATATTCCCATTGTTAATGAGTTTCCTGACGTTTTTTCCTGAAGAACTTCCTAGCTTACCCCAAACCGTGAAAATGAATTTTGTATTGATCTTGAACTCGGTACCAAGCCCATTTCCAAAGCCCCATACCGAATGGCTCTCATAGAACACCAAGAGTTGAAAGTTTAATTACTAGATATCAGTATCATTCATTCTAGTACAAAACTTATATCGAGCGAGGAATGCGAGAAGAGTTTTCAAGAACTCAAGAGGAGACTTGTTTCAGCTCCTGTTCTGACCATACCATCAGGATCAGGAGAATTTGTTATCTACAGCGATGCTTCTGGCAAAGGTCTAGGCTGTGTCCTTATGCAACATGGAAATGTTATAGCCTATGCCTCTCGACAACTCAAAGATTATGAGAAAAATTATCCTACTCATGATCTAGAGTTGGCAGCAGTCGTTTTCGCGTTAAAGATCTGGAGACACTACTTGTACGGAGAAAAAGTGGATATCTATACGGATCATAAAAGTCTCAAGTATTTCTTCACCCAGAAGGAACTCAACATGCGACAACGACGTTGGCTTGAGCTGTTGAAGGATTATGACCACACAATCCAGTATCACCCGGGAAAGGCGAACGTTGTAGCTGACGCTTTGAGCAGAAAATCTTATGCGAGTACAAGTGCACTGCTGACAACACAAAAGTGTATTTTGTACGACTTGCAAAAGATGGAGATAGAGCTAAAGACACCAGGGACCCACTCGAAGATTGCTCACGTGCGAGTAGAACCAACTTTAATCGATAAAATTAAAGCTGCTCAAGCTACCAATCCGGAACTGATAAACATGATAAAGAAAGTACAAGAATGTGCCATTCCAGAAGCAAGAATCGACGAGAAAGGAATACTTCGAGTCAACTCTCGACTCTGTGTTTCTAACGATCCTGAATTAAAGCATAAAATCATGATGGAGGCACACAACACGCCGTTTGCAATCCACCCAGGAGGTACCAAGATGTATCGAGATCTTCGACATACATTTTGGTGGAACAATATGAAAAGAGAGATTGCGGAATTTATCTCAAGGTGCCTAACTTGTCAACGTGTCAAGGCAGAACATCAAGTTCCTAAAGGTCCATTACAATCACTTGAAGTTCCCGAATGGAAGTGGGAACACATCAATATGGACTTCGTGACGGGTCTTCCAAAAGTTTCTCAAGGCTTAGATGCAATTTGGGTGATCGTAGATAGATTGACCAAATCTGCTCATTTCTTGCCTATACGAGAAAACTTTTCACTTGAACGTCTTGCCGGTATGTACATAAATGAGATCGTGAGATTGCATGGCATGCCAGTTTCCATAGTTTCTGATCGAGATCCTAGATTCACTTCACGCTTTTGGATCAGTCTACAAAAAGCTATGGGCACTGAACTACGTTTTAGTTCTGCATACCATCCTCAAACGGATGGACAATCGGAAAGGACGATCCAGACCCTCGAAGATCTTTTGAGACTTTGTGTATTAGACTTCAAAGGAAGTTGGGATAAGTACTTGCCATTGGTGGAATTTTCTTACAACAACAGTTACCAAGCAAGCATAGGCATGGCTCCATTCGAGGCTTTGTATGGAAGGAAGTGTCGCTCTCCAATATGTTGGAATGAGGTAGGAGAAGCAAAATTGTTGGGACCCGAGTTGGTACGCTTGACGACCGAAAAGATCCAAATGATCCGACAACGAATACAGACCGCACAAGAACGACAAAAGAGTTATGCTGATCTTCATCGGAGAGACGAAAGTTTCAACGTCGGAGATCATGTATTCTTACGTGTTTCTCCATGGAAAGGGGTTACGAGATTCGGAAAGAGAGGAAAGCTCAACCCTCGATTTATTGGCCCATTTGAAATCCTCGATCGAATAGGAACCGTAGCCTACAGACTAGCCCTACCACCAAGTATGTCTCGCATCCATAACGTTTTTCACATATCTATGTTACGTAAATATGTGAAGGACCCAAACCACGTCATTGAGTTAGAACCAGACGTTATAGCAGAGGATTTAACATACGAGGAGGTACCTGTTAAGATCCTGGATAAGAAGGAGCAGATCCTACGCTCAAAGGTTATACCTCAAGTTAAGGTTTTATGGAGGAACCAAGATACTGAGGAAATGACCTGGGAGCTAGAATCTGAGATGAAATCTAAGTATCCTTACCTCTTCGATATGTCAGGTACGTCAATTTCGGGGACGAAATTTCATAAGGAGGGGAGGTTGTAAGACCCCGAATTTTATGAAATTCAAAATTTAATTTTTCTTCATATATATATTTTTTGAAACAGTAAGTGGTTAAATTAACAAAATTGAAAGTTAAGGATGTTATGTGCAAATTTTATTTTGTCGGACAATATTCGCTTTGTCGGGGAATATTCGTTTGGTCGGGGAATATTCGTGCCGTACGACGGCGCCGAAATAATAAATTATTGGTGGACCCCACAACGGAATATTTGTCGGATATAGAAAACGACAGAAGTAACATTTTTAAATAAAAATAGCCAACGGAACTGTTAAAATACCGGTGATAAAAGAATAGTAGCATACGGTAGTTTATGGTATTTTCTGTAGCACACGGTACTCTACAGTAACACACGGTATTGCATAGTGTCTCATATTATTGGTCTGATAATTGACACCGTAACTGTTACGCATCATTTCATCGATAATTGTCACTGCATAATATTTTATATTATCAATTCAATAATTGTTGTTACACAGTATTTTGCATTATTGATTTAAAAATTGTCATTACACTGTATTTTATATCATTGAGTCAATAATTGTTGTTGCACTGTTTTTAAAATTATTGAACCTAATAATTGTCATAGTAACATATGCACAGTAATTCACATTATTGAATCAATAATTGTCATTACACAGTAACGTATGCTTTATTTTACATTATTGTTATCTCTATTATGATGTTATTTAAACAGTTGTATTTCATTAATTTATTGACTTGATATCTAAGAGCTAACTATACTGTATTTATAACAATTAGTCATAATAATTGAATTGATAAAATTATTCGTTTATAATATAAAGTTAGGTGATTATTAGGTGATATGAAATGAATGGTGTAGATTAAAGTGTGAATTATTGTTGAATAATTGAATTGATTTGTTTATAATATAAAGTTAGGTGATTATTAGGTGATATGAAATGAATGGTGTAGATTAAAGTGTGAATTATTGTTGAATAATTAAATTGATTTGTTTATAATATAAAGTTAGGTGATTATTAGGTGATATAAAATGAATGGTGTAGATTAAAGATAATATAATATTTGAAATGGATGGTGTAGATTAAAAGATGATCTTTAAATGAATGGTTTAGATTAAATGAATGATAAGATTTTTGGCTATAAATAGAAGCCTTAACTTAAGGATTTTTCATAAACTTCCTTACTTGTTCTTTCTTTCTCTCTCTAAATACTTCTTGTGAAAGTTCTCTCTAAGTGTGCTTAAGTCATCTTGAGTATTTGTGAAGATCTATAAGTATACGTGTACTGTTCAAGTTAATCAACCTCATTTAAATCAATATCCAGTCACGTGTTGAGGTAAGGGATACCATCTTTTTCATCTTCCATTATTCAAACATACTATGGTAAGGGATTATCATTATTTGATTCTCGATAATAATATTGTTTCTTCCTTACTCATAAGACGTGCCTTTTATTTCCATGTATTAAATTGTGGGAATAACCTTACGGAGCGGATTGCCGCCTGTTGGTGAATAACCTTTCGTATTCATTCATTATTAATCTCTGAGAATAACCTTACGGAGCGGATTGCCGCCTGTTTGGTGAATAACTCTTTGTACTCAAATTCTATTAAATTGTGGGAATAACCTTACGGAGCGGATTGCCGCCTGTTGGTGAATAACCCTTTGTATTAATTTCCTTCACCTTTTGTTAATCAAACCTGCTACGGTAAGGGATATTATTTTCTTTCATACTCCTAAATCGAAATTTATTATGGAACTATTGCTTCTATAATTCCTGAAAATATTATATGTTCCATAATAGTTGAACTTCATTATTTCAACTGAACCTTCCTATTTACGTGAACCTTTCTATTGAATTGTAACCGTTATTCTGAACTGTGGATCTTGAATTTCACTCCACATCATGTTGACAATTTGGACATTATTTGAATCTGTACAAAGTAAACTTCCGATACTTATTGTTATCCTATTTCTTCTGTTCATCATTTATATCATTCTAATCATCCAAAAATCAAGCTGTTGTGAATATCTGTGGCCGGGGGCACAGATGTGAACCTTTCTATTGAATTGTAACCGTTATTCTGAACTGTGGATCTTGAATTTCACTCCACATCATGTTGACAATTTGGACATTATTTGAATCTGTACAAAGTAAACTTCCGATACTTATTGTTATCCTATTTCTTCTGTTTATCATTTATATCATTCTAATCATCCAAAAATCAAGCTGTTGTGAATATCTGTGGCCGGGGGCACAGATGTGATATATTTGTTGAACAGATGATAGGTTAAAGGCGATATAATAGGTTAAAGGCGATACATCTGTTCGGTGTCTTTTATGGCACGTGGTGAATGTTCTCTTTGGCCCGTAGTGCAAAGATGAACTGTTGTTTGGTATGATTATGACCAAAGGCTGAATCTGGTATAATCATGACCGTTGGTGCTATATTGAATATCTTTGGCCCGTAGTACAAAGATGAACTGTTGATGTGCATGATTATGATCTGGAACTGTGAATTTGTATTATCTTGACTAATGATATTTCAGATGATAAAAGTTGATGATGTTTTTCCTAAAAAGAGAACCGAGTGGACATTATAGTCTGCATTATTCTTCTAATAGATTACTCATTCCGCTGCTATTATTGATCTGAACGTTGTTTAAGAATTTAACTGCAGTTTTTGATATAAACCTTGTAGTCTATTGTATTCTATCAAGAACTCAACTGTTGAAGACTAATGATAATTTATTCGTCATTATCTTAGTCATGATATTCTTTACTGGGCTATTTGAGCTCACCCTTTCTTTTGTTCCATTGTTTTTCAACAGGAGATGAAAACATAACAGGGTCTAGCCGGGGAATGGAGTGAGGGTCCGAGGAATAGTTATCATAGTCTTCACGTTTTGTAAAATAGTGTGGCAATAATAGTGAAGACTTAGTTGTGTATTATTATACACTGTATTGTTGTACGTTGTGCTTTGTTGTAATAATTTTGTTGTAGTATTTTGACGACTCAAGTTTGGGCTGTGTGGACCCAGATTTGGGGGCATCACAGCAAATGTACCGAATGGACATGTGAAAGTGGTCTTTTCTTGGTCTTCTGGTGCTATCACAATTTGGTTATAACCTGAAAAACCATCTAAAAAACAATAATAAGTGTGACCAGCTAATCTTTCCAACATTTGATCAATAAAGGGGAGAGGGAAGTGATCCTTTCTAGTTACAGCATTTAATTTCCTATAATCGATACACACTCTCCACCCTGTTTGCATCCGTGTGGGCACTAACTCATTATTATCATTCTTAACAACAGTTATACCAGATTTCTTTGGAACTACCTGTACTGGACTTACCCATTGACTATCAGAGATAGGATAGATAATACCTGCATCGAGCAATTTGATCACCTCTTTTTTTACTACCTCCATCATGGGTGGATTCAATCTTCTTTGAGCCTCTCTTTTTGGTTTAGCTCCTTCCTCCAAAAGTATCCGATGCATACACACAGCCTTTGATGTCTGCGATAGTCCAACCAAAGACTGTGATGTGGTCCCTCAAGACGCGAAGCAGTTTATCTTCTTGAACTTTGGTTAGATTGTTGGCAATGATCACTGGCAGGGTGTCCTCCTTCCCTAGGTATGCATACTTCAAATGTGTCGGTAACGACTTCAATTCCAATGTGGGTGCCTGCACAACAGAAGGTAACAGTTTTTGATGAGTTACAGGTAATTGAATAGATGAAACTGTATACTTAGCTGAAATTTTAGGCAATGAATGCAAAGCAGCTATTGTCTCTTTCAATTCTTGTGTTCGCTCAATCTCCTCCTCTTGGTTCACCTCCAAACTCTTTGTGATGGCAACCTCCAAGCTATCTTTATGCACTTGATCGAATGAATCCTGCACTAATGAATCAATGACGTTAATAGCAAAAACAGAATTGACATCGCTAGGATACCTCATGGCCTCGTAGATATTGAACTGAATTTTCTCGCCATCGAACTCCATGGTCAAGGTTCCATTGTGCACATCAATCATGGTTCTTGCTGTCTTCAAAAATGGCCTCCCTAACAGTATATGGGCGGGATTTGGGGATGTATCATCTTCCATATTCACGATGTAAAAATCTGCAGGAAATATAAGCTCATTGACCTGCACCAACACATCCTCAATTACCCCTTCGGGATAAGTGTTAGTACGGTCAGCCAATTGAATAATAACACCAGTATTTTTCAAAGGTCCTAGATTTAAAGAAGCATAAATAGATAATGGCATGACATTGATTGAAGCTCCTAAATCTAGCATGGCTTTCTCAAATCTGGTATTACCTATTTTGCATGGAATTGTGAACATACCTGGATCCTTACATTTAGGGGGCATCTTTCTTTGGAGGACCGCTGACACGTTCTCTCCGACCGTCACTTTTTCATCGTCTTTTAATTTCCTCTTATTAGTGCATAATTCTTTCAAAAATTTGGCATACCTTGGAACTTGCTTGATTGCGTCTAATAGAGGAATGTTCACTTCTACCTTCCTGAAGGTCTCTAGAATCTCCTTATCTTGCTCATCCTTCTTTGAAGTTCTAAGATTCCTGGGAGGAAAAGGTAAAGGATTAGACTTAAGTTGAATAGGAGGGTTAGAGATTACCTTTGAAATTTCTGCTTCTTCCTTAGCCTTATCCTCATCAAATTCAACAGTAGCCCTTGGTGTGTCCAACTGTGTTCCACTCCTTAACGTAATAGCACTTGCATTTTCTCTAGGATTTATAACGGTTTGTGAAGGTAATGTTCCTGAGCCTTGAGAATCCAATTGACCAACGGTTGTAGCCAACTGACTTATCTGACTCTCTAGATTGTGAATGGAAGCCCTTGTATCTTGTTGAAACTGTTGGGTTTGGTTCATAAAGGCTTTGAACATATCCTCCAAAGATGTCCCAGAATTTGCAGGTGGTACTTGTCGAGGTGGGTACTGTTGTTGAGCTGGTTGGAAACCTTGCTGCCTATTCGGAAAGGCATTTTGTTGCGGTGGTGGTGGTCTATTTCCTCCGTAGCTCAGATTGGGATGATCCCTCCATCCTGGATTGTATGTATTAGAATAGGGATCATATCGGCGTTGAGGTTGTCCTTGGAAGTTCCCTATTGCGTTGGCTTGTTGTGTGGTGTCATCCTCTTGTAATGTGGGGCAAGCATCTGTAGAATGATTCGATGATGAGCAAATCCCACAACTCTTTGCAACAGGTGGTGTATTTCCCGTGGACATCTTCAAAACTAAAGCAGTTAAATCCGACAATTGTTGCTCAATACTGCCTGTGTTTACCTCATTGACCCTTTTCGGTGAGTGATCCACCCTAGTTCCATACTGCTGTGAGTTAGCTGCCATATTTGCAATTAAGTTCTTTGCAGCGTCGGGAGTCTTGTCAACGAGTGCTCCACCACTTGCAGCATCGATCATACATCTATCCATTGGCAATAATCCTTCATAAAAATATTGGATAAGATGTTGTTCATCGATTTGGTGTAGTGGACAACTGGAGCACAGCTTCTTGAACCTTTCCCAATACTCGTATAGAGTCTCTCCATTGTACTGTCGGATGGCGCATATCTCCTTCCTTATGTTGGCAACTCTTGAAGCAGGAAAGTATTTCTCCAAGAATAGCCTTTGCATGTCACTCCATGATTGTATTGAACCTGAAGGGAGAAAGTACAACCAATCCTTTGCTAGGTCTGCTAAGGAGAACGGGAATGCTCTCAGCTTGATGTGTTCTTCATTGACTCCTTGTGGTTTCATGGTTGAACATACCACATGGAACTCCTTTAGATGCTTGTATGGATCTTCACCTGTAAGACCACGAAAAGTAGGCAAAAGATGAATTAGACCAGATTTAAGTTCAAAAGAAGCATCTAAATTAGGATACTCAATACACAATGGCTGTTGATTTAAATTAGGAGTAGCCAACTCCTTTAAAGTCCTGTTGTTGTTAGCCATCTTCTCTTCTTCGGAATCGCTAGGGGAACTGTTGGAATAGAGTTCAAGTGCAACGTTGAGGCCTGGTGATGATATGAAAGCTTGGTCCTCAACTGTTCTCTTAGCTTGGCGAGTCTCTTTTCTTAATCTTCTTGCAGTTCTCTCGATCTCTGGATCAAAATTCAATTCACCACATTGAGAGGATCGGGTCATACACTACAAAATGAAGAAAAATAAATAAATAAATAAATTAAATAGTTAATTAAAGAAAACAAAGAAAAATAAAACAAATAACACTCCCCGGCAACGGCGCCAACATTTGGGAAGCTGTCGCAAGCAACCAAAAATAAAATCTTACTTTGAAAAATATTAATGTAGTAGTGAAAGTAAAAGTCGAACCCACAGAGAGTGAATTGTTTTAATAAATCTAATGTTTTCAAAAATATCTAATTAAATGGGGGGTTTTGAATGATTAATTAACTAATTAAAATAAAACTAAATAATAAATAATAAAGATGAGAAAAATCAATTAAAAACAAACTTCAGTTCCTTAGTTCAGTATCCCCTTCTTTTAATCAACAAATTAATCAAGTTATTATTATCTTTTCCTTCAATTGAAATTAATAATCCTAGATAACCGACAATCGCCAAGCTACCCGAAATCCTCCTTAAATTATAAATCTAATGCAGCAATCGCTCACAAAAGACCCTAACTATCATACAACCTAGAACTATCAGTCTAGATTTAATATAACAGTTGCATTAAAAATTAGAGAATTAGATTATTCCAAGCAACAATCTCAACATCGCGGACCATTTAACTTGCCATCTTGATAATCATAATAATATTCAAAAGTTTGTCCACAATCAAATATTATTAATTGCTACTTATGATCAGATAAAATATCGTTTGCTTAATATCAAATCTTAATCTAGCATATGATAAATTATTGATTAATCTAACAGGCCATTATCAAATTAATCAAGCAAATATCATAAAACAATTAAAACAGATTATCAAGAATAAATCTCATGCATGAAGGAATAAATAATAAAACTCAATTAAAACATTAATTAAAAATAAGGTTCAACATCCCTTTAGAACTGAAAATAAAAACTTAGCCTGACATTCTTCAAAATAATCTTCAAGAGTTGAAAAGCTCTCTCCAAGAAAGTAGAAGAAAGAACTCCTAAAAGCTTACAATGAATAATGAGAGAGCTTGGCCCTCTATTTATAGGCCTCTAACTTGTCCAAAACCTAATAGGATTTACAATTAAAAATAAAAGAAAAAGAAAAATAATTATTATCCTAACCCTAGTTGGAATAAAAATCCAATTTGGAATAAAAAAGTAGCAAAAATCGCGAATAATCCCGTTTCCGCCGAATTAACGCGCAACCAAACGCTGCCTTCGCTACAGTGCTACGCGGAAACGCCAGCCCGCGCATTGCGCGGACTCTCATTTATCTGAAACGGCGTCGTTTCATTGTAATACGCTGTTCCGGTTTTTTTCCACCGCGCGCGTGGCGCGGTAACTACTTTCTGCAAAACGTCGCCGTTTCATCTCCGTGCTGCTGACATCACTATCCCCGCGCAATGCGCGGCCGTGATTTTTCCGTTAATTTACAGTTTTGCCACCGGTGCTGGTTAATTACGATTTTGGCCTCAGATTCTTGCGGAATTTGCATTTTTGCCCTCCGATTTTGCTGTTTTGACAGTTTTGTCCCTCAAGCTTTGCTGAAATTACAAAAATGCCATTAGACTTTTATTTCCCTACAAAATCAAATATAAAATAAATAAAAATAATATAAAAATACTAAAAATCCTAAAAACAGATAATAATAAATAAAACACCTAAAATAAATAAAAACACATAATTAAAAATAAATATAAAAATACTATAAAATTACCTAAATTAACATAAATTAACTAAAGTCCTATAAAACCTATTAAAATCACAATAAGCTAAATAATTAAACATTTAAGCACACAATAAATATAAAAACTAAGTATTAGGGCATAGAAATATCGTATAATTTAGCTATATCATTGGATCACTAAAAAAGGGGATTAGTAGATCCGGATAGATTGGTACATACTATGCTTGCTCTTATGAAGATGATGATTGATATCATAATCATTTGTGTAGAGACACTAAAGCAAGTATGTAGGTGCTTATTAGAGAATAAGTTCACTGAACGTGACTCGCTCAAGGAACACCTAATGGAATTTTACTCGTCTGTCAATAGGAGTTCCTTATGTGATAGTCGTACAAGTGATCCTTAGACTTGAGATCATCTTAGTATCTTGTGTGTACTAAGTTATACTTTGACATATTCCTTAAGACCTATTGGTATATCAAAGGATGTGCTTGGGTATTGTGACGCCCCCAAATTTAGGCCCACACAGCCCAAACTTGAGTTGTCAAAAGACTACAACAAAATTATTACAAGGTAGAACAACGTTCAACAATACAGTGTATAATAATACACATCTAAGTCTTCACTATTATTAACACACTATTTTACAACACGTGAAGACTACGATAGCTATTCCTCAGACTCTAACTCCATTCCCCTGCTAGACCCAGCTATATTCTCATCTCCTGTTGAAAAACAATGGAACAAAAGAAAGGGTGAGCTCAAATAGCCCAGTAAAGAATATCATGACTAAGATAATGACAAGTAAATTATCGTTAGCCTTCAACAGTTGAGTTCTTGATAGAATACAATAGGCTACAAGGTTTGTATCAAAAACTGCAGTTAAATTCTTAAACAACGTTCAGATCAATAATAGCAGCGGAATGAGCAATCTATTAGAAGAATAATGCAGACTATAATGTCCACTCGATTCTCTTTTTAGGAAAAACATCATCAACTTTTATCATCTGAAATACCATTAGTCAAGATAATACAATTCACAGTTCCTGATCATAATCATGTAGATCAACAGTTCATCTTTGCACTACGGGCCAAAGACATTCAATATAACACCAACGGTCATGATTATACCAGATTCAGCCTTTGGTCATAATCATACCAAACAACAGTTCATCTTTGCACTACGGGCCAAAGAGAACATTCACCACGTGTCATAAAAGACACCGAACAAATGTATCGCCTTTAACCTATCATCTGTTCAACAATTATATCGCATCTGTGCCCCCGGCCACAGATATTCACAACAACTTGAATTTGGATGATTAGAATGATATAAATGATGAACAAAAGAAACAGGATAAACAATAAGTATCAGAAGTTTACTTTGTACAGATTCAAATAATGTCCAAATTGTCAACATGATGTGGAGTGAAATTTAAAAATGATATTCAAGATCCACAGTTCAGAATAACGGTTACAGTTCAATAGAAAGGTTCACGTAAATAGGATGGTTCAATTGAAATGATGAAGTGCAACTATTATGGAACATATAATATTTTCAGGAATTATAGAAGCAATAGTTCCATAATAAGTTTCGATTTAGGTGTATGAAAGAAAATAATATCCCTTACCGTAGCAGGTTTGATTAACAAAAGGTGAAGGAAATTAATATCCCTTACCATAGTAAGTTTGAATAACGGAAGATGAAAAAGACGGTATCCCTTATGAGTATAAAGGAAAATAATATCACTTACGAATATGAAAGAAAATGATATTATAAACGAATATGCAATAAAAGTGTCATGTGATAATTCGTGTAAACAAATTATTTCCACAAGAGACAAATAAGAAATGAATACAAAGAGTAATTCACCAAACATGCGGTAATCCGCGTAGTCAGGTTATTCTCAGAGATTAATAAGGAATGAATACGAAAGGTTATTCACCAACATGCGATAATCCGCACCGTAAGGTTATTCCCACAATTTAATAAAAATTGAATACGAAGAGTCATTCACCAAACAGGCGATAATCCGCACCGTAAGGTTATTCTCAGAGATTAATAAGGAATGAATACGAAAGGTTATTCACCAACAGGCGGTAATCCGCGCCGTAAGGTTATTCCCATAAATTAATACATGGAAATAAATGGCACGTCTTATGAGTAAGAAAGAAACGATATTATTTTCGAGAATCAAATAATGATAATCCTTTACCTTAACACGTGACTGGATATTGATTTAAATGAGGTTGATTAACTTGAACAGTACACGTACACTTATAAATCTTCACAAATACTCAAAATGATTTAAGCACACTTAGAGAAAACTTTCACAAGAAGTATTTAGAGAGAGAAAGAAAGAACAAGTAAGGAAGTTTATGAAAAATCCTTAAGTTAAGGCCTCTATTTATAGCCAAAAATCTTATCATAACCAAGATTTTCTATTTTAATCCAAACCGTTCATTTCAAGATAATGTTTAATCCATACCATTCATTTCATCTTTTAAGATAAACCATTCATTTAAATATCATCTTTTAATTTACATCATCCATTTCAAATTCTATATTATCTTTAATCTATACCATTCATTTCATCTTTTAAGATTTCCTTAATCTAAACCATTCATTTAAAGATCATCTTTTAATCTACACCATCTATTTTAAATTCTATATTATCTTTAATCTATACCATTCATTTTATATCACCTAACTTTATATTATAAACAAATAACTTTATCAATTCAATTATTCAACAATAATTCACACTTTTCATTATTATGACTAATTGTTATAAATACAGTGTAGTTGGCTTTCTGAGTTAGATATCAAGTCAATTAATTAATGAAATACAACTGTTTAAATAACACCATAATAGAGATAACAATAATGCAGAAAGTATGCAAAAGAAAGATTACGTTACTATGTCATGACAATTATTGATTCAATAATGTGAATTACTGTGCATATGCTACTGTGACAATTATCAATTTAATAACATGAATTATTGTGTATATGACAATAAAGTCAAATATTGTACGATAACCACTTTATCAGTTTAATAATACGAAACACTGTGCAATGCCGTGTGCTACTGTGCAATACCGTGTACTACTATGCAATACCGTATGTTACTTGTAATACCGTATATTACTATTCTTTTACCACCGGATATTTTAACAATTAAAAGTAATAGTATCATTGACCATTTTAAAAATTGTTTATGTCATTCTCTATATCCAACAATTATTCTTTGTGGGATCCACCAATGATTGGTTCGTACGGCGCCGTCGTACGAATATTCCCCGACAGAACGAATATTCCCCGACCAAAAGAATATTGTCCGACATAATATAATTTACACATAACATCCTTAACTTTTAATTTTATCAATTTAACCACTTACTGTTTCATGAAAATATATATGAAGAAAAAAAATAAATTTTATATTTCATAAAATTCGGGGTCTTACAGGTATAATAAGGTACACATGGAGATAGATGAATGGTCAACAAAGGATCTACCACTTCCAGTAAAGGGAGAAAATGTCCTATGCGATTCAATAAGTGACAACTCAGAAATCCCTGGCCAGGGTTGAATGGAATTAGAAACGAGTTTCTAATTTACATTAACTAGAGTTGTGTATTTGTGAATTGAAATGCATATAATCAAATAAATAAGACTTGACAGAAACTCCGTGTCTTATATTTGATTGGGACATTGTGTGGTAGAAGGATTGAATTGTACGGTAACTATTTACTGAAAGGTTCTTTTACGATTAAATGTTGAAATCTATATTATCTGGAAAGTCGACTAATCGCTAAGGGGGCTTACCCTTATTGTGGAATAATTATTTATTATGAATTAAAGAGTTAATTCGTAATAAATGAATTAGAATTGTTCTAATTTATTTATTATACAACCGATTTAATATGGAGAACCTAAAGGGTCACACCGCAAAAGAGTAATATTTATTTTAGAAGTGGATGGCATAATCGTAATAATAAATTAAGTATATTTAATTTATACTATGGTGATAGAATAAATTAAATAGCTTAATATTTATAATTTAGTATTTTAGAAATACTAATTATAAATTAATAAGAGGAGTCTTATTATTATTATTATTATTACTATTATTATTATTATTATTATTACTACTAGTATTATTATTTAGTTCCTAAATGGTTTAGGAATTAATTAATAAGTAGTAATATTATTATTAAATAATTAAGTTCCTAAATAGTTTTGGAATTATAATTATAATAATAATTAATTAAGTTACTAAATGGTTTAGTAATTAATTAATAAGAAGTACTCTCATTATTAAATAATTAAGTTCCTAAATGGTTTAGGAATTGTAATTAATTAATTTAGTTTCTAATTAAATTGGGAATTAAATTAAAACCCTAATCCTAAATAGTTTAGGAGGGTTGACTAGATCTATAAATAAGAGAAGTCTTATCATAGATCAAGGTTACACACTCTTTCATTAGATTAGAGAGAGTACTCCATAATTCTCTAGATCTAAGAGTTAGAGAGAGAGAGAGAATTAGGGCTAGCCACCCATGGTTTAGAGAAACCAAGATCCACTTCTTTAATTCATAGATCTCTTGGTAGATCACCTCTAGAGGCTCAACACTTGGGGAGCTAACATTGATCCGTGGAATCTAATCGGTGAATTTGAAGAAGAACGTGAAAGATCAAAGGGAGATGAACTTGTACCCGTGGAAGCTTGGTTCTACAAAGGTATAAATTCTTTTATCCTTCCTCAATTAATAATAGTCGCATAAGAAAGATCCGGGTTATTGGTTTGTACAAAAATTTTAAAATCTGATTTTATTGCTTCCGTTGCGCTTATATAATTTGATTATATGTATGCCATAATTTTTGCAAACCAACAGTTTCCACAAGCAAAACCCACCCACGACTCCTAATCTGCTGTAGCATCCCTCCATGCGCAGAACTGGGCTTGAGGCCCCTTTCTAACACAAATGACTTCGTAATCATGACGTCCCAATAGTAATGTTGTGCAGAAAGGTTGACAAACCTTGATGCATCTAGCGTGTTCTTGTCATCGCCTTCTCCCCCCGCATCACTACTAGCCGACGAAGAAGTTGGGGTACTAATACGCTTCGGCATTTGAAAGCTAGGGCTAGATGAGGATTCTATGGATGGAGATATTGGGCTAAGGTGTGCTAGGAAATGGGTAGGGGAAACTAGGGTTTGATACTCTTTGGTAGCTCTCGTGATCTTTTGTGGAAGGGGCTGGGGAATGAAATGATTTAAAGCAAAAAGAAAGGAGTCCATCGGTCGGGTTTTAAACGATTTTCAAAAACTGCAGCTGGCGTGTGGCGCAGCTGCGCAGCAAATGTAAGGGATAACGGCGCAGCTGCGCCTTCCCCTGTCTTCAGAATTCTGCCCTGCTACCCGGCGCAGCTGCGCCTCTGGGTAGTGTAAAACCGGCGCAGCTGCGCCTTCTGCTAGTCAGCCTAAAACTGAGGTTTCTTTTTTTTTTTTTTCTGTGATCCATCATGCAAATTCAGTTCAACTCCTCCTGAAAGAAATCACAAAAACAAAATTCAAATCTCCAAGAGTATTTCAAACATTAAGCTTAACAATATCATAATTCAAAAATTAATCAAATGGAGATTTAGACAAAAAGTGGGGTGCCTCCCAACAAGCGCTTTAGTTATAGTCATAGCTCGACTGTTCTTCGGCTCATTCTGTCTCCTCGAGGGCAATTGAGGACTGTTGGCGATCAAAGTCGCCTCCCCAATAATGCTTCAGACGCTTCCCATTGAACTTGAAGGGTTGTTCATGCTCTTTTCCCACGATTTCGATGACGCCATGAGGATATACGGTTTTGATTGTGAATGGTCCTAACCATCGAGACTTGAGTTTGCCCGGGAAAAATCGAAGCTTGGAATTGAATAACAATACTGCTTGCCCCGACTCGAACTTCCTTTCGATAATTTTTCGATCATGCCATCGTTTCACTTTTTCCTTGTACAATTTCATATTCTCATAAGCCCGCAGTCGAAATTCATCTAACTCATTAAGTTGGAGCAGTCGCTGCTCTACTGCTGCTGAGAGATCGAAATTCAGCTTCTTGATGGCCCAGTAAGCCTTGTGCTCTAACTCTGCTGGAAGGTGACATGCCTTACCATAAACCATCTGGAAAGGCGACATGCCAATGGGAGTCTTATAGGCTGTCCTGTATGCCCATAATGCATCGTCAAGTTTCATTGACCAATCTTTCCTTGACGGATTTACCATCTTCTCTAGAATTTTCTTCACATCTCGATTAGATACTTCCGCTTGGCCACTTTACTGGGGGTGGTAGGCTGTGGCTACTCTGTGCTTTACCCCATATTTGGCTAATAATGCTGTGAAGAGCCTGTTTCAGAAATGGCTCCCTCCATCACTGATGATTGCTCGAGGAGTGCCAAATCTAGTGAAGATGTTCCTTTAAAGGAATTTTAGGACGACTCTGGCATCGTTGGATGGTAGAGCACTAGCTTCTACCCATTTTGAGACGTAATCAACTGCCAAGAGAATATACAAATTGTCGGACGATGATGGAAATGGACCCATGAAGTCGATTCCCCAAACATCAAAGATTTCCACTTCCAGAATTGAATTTAATGGCATTTCATTTCGTCTGAAAATGTTACCCACTCGTTGACATCGATCACAGCTTTTTACAAACTGGTGGGCATATTTGAATATAGCCGGCCAATAGAACCTTGCTTGAAGTACTTTAGATGCGGTTCGTTCCGTCCCATAATGACCTCCATAGAGAGAAGAATGGCATGCATGCAGTATACTGGACGTCTCACTGTGAGGGATGCATCTACGAATTATCTGATCTGCACACTGTCTGAACAAGAAAGGTTCATCCCACAGGTAACTCTTCACTTCATGGAAAAACTTTTTCTTTTCCTGGCGAGTTAACTCTGGTGGGAGAACATTGCTTACTATATAATTGACAAAGTCAGCGTATCAAGGAATCTCTGAGGTCACAGTGAAGAGCTGCTCATCGGGAAAATACTCATTTATATCTGCCTCGTCCTTCTTATCCTGCTCCAGATGTTCTAATCTAGAAAGATGATCTGCCACTTGGTTTTTTGAACCCTTCTTGTCTCGAATTTCCAGATCAAACTCTTGGAGAAGAAGAATCCATCTGATAAGTCTAGGCTTTGCATCTTTCTTGGAAATCAGATATCTAATAGCCGCATGATCCGTATACACCACAACTTTTGTTCCAACGAGATATGACCTGAATTTGTCGAAAGCGTATACAACCGCTAATAGTTCTTTCTCGGTGGTGGTGTAGTTTAGCTGAGCATCTGTTAAGGTCTTGCTGGCATAATAGATAGCATGAAAGATCTTTTCCTAGTGCTGACCCAAAACTGCCCCAACTGCATAATCGCTAGCATCGCACATCAATTCGAATGGTACAGACCAATTCGGTACTACAATTACGGGTGCTGATGTTAGCTTTGTCTTCAAAAGCTCAAAGGCCTTTAAACAATCTTCATCAAATTTGAACTGGACCTCCTTTTCTAGTAGGCTGCATAAAGGCTTGGATATTTTGGAGAAGTCCTTAATAAATCGTCTGTAAAAGCCCGCATGACCTAAAAAATTACGCACCCCCTTAACAGTTGTAGGTGGTGGCAATTTCTCAATTATCTCCAGTTTCGCCTTGTCAACCTCCAATCCTTTTCCTGAGACCTTGTGTCCAAGGATAATTCCTTCCTGTACCATGAAATGGCATTTCTCCCAGTTTAGAATTAGATTCGTCTCTATACAGCGTTTCAATACCAGAATCAAATTCTCTAGACCCAATTCAAAGGAGTCCCCAAATACAGAAAAATCGTCCATGAAGACTTCCAAATTTTGCTCCACCATGCCAGAAAAGATGGCCATCATGCACCTTTGAAATGTTGCTAGCGCATTGCAAAGCCCAAAGGACAATCGTCTGAACGCAAATGTCCCGTAGGGGCAAGTAAAGGTTGTCTTTTCCTAGTCCTCAGGTGCAATGGCTATCTGATTATACCCCGAATAGCCATCCAGGAGACAGTAATATTCATGACCCGCCAGTCTGTCCAACATTTGGTCAATGAACGGCAATGGAAAGTGATCTTTTCTTGTTGCCTTGTTCAGCTTTCTATAATCCATACACAACCTCCAACCGGTCACTGTCCTTGTTGGTATCAATTCATTATGCTCATTCTTCACAACTGTCATCCCTCCTTTCTTGGGCACGCATTGGACATGGCTCACCCATGCACTGTCGGAGATAGGATATATGATCCCAGCATTTAGCAATTTCAGAATCTCCTTCTTAATAACCTCTTTCATAATGGGGTTGAGCCTTCTCTGATGCTCCACAGTCGGTTTACTGTCCTCTTCCATAAGAATCTTGTGCATACAGAAGGACGGACTAATGCCCTTGATGTCGGTGATTGTCCATCCGATAGCTTTCTTGAATTCTCTCAAGATTCTTATCAGCTTACTTTCCTGTAAAGGGGTTAGTGCAGATGCAATAATCACAGGCAAAATATTTGATTCACTTAAATAAGCATACCTGAGATGTGATGGGAGCGGTTTAAGCTCAAGAGTAGGAGGTACCTCCAAAGATGGTTTCAAACGATCTGAAGGTTCTTCTGCACTTTCTAACAGATCAACAGGTATCTTGCATGTGTTCACCTGTGGTAGTGCCTCCAGCTCATGGATACTGTCATCCATCCCCGACTCATCATTGTCACTGTCACTATCCCTTATCAAGGTAGTTTCCATCGGATCCTTACTTGCAATTTTAAGAAACTCATCTTCCATAACCCTTTCTACCACATCCATTTGGAAGCATTCTTCTTCATCGGTAGGGAACTTCGTTGCCCGGAACACATTCAAGGTTATTCTTTGGTCCTGGACCCTCATTGTTAATTTTCCCTTTTGTACATCGATGAGAGTTCTCCCCGTGGCTAAAAATGGTCTCCCCAAGATGATGGGAATATCCTTGTCCTCTTCATAGTCTAGGATAATGAAGTCCGCAGGGAATATGAACTTGTCAACTTTAACCAGAATGTCCTCCACGATCCCTCTTGGATATATAATAGATCTATCTGCGAGCTGTAGGGATATGTTTGTGGGCTTTGGTGCAGGAAGCCCCAATTGTGTGTAAATTGACAATGGCATGAGGTTAATGCTTGCTCCTAAGTCACACAAGCATCTGTTGAAGGACACACTCCCTATCTCGCATGGAATGGTGAAACTACCAGGATCCTTCAGTTTAGGAGGTAGTTTTCTTTGTAAGACCTCACTGCATTCCTCAGTTAGAGCCACAGTCTCAAAGTCTTTCAATCTCTTCTTTCGGGACAGAATTCCTTTCATGAACTTAGCATAGCTCGGCATCTGTTCTAACGCTTCTGCAAACGGTATGTTTATTTGCAGCTTTTTAAAAATTTCAAGGAACTTAGCGAACTGCTTGTCCAATTTCTATTTCTGAAGCCTCTGTGGAAAAGGTACTGGAGGATAGACTCGTGTGTGAGTAACCGGAGGCTTTTCTGGTTGATCCTTATTTCCTGATTCCGATTCCACAACACCTTCCTCTTTTTCCTTAGAACTTTATACTCCAACTAAGTCTGAGGCAGGGTGCAACTGCTATGTTTCCTTTTGTACTTCTGGCTCATTCGCACCAGTTGGCAGAAATTGTTTCCCGCTTCTAGTTATGACAGCTTTGCAGTGCTCCTTTCCCTCTCTTCGTGGGTTTTCTTCTGTATTGCTTGGAAGAGATCCTTGAGGTCTGTTTGCCAGCAAATTGGCCATTTGGCCCACTTGGTTCTCTAAATTTTTTATGGAAGCAGACTGACTCTTTATCAACACATCAGTGTTAGCCATGTATTTCAGCATTAACTCTTCTAAATCTGGCTTTCTCTCTGGTTGGGACGGTTGTGCTGCCTGATGATGACTCTGAAATCCCGGAGGATAGTGTGGTCTTGGAGCTTGTTGATGATTCTGATTATTGCTCTATGACGAGTTTGGGTGATTCCTAGCTCCAGAGTTATAAGTATTCTGATACTGATTTGGTTGTCTCTGGTAGCTACTCACAAACTGCACTGCTTCCGAGTTGATAGCACATTGCTCTGTAGGATGTTCCCCTGCACATAGCTCACATACATAAGCCACATGCTGCACTTTATTATCCGCAATAGCATCAATCTTCTTGGACATTACTGATAATTGAGCTGCTAAGGCTGTGATAGCATCTACTTCTATAACCCCGACCACTTTTGGTTGATTTAGCCTAGAAGTAGGCCATTGATAATTGTTGGCAGCCATGGTTTCAAGCAGCTCGTATGCCTCATCAAAATTCTTTGCCATAAATTCCCCTCCAGATGTTGCGTCAATGCTAATCCGAGTGTCACCACTCAAACCACTGTAAAAGGTGTTCATCTGCATCCATTGGGGTAATGCATGATGCGGGCATCTTCTTAGCAACTCTTTAAACCTCTCCCATGCTTCATATAATGACTCTCCATGTTGTTGTGCAAACATAGAAATGTCGTTTCTCATTTTATTGGTCTTTGCAGGAGGAAAGAATTTCTTCAAAAATTTCTGCGCCAAGTCTTCCCATGTAGTAATTGACCCCGGAGGTAATGAGTGAAGCCAACTCTTTGCTTTATCTCTCAATGTAAATGGGAAGAATCTAAGTCTCACTGCATCATCCGTTACTCCATTAAATTTGAACGTATCACAAATCTCCAAAAAACTCAGCAAGTGGTCATTCGGATCATCATTAGCCATTCCCCCAAACTGTACTGAATTCTTCACTATTTGAATGGTACTCGGTTTAATTTCAAAGGAGAGGGCCGTGATTGCCGGCCTTGTGATACTTGCTTGCAATTCATTTATTCGCGGCGTTGCTTAATCTCTTAATGGCTTGGGTGCCTCTTATTCTCCCGCCATGATTTCTGGATGTTCAAATCCCTCTTGACTGTCAGAGCTAACCTCAATTACTTGTTGAACTCGTGTATAAATGTTGTCGTTGAGAGCCAACAACTTACGTTTCTTTGATTGAGTTAGCATGTACAAGTCACAAGTACCTGAAACCAAAGAAGTAGATAAAAAGAAATGAGGTAAGAAAAGATTGTTTAACTAAACCAATCTAATTTAAACTGACGATGAAAGTAATAAAAACTACTCAAAGTCCCCGGCAACGGCGCCAAAAACTTGTTGGGTGCCAAACCGTATGCATGACAAATCAACACTTACACGCAAGTGCACGTGGTCAACAAGTAATATAGAATAAGTAAAATATCGTTCCCACGAGGACTATGAATCGTTATTACACTATCAAACAGCAGTTTTATAATTATTTTGGCTTCTTTAAACAGTGGTCAAGTAAATCAAGGAATTGTGAATTAAATCTAAGTTATGAAAATTAAAGACAACTAAATAATAAACGATTTAAGCAGACAAATGAGGCATGGGATTATAACTTCACCTAGGGCGTCATTCAACTGTGCTACTTCCTGTCAAACCTAACTGATTATCTCGGATTGTTAGTCGAAAACACAAAACTAAAGCATGACCAACTCTCATTGCATCATACCCATATCCAACCCAGATCCGACCCAAAGGGCAACAGAACGGGAAAGAACACCCAAGTTAATTAAATCACTATATGTCTATGTGACCTAGAGAAAAACGGGTTTAAACACAAGTTTTCAAAAGACTACGTGTGGTGCTTTGGTATATGTCTATCCTTAGCACTAATCATGCAATCCAACGTCATGAGAAATCATGAACACAAGCTAACCTGGTCGGTTCTAAACTCACACTCCCCATCTCGGTTCCGTGTGAGTTAACATGGTAAATGGTGATCAAGCACTTAAACAATTAAAATAAACCACATTAGACAATCCATACATAATCATTTAGCCAAAACAAGGAAGCATAACAAATTGAACTAAACCCTAGGTTTCATTATAATCCCATAAGAGAAGTTAGTTCATAATAGAAATAACAACCATCATCCACAAATGTTCATACATTGGAGCTACAAATGAAAAGAAAGAGAAAACAAAGGTTAAGAAATGCAAAGCTCGGTTTCTCTTCTTCAAGTCCGGACTTCCAATGTTGACACAATGCTTCAAACTTCCAAAGTCCAGCCCTAAGCTAAACTACTCTAGCTAAATCACAAGGAACAAGATAGAACAAGGAAAACAAAGAATGAAAATGACAATGAGCTCTCCCTTCTTCTTTATGACCTAGCTATTCTCTATCTTATCTTCTATATATGAGCACTTAGACTGAACTTCTGCTATAGAGAGCCCTAGCCACTTCATTTCCGATCACTGTAGCAAGGAGTTTGTGATTGGCCCGTTTAAAATAAGTCATATCAGATTTTGGTGCGAAGGACCGGCGCAGCTGCGCCGTGTTTGTACTGAGATGGGGCGCAGCTGCGCCTCACGGCAGTCAAATAGCTAGCAGAAGGACTGCGCTACTGCGCAGTAATTGTGAAGGAATGCGGCGCAGCTGCGCCATGCACCAGTCAGGCAACATGCAGAGGGACTGCGCAGCTGCGCAGTGTTTGTGAAGGATTGGGGCGCAACTGCGTCGTGCACCAGCCTTGGAATTTGTGCACCGCTTTCTGCTGTATCTGATCTTTGCGCATATCACACCCTCCTCGTACCAATTTTGTCCTAAAAACTGCTATTCTTCCTCCCCGCACAAGTTCTAGTCCAAAACACGCCGGTTTGTCCACAAAAAGACGGAAAAGGCCAATAAAGAGCTATGGAGCATGAAACCTACAAAAGCGACATAAAAGCATAAATAGTAAATAAAAACTAATGAGAACAAGCGAAAGTTAAGCAAGTTGGTACCAAAATAGTAGGTATAAAACCTATTTATCAGCTACGGGAAGAATTTCACCAACGACAAACATCATATCACCAGATTTTACGGCAAGGCAAGTGGACCAAACTTTTCAAGGTGCAAGCCCAGATCTAAATAGATAAATTCCCGAATACACTTCATAAAGTAGTTTTACTTCTCCAATGGCTGACCACCAACAAACCAACAACATGCAAGGAATCGTTGGAAGGCGAGATGATGAGGCCATGGGGGAGAAGAGAATGATTAATGATATGCAAATGGAAATGCTGAAGGCGCTAAAAGAGGTGTGTGAGGGCCAATGGATGATGATGGAGATACAGAGGTAATAGGAGTAAATGGCTACTTTTCGTCAACAATTGATGCAAATCCCTACCTTCAAAGCTATGTTTCCTGGAAGTTCATAGCAACTATAAGTATAAGAGGATAATATCAACAAGAACAATCAGAATGTGCCGCTTGTCACAAAAGTTCAGCAAATCTCGATCATTAATCTCGAACCCTAGAATAGTGGTGATTGACCACAACCTATAACAGAAGTAAAACCCCAACAAATAATCATTTCAGTCAGTATTCCACCAATTTTGTAAACACAGATTCCACCCATCCCAATTCAACAACCAAACCAATAAATTCTGCATGATGTAAGGGTCTAACAACAAATTTTCCTATCACCCATACCATAGATGCATCATTATCTTATGATGTCCCCGAAAGTTAATACGGCAAAACAGTATGTAACCATAGATGATATGATTAATGTGATCAATCAACTACGCAGGAAAATAACCAGGCCTACATAACTGAACTTCACCCTACCATACCCTGTACATGTTAGAAGGCAGTCATATCCAGTTGGGTATATTGAACACCCACCATAATTCCCTAAGTATAACGAAGAGAAAGGGAATGTTAAGAAGCCTATTGCTCGGTTTGTAAAATCCATGTCTTCGTGGTTAGGTCATAATGAGGCGAGCAACCATAATATTTTGTTAAGGAAATTTAATAAAACGCTCACAGATAATGCATTCTGTTATTACTATAAGCTTGAAAATGGGTCAGTCCAGGACTAGGATGACATGAAGCTGCAGTTCTTCAAGAAGTTTTTAATGTTAAAAAATGGGTGACATTTGTAGAGTTAATGAGAATAAAATAAAGGTCGAATGAGGAATTATTCGACTATGTTGACAAATTTAGGGCTCAATCATAGAAGTGTGTAGAGCCAACTTAAGAAAAGAACCTTGTGAGTATATACAACAATGACTCTCTGGACGACTTCAAGCCCCACTTGATCATGTGATAATATTATTGATTAAGTATTTTAAATTCAATAAAATGAAATGGAAAAATCCTATTTTGAATATAATTCTAATTTTCATTATCTTGAAGCAATTAAATAAATCAAAAAATAAAAATAAAAATAAAAAAAGAGGGTAACCCTTGACTTGGTGGCCAACCACAAGGAGATCCTAGTAGTTACTTTTAATTTATTTTAGTTAACTAAAAGTCTCCTAAAGATAACTTACAAGATATTTAAATATATTCGAACTAAAACTAATTTTTCTTGCACTCTACATGCACACTAAAGAATAAATACCCCCTTATACTCCGTAACAAATGTGTCATATTATAAAGAGCAAAAATTAGAAAATAGCTTTAATCTAAGTGTGGTGCTAGTAATCGTGCGCCTGATGATATCTTAACCAATTGGGCCTATAGAAGGTTCCTCAACTGTTAAATGAGTAACCCTCATTTCTTCAACAGTAAAGGGTCTTCGGGGGGAGCTAAAGGAGGCATTTGAGACAAAACCCGTATAAGAGGACGCCCGGAGGAAGTGACAATATGATTGGGAAGAGGTCTTGGCATGGAGGCCTTACGCTCAAGAAGTCTAAAATTGACGGGCTAATTCTCTAGACGGGCATTTAGCCTAGGGGTACATAGTAGCTTGGCCCATTGGGGGTGTTTAGGAGGAGAAACTGACAGTGAGGGCAATGTTGTCTCATCTTTCCATAACTTCAGAACGATAACCTAATAATTTCTTTCATCGGTAGAATAACTTCCCTCTCGAGAAGCGTTAGGAATGACGAACGAGAAAGGCCTTGGCAGACAATTGATGACCTCGAAATGTCCCAAACAAAGGAGCGAGATGTAGGGATAAAGTTGTCAAGGGCTTTCTTATAATCTCCACAAGATCTGTTGAAGGGATGATGCTGGTCAAAACCAAATTATCTCATCACTCTCTGATGGGAGTAAAGTACGGCCCTGAATTCATCATCCTCCACAAAATAAGGTAACTCATTTGATCGGAGGAATATGAACCAAGAAAGCACCGATCCCCGCAAATCCTAAAAGCTCGAGAAGGAACGGAGCTCATCTCTATAGTAATGGGGAAATAGGCCACCCCCAGGAACCAAAGTGAAAGGACGGGCAACGAAGGATGAGAAATCATCGATATTGTGAGGATCCGAATTTTAGGATTTCTTTAATAATATTAAATGAGAATTTAATTGATAAAATTATCAAGGTTGATAAATTATTATTATATTATGTGATATAAGATATGTGATATGATTTAATTGATAAATTAAATTTGTACAGAGATAGTGATGATTTGTGTTGATTTAAAATAATTAAAAAGTAAATAAGTTGTGTAAAAACAATTTATGAAGGATAAGAAAAATGTCAGGTAAATGTACAACAAATTGTACAATTAAATTATTATGAAAATGCAGAAATTATAATTTAATTAAGGCTATGTGATAATGCGAAATGCAGGAGTTAGATATGTATATATTTATATACATTTATATATGTGTGTTATGTTTAATTGATGAAATTATAAATTTCATTAATTATGAAAATTAAGGGATTAATAATTAAATTAATCCAAGAATTTATGAAAAGCTAATGAGGAAGTTTGTAAAATTGTAGTTATCGATTTTAGAGTTTATCAAGAATTTTGGAAGAAGTTTAGAAATTAATGGAGAAGGAAAGATAATTATATAAATTATATAATAATAATTATATAATTTATATAAGGAAAATTAAAATAAGGTATGAAGAAAATAATAATTATATAAATTATATAAGAATAATTATGTAATTTATATAAGGTGATTAAATGGAATAAAGTTGGAGGAGATTAAGAAATTATTTAAAAGGAGAATGTAATTATATAAATTATATATTATTAAATTATATAATTTATATATATAAAGAAGTTAATGTGAATATTAAAGAAATTGAATAATAAATAAGGAAAAGGAATGTTTTAAATTATTAAAAATTATATTTATGTATAATGTAATTATTATGACTTTTATGAAAGATAATATTTCGGAAAGGTGAACATGTTAATGTAACATGTTGTCTAAGTAACGGAGTGAAAAATTACGAAAAATAATTTTTATAAGCTATATGATTTATTTTATGATTTTTGGAGGTATAAATTATCTCAAATAATTACATGCATGTCATTATGCGTGTACAAAATTTGTCAAGAAAAGTACCTAAAAGAGGTATTAAAATTATTTATAAATCATATTATGATTTTTAGTGAATTTAAATAAATATTTTATATTTATTATATAAAATATTTATTACATAATATAATTACGTAATGTGTTTAAAATATTTTTATGCGTCATTTTGCCAAATCCGGAAACTTCAAGAAAGTCTAAAGGCGGTGGAAATTTTATGCCAACATGGTGGTTAGTGTTGTATTTAAAAGAAGAAGAAACAAAGAGGAAGAAAAAGGAACAAAAGCAAAATATATATATATTCTTCTCTATTTCTCTTATCCGGCAAAACCACCACCATCCGCCACCTTACACCACCACTAGCAAGAGGGAGAAAATATTTGGCACTAACAAAGATGAACAACAAGCTTCAAGGAAGAAGTTTTGAGGTTGATCGAGTTAAGAGTTTGAGATATCAATTTAAATAACTGGACGCCAGGCAAGTTCTTCAGTCCCTTTTTATGTTAAATGTTGGAATGTTATGATATGTAATTCTTGTTTTGACTACAAACAAATTATGTGTTACGTGATACGTGATTAATATGACCACAATGTGTATTTTGTGCAACGATATGAATATATATGAGATATATTGCTATAGTAGAAGCACCAGCACATGATGTATGACACACACCAAGCATGATAAGGTATGTGCTACGTGAAGTATAACTGTTGAACTTGCTGAGCCGTTGTGCTCATTACTTGCTTAATATATATTTTGCAGGAAATAAATAAATTTCAAATGTGTCAGATAATATAAAGATGGATAATCACAGAAGGTTGTGAATGTTATTGTTATGTTTCAATAACATAATTTAATGTGAATACAGTCATTAAGTGTATATTGATAATTTGTATGTACATATATGTTGAACTCAGACAGGATATGTAAAGTCAAATTTTGAACTTTGATTATGCTAGATAGAAGTTGTGTTAGAGATTACTAAATGACTTAATTATGGATCATGAAATCAAGAATAAATTGGTATGGATATGAACAATATTAAGTTTTGAATATCAAGTTTTATGATATTGGTTACAGAAAGAAAAGAAAAAGTAAAGGTTGCGATCCATGGGACTAGGATCCAAATGTAAGGATTTTAAATATCCCAATGTTTTAATGCAATGATTAAAAGAAAAAGAAAAAAATTTATACCGAAAATTTGGTAATTGATGATATTGAAATTAAATAATGTATCAATTTAGGTGATGAAAGATTTATTAACGGACCGAAATTTGGACGCAAGAAAGATAATGTTTCATAAATATGAAAATTAAGATAATAAAGTGGGTCGAATTTCGGGGTCGTTACAGTTGGTATCAGAGCTAGAGGTTATAAACCTTAGGTAAATGATACTTTAGGCTATAACCTAGAGTAAGGAAGAGTACGGTTAGTTGAGTGTTCTGAAAACTCAAGCGTATGGGAAACTCGTGACTCATGATTATATGGTGGAGCCCCTTTAGCGAATGGGCGACTAAGGCCTGACTAGGACAAGCTCCTCAACCATATGATTATGGTAAGTTCCTGAGCCCAGATACGTGATAAGTTTGATGAACATGGGGGAATTAGAATGGAAAAGATGTAAGTTAAGAAATGCAGATTTCAGATATTGATTAAAGTAAAGGAAATATGAAAGAGATAAGATTATAAGGAAGAGGTAAAGATGTTAAGAAAGATCTGAACGAAGGCAAGGAATTGAGAGAATTTATAAGTTTAATTAAAAATTTATTTGAAGGAATAATTGAAATGATTCAAAGATGAATCTCAAAGAAAATCAGGGGACACCTGATTTAAACAATAGGGATGACAAGGTAATCCGAAATGTATAAGAAGAGATCATAATAACATGATCAGGAAGGGTAAGAAGATTGTACTACGATACGATCACGAGATAAGAGAAGCGAGTAAGAAGTAGGTTGTGAAGCAAGATCATGATGAGATTAAGTGAAAATGTGAAATAACGAAAGACCTGTTAATGGTCGAAAAGGCATATTTTAATGTTATAAAGAGATATGGTACTATGAAATAGTACAAGAAGAATTTAGGGAATGATAAGAAATGAATGATGAGAAATGTTATATTAAGGGGGCAAAAAGCTTGGGTACGAAATTTCAATTGAGGACTCATGTGGTGACTGAATTGCACAATCCTTTGTATGGGCGGAGGATTTGTGTTTACTTAGTTACTATGTGATAATCATTGGAATGTTAGAGTCGCGCTAGCAGGTTTGATAGATATATAATATTAAGTTAGGCACGAGTTCTTAAAACTCATGCATATGGTAAGTCCATGACTCATAATCGTATGGTATGTTTGAGCCCCTCAGCATATGGATAGTCTTTGATTTGTTCTTAGACTACATATTGCTAGGATAAGCTTTAAAACTCATATTCTTGTGGTAAGTTCCTGGACTCATAATGTGTGGCAAGTTTGATGAACTATACGGGGGCTATAGAAAGTTGGAGTAGTTTGAAATTTTAATATGATAAATGAAAATAGTCCTAGCAATAAATTAAATATTTAAGTAAAGAAATTGAAGGGAAATGTTAGGGAATTTAGGATATTCCCACTCTTCTAGCTTTGCTAAATTTCGAAAATTTTGGCCTCAAGTTGATTTGGCACGTGTGTGCTTTGAAAAATATAAATGAAATTTTTAAGCGATTCAAAAAGTGTCTATGCTACTTGTTTCGGCTAGACAAAAATATTTTTACATCAAAACGTGTTTCAAAAGAATCATCCACGCACCTTTTAGCCCGGTGTAGATGTGATGAATGACGGAATGCTCAACGTGTTGTTAAGACGGTGCGGTACTATTTTGTCATAAGATGATTCAACACCATAAAGTATGGTTTATGGTGTAGGAATTATTAACGACGAAATCCTCAACGGGCTGTCAAAATGACGCGGTAACATGAAGTCATAAATGATTTTGATTTATGAAGGTATGTCAGAACTATAAGTCAATGCCATTTGACTCGGCTTGATATTTTGAAAAGTTTTGACATGATAAATGTTTTAAAAATTTCTGTGGATTATAAAGTGTTAGAGAAAGTCTATGCTAATTGATCTAGCTAGACAAGCATTGAAGAAATATAAGTCTAAGCTATTGATTCAGCTAGACAAATTTTGAAATATATTGAATTCTTATTCTTTGAAAATTATGCCCAATCAAATTACTTTTGAATGAATTCTATGGCTGAGATGAACAAAAAGATTAAGACTATTGCAGGTTGATCGAATGGTCACCTGGCATAGCAAGACACAGGCATTGCAGATTGATCATCTGGCGTGCCAATGTATGGTGAAACATCCATCACTTTAATGACAGATTGATCCACTGTCAGGGTTTGCAGTATGAAGTACTCGGGGAGCGAAGTACTGTAAACCGGGATAAATGTTCATTCAGCATATCATGAAAGTTTTTCCAAAATAAATTTTTGAATTCTTCTACTCTTATGAAGATTGGATGGTAGGATGGGGTAGTCAGCGATAATGAAAGTAATAATTGTGAAGTAAAGAAATTATGAAATATGAAGGATTAGAAAATTGCAATGGGCAATGATCACGAGAAAGGAAGGAAAGAAAGATATGTGGAAAGAATGCAAAATAATTGTGTATGTTGTAAATGAGTGAGATATTAGTACATAGAAATTTCGAGGACGAAATTTTTGAAGGAGGGGTGAATGTGACACCCAGAATTTTTGAAACAATTTACAAATAAGAATTATGATGAATTAAGTAAAGGTTAATGTTTAGAACCTAGTGTTGAGCAATAAAGGTATGAAAGAATAAATTATGAAATATGAAGAAGATTATGAACGTGAATTAAGAAGAAAATGATGAATGTACAGAGTATATATGAGGTATAATAGAAGGTATGAAATGTACAGGGGTGAATGTGACACCCAGAATTTTTGAAACAATTTACAAATAAGAATTATGATGAATTAAGTAAAGGTTAATGTTTAGAACCTAGTGTTGAGCAATAAAGGTATGAAAGAATAAATTATGAAATATGAAGAAGATTATGAACGTGAATTAAGAAGAAAATGATGAATGTACAGAGTATATATGAGGTATAATAGAAGGTATGAAATAAGTTGGTTAAGTAAGGATAAGTACGATTAGAGGAAAAGAAAGTTTTCGAAAAATGAGAACATATCTTGATAAATACATCAAGGAAAGAGCTAAAGATTTATAGTCACAAATAAATTGTGAATGTGATTTAAGAATTGAATATTCTGACAATTATGATTTTATGAGGTTATCCATGTAAGTTATGGATATTAAACAGGTAAAATATAATTATTATTGATTAAATTGTTATTCATCAAGATGAATTTATAGCAAGGTGCTATGAATAATATACGTATAATTATTACGGCAATTATGATTCCGAGGACGGAATCCTGTTAAGGAGGGAAGAATGTGAGGATCCGAATTTTAGGATTTCTTTAATAATATTAAATGAGAATTTAATTGATAAAATTATCAAGGTTGATAAATTATTATTATATTATGTGATATAAGATATGTGATATGATTTAATTGATAAATTAAATTTGTACAGAGATAGTGATGATTTGTGTTGATTTAAAATAATTAAAAAGTAAATAAGTTGTGTAAAAACAATTTATGAAGGATAAGAAAAATGTCAGGTAAATGTACAATAAATTGTACAATTAAATTATTATGAAAATGCAGAAATTATAATTTAATTAAGGCTATGTGATAATGCGAAATGCAGGAGTTAGATATGTATATATTTATATACATTTATATATGTGTGTTATGTTTAATTGATGAAATTATAAATTTCATTAATTATGAAAATTAAGGGATTAATAATTAAATTAATCCAAGAATTTATGAAAAGCTAATGAGGAAGTTTGTAAAATTGTAGTTATCGATTTTAGAGTTTATCAAGAATTTTGGAAGAAGTTTAGAAATTAATGGAGAAGGAAAGGTAATTATATAAATTATATAATAATAATTATATAATTTATATAAGGAAAATTAAAATAAGGTATGAAGAAAATAATAATTATATAAATTATATAAGAATAATTATGTAATTTATATAAGGTGATTAAATGGAATAAAGTTGGAGGAGATTAAGAAATTATTTAAAAGGAGAATGTAATTATATAAATTATATAATATTAAATTATATAATTTATATATATAAAGAAGTTAATGTGAATATTAAAGAAATTGAATAATAAATAAGGAAAAGGAATGTTTTAAGTTATTAAAAATTATATTTATGTATAATGTAATTATTATGACTTTTATGAAAGATAATATTTCGGAAAGGTGAACATGTTAATGTAACATGTTGTCTAAGTAACGGAGTGAAAAATTACGAAAAATAATTTTTATAAGCTATATGATTTATTTTATGATTTTTGGAGGTATAAATTATCTCAAATAATTACATGCATGTCATTATGCGTGTACAAAATTTGTCAAGAAAAGTACCTAAAAGAGGTATTAAAATTATTTATAAATCATATTATGATTTTTAGTGAATTTAAATAAATATTTTATATTTATTATATAAAATATTTATTACATAATATAATTACGTAATGTGTTTAAAATATTTTTATGCGTCATTTTGCCAAATCCGGAAACTTCAAGAAAGTCTAAAGGCGGTGGAAATTTTATGCCAACATGGTGGTTAGTGTTGTATTTAAAAGAAGAAGAAACAAAGAGGAAGAAAAAGGAACAAAAGCAAAATATATATATATTCTTCTCTATTTCTCTTATCCGGCAAAACCACCACCATCCGCCACCTTACACCACCACTAGCAAGAGGGAGAAAATATTTGGCACTAACAAAGATGAACAACAAGCTTCAAGGAAGAAGTTTTGAGGTTGATCGAGTTAAGAGTTTGAGATATCAATTTAAATAACTGGACGCCAGGCAAGTTCTTCAGTCCCTTTTTATGTTAAATGTTGGAATGTTATGATATGTAATTCTTGTTTTGACTACAAACAAATTATGTGTTACGTGATACGTGATTAATATGACCACAATGTGTATTTTGTGCAACGATATGAATATATATGAGATATATTGCTATAGTAGAAGCACCAGCACATGATGTATGACACACACCAAGCATGATAAGGTATGTGCTACGTGAAGTATAACTGTTGAACTTGCTGAGCCGTTGTGCTCATTACTTGCTTAATATATATTTTGCAGGAAATAAATAAATTTCAAATGTGTCAGATAATATAAAGATGGATAATCACAGAAGGTTGTGAATGTTATTGTTATGTTTCAATAACATAATTTAATGTGAATACAGTCATTAAGTGTATATTGATAATTTGTATGTACATATATGTTGAACTCAGACAGGATATGTAAAGTCAAATTTTGAACTTTGATTATGCTAGATAGAAGTTGTGTTAGAGATTACTAAATGACTTAATTATGGATCATGAAATCAAGAATAAATTGGTATGGATATGAACAATATTAAGTTTTGAATATCAAGTTTTATGATATTGGTTACAGAAAGAAAAGAAAAAGTAAAGGTTGCGATCCATGGGACTAGGATCCAAATGTAAGGATTTTAAATATCCCAATGTTTTAATGCAATGATTAAAAGAAAAAGAAAAAAATTTATACCAAAAATTTGGTAATTGATGATATTGAAATTAAATAATGTATCAATTTAGGTGATGAAAGATTTATTAACGGACCGAAATTTGGACGCAAGAAAGATAATGTTTCATAAATATGAAAATTAAGATAATAAAGTGGGTCGAATTTCGGGGTCGTTACAGATATGAATTCGCAAGTCAGAAGAGTTGTGACAACCCGTTTATTTATGGGGTTAAATATAAAAGCGTGTATGGATATATTGGTAATTATGATTCCAATGACGGAATTTTTATAAGGGTCAAGAATGTGACAGCCATAATTTTTCGAGAATTATTTTAATAAGAATTTAATAAATAAAATTCTTACAAAAATGAAATGAGTTGTATATATATACATATATAGGTGTTATATATATTTATGTGCTTTTTGTGATGAATTGGATATGTATATATTTATAGGTGTGCAATATATACATATATTGAAATAACGAGATTTAATAATTATTTTAACTATTAAATTAATTAATTTGATTTAACTAATTTAGTGGGTAAGGATATTAAATAAATTTAATATATTTAAGGTTCAAATTAAATAGTGCGGTAATATATTATTTATTAAATAAAGAAGTTATTTTCTTTTATTTAGTTAATGAGGAGAGTTATGTTACTATAATTAAATGTAACATATAATAGTGTAATATTTAATATTATACTAAACGTATGTGAATTAAAAATATGAAATGAGGTACCAATATTTAATAAAAATATATTGGAATCAATGTAATAAATTAAATTCATATTTGAATTATGATGAAATATATTATATTAATATATTTAATGATTAATTAAATTGTTTGGAAAGATTTTATGGAATGAAAGAAATAATTAAATTATACAAAATTTGTTGTATAAATTAAATGAGTGAATTAAAATAGTTAATAAATTAAGTGAGTTAATTAAAATAATTAATGAAATGAATATTGATTATTTTAAAATAGTGATTTGTTGCACAAAAAGAAAAGTGTTAATTTCATAAAGGGATTAATTTCATTTTTAATGAAATAAATTTATACATAATTATAAATGTATAAAATTACTAAATTTAGTTTTTATTTATAATACATGTATTAAAAGATATATTATATCCATATGTAATGTAATATTTACACACACACACACACACACACACACACACACACACACACACACATATATATATATATATATATTTGTGCATGCTTAGAATGCTGAAATTTTGGGTTAGTAAATACTTGAATATCGACTTACGGTGTGGTAGCATGAGGTGTTGCGCAACTAGCACGATGCATAATTTTTTTTATCCAAGTGTACGGACACGTTGCAGTAGCAGTAAAGGGAAAACACATCTAGCTTTTGAGTGACACTTTGGTGCTTAGTTAGTAAATTTCTATAGAGAAGCCAACACTTAGATTTCATTTCAACCTTTCATTCTCCCAAATTGGTACGGAAGAAAATGTTGAGTAGATTTCTACAAGGAGGAATTTTAATTCAATCAAAAATCGAGAGTTGAACAAAAAAATTTCAAACTAATCATCAAATGCAGGTATAAAACTCTCTCCTCGATTAATTCATAGAGATTGCTAGCTTAATTATTAAGTTGTTGTAAATTGGTTGCTGGGAGGTTGTTTTGGGAACCATGAAGAGTTCTGGGGTTAAAATGCTGGAGTTGGTATATGGAGATCGATGATTCATGTTTGAATTTTCATAAAAATCAAGTTTTTAACTCGTTCATGTTAACTGTTTGACAAAATGCTTCAAAGAAAACACGTAATTCAAACATAAAATTTATGCATGGTTTTGAAAGTAAGTATGTGTACAAATGTTTTACAAGTCATTTAGATTTAATGGATCTAATTGAATTTTAATTTATTTTCTAACAATCCAAATGAGTTAAAATATTAATTAGTAATATTATAATGTACAATTAACATATATTTGGAATAGTATATCTAGTTTGGTTATTAATTAAAGACTATTAGTTAACCTAGAATTTAACCAATGTTTGAACGAAAATTTGTAAACCTATTATGTGATAACGTGAGTTTATACTATTTAGATGATACGGTGAGTGCTAGAATTTCGGAGTAGCGTAAACAACTATAAGTTACATCGTTACAATCAAAAGACAAGTTTTTCAGACTTGTTGTATGAAAACTATTTTGAACATATTGCTACTTGTTTTATATGAAACATGAAAATCATTGAATGTGCTATAATGTGAATGCAATAATGTGTTAAACATGTATTGAATATTAATGATTGAATGCTTAGTATGCAAACTGAGATGCATGTATTAGTTGCACAACACGAAACGTAGAATGCATATAGAGATGCACTGTATTAGATGCATGACGCATAATTCCCATGTATGATATATATGAGACGTGAAGCATGTAATATGTTATATGTTGAACTTGTTGAGCCGTCGTGCTCATTCTTAAAATTAATTTTGCAGTTATAGTTCGAGAAGCCAGACAAATGTAACAATATGGAATTGGAGTTTGTACAATAGATGACCATTGATTATTTCCTTTAGCTGACTACATATTATGTTGTAAGAAGTTATTACATAATAAATAATAGATATTCAAATTGTAATGAAAAGCCAATTGCATTAACCTTGAGATATCAAATAAACATATTTGTTTTGGAACTAGGTTGTAAACTTTGCATTTGTATTAAAAATAATATGATAGGGTTGAAATACTATATAAAAGATAATATAAGTTATATTGTGTATATGACTTATTTTATTGTAGGTTCAACTTGTGGTTTTCAAAATACACTATGTTTTATAGCTCAATTAATTACTTAGATTTCAGTGAAGTGTTTCATAATGAATCTAATATCGAGGATTAATTTTTTATATACATCCATAAATAACGTTTTGAAAATGAATCATAACATATGATTTTGAAATAAGACGAAAAGTAAAGGTTGAGATTTTGGAACCGAAGAATTATAAAGTTTTATTTAACTAAGTTTTAATATCTATTTTGATATTGAATACTATTGAATGTTGTTATAAAAAGTTTTTTTTTCCTAAATTCACCAAATTTATCATTTATATTATTAAATGATAACGTGGAGCAAGATTAAGATTGGATCGTGGGCATCGAATTCGAGAATAAGAAGATTCGAATTTTGGGGTGTCACGGGTTGGTATCAGAGCTGATAAGTTAAAAACCTTAGGTAAGAGTACGTTAGGCTATAACCATAGTGCAAATGATAGAGATGATAAAAATAAACTCGAATAAAGTTTAAATGATGATAAATAAATAAGTTAAAATATAAATGAAAAGATTCAAAGAAGAATCTGACTTAGCTATAAGAAAAGGATCATGGGACTCCTGACTAAAACAAAAGAGATAAAATGAGAAGAATCGTAATGTAAAACATTTAAAAGTGAAATTATAGCCTAACACTATAAAAAGATGTTGTACTATAAGAAGTACAAAATAAAGTCATGAGGAGTTATAAATGATGAAATGAGGATTGATAGAACTGTATTGAGCAAAGTGGAAATTAGAAATTTGTTGGTTTTCAATCAAGGACTCATGTTAGTAGTTGAGAGTTTCACAAACCTTTGTATGGGCAAGGGATTTGTGTTTCCACTCAGTTTACTGTATTAATAATTATTAAAACTGTGGTGTCGTGCTATTCGTTATATAAAGGGCGAGAAGGTAATTCTTTTCTCATGAATATTTTGGATAGTAGAGAATATTAATAATAGGTGCAAGTTCTTAAAACTCATACTTATGGTAAGTTTGTGACTCGTAATTGTATGGACAATTTTTGAACTCAAAGGTGTATGGACAATTTTTGATTAGTTCTCTAACTATATACTTCGATGACAAGTTCTTAAACTCATATTCTTGTGACAAGTTCCTAAACTCATAATATGTGGTAAGTTCGATGAATAGTGTCATAGTTTATAAAATAGTGAGTATTAATAGGATCGGAAATAACTAGAGTTATTAAGTGATAATGGAGAAATTTGGATATTCTAAATCTACTAGCAATGTTATATTTTGAAATTTGTGGACATCGTTCTTGCATTTACATTTTAATAAAGGTGGAACTAATAAGTTTTTAAAAGTTATGTTATTCAAATGTCTATGCTAATTGTGTTGGCTAGACAAGAATGATTAGAAGATATCAAAATGTATTTCTGAAAACTATCAACACACTATTAATAAGGTGTGAAATGATAAAATGATAGAATCATCAATACAGTGTAACCTAGTGTGGATGTGATCATAGAATCGTCAACCCACTATGGCATGTTATGGCATGACAAAGTCATAAAATAATTTTTCAGTTTATTTTAACAAGAAATGATGAATTTCAAAAATTATGTGGCACGTATGTGTTGTTAAAACATTTTTGAACTATTAAATATTTTGGAAGTTTCGATTCGATTAATATCCGAACAGTTTGTGTGAGTGTAAGCTATTTGATTCGGATAGATAAATGTTGAAATATATTTTATGGAATCTATACATTCTTTGAGAGTTATGCCAAACCAAATTGTTTTCTAATTATCAAAGTAGATTTTCTACTAATTTTCATACCTCCCTCCAAACTTCGAAACGATAGGAATCAATTAAAAACTTTTCATATTATGCTGAGGGGTCATAAAGACCTTTGAACTATTAAAGTGATTATTAATTATTCATTGAATTACCTCAAGAGTGTGTTAATCATTAAAGACAAGTTACACTCTCTGCAAGTACTTTAGGGGATCAGCTTATCGTATCCTTACGTCGTGCACAACATATTAGACATAGTGCGCAAAGTCGGAATTATATGCCGACAAACATAGACTTTTTCGGATTGGACAAACATAGACCCTTTCGAGTCGGGTTGTTCACCTCAGACTTAATACAGGATTCCGCACCAAAATAATTTGGTTTAGCACAGCTCTCAAGAATTCTTAGATTCCATAAAATATTTTTTTAACATTTGTCTAGCCAAATCAAATAGCTTAAATCCACACAAACAGTTCGAATATCAATCGAAACTTTTTAAAATAGTTATAAACTCAAATTTTTTTGAGAAAACATACTTTTTCATAGTTTAGATAAAACAAAAATTATTTTATAACTTTGTCATGTCACAAGATACCATAGTTGGTTGACGATTTTATGATCACATCCATATTAGGTTACATTGTTTTAAGGACTTCATCATTTGATGACATCATTATACTGCACCATTTGAAATCTGGGCATTGAGGATTCCATCATCTATGACTTCATGATATCATATGTTGTAATCATACTTTGAGAATTCTGTCATATATCATTTTACACCACAATGATGTATTGTTGATAATAATTATTTTAGAAATACATTTTGATATTTTTAAATTATTTTTTGTCTAGCCGACACAATTAGCATAGATATTTGAACAACTAAACTCTTAAAACTTATCAGTTCCACATTTGAACCAATATTTTTGAAGGCATCAAAATGCAAATATAAACACGATGTCAATAATGTCAAAATCTAGCATTGCTTGTAGATTTGGAATATCCAAATGTCATTCCGGCCAACACTTGATAACTCTAGTTATTTCCAATCCAAGTAATACTCATTATTATATAACCATGACACTGTTCATCGAACTTATCACATATTGTGAGTTCATGAACTTGCCATAAGAATACGAGTTTAAGAACTTATCCTCGTAATATGTAGTCCAAGAACAGATCAGGGACTCTCCATACACATAGGGGCTCAAAAACATACTATACGATTATGAGTCACAAACTTACAATAAGTATGAGTTCTAAGAACTCACACCTATTCTTAATATTCTCTACTATCCGATCATGAGAAAAGAATCACCATTTCACCATTTATATAACGAATAGCGCGAACCACAGTTTCAACGTTTATCAACACAATGAACTGAGTGGAACACAAATCCCATGCCCATACAAAGGTTTATGCAAGTCTCAGCTACCAACATGAGTTCTTGATTAAAATACATAATTTCCTAATTTTTCCAATATAAATATTCCACGATCGTCTCACCTACAATCTTTTTTATTTTATTTTATGATCACGTCTTGATCTTCTTATATTATGATCATTTCATTTTACGATCTTCTCATTTCATCTCCTTTGTTTGACTCAGGTGACCCTTGATCATCTTCTTATAGCTCAATCAGATTCTTCTTTGAATCTTTATGTTTATTTTTCAACTTATTTATTTATCATCATTTAAACTCTATTCGAGTTTATTTTTATCATCATTATTATTTTCATTACGGTTATAGCCCAAGGTACTCTCACCTAAGGTTTCTAACCTATCAACTCTAATACCAACATGTGACGCCCCCAAATTCGGGTCTTCTTTACCTCGAATTTGATACTCACGATTCTACCTCAATCTAACTTCACGTCATCATTCATTAATATAAATTATAATTTTGTAAATTTTAAAAACTTTTTGTAACAATAATAAATAATATTCAATATCAATATAGATATTAATATTTAGTTAATTAAAACTTTTAACTCATCGGTTCCAAAATCGCAACTTTTATAATTCGTTTTTACTTTTTAGAATCATGCTTTCTATGATTCATTTTGATTACATTAATTGTGAATATAAAACTGCAACTACATCATTAAACTATTTCTTTTATACATTTAGTTATAACCCGGACAGTTTAAATATAATAAACTAAATTCTCAAAACAGCAACACATATCCTCTAATACACAAGCCATATACAAGTATATCATTCCTATAATATTTCAATTTATTTTTCCTTACAAAGTAAGTATAAGCTACAACTTATTTTTGAAACAAATAACTTTTATTCGTTGTTTCAGAATTAATACCACTAGTACAATTGGATACAGTAAGTCGTTATGACTTAGTATAATTTAAGTAGAGAACACAACAAAGGTTTGCTTCGTAAACAGCTCTAACACCTTGACCTATAACTGCAAAAATAAATTGCAAGAATGAGTGCGATGGCTTAGTAAGTTCAACAGTTAACACATTTAATGCTACACGTAATTCAGACATGCTTGCATTTTATTCATGCGTGATGTATTTCATACTATTTATTTATATATATGCATCCTACATTTCATAACATGCATCACTATATGCGTCATGCATTTCATGCAATGTATCATAATTTTAAGCGGTAAAATTAATACCCACCTCACAATTTTCATACTTCATATTCAATCACATAACACTTAACACATATTCATCAAAATATCATACACATTGTGTTCATATTATGGTTCAGTCCAAATACAATGACAGGTTTACATGTAGCAGTTACAACTAAAAAACTTACCTTTTGTGTTGTTTCCGCTATTTAGTTAAAGTCGTTCATGAAATTTCGTACAGTTATTGCCCCGCGTAATACCTATGTAAGAAAAATAAGGTTATTACATAATTTAACATATATCGCGTTTTATAAATTTTCGTTCATATATTTATTATCCTTATACCCTTTGAACCATCTAGGTTTATACACAAACAGATTCCCAACTTCAATTCACAAAATTAACTAACAATTATAAGCTAATTCCAGAAATTTAATAAGGGAAAAGTGTTATACCCTTCTTTTTGGTGAATTTGATTTGTTGGTGCTTGATTGTAACCTGAGATTGAACTTCCATGTGATTACTTTAACTCCAGAGTCACCAGAAATCAACTTAGAATAACTTTCCTTCTTGTTGGTTTTCAATTTGATAAAATATTTGGTGAAATGAATGATGAACTTGGTTGGAAGTTTAAGACATAGAAGATTTCTAAGTTTTGGATGAAATGCATGAATTGAGTTCAATTCATGCGATGTACCATTACATTGAGGTTGTGTAAGTAGGAAATGGCAGCTATACAGGGGCATCAAGCTGAGTCATGGTTCCATTATTTTTTTTCTTTTTTTGCTGAACTACGCCCTGACATGATGTTCCTTCTTTGGAATTACGCACTAGCGTTATTCCTTTGTCCCAAAACAAAAGTCACAAACCCGCACCCCACTGCGATGTTCTTTTGTTGGAACTGCGCCCCGGCGGGGTCACTAGATTTTAAATTAAAATTTTATTTTAAATTTGATTTCCTTTATTTAATAAATCAATATATAAATTCATAATTTAATTTAATTTAATTTAAACCTTAAATATATTAATCTTTATTTAATATATTTACACACTAAATTAGTTAAATCAAACTAATTAATTTAATAGTTAAAATAACTATTAAATCTCATTCTTCCAAATTTTCAATATATTTATATATTGCACACCAATAAATATATACATATCCAATTCATCACATAAATATATATAACACCTATATATTTATATATATACAACCCGTTTCATTTTATAAGAATTTTCTTTATTAAAATAATTCTCAAAAAATCCAGCCTATCACATTCTTCCCCCATTATAAAGATTCCGTCATCGTAATCGCGATTATCAAAACACCCATACACGGTTTATATCTAACCTTATAAATACTCGGGTTGCCACATTCACCGTGCCCTCCACGAATTTCGTCCGCAAAATTCCAACTTACTAACTTTCGTTATTTCTAATTATCAAAGTAAATTTTCTACTAATCTTCACACCTCCCTCCAAACTTCAGAACGATAGGAATCAATTAAAAACTTTTATATTACGCTGAGGGGTCATAAAGACCTTTGAACTACTAAAGGGATTATTAGTTATTTACTGAATTACCTCAAGAGTATGTTAATCATTAAAGACAAGGTACACTTTTTTTAAGTACTTTAAGGGATCAGCCTATCGTACCCTTACGTCGTGCACAACGTATTAGACATAGCGCACAAAGTCATAATTATATGCTGAAAAATATAAACCCTTTTAGGTCAAACAAACATAGACCCTTTCAGTTTGGGTTGTTCACCTTAGACATAATACAAGATTTCGCACCAAAATAATTTGGTTTGGCATAGCTCTCAAGAATTCATAGATTCCATAACTTATTTTTTTAATGTTTGTCTAGCCAAATCAAATAGCTTAGACCCACACAAACAATTCGTATATCAATCGAAACTTTTTAAAATAGTTATAAACTTAAAACGTTTTTAGAAAATATACTTTTTCATAGTTTAGATAAAACAAAAATCATTTTATGACTTTGTCATGCCATAAGTTACCATAATGGGTTGGCGATTCTATGATCACATCCACACTAGGTTACATTGTTTTAAGAACTCCATCAATTGATGACGTCATGATACCGTACCGTTTACAATTCGGGCGTTGAGGATTCCATAATCTACGACTTCATGATACCATATGTTGTAATCATACGTTGAGGATTCCATCATATATCATTTTACACCAGATACAATGATGTATTGATGATAATAATTATTTTATAAATACATTTTCAAATTTTTAAATCATTTTTGTTTAACCGACATAATTAGCATATACATTTTAACAACAGAACTTTTAAAACTTATTAGTTCCACATTTGAACCAATGGTTTTGAAAGCATCGAAATGAAAATATAAGCACGATGTCAATAATGTCGAAATCTAGCATTGCCATTCTGGCTAACACCTGATAACTCTAGTTATTTCCAATCCTAGTAATACTCACTATTCTATAACCGTGACACTGTTATGAGTTCATGAACTTGCCATAAGAATATGAGTTTAAGAACTTATCCTCGTAATATATAGGCTAAGAACAAATCAGGGACTGTCCATACACATAAAGGCTCAAAAACATACCACACGATTATAAGTGATAAACTCACCATAAGTATGAGTTCTGAGAACTCGCACTTATTCTTAATATTATCTACTATCCGATATATTCATGAGAAAATAATCACCATCTCACCATTTATATAATGAATAGCACGACACCACGGTTTCAACGATTATCAATACAGTGAACTGAGTGGAAAACAAATCCCATGCACATACAAAGGTTTGTGGAACTCTTAGCTACCAACATGAGTTCTCAATTGAAATCCACAATTTCCTAATTTTTCCACTATCAATATTCCACGATCGTCTTACCTATAATCTTTTTTTTATGATTGCGTCGTGATCTTCTTATTTTATGATCGTTTCATTTTACAATCTTCTCATTTCATCTCCTTTGTTTAAGTCAGGTGACCCATGATCATCTTCTTATAGCTCAGTCAAATTTTTATTTGAATCTTTTCGTTTATTTTTTAACATATTTATTTATCATCATTTAATATCTATTCGAGTTTATTTTTATCATCTTTATTATTTTCATTACGGTTATAGCGTAAGATATTCTCACTTAATGGTTCTAACCTATCAACTCTGATACCAACCTGCGACACTCCCAAATCCAGGTCTCCTTTACCTCAGATTTGGTGCTCACGATCCGACCTTGATCTAACTCCACGACATCATTCAATAATATAAATGATAATTTTGTGAATTTTAAAAACTTTTTATAACAATAAGAAATAATATTCAATATCAATATAGATATTAAAATTTATTTAATTAAAACTTTTTAACTCATCAGTTCCAAAATCGTAACCTTTGTAATTCGTCTTTACTTTTTAGAATCATGCGTTCTATGATTCATTTAATACATTAATTGTGAATATAAAACTTCAACTATATCATTAAACTATTTCTTTTTTACATTTAGTTATAACCCAAACAGTTTAAATATAATAAACTAAATTCTCAAAACAACAACCCACATCTTCTAATACACAAGCCATATAAAAGTATATCATTCATATAGTATTTCAATTTATTTTTCCTTACAAAGTAAGTATAAGCTACAACTTATTTTTGAAATAAATAACTTTTATTTGTTGTTTCAGAATTAATACCACTAGTACATTTGGATACAGTAAGTCATTATGACTTAGTACAATTTAAGCAAAGAACACAACAAAAGTTCGCTTTGTAAACAACTTCAATGCCTTGACCTATAACTTCAAAATTAATTGCAACAATGAGCGCGATGACTCAGCAAGTTCAACAGTTAAGCGTAATTCATACATTCCTTCATTTTATTCTTGCGTGATGTGTTTCATACTATCTATTTATATATATGCATCTTACATTTCATAACATGCATAACTATATGCGTCATACATTTCATGTAATGTGTCATAATTTTAAGCAGTAAAATTAATACCCACCTCACATTTTTCATACTTCATGTTCAATCACATAACACTTAACACATATTCATAAAAAATCAGACACGTTGTGTTCATATTATGGTTCAGTCCAAATACAATGACAAGTTTATACATAGCAGTTAAACCTGAAAAAATTACCTCTGTGTTATTTCCACTATTTAGTTAAAGCCGTTCACAAAATTTCATGACGTTATTGCCCCACGTAATACATATGTAAGAAAAATAGGGTTATTACGTAATTTAACACATATTGCATTTTATAAATTTCCATTCATTTATTTAACATCATTATACCCTCTGAACTATCTAGGTTTATACACAAACAGATTCCCAACTTCAATTCACAAAATTAACTAACAATTATAAGCTAATTCAAGAAATTTAATAAGGGAAAAGTGGTAGACCCTTCTTTTTGGTGAATTTGATTTGTTGGTGCTCGATTACAACCTGAGATTAAACTTCCTTGTGATTACTTCAACTCTAGAGTCACCAAAAATCAACTTCGAACAACTTTCCTTCTGGTTGGTTTTCAATTTAATAGAATATTTAGTGAGAGGAATGATGAACTTTGTTGGAAATTTAAGACTTAGAAAATTTATAAGTTTTAGATTAAATTCATGAACTGAGTTCAGTTCATGCGATGTACCATTCCACTGAGGTCGTGCAAGGAGGAGGTGGTAGCTATGTAGGGGCATCAAGTCGAGTCATGGTTTCATTATTATTTTTTTCTTTTTTTGTCGAATTGCGCCCCGATGCTATTCCTTTTTCCCAAAACGAAAGTCATAAACTCGCACACCTATAAATATATACATATCCAATTCATCACATAAAGATATATAACACCTATATATTTTTATATATACAACCCGTTTCATTTTATAAGAATTTTATTTATTAAATTTTATAAAAATAATTCTCAAAAAATCTGGGCTATCACAGTCTTTATAATCCCTCAGCATAATATGATTTTTTTTTATTGATTCTTACTATTCCGAAGTTTGGAGGGAGGTGTGAAAATTAGTAAAAATATATTTTGAAGAATATAAATAACGGAAGTTAGAAAGTTAGAATTTCGCGAATGAAATTTTTAAAAGGATGAGTGAATATGACAACCCGTGTATTTATGAGGTTATATATAAAGCGTGTATGGGTATATTGGTAACTACGATTCTGATAACGGAATCTTTATGGGGGGGGGGGGGGAATGTGACAACCCGAATTTTTTGAGAATTATTTTAATAAGAATTTAATAAATAAAATTCTTATAAAATATAAAAGGTTGTGTATATATATATGTGTGTGTGTGCGCGCGCGCGCGTGTCTGTGTGTGTGTGTGTGTAATTTTTGTGATGAATTGGATATGTATGTATTTATAGGTGTGCAATATATACATATTTTAACTATTAAATTAATTAGTTTGATTTAACTAATTTAGTGGGTAAATATATTAAATAAATTTAATATATTTAAGGTTCAAATTAAATAGTGGGGTAATACATTGTTTATTAAATAAAGAAAAATATTTTCTTTTATTTAGTTAATGAGGAGAGTTATGTTATTATAATTAAATGTAACATACAATAATGTAATATTTAATATTATACTAAACATATGTGAATTAAAAATATGAAATGAGGAACCAATATTTAATAAAAATATATTGGAATCAATGTAATAAATTAAATTCATATTTTAGTTAGGATGAAATATATTATATTAATATATTTAATGATTAATCAAATTGTTTGGAAAAAAAATATTATAGAAGGAAGGAAATAATTAAATTTTACAAAATTTGTTGTAAAAATTAAATGAGTGAATTAAAATAGTTAATAAATTAAGTGAGTTAATTAAAATAATTAATGAAATGAATATTAATTATTTTAAAATAGTGTTTCATTACACAAAAAATGTTAATTTCATAAAGGGATTAATTTTGTTTTCAATGAAATAAATTTATAAAAAATTATAAATGTATAAAATTACTAAATTGGGTTTTTATTTATAATACATGTATTAAATTATAATATATGTATTAATATATAGTACAGATATATTTAAGATATGTATGTATGCTTAGAATGCTGAAATTTTGGGTTAGTAAATATTTGAGTACTGACTTACGTTGTGGTAGCATGAGGTGTTGTGAAACTAGCATTACACATATTTTTTTTATCCAAGTGTAGCAGTGTCAGTAAAGGGAAGACACATCTAGCTTTTGAGTGGCACTTAGGGGCTTTTTGTTAGGAACTTAATAGAGCTAAATAGAGTTGAATCTAAACGGAAAAGTGATTCAGCGTGTTTGTTTATTGCTTTTCCAAAGTCTGAATAATAACATTCCATCTGACCGAATAAGCCTCTAATTTTTGACTGAATTGGTCCCCAAGTAATAAATAGATTATTTTACGCTTATTACCCCTCATTCTCCAATTGATCCACCACGTTTCTCTCTCCATTATCCAAACCCAAACCCAAATCCCAAACTCAAATCGCTTTAGCATCACAGTGTCTTCCCCTAATCCCAAACCCAAATCGCTTCACAGTCGTGTTAACCACTGCCATCCTTTTCACTGCTCATAATGATCAAGGTATACATATATTCCAAATCATAATGATCCTTTAATTTCTTGTATTTTTTGGCTTATTAGAGTGCTAGAACAGATTTTAGTGTTTGGTTCTGGTTCTGGTTCTGGTTTTGTTTCGAGGTTAATCATTCAGTTTTTTTAGATTTTTGTGGAAATGTATATCTAATCCCTATAAATTTCATTTTAAGGATTTCATTTGGGTGCATTATTTACTTATTAAAAAGTTTTGGGATCATCTACTGGTTTAACTGTGTCGATTTGGAACCCAGTGAGCAAATAAAGTCTTTCTAATGCTCCTAACTTTATTCAATTTTGAATACTTTAATATTGCTAGTGAAATTATTTTAATTGCTCACTTTTTGTACATTTGTCAATGATGTGTAGGGTTTTCTATTTGGCCTTTAGTTTACACCTATTGAGTTTGTTCGATTCCCATACAAATGGTTGAATTTGTTTCTTACTATTTTTGAGCAGATAAAGAGTATTTCTTATGCAAAAAAAAAAAAAATAGACTTTCTAATGCTTTCATCCATGTGTATAAAGAAAAGTTATGAAAGTTGCTAAATCTCTTTGTGGTGCAGTGGTTGCTAAAAAAAAGGACCTAAAAAAAAGATCACTATTATATTTCTTGTGAGTCCTTTTTTTGCAACATAAATCTATACAGGTCTAAATAAGAAAACATAATAGGATGTTTAATATTGTTATAATAGTAAATAAATAATTCCATAAGACTAAAATATAAAATTGTCCCATGGCCTTGACTGAGTTTAAATTGTCTCATGAATACTTGCCCATGAGTCTTATTAAATTGTTGTTGATTTGCTTGAAATACTGTAACGGGTCTGCTTTGACAGTCTTTGCTGCATCTCTTCCTCTTTTTGCTGCCATTAATATTGATCTTTGAACTTATACGAAATACATACATAAATGATGTTTTAATTGACTTTTATGTTTAGTTATAATGTTAGGCATGGAACAATTGGGTGAAACTCAAAATCTAAAGAAAAGACTGAGTTGGAGAAATGAAAGTGTAACAAAAACTTTTCTTGAAGCATGTATTTGTGAGGTTACACAAAATGGTGGGCAAGGCGGTAGTCTTCAGCCATATTCATGGCCAAAAAGTGGGAGAAATACTGAAAAACACCCACAATTTTATTGTAGATTATAAGCAAATGAAAAATCGTTATGATTATATTAAAGAAAAATATACCACGTGGTGTCAACTCAAAAGAAATACCGAAAATCATTATGATCCCATAAGTAACATGTTCAACTTCACTGATGAGGAATGGGAGGGAGCTAGAGTCAAACGTTACCTAACTACTATTTATAAATTAACTATAAAAGCTTGTTAAATTATTAAACAGGTTAGGTATGTTTTTTTTAATTACATGTTGGGTATGATTTTTGGATATAGGAAAATAAACATGTTGACTCCTTGAGGACTTCACCTTTAAGTTTTCCAGAGCTTTGCACTCAACTTTATGATGGAGCTGCTGCTATGGGGATTGATGGTTGGGGACCTAGCTCTAAAAGGGATAGGACCATTGAAGCAAATAAAGATTTGGAAATTATTGGTATCGAGGATATCCCTTTTAGTACTGATGCTCAAGAGCCCTTGAACCCACCTCCTAATCCATCAACTTCGGGTACCCAATCACATGCTTCCATTCCTAACTTTGAAGGACAACGACCAAAGAAAAAAGCTAAGAATTTAACAAAATAATCTAACAACTCCGAATTAAAGGAAGAGATGTGCAAAGCCTTAAAGCTTCATTGTGAATAACAATAGTGGACCTTCCTTGCAAGAATGCAAAGATAAATTAAATTGCCTTGGGTGGGGATCACAAAATCCATTGCACAAAACGACACTTAGGATATTTTGTGAGAGTGCAAGTTATGGATGCTCCTAGAAAATGATGAGAATAAAGCTTGGGTTGAAATTGTTTCACGCAGTTAGGATTTGTTATCTAGTTTATTATTTACCGTTGGATGATTCCAGTTAAAACTTTTATATTTTGTAAGGATTGATGGCCAAAACTTATTATTTTGGGTACAAAGGTTAATGTTTTGATATTTGGCCAAAACTTTTAGATGAACTTGTTACTTTTGGTATGCATTATAAAAGTCTAATATTTATTTGGTGTTATTCATTATGCAAGTTCATTATGCAAATTCATTATATTTATTTAGTGATATTCACTGTTTTTGAAAATAGGTTAAACATGAATATTGAAGATCAACTTTTATGTTTAATCATTATGTGTTGTTACTTGAAACGAATTCATTCAAGAAACATACCAAGAATTAGAGATAATACTTTAGTCTTGAGTGGATATGTTTATACATTGGAGTTATTATATGGATTAAGTATACAATGTCAAGAATTGATGCGTCTTTCACGTGTTGCATATGTTCATTTATGCAATCATTTTAGGAAAAACAATAGGTACAAGATAGTAAGCTCATAACTGTAAAGGAAAAGATTGCTATTTTCTTGACTATAATAGGTCACAACGAACGATTTAGAGTAGTAAACAAATATTTCAACATTCTACACAAACAGTTTATAAAAAATTTCACGAGGTGTTGAATGGAATGATAGAATTTGCAAAGGAAATCATAGTGCTCACATCTTTTGATCCAAATCCAAATGTTCCGGGGAACCATAAAGACTTATGAAAAATATTTTCGGTATGTAATTTAAATTTTGGTAAATATAGTTGGCACAACATATACATGCGAGAATGTGTTAATAACATAAATATAGTCGTTCAATTTAGGGAGCGGTTGGTGCACTAGATGGCACACTTGTACATACAGTTATTTCTGTCAATCAACAAGCTCGCTATAGAGGACGAGGAAGGGGTGAATGCTATCAAAATATATTAGGAATTTGTGACTTCAATATGATATTCACATTTGTTTAGGCTGGATGGGAAGGAATAGTACATGATTCAAGAGTATTACCAAAAGTTCTCTTCAATTCTAGTTCCGGCTTTCCATTTCCCCCTCAAGGTATGTATTACAATTTTTTGTTTGATTATCATTTTTTCTTATTTATTTTAATAACTGTTTTTAAATTTTGTTTTTATAATTGAAGATAAATATTATCTGTGACATTGCATATACAAGCACTCAAGGCTTTTTATCTCCATATCGCAACACTAGGTACTGGCTAGCAGATTTTCGACGTCGGTGTGCCTTAAACATAGAAGAAAAGTTTAACCATGCTCATGCCCAACTCAAAAATATTATTGAGCGTGCCTATGGTGTATTAAAAGCAAGATTCCTAATATTGAGGCAGATGACTCCTTATCCTTTTTCAGTGCAAAGAGATGTAGCTATCTCTTGCTTTACTGTTCACAATTTTATAAGAAAATAGAATATTGAGGATGAGTTATTTGCTTAGTATGATCAAGCTACTACCACAATTGATGGAGATGATGAACAATATGGAGAGAATCACGAAGGAGACCAAGATACAGTGCTATGGGGTCCTCAAGGCGTACAATATATGATTAATCTACGTGACCAAATTGCTCGTGAACTATAAAGCGACTCATTGAAATTAATGTAATTTTAGTACTTTTATTATTATGTTGACATATTTATTTAACTCATTACATTTTCTATTTTCTATGAAACTTGTGTAACGACCCCGAAATTCGACAAACCTTAGTACCTTAAATTTTATAATTATTATACATTATTTTCCTTACGTCCAAATTTCGGTTCGTTAATAAATCTTTAATCACCTTATTTAATCCATTAATTTTGACTTTAAATTATCAATTACCGAATTTTTCTCCTTTCTCTATCATTGTATTAAAATATTTGACATTTACTTTTTCTTTCTGTTACAAGTACCATTAAACTCAACCTTCAAAATTTAATATTATTTATATCCATACAATATTCTTTGTTTCATAATTCATAATTAGACATATAATAGTTTTTTTCATAACAACTACTTTGAATAATCACAGTTCACATTTTAATTCTACTCATCTTATCCGAACCAAATTTATATGTATAAATATACAACGCATCAGTGTAAAATTAGCAAATGTAACCACATTGAATTTTGATAATAAAAATATAATAATAACATTCACAACTTTCTAGGTTATTCCATCTTTAATGTAACCGGATATTCCTGAAATTTGTTTCTTTACCTGCAAAAATGTATATTATGCAAGTAATGAGCACAATGGCTCAACAAGTTCAACAGTTTACACCTTTCATGTTTCACGTAGCACATAGCATAGCATGCTCTCTGTGTGTCATACATTACGTGTTGTGCTTCTACTTAAGCATTATATCTCACATACAGTCATATTATAGCACAAAGTACACGTCGTTGTCATATTACCCACAGATCACATAACACATAATTTATATGCATTTGAAATAAGAATTACATATCATAACAGACAAACATTTAACGTAAAAGTACTGAAGAACTTGTCTGGATTGTGGAATTAATAAATACCCATTCTATAATGCTTCTCGTACAACCTATGATCATAAAATAATCAAATAATAATTATTTATCCTCTCATAATATTAATTTACTTAATTAATATCATTTATAATGTAATTAACCCTTCCCGGCGGTTTATTTTAGGGTACCTGGCCAATTATCAATTTATATGGTTAATTATATTAACATCATTCTTCAATATATTAATTTAACTTAATATCAAACACATTCAATACGAACAACCTGGCTCATCGAATAAAATTTAGCATATTTAGTTGTCCGAATTTTCATTTAATCATTTTCTAAATTTTAAACTTATTAGATTAATATTTAAAATATTTAAATATTCATCCTCAATATTTAATATTTTTACAAAAATATCAAATTTAATGCCCAAATATCATTTCTATATTTTTAGTAATTTTCTATAATTTTTAAACAATTTTTAAACATTTATTTAATTAAAAATCAATTTATGAGGGCATTTTGATAATTTTCGCGACCTTAGGGACACATTTGGCATTTCCTGGAAAGACAGGGGGAAAAACCATAATTTCCGAGGCTAAAGGATATGCTCGGTATTAACGGAAAAGACTAGGGGCACGCTGGTAATTTCCAGCGGTGCCGGCCGTCGCGCATTGCGCGTTGCCCACTTCTGTCGACGCCAAACGACGTCGTTTCCCTGCCGTTTCCCGAAGTCTCCGCTCATGGCGCGACTTCTTCTTCCGTACGCCCCAAAACGGCATCGTTTTGACCCAGCGTTCAGAAAAATAAATGGCTGTCGCGCAATGCGCGGACAGCCCTGAATTTTTTATTATTATTTTTTTTCTTCTTCAATCAAAAAAGTAAGCTAACTTAATCCAAAAATACCAATTTTTGTTCCTCAATTTCACAACATAATACTTTTAAAAAATCATATAATCCATAACTATATATCCAAAAATTATTTAAAATAATTATTCTAATTATTTACTAATTTTCCATAAAATTAATTTGGCACCAAAGTTACCCAAAAAAATTTAAATAAAAAGATTTATACCTTCCAAAGCTTTGAAAATCTTCCTTTGATGCTTTTCTTCCCCAAAAATTTTCTCTCCCAAAAATTTTCTCTCTTAAAAATTTTCTCTCTTTGGCGGTGAAGGTGTTTCCCGGTGGTAAGGTGGTGGTGATTTCGGTGGAAAAAAAAAGAAAAAATGGAGGGAAAGTGATTTTTTTGTTTGCTTTTCTTTCATTTTCTTGCTTAATCATTTTTATATTCCCACCAAGCACTTAACCATGTTGGAATAAAAAATACTCCACCGACTTATCATGTCACCGACTTATAAGTTGGTTGGGTAAAAATCATGCATAATTTAATTATTTTAATACATTACATAGTTATTTCGTGTAATAAACATTTTACGTAATGTTCTTAAAATATTTATTTTAATTCATTAAAATTCATAACATGATTTATAAATAATATTTAGACCTCTTTTAGGTACTTTACTTGACAAATTTTGTACACGCATAATAACATGCATGTAATTATATGAGGTAATTTATTCCTTCAAAATTCATAAAATAATTCGTACAACATATAAAAATTATTTTTCATACATTTTCATTTCGTTACTTGGACAACATGTTACATTAACATGTTTACGTTTCTTCAAATATTATCCCCCATAAAATTTAAAACAATTCCATTTTATAAAACCCTCAACTTAACAATTTAAAATAATCATTTCCCTCATTTATTCTTTTATTTTCTTCACTATTTAACCACTTTAAATATACACCATATAATAACATATTATACCATTTGTACACTTATATTTCTTTTCTTAATTAATGTATTCTCCTTACATAAATTATATAATCATTTTTATATAATTTATATAATTATTATTTCCTTACTATTTACATTAACTTTCCTTATATAAATTATATAATTTATTATTATATAACTTATATAATTACTTTTATTCTTAATTAATTTCTAAACTTTCTCCATAATTATTGATTAAATCTAAAATCAATAATTATGTTATTACTAACTCCCTCATTACCTTTTAACTAATTTCTGGATTAGTTTAATTATCAATCCCTTAATTTTCATAATTAATGGAATTTATCATTATAACCATTGAACATGCACACATATATATACAAATTATAACTATATACATATCTAATTCATATATCTCACATTACCACATAACATTATTTAAATAATAATTTCTACACCTCCACAATAATTTTATTGTACAATTTATTGTACCATTATATGAAATTTCTTTTATTCTTAAAAAATTATTTTTAAATAATTTATTTACTTTTCAATTATTTTAATTCAACACCAATTATTACCATCTCTGTACAGATTTAATTTACCAATTAAATCTCATTACACACTTTAATTCACATAAAATATATCAATCATAAATGATTTAAATAACCATAATAATTTTGTTATTTAAATTCTTATTTAATATTATTAAAGAAATCCCAAAAAATCGGGTCCTCACAACTTTGGTTTAAATTGTTTGAATTATTCAATACTTTGTTTGATAATTTTTTTTAATTATTTATTTTTATCTATTGTACAATGAATATTGTATTTAATTTTTTTTAGTACGTTCAGACAAAATTATATACCTGTTCAATATAGCTTAAAGGGGTAAAATAGTAAAAGACTGTTATTCAGATGTTTCAAACGTATCAATTATCAAACAACTTTTTTCATTCAGTATTCAGTTTCACTCAGCTCATGCAGATTGCTTAACCATTCAAAACTATTTCATTCAGTTTTATCAAACAACCCCTTAGTTACTTAGTTACTAAAATTTCTATAATGAAGCCAACACTAAGATTTCATTTCAACCTTTCATTCTCCCGAATTACAAACCCATTTCAACTTTTTATATATCAAGTCAAGTTCATAAGACTTCTTTCACAAATTCTTCCAAACTAGAATCAATATAAGAATGGTTTAGTAGAAATTTTTGCTACAAATTGGTATGGAAGAAGGTGGTGAGTTAATTACTACAAGGAGGAATTTCAATTCAATCAAAAATCAGGAGTTGAACAAAATTTCTTCAAACTAATCATCAAATGAGCATATAAAACTCTCTCCTTGATTAATTCATTGAGATAACTAGTTTAATTATTAAGTTGTTGTAAATTGGTTGTTGTGGGAGGTTGTTTTAGGAACTATGAAGGGTTTTGGGGTTATAAGGCTGGAATTGGTCTATGGAGATAGATGATTCATGTTTGAATTTTCATAAAAATCAAGTTTTTAACTCATGCATGTTAACTGTTTGACAAAATGCTTCAAAGAAAAAATGTAACTCAAACATGAAATTTAAGCATGGGTTTGAAAGTGAATATGTATACAAATGTTTTACAAGTCATTTATACTTAATGGATCACAGAATCTGAATTTGCCAGACTGCACCGGGGCGCAGGTTTATAGCACAAACATGTAAGGGCTCTGTACTACGCTGTGGCGCAATATTGAGGAACAAAAATCGTCCCAGGGCGCAGTGCTGTTGAAATAGTTTTGAATTTTAATTTAATTTCTAACATTCCAAATGAGTTAAAATATTAATTAGTAATATTCTAATGTACAATTAACTTATATTTATAATAGTATATCTAGTTTGGTTATTAATTAAAGACTAGTAATTAGCCTAGAATTTAACCAACGTTTGAATGGAAATTTATAAGCCTATTATGTGATAACGTGGGTTTAAACTCTTTAAGTGATACGGCGAGTTTACACCGTTACAATCGAAAGGCAAAATTTTCAAACTTACTTGTTATGTGAAACTTATTTTGAACTTATTGCTACTTGTTTTATATGAAACATGTGAATCGTTAAATGTACTATAATGTGAATGCAATAAATGTGATATGTGTTAAACTTGTATTGAATATTAATGATTGAATGCTTAGTATGAAAACTGAGATGTATGTATTAGTAGCACAAAACGAAACGTAGAATGCATATAGAGATACATTGTATTAGATGCATGATGCATAATCACCATGTATAATCTGTATGAGACATGAAACATGTAATGTGTTATCTGTTAAACTTGTTGAGCCGTTGCGTTCATTCTTGCAATTAATTTTGCAGTTATAGTTTGAGAAGCTGGACGAATGTAACAATATGGAACTGAAGGTTGTATAATAAATGACCATTGATTATTTTCTTTAGCTGACTACATATTATGCTGTAATAAGTTATTACATGATGAATAATAAATATTAAAATTGTAATGAAAAGCCAGTTGTATTAACATTGAGATATCAAATAAACATATTTATTTTGAAACTAGGTTGTAAACTTTGCATTTGTATGGCAAATAATATGATAGGGTTGAAATACTATATAAAAGATAATATATCTTATATTATGCGTATGACTTGTTGTATTGTAGGTTCAGCTTGTGGCTTTAAAAATACAATATGTATTATAGCTCAATTAATTACTTAGATTTCAGTGAAGCGTTTTAGAATGAATATAATATCAAAGGTTAAATTTTTATATACATTCATAAATAATGTTTTGAAAACGAATCATAATAAATGGTTTTGAAATAAGACAAAAAGTAAAGGTTGAGATTTAGAACCAAATAATTATAAAGTTTTATTTAACTAAGTTTTAATATCTATTTTGATACTAAATACTATTGAATGTTGTTATAAAAAGATTTTTTTTAATTCACCAAATTTATGATTTATATTATTAAATGATGACATGGAGTTAGATTAAGATTGGATCGTGAGCATTGAATCCGAGAATAAGGAGACCTGAATTTGGGAGCGTCACAGGTTGGTATCAGAGCTGATAGGTTAGAAACCTTAGGTAAGAGTACCTTAGGCTATAACCGTAGTGCAAATGATAAAGATGATAAAAATAAACTTGAATAGAGTTTAAATGATGATAAATAAATAAGTTAAAATATAAATAAAAAATTCAAAGAAGAATCTGACTTAGTTATAAGAAAATGATCAGGGGACACCTAACTCAAACAAAAGAGATAAAATGAAAAGAATCATAATGTAAAACGATTAAAAGTTAACTTATAGCCTGGCGCTATAAAAAGATGTTGTACTATGAGAAGTACAAAATAAACTCAAGAAGAGTTATAAATAATGAAATAAGGATTGAGAGAATTGTATTGAGCAAAGTGGAAATTTGAAATTTATTGGTTTTCAATCGAGTACTCATGTTAGCATTTAATAGTTGCACAAACCTTTGTATGGGCAAGAGATTTGTGTTTCCATTCAGTTTACCGTATTGATTATCATTAAAATAGTGGTGTTGCGCTATTCGTTATATGTAACTCCCCTAAAATGCCCGGACTAGCTACGACAGACCTTGTACGTTAAACTCCATACATTTATCAACTTAACCAATGATCTCATAATCATATTAGTTGAATTAGTCTTACTTTAGGCTATACATTAAAAAAAATTCTTAACTTAATCCCTGGATCTTAAATTAATCTCGGTCTCTTTATTTATACAAGTATCAACTTATAGTTCATTCGCATAAATGGATAACACCATATATAAGGGTCCAATTTTTACCTTAAGATTTAGACATTCTATACTTCCATATATCCAAGACTCACAGCATTAATAATAGGATGGTTCTTGGAACAGAAGAATCTTGTGATAAATGTTTGTATCTTTATCCGTGACAAGATTTCTTTTCTTACAGAACATACCAAATTATTCAACACCCTCACTTGAATAAATATCTTCATAGAGATATCTCTTTATATCGATATTCCTTATCTATCTAACACTCAGAATATTAATAACACACTTATACTTGGAACCGAGGAATCTTACGATGAATTTGTCTTCTTTATCGGTGATTCTGTCTCGAATTCTTACAGCACTCACAATGTTATTCAATATACTCATTTAAATTTATAGTTATTTATCAACATTGTTTTAATGTTTAACAATTCAACGTTATATCAAATTTAAAGACATAACACTCTTTTGATGATAATAACATGATATTATTCATATAATATTCCGTTGCTTGGTTTGCTTGTTCATATTACAACAGTCATTATAACTTAATATAAATGCAAGTAATAAAGTATGAAAACCTAATATACGCTTCATCTTTATGTACATAATCTTCTTAACGTTCATCTTTAAATCAGCAAATAAGGTTTTATTCGTAAGAATGAGCACGATAGCTTAGCAAGTCTAACAAATAACACATACACAGCTTATACTTTCAAACAAACTTTAACATGTATTGACTAAATCTATTTCTCAATTTAATATCACATATATCTCACATTTCAAAAATTTATATCACATTGTCACACAAAGCGTACATGTTATGTAAATATAACACATAATAGTAGAAAGACTTGCATGTACGGTATACGATTTAGTTCACGTTTATTTGAACTCGATTTGTAGTCCAAATATGTTTAACATAACAATAATATTCGTTAGTATATATAAGAATATGTATTTAATTTAATTAATAATGTACATCTGAGGTTCAATGTCAATTCGTAATTTTAATCGTCGATTTAATAATTAACTAACTTAATTAGTCATGTTCGTCGCTTAAATCACTTTATTGTATAATTAATTATGTTAAGTAATTATATTTGTAGCTTAATCCTTCATTAATCATAATTTAATATGTTAATTTAACTAATTTCTACTCAATCCGCCGCTAAAAGCTATTTGAGAAGCTACCTAGACGAATTTTTAATTAAATTTGTCGCTAAAGATAGTTTAAATTAATTTTATTTAAGTTTAATTTAATTTTGTCATGTATGGCTATAGCCACGGACAAAATATATTGCTAAAAGGGTTTAAAATTAAGTTTTAGTTCATTTTAATAAAATCGTCGCAATATCCATTGCTAAAAGTGATTTAAATTTAACTTTAATTAATTTTAAATCAATTTGTCACTAAAAGCTGCTATGACAGACAAGTCTGTTGCTAAAGGCAGTGTATAACAAAGGTTGAACAAGTCTGTCACTGAAAGTTATTGCTACAGTCAATCTGTCGCTATAGCCATTGTTGTAGGTGTTATTGGTTTATCGGATGGTGATCGTCGCTGGGTCCGTCTTTATAGGCCCAATGCGAAGGCATTCATACCTGGTGCCTAGGTGCCAAAGCCTTACCCAAATTTTTTGGTCAATGCCGAGCAGCCACATTTGGCTTAAAACATCTTGTAGTTCATGTACTGTTTGAACATAAAATTTGTTTCTAGGTGTAGTACAAATGGTAGTCTACAACAACATACAAAATTTGGACCTTAACAACATCAAACTTGGAAGATCTAAGCTAGTCAAACAACCGTGTCAAGTTGTTCATACATTTTCTGGGTTGCCCAAAAAACAGAAGATCATGATCAAGGGGACACTTTCCAGCAATCAAATCTTCTTGTATACTGACCCGATTGGGGTGATACTTGTTTCTAGGTCTTAAACTCATGGCATAGTACAAATTTAAACATTAAAATAGATCAAACAATAAACAGATCTAGATTTAATAATCTGACAAAGTACCATATAAGACACTTTTTAGGGTTCATGGACAGAGAGCTAAATCTCATCAATTCATGCATTTAGATATTATGGAACCATAATTTAACCACCCATAACACTAATTAACATCATTTTAGTCATTTCTAAACATCAAAGCATAATTTCTACAGAAGGATTAAAGATCTACAAGAATAAATAAATTTTGTACCTCTTAAGCAATCTTTGCATTTCTGGCCTATGATTCTGATCTAGGCATGCTATGACTGATACTTGGAGCAACTTATGACTGATTTTGGCTGTATAATTCGTGGTTTCATCAATGGGATGATGTTACTAATTATAGGAGAGCTGGGGTTAGGGTTTTAAAGTCATTTAGACCTAAAATATCCAAACCGTGATCATCACTCATCCCCAGTTGTTATGGCCGATCCATGTGCCTAATTAATGTTCATTTAATGTTATTTATCATCATGTTTGGTGAATCATCATCTCCAAAAATGGATAGAAATGATTTGGCCTACTTTTTGATTAAAGGAAGAGAATTTCCATTTGATCTCTCTTGCTACAAAGTGACTGAGATTTAAGGAGTGTTTTGGTCATTTTCCAAGCTTCCTAGGGCTGACCTCATCATACATCATGATTACATCATCACTTTTGATGATGTCATGCTTACATCGTCCGTATTTTTCTCCGTATAATCTTTGTATTTATTTTTATATAATTATCGTATTTATACGGACTAACTAATTTAGTTAGTATTTAGTTCATTTCTAACCAAATCGGTTCATTTCTAACTAATCAAATTCATTTAATTTAGTCTTAATTTAATCAATTATACTAATTTAGTACCAATACATGTATTATATATATTGGACCTCTTTTTAAACTTAATTTACATTTGTTTGTCCTAATATCATGTATTAAGTTATTATACACATTACATTTTAATAATTATAACATAATACAATTGTTATTTATCATTAACTAAATAATTTTTTTTATTCAGTTAATTAAAGTTAACATATTCATCTACTAATAACAATTTAATAAATTAATTTCCCTCATTTCTATTTAATTTATACCCGTTTGTCATAATATATTAAGTCATTATATAAATATATTATATTCATATGTAATATATTTTAAATTAATGAGTTTAATTAACTCCCTCATTTTTATTAAATAAAAATACCTACCTTAATTCACTATTTTATTTAAGCAAATTAATTATCTTGTTTATGAAATTTAATTCATAATTAATCCATTGTCATTTAAGACTTATTATTCAAATTTTATTATTTCATAATATAATTTTAATTTTAAGCTTAATTAATTAATATTAATAAATAAACTTTCTTTGCTTCCACAATTCATTTCGTAGTAAATTCAATTTTTTTAATTTAATAGTTAACTATCTATTAAATTTCATTTTCAAATGAATGTATATATATTTCAGCATTTAAATATATACATATTTAATCCTCCACATAAATCACATATTTGAATCTTTATTATTCATATAACAAGTAGATTAGGTTAAAGATTTTTAACCACTTAGTCGTGTACGATCGTAGTTTCAAGTCATATTTTGCCTTTCAAATAGCTCAATGTTTACTTAAGCAATCATTCTTTAGATTTTGAATCAACAATCTTAGTTAGATCTTGTTAGATCATATTTGAAATATTTAGAATATTACATTCACCCTAACTTATAAGAATTTCGTCCTCGAAATTAACTTACAACTAACTTTAGTCATTTAATATCATATTTATAAGTTCTATAAATATTCAGGATATTACATTATCTCCTTCTTATAAGAATTTTGTCCTCGAAATTATAGTATAATTATTTCTAATTTACTATTCAATGTGAATTTTTTAAATTCACCTTTTAATCACATTAAACCCTTAATACTTTGATTAAGTCAACAACGTTCACTTATCTATATACATTTCATTTCATAACTCTAGGTTTTAAAGTCTTTACCAAACTCGACTTTCCGTCATATTCTTCCTTTTATTTAGGTTTCTTCTAACTTATATTGCAGTCAATCAAAACTTTGAACTTCTTTTAATATTATGGATGTCATATGACCCACCATTGTTTAACCGTCACTAGGACTAAAAAACACCATTCAGTGTAACAATCAATTCAGACTGAAAACACTCATGATAGTACTTCAGGTGATCAGCCTGTTATACCATATTATCATTTAAAGACGCAGTATGTTACATCTACCGAATTCATATGTTCGTTACTTTATCATAACCAAAGGTGTCTAGCTAAAACAATTGGGATTGACAAATATTTAAACCATTCAAACTTTTGAAAAATAATCTTATGACTGTATACCGCACCTTATAAAGTGCGTTTATGACTCATAATGTATCATCTGCACACCAGGTTCCATGGTGCGTAGATAAATTTTTATTTTTTTTTCATATTAAAGTTGTCTAGCCAACACAATTAGCATAGACTTATGAATAACAACATAGCTAAAATCAATTTTATGACTTTATCACATACACACCAAGTTCACTAGTGCGTTTATGATAAATTCATTTTATCTTTTCAAAATAGTTTTGTCTAGCTTGAAAAATTAGCATAGACACAACTAACTAAATTTGTCAGTTCAATGATTGAACAATTCTTTTTAAAGACACCCAAGTGCGAATATATGTATGAAGATCTAGCATAGCTAGAATATTTTAGAATATCCTTAATCCTCTATCCTTTCCATTATTGTCTAACTATAACATAAGTTTTGCAAATATATAGCAATATAGTACACTGGTTGGTTGTTTTAAGCATAAGAACAAATATATCAGTTCCCCTTCTTATCAACACGGGGATGAAAAAGTTCCAATGCATATTAATCATTTTGTAATACACCACTTTAAAACAATTTCATAGTCGCATCTTATGAGTCGGTTTGATTGACATATCATAGCCCAAGCCCATAACAATGGTTCGTTCACTTAGTAACTAACATACAAATATCTTTAAAATTATAATTTTGATGTAACCACTACTAACTATTCAATATACATATGAGAAAAGAATCAACTTCTCATAATATATACAAAAAAGAGTTAAACACAAGATTTTGATTTACTTATCAATATAGCAAACTGAGTATTTTTTCCACCCAAGAACTAATGAATCAGTTTCCCGTCTCATTCACACCATCCTTAAATGATCTTATTCAGTGTGTATCCCTCTTTAAAAACACTGACCATGAATCATTTGTACCAATAGTGTAGTTAGATCGGTTCTTTGACGCATATTAAACTCTTAACCATACAAAAGAGTCGTTCTACTCAATTTTGTTAACATGAATTTTCAATTGAAATCCGTAATTATTTCTAAGTATCAATTTTTCTTTAATTCATTCATTTATCATTTGCATTTCTCAATGAGTTTACTTATCTCTTTCTCAGGTTTTTATGAACTAATAATATAACTGCACATAATACCAAACATACCATTTCATTTTGATGAAACGGTTCACAATAAACAATTAAGATTATTTTTAGAACTCTTAATGAGTCCATTTATCTTCAGATATTCTCGTAAAGAGTTTATCTTTATTTAGTATATTTCTTTCACATAACATTTTATGTATTAAGAATTAATAAGATATATATATATATATATATATATATATATATATCTTATAATTATATGTGAACTCTTCATAAGTCCATTTACTCTTAATTCATCAGATTATATCCTAAGGTACTCGTTACCTTAGAGCTATAATCCACTATTCTGATACCAAATGTAACGGCCCCAAAATCCCTGCACTGAAAGTAGTATTCATGGAAGCCAATCATATTTGATATGATGTCGCATGTGCTTTCTAATCTTGTTCATTTATTAATAAAATTTTATTTATACAATGACATTTTCTTTATCCATATTTAATTGATGACATTAATTGTGATAAACTCATAGTTGTTGAGCAATGCTTTTAGAATCATGATGATGATCATGCTAATGAGATATAAATTCAAGATATCTCAAAACTAAAACTGTTCATATTCGTTGGATCACTAAAATAGGGATTAGTGAATCTGCATAGATTAATACATACTATATTTGTTCGTATAAAGAGGATGATTGATTTCATAATCATTTGTGTAAGGACATTAAAGCAAGTATGTAGGTGCTTATTAGAGAATACGTTCATTGAATGTGACTTGGTCAAGGAACACCTAATGGATTCTTACTTGCTTGTCATTAGGAGTTCCTTTTATGATAGTAGTACAAGTGATCCTTGGACTTGAGATCATCATAGTATCTTGTGTATCATAAATTATGTTTTGACATGTTCCCTAAAACCTTTAGGGTATATCAAAAGGTATGATCGAATATAATAAGCTGTACATGGAGATAGGTGAATGATCAACTAAGAATCTACCACTTCTAGTAAAAGAATAAAATGTCATATTCAATTCGATAAATGACAACTCAGTAGTCCTTGGTCAAGGCAAAATGAAAATTAGAAAGTAGTTTCTAATTTACATTAATTAGAGTTGTTCATTTGAGAATCGAAATGCATATAATCAAATAAAATAAGACTCGACAGTAATACTGTGTCTTATATTTGATTGGGACATTATAAGGTAAAATGATTGAATTGTATGGTAACTATTCGCTGAATAGGTTCTTTTGTGATTAAATATTGAAATCTATATTATCTGAAAAGTCGTTGATCGCTAAGGGGCTTACCCTTATTATGGAACAAATATTATTTATTTAAATAAATTAAATGGCTAAATTATTTATATAAATAAGATTATAATAGTTTTAATTTATTTATTCTATAACCGATTTAATATGAAGAACGTAAAGGGCCACATCGGAAAAGAAAAATAATTATTTAAGAAGTAAATGGCATAATCGTAATAATGAATTAAATATATTTAATTTATAGTATGGGGATAGAATAAATTAAAAAGATTAATATTCAGTATTTAGTATTTTGGAAATACTAATTATAAATTAATAAGAGGAGTTTTATTATTATTATTATTATTATTATTATTATTATTATTATTATTATTATTATTATTATTATTATTATTATTATTATTATTATTATTATTATTATTATTATTATTATTATTTAGTTCCTAATTAGATTAGGAGTTTAATTAAATATTATATTCCTAAATGTGTTAGGATAGTTGACTATATCTATAAATAAGAGAAGTCTTATTATGGATTGGGGTTACATACAATTTCACAAGTTTTTGGGAGAGTACTCACAAGTTCTCTAGATCTAAGAAATTAGAAAAGAGAGAAAACTATAGTTTGCCATCACTCACTTCTTGAATCCATATTCTTTCTTAGTGGATCACCTCTAGAGGCCAAACACTTGGATGACTAACGTTGATCAAAGAAATTTAATCAGTGAAATTCTAGGAGGACACAAAGAAATTGGACTTGAACACGTACATGTGGAAAACGAGATTCTACAAGGGTATAATTCTCTATCTCCTAGTTAATTACTAGTTTTGCATGAAGGTCGATCCTGGATTATGGTTTGTAGTAAAATTTTAAATTCTGATTTACCATGCTTCCACTGCTTATATGTAATTTGATTGGATGTTCATGGTTATTATAAAACCAATTGTGGTATCAAGAGCCAAATTTTATGTAAATTATTAATTGTTATGATTCTATATATGTATGGGTATGTATTTAGAACAATTTAATGAGGCATACATATTGTATAAAATCATGGGTTTTGAAAAATAATTATAAAAAAAATTGTGTTTTTTATGAACAAATAATCAAAATCGCGACTGTAGGAAAAATCACGAAAATTCGATTTGGGGCTAAACGACGGAGCACTCAGAGTTCTGTTTTGAACGCCGGGGCTTTCACTTGAGCGCTGGGGCATTCAAAGCAGAAATTTTCTGTTTTATTTTTTCCTTCAGTTTTTCAAAAGTTTTAAATAAAGAGTTATTTTACATGATTTTATAATTAAAATAAAGAGTTATTTTAAATATGAAATTAGATTTCTTGTAACTTTAATTTATCCATTAAATGATATCAATGCATATATGGAATGGTTTTAATTTCATGAGATGAATATTATTTATTGATACAAATGGTGATACGTATGATAATAAATGGGATTGATTATATACTATTGGCCAATGTGTGATTGGATGTGGATGCATGAATGAATGAGTTTTATAAATGGAGTCTGTGTACCTCGTCTTTCTAATTTTTCTTATATATAATTCTATCTCCCTCCTATGTACTTTTCTTTTACTGTTGATCAAATTTTCTATTTATGGTAAATAGTTTGTAATAGGTTAGTTAGAATTATTTTGAAGAATTAGAGCCAAGAAGTAAGGAGTGCAAGAAGACCCGTTTGTAAAGGAGTCCGGGTTATTGAATGTAATAGTTATATTCAATATATACTTATTCTTGCACCCTAGGTTTGACCTTTTAATTCATTTGGTAGTTCTAGTGAACCAAAATAAAATAAAAGTTCACAATTAATCCAAGTAAAATATAATATTTTATACATGCATGTTTAATATATATTTATTATATATTATCCAAACATGCTTCGCATGTTAAGTAATATGAAGCGTATTATATATATATGCATGCGCATTAAACAAGATGAGCCAATTAATAACAAACCCCTCAAGGTAAATTATATTAAGTTTTAACGTTCAAAGATATTTGGAATATCGAATGTCGCCTTATAACATGATAAACAATAGAGCATAAAATAATCAATATGAGTTTATTGTATCGCACAAGGCTTGTATTAATTATTTGAGATGTTGTTTATTACATAGTAGATGTTTATAAGGAATTGAACATTACTGTTTTGTTATGTCGCACAATGACGGTATTTTTCTCTTCACTTAAATGAAAATGCTAAGTCAGACTTAACTTGAATAATTTTGATTTGGATGTGTCACACATGATCTTAATAATTCAAGAGGCAAAATAAAAGGAGTTACATATTGATGTAATTGACAATATATTGTCTACCTATTTATTTATATATATTTTGTTTTGTCGCACAAGGCTATATACATTTGAAATAAGATCCTTATTCTCAATAAGAAATCTTTAATTAGATTTGTCGAACTATATATATAGATGGTAATATAGTTTGATGAAAATAGTGGGAGATATCAATTTAAATAAAGACCTAATTTATTTTGGTAATTAATAAAACTGAATTTATGCTAAAATGTTGTCTATTTTTCACATATAGAATTTTACAAATGTCAAACTCACTATCACTGCGTAGCATACTTGATGCTAATAAACTGACTGGACCAAATTACACGAACTGATTAAGGAATTTGAGAATTATTCTCACTGCTGAAAAGCTTTCTTATATCCTAAATTCACCTGTCCCTGCAACTATTGCAGAAAATGCTTATGAAGAATAAGTTACTACTTTTAAAAAGTGACAAGATGATGCGGTTGTGGCTCAATGCATCATGCTTGCATCCATGACTAACGAGTTTCAGCGTCAGCACGAAAAGATGGATGCTCCTACTATACTACTGCACCTTAAAGAACTTTATGGTGAGCAAAGTAGGACTGCTAGTTATCAAATATCTAAGGAGCTCTTCTGATCTCGGATGGCCGAGGGTGTTGAGTAGATTTTATACGTTCAAAGTAATTGCTTCTTTACTTATATATTGTTAGTTCTTAGGCATTTTCATTTTAATTTTATGCATTTTTGTGTATTTGTTTCAAGTTTGCATGGATATCTTGCAATGGCATTTCAGTGATTTCGAAGGTAGGTTCACGCAGCTGCGTGACAAAGTGAAGCAGCTGCGTCACAGGAGCAGTCTTTTCTAGAATGTTTAGACGCAGTTGCGTGAGAAAGTGAAGCAGATGCGTGACTCCAACGCAGCTGCGTGACAAAGTGAAGCAGCTACGTCACACAAGCAGTCTTTTCCAGAATGTTTAGACGCAGTTGCATGAGAAGTGAAGCAGCTACGTGGCTTCAACGCAGCTGCGTGACTTATGAGGCAGTTGCGTCAGGTGATTTCAACGCAGGTGATTTCAACACAGCTGCGTGATGGATGAAGCAGCTGCGTCATGGTCACTTGCCTGATTTTTCCCACGATGTTGAGCAGTTGCTAAGGCAGTTTTTGGGCAGTTAACGTGCGGAGAAGCGGGGGATTTGAAATTAACAAAGGAAAAAGCCAAATATATTAATTAGGAGTCAGTCAGACAAGAAAACACACGTAGAGAGCAATAGAGAAAAATACACAGAGTGAGACTGAGCGAGGAGAAATAACTCTGCAATTTGACTGAAGAAGTTCTAGTCGTGGTGCAGAGAAGGGCAAGAATACATTATTAGTTTATCTCTGAACTCTTATACTTTAATTGTTGACAATTTATTATGGCTAGACCTTGCTCTTGTGTATGTTATCTTAAATTGAATATGAGCTAAATTATGTTGTTTAGGGTTTGCAATGTAAATATTCTGTATAATCTAAAGTGAGTTATTACTCGTGCTTGTTAAATACATGTGGGGTTGACTACCATGTCTGATTGATTGTTCTAATTACTTGGCCAGTGATTTAATTTAGTATTTCATATAGAATCGAGAGAGGATGTATGAAATTAGACCCTTGCATGGTAGCATGTGAACCTTATGGTTAATGTAAATTGTGATTGAGATAGAAATATACTCGATTTCCACATGTAATTGGTAGAGAACCTGAACTTACTATCTTTTTAAATTCAACAATCATAGAAATATAGGTTGTTGGTTTAAAAGTATTGTTCTTCTTTAATCTATTCCATAATCGGTAGAATTAGAGAAGATTTGTTGTATAATAATCAAGAGATATTATTCAGTACTTGAGAGTTCTTAATTAGCAATTCAATGCGTGTATTCTAACTCCACAAGTGATAACCCGGTTCAGTTGATGACAGATAATTAAGTTGTAAACCCTAAACGTCGTTTAATATAGAGATTTCAGTTTGGAGTAATTTAACTGTTGAAATTTAACTTTAGAACTTAACGTTATTTTCAATTCACAAAATTCAATTGATGTTATTTCAATTATTAACTAATAATTAAATGCTTAATTTGCAATTCCTCGTGGGAACGATACCTTGCTAGCTTATACTACGATTATACCACGTGCACTTGTGTGAAGTATTTTCTGAACGGAAAAAGGCGAACAATACAACCGTTGAGACTCATGTCCTCAAGGTGATCAATCTGATTGAACAGTTTGGACAATTAGGGTTTGTGATAGATGGAGAGTTGAGTCAAGATTTGATCTTGCTGTCACTCTAGGACACCTTCTCACAATTTGTTGTGAATTTTCACATGAATAAGTTGGACGCTAGCTTGCCTGAGTTACTAAACATGTTGAAAACTACGGAGAGTCACTTCCCATCTAAACATAACCAATTCACGTCATTATCAATTAAAATATTAATCTAATTTCTAACGAATTAGTTTTAAGAGATTATTTAAATCTTTTTATGCGATTAATTAATTACTTGATTAAATGATTATGTGATTAATTGCTAGAATTAATTAAAGGGGGTCACTAATATGTTAATTAAATTAGTGAACAAACCCTAAAGTTTTAATATCAAAATAATTGATAAGTTTTTTGTTAATTAAATATTCAATTAAATTGAATATAATGAGTTAATTAAATATAATAAATTAATTAATATGATTATTAATTAATGTAAATAATGTAAAATATTAATAATAATATTTATTAGTCCATTTAGTAATTTAATATTAATGAGTTAGAGTATTTAATTATTTAGTTAATCTAATTAATTATTTAATCATGAACTTGGATAATTAATGTGTAAACTTATTAAATTAGCCCAACATGGATCAATTAGTAGCCCAAGTGTAGAATAATAAAACTTGGGAAACTAGTAGCCCAAACAATATAAAAGTGAGCCCAAATTGCTTTCAAAAGAAGTCCAAAACCTAGCCCACTTGGAATTTAATGTGTAATTGTTAATTATTTATTAGAAAGTGAGCATGTGACATTTATTTTGGGACAAGGAATGCTCCATCAGCCGTGCATAGTAAATTAGAGTGCAAGATGAATATTTTTTTTTATTTTCTATTTATTTAAATGATGGTTGCTTGTTTGATTTTTATATTACATAAACACCATGCCTCTTTTCACCTAATGTGTCATTTAGCCCATTTCTTGTGTAAGCTTCCATCTAGGGGCATGGTCAATTATAGATATAATTATGTGTATCTATTATTTTTTCAAGTATACTTGAAATGGTAGACATTGCACTTCATTTATTTTTTCAACTTCCAAAAGAGAGAGTTTGAGAGAAATAGGTTGTGAGAGTAAATATTTTGAGAGAGCTTGGATTGTTCATGTCTTCAAGTTTCACAACCTATTTTGGAAGAAAAAAGAAGATAATCATTAAAACAAGGTAATGGTTATTTTAAATCTAGCTTTGTTTTTAAATTAAATAAACTATCATGTTAGTATAAACATGTTAATATAGTTAGTAATGTGTAATATTTATGTCATGCTTGAGTTTAAAATGTTTGATTTGTATTTTGGTATATTTTCTATGCTAAAAACATGTGTTTGGTAGTGTATAAACAAGTCTCAAAATAATGACCAAAAATATTTTTTATAATATATAGATTTAATGTTCTAACATTATAGAACATTAAATCATGAGAAAAACAAAGTTTGAATCACTCAAAATGAAGTTATACACAAAAAGTTATGATTTATAGTAGTTTATTTGGTAAAATAATTTTGATGAAAAATATGGAATTAAATCATGAAAAATTTAATTTTCATGTTATAAATTGATATTAAGTAATTGGTAATTTTTTTGGATTTTTATTGAAGAGTTAAAGCTTACTTGAAGGTATAATTTTTTTAAGTGGTGTATTAAAAGTTATTGTGGACAATTTGCTGGAAAGAAAAAGGGGAACTGGCCGCGCAATGCGCGCCAGCGGTTTTTTTGTCGGACGCGGAGCATAAACGATGTCGTTTTGGAGCGTAAAACTGTAACCCGCGCGTTACGCGCGGAAGCCAGCAGTCGGTTCCTCAAAACGGCACCGTTTTGGGCCGATGTTTTACTATGCACGCGCAATGCGCGGTAATAAATTTTTTGGCAAAATTACTAAACTACCCCTCCATTCGTTTTTATGCGTAATTACTAATTTGACCTCAGATCAGTTTTCAGTTTATTTACAAGTTTGTCATTCTGGATAATTTTAATTAATTTAAATATTTAAAAATTAAATTAAAATTATAACAAAAATAATAATAATACAAAAATGACATTTGGGATTATTTTTTCCATTTTGATTAATATTTAAATATTTTAAATATTAATCTAGTTAGCTAAGTTATGGTTAAGTTAAATAAATAAAAAAATTTCATTAATTATTTATTATTTAAAATGTTAATAATAAATAAACGTGATAAATTAACAATTATTATTTCATTCCTATTAAATAATAATTGAAGAGAGATAAAAATTTATAAATTAATTATTTATTATTTAAATATCATTAAATAATAAATAAGGATAATTAAGTAATTAATTATGATTTAATTAGCATTAAATAATGATTAGTGGAAATTAAGTTATTAGATTAATAATTTATTATTTAATGTAAATAATAAATAAGGATAAATAAATTGATTATTATTTAACCTTAAATAATAATTAAAATTAATTAAATAATTAATTACTATTTAATTTACATTAAATAATAATTAAAGAAGATTAAAATTTGTAAACTATAATTTAATTTCCCTAAATTAAATAATAAGTGAGGTTAGTTACTTAGTTAATTATTAGTTGATTAATATTAAATTAAAGAAGGTTAAAATTAAATCAATAATTATTTATTATTTAATTATTATTAAATAATAAGTATATACAATTAGTTATTATTTATTTTAAGTAATAACTAAAGATAATTAATTGATTTCTATTTAATCAAGGTTAAATAGTAATTAAATAGAGATTGAGTTAATAAAATAATTTGAATCTAATTATGCTCTAATTAAACAATTGTAATAAGTTGTTTAAGGGTTTAATATGTGTCCAACACTTAAGAAAAATATTTTCTAACTTATTAAATTATTAACATAATTTGATTGAGGGTCTATAAGGTTAATAATATTGTTTTGACTGATGTAAATTATGCGTGGTAGATAAGTTCCTTAGTGAGCGTATAGTTGTACAAATACGCCGTACTAATTATTAGACCAACTTTATTAATGTTAGGTCTTTCAAAGCCAGTTAGTTAAAGCTAGACATTAATTGTAGCTGAGCAGACAAGCAAGTTCCTTATCTCTAAACTCATTTCATTGAGCAAGTTATTTATTTAAGCTTGAATTATAATTCCAAGCATGTTTTCAGTGGTTTAAGTTACTTTATAATTATTCCACATCGATATTATTGTTATTCGCACTTGGTGCACTTAATCTTGTACAGTCTTTGACTTGTACCTTATTTAATGTTCTACTGTTTAAAGAATTATTCAAAGTAGGTCTAAGCCATTGTTCGGCTAGTTGATCACCCTTGTTATATCATGAAACCTTATTGCAGTGCAACCCGAGACTTCTGGGAAGAACAAGGGTAAGGGAAAGATGAAGTGATAGACTTCAGGATGCAGCCTTTTATTAAACTAAATTACTTGTTATGTAATATAAACCCTAAGTACTTTATTAAGGGTATTTGTGTATTTTTGTGTAAGGTTACCGTATCTTGGAACTAGTAACACCTTTTGAATGAACAACATATGTTTATTATTCCGCATTTAGTTATTATATGTTGTTTAGAGGTGGATGTTTATATTGGATCGTGATGACCGGATCCGGGTATTTGAGACCCGAATTTGGGGGCATCACAGGTTGGTATCAGAGTTGTAGGTTAGAAACGTTAGGATTGCGAAAACTAAGTTATAACCTTGGTAGTAAACTCGTATTGAGTGTTAGGAGATAAATCGGGGAGATTTATCAGATGTGGTTTTGATGAATTGGGGAATTCATCGAGTCGAGTTGTACCCAATGAAATATAATTTCATTTCTTCAATGAATATATTTTATTGTCGTACTGATGTTGGTTTTTCTGTTGTGCTGTAGGATGGCTATAGGCGAGTCTAGCAGAGCTTGAGAGGAAGAGGTGTTTACCGATATCTTTGTAGACACCGAGCAGCTGATCGGGTATGCACCAGTTGCCCCAGTAGCTCCAGTAGTAGAGTCCAACCCTGAGGAGGACGATGGTAGGGATGTCGCAGAGCCCGTCAGGGGTAGAGTGATGAGGCCCTATAGCGAGGATGAGGCCGAATCTGAGGACGAGGAGCAGGAGGAGCTAGCGGAGTACGCTGATGGCATGGGCACTACTGCCAGTGACATCATCGACGAGCTGACTACAGCGAACGACGAGCTAGAGAATGGGGTTCAGCACTTGGAGGAGCAGAACCAGATTCATCAGCAGACCGAGGACCAGTATAGGGACGCAGCTTACATGTTTTCTGGTGAGAACATGGAGCTAAAGGAGAGGATGACGAATTTGCAGGCCAAAATTCAGCAGTTGGAGAGCGCTGCACCTTCATCGGGTCCTACTGTGCAGCAGCTTATGATCCAGAATAGTCAGCTGAGGCAGACGGTGGAGAGATTAGACGCTAGGGAGATGGCAAGTCAGAAAGTTCTTCAGACTATCAGGGTTGAGCTTGTTAGGAAGAGAGCCGCTAGGATCGACACCTTAGAGTATACTCTTGGCACTTCGTTTGATCGACTGAGGCGTCGGGTTATGAGGCACCCTAGGGAGGCGGGTAACAGCAGACGCTGGATTCGTCACCATACAATGGAGGAGTTGGCCCAGCAGGCTTTACGCAGGGCTATTTGTAGGACTGTTTGCCGCAACATGCGGTGATTTATTGTTGTTATCTTATTTGTACCTAGTAGTAGTGAGTCCTACCTTTTGTTTCTATTAGGGACGTTTTAGATGTTGTAAGCCTTTATATTTTGATGTATGCATAGGATGTCAGTTAGACCCCAACTTTTGTTCTGTTAGAGCGGTTGATGGTAGTAAATCCTCACTTTTTGTTCGTTAGAGGATAGTCGTTGTTAGGCAACTTATGCCTTGAGCGTTTATAGAAGTATACCACTTGTTGAGTCTGTACTAAAATATTGGTATATGAATATAAATCCAGTTATTTCCTTGTTTAAATCAAATGTGCTTGATATATAGTTTTGAATTTAAATGTTAATTTGGCTAATATAATGCGTAGAACTATAAGCGTAAGTCTACGATTTGCTCTTTAGCAGATCATACTGAGAGATAGACCACGCAATCAACGTATCCCAGAGTCAGAGAATGAGGTTGGGGATCAACCCAATCCTATGAGGATGTTTACGGAGATGCTGGCGGAAGCCATGCAAGCTAGACCCCCAACAGTGGTAGTACAACCAGCACCGCAGCCAGCGCCGCATTTGGCAAATTTCAAGGACTTCAAACTGGTTGGACCACTAGAGTTTCAAGGAACTTTAAACCCGATCAAGGCACAGTCTTGGATCGAGGAAATGGAGAAGGTATTTGAGGTCGCTAGGGTAGCCGAAAAACAAAAGACTAGTTTCGCTACCTTCATGATGAAGGGGGAGGCGAACTACTGGTGGAAGGCCAACAAGGGTCGTGCGGGAGAAGATGTCATTACCTGGGAACGCTTTAAAGAAATCTTTCTGGAAAACTACTTTCTGGAGAGCATGCAACAAGAAATGGAGGTGAAATTCCTTGAGTTAAAATAGGGAAACATGTCTATGGCCGAATATGCGGCCAAGTTTAATGAGTTGGCAAGGTTCGAAACTCATCAAGTTGATACTGAGGCTAGGAAGGCTCGGAGGTTTGAGCTGGGACTAAAGTCGTGAGTGTACCATTCTGTGGCAGTATTGAAGATTAAGACTTTTTCAGAATTGTTGGAAAGGGCAATCATTGCAGAGGGTGACAGTGAGGCCCTGGCTAAATTCAATCAGGAAAGGAAGAAAAGTCATGAAGGGTAGAAGGCTGGAGGCAGCGGAGGCAGTAACCCCAATAAACGGAAGTGGAATGAGAGTCAATCTTCTGGCGGCAACAAATCTGAAGAAGAGGCTAAGAAAATTGGCAGATGCAACAATTGTGGTAAGAACCACACGGGCGAATGCTTGAAAGGCAAGAGTGTTTGCTATAGCTGCGGACAGCCGGGACACATGGCCCCACAATGCCCGAAAAAGATGAAAGGAGTATGTTTTTCTTGTGGAGCAACCGATCATCATGCCAAGGACTGCCCGGAGAGGAAGGGAGACGCTGGGAGTGGCAACAGAGGCAACAACAATAGCAGCAGGCTGAATATTGGAGGGTCACCCAGCCAGGTTAACCGACCCACAGCGTGCACCTTCAACATGACTGTGCAGGATGCAGTCGACTCCAAGGACGTGGTGTCAGGTATCATCCCGATCAATGATATTAATGCATATATATTGTTTGATTCGGGTGCTACCTGCTCATTTGTTTCTGAAGATTTTGCTAAGAGATTAGATTTACCTCAAGAAAAGCTAGAACACCCTATGAACGTAGAAGTAGCAAACAAAAAAATCATTCCCGTAGACTACATTCATAGGAACTGTTGTGCTGAATTGCGAGGGTTTAGACTTAACTTGGATTTGATACCGATTCGTCTGGGGGAGTTTAACGTAATCTTAGGGATGGATTGGCTATCGACTCACGGGGCGGTTATTAACTGTAAAAAGAAGTTTGTACACCTAAAGACTTTGAATAAGTCAAAAGTTATATTTTACGGTAGTAAATCGCCAAGACAATCAAGTTGTCTGACGATGATACAAGCACGAAAGTTGCTCAGGAAAGGGAGCGAATGTTATTTGGCTCATGTGGTCGATACTCGACGTGTCGAGGGCGAACTGAGTCAGATACCTGTTGTACGGGAATTCGCTGATGTTTTCCCAGATGATATTCTGGGGTTACCGTCGGACAGAGAAGTGGAGTTTGTTATTGATTTGGTACCAGCGACCGCACCGATATCGAAGGCGCTGTACCGTATGGCATCGGTGGAAATGAAAGAATTGAAGATTCAGTTGTAGGAACTGCTAGATAAAGGTTACATCAGACCAAGCGTGTCACCATGGGTAGCGCCGGTTCTGTTTATAAAGAAGAAGGATGGTTCGATGAGGCTTTGTATTGATTATTGGGAGCTAAACAAGGTCACCATTAAGAACAGGTATCCGCTGCCCAGAATTAATGATCTATTTGATCAACTTAAAGGAGCGAAATACTTTTCGAAGATAGATTTGAGGACGGGTTATCATCAACTGAAGGTGAGGGAGGAGGATATCTCAAAAATGGCATTCAGAACTCGTTATGGTCATTTCGAGTATCTAGTGATGTCATTTGGACTAATGAATGCACCAGTGGCATTCATGGATATGATGAACAGAGTGTTCAAACAATACTTGGACTAGTTCGTGGTCGTATTCATTGATGACATATTGGTGTATTCGAAGACGGAGGAAGAACATGCAGAATATTTACGGATTAAATTGGAGGCTTTGAGAAGGGAGAAGTTGTACACCAAGTTTTCGAAGTGTGAATTTTGGTTACAGAGGGTTGCAATTTCTAGGTCATGTTATTGACAAGGACGGTGTTTCGGTGGATCCAGTGAAGGTGGAGGCAGTTATCAATTGGGAACAGCCGACGACGCCGACTGAGATCAGGAGTTTCTTAGGGTTAGCAGGATATTATCGGAGATTCATTCAGGATTTTTCAAAGATAGCATCACCGTTGACCAATCTTACCCGAAAGACTGTGAAGTTTGTTTGGTTGGAAAAGTGCAAGGAAAGTTTCATGGAGCTGAAGAAGAGGTTGAGGCAGGCACCGATGTTGGCTTTACCGGACGACACAGGAGGTTTCGTAGTGTACAATGATGCGTCACACAAGGGTCTTGGTTGTGTGCTAATGCAACACGGCAAGGTCATTGCGTATGCGTCACGCCAGTTCAAGGATTATGAGAAGGGTTACCCGACTCATGACCTGGAGTTAGCAACGGTAGTTTTCGTCCTGAAGATTTGGAGGCACTACCTGTATAGCGAGAAGTGTGAGATATATACAAATCACAAAAGTATGAAATATATCTTCACATAGAAGGAGTTGAATATGAGGCAACGCCGATGGTTAAAATTGATCAAAGACTACGACTGTGAGATTCTGTACCATGCGGGCAAGGCCAATGTAGTAGCAGATGCCTTGAGTAGAAAAGGCAGGGAGAAGTTGCTGAAGCTAACAAATTAGGAAGAGTTGGTGAGAGATTTCGAATGTTTGGAGTTGGAGATCAAATATCCGATGGAGACAGACGAGAAGTTATTTACAGTAACAGCAAGCCCGACCTTATTAAACAAGATCAAAGAGGCTCAGGAAAAGGATGAAGATTGTGATAGTATTAAGAAGCAAATTGTTGAAGGCAAGAAGCTTAAGTACAAGATTGATAGCACAGGGTTGCTAAGGTTCGAAGGGAGAGTTTGGGTACTGTTGGATCCGGAGCTACGGGAAGAGATTCTTCAGGAAGCTCACAGTACGAGGTACTCAGTACATCCCGGAAGCACGAAGATGTATCAAGATTTACGACAATACTTTTGGTGGCCGAATATAAAGAGGGAAGTGCCAAAATGTGTCAGTCGATGTCTGACATGCCAGCAGGTTAAAGCAAAGCATCAGCGGCCGAGCGGACTGCTTCAACCATTAAAGATTCCGGAATGGAAGTGGGAGCACATCACGATGGACTTTGTGGTGGGTTTACCATCGACACATTAAAGTTTAGACGTCATCTGGGTAATAGTGGATCGTCTGACCAAGTAAGCCCATTTTCTACCTATCATAATACGGTACAATCTGGAGTAGTTAGCGAAGCTCTATGTGAAGGAGATAGTGTCACAACATGGAGTGTCGGTATCAATTGTGTCTGACAGAGATCCGCGCTTCACGTCAAATTTTTGGAGAAGTCTGCAAGCAAGGATGGGAACACAGTTGACGTTAAGCACAGCGTACCATCCTCAAACTGACGGTCAGAGCGAGCGAACGATTCAGACTCTGGAGGATATGCTCCGAGCAGTCGTGATGGACCTAAAGGGCAATTGGGATGACCATTTGCCATTGGTAGAGTTCGCTTACAACAACAACTATCACGCTAGTATCGGCATGCCACCGTACGAAGCGCTTTATGGAAGAAAATGTCGAACACCGTTGTGTTGGGACAAAGTCGGTGAACGAAGACTGCTTGGACATGAAATGGTACAACAGACTGCAAACACAGTACAGCTTATCAGAAATTGACTAGTAGCAGCTCAAGATCATCAACAGAAGTACGCGGATTTGCATCGTCAAAAGCGAGACTTCGACGTGGATAGTTTCGTATTTCTATAGGTATCTCCCTGGAAGGGGAAGATCCGTTTTGGCAAGAAGGGCAAGTTGTGCCCTAGGTTCAACGAATTAGTTTTACGAGATTATATAAATCTTTTTATGTGATTAATTAATTACTTGATTAAACGATTATGTGATTAATTGCTAGACTTAATTAAAAGGGCCCTAAAGTTTTAATATCAAAATAATTGATAAGTTTCATGTTAATTAAATATTCAATTAAATTGAATATAATGAGTTAATTAAATATAATAAATTAATTAATATGATTATTAATTAATGTAAATAATGTAAAATATTAATAATAATATTTATTAGTCCATTTAGTAATTTAATATTAATGGGTAAGAGTATTTAATTATTTATTTAATCTAATTAATTATTTAATCATGAACTTGGATAATTAATGTGTAGACCTATTAAATTAGCCCAACATGGATCAATTAGTAGCCAAGTGTAGAATAATAAAACTAAGTGAGCCCAAATTAATTTCAAAAGAAGTCCAAAACCTAGCCCACTTGGAATTTAATGTGTAATTGTTAATTATTTATTAGAAAGTGAGCATGTGACATTTATTTTGGGACAAGGAATGCTCCATCAGCCGTGCATAGTAAATTAGAGTGCAAGATGAATATTTTTTTTTTATTTTCTATTTATTTAAATGATGGTTGCTTGTTTGATTTTTATATTACATAAACACCATACCTCTTTTCACCTAATGTGTCGTTTATCCCATTTCTTGTGTAAGCTTCCATCTAGGGGCATGGTCAATTATAGATATAATTATGTGTATCTATTATTTTTTCAAGTATACTTGAAATGGTAGACATTGTACTTCATTTATTTTTCCAAGTTTCATAAGAGATAGTTTGAGAGAAATAGGTTGTGAGAGTAAATATTTTGAGAGAGCTTGGATTGTTCATGTCTTCAAGTTTCACAACCTATTTTGAAAAAAAAAGGAAGATAGCCATTAAAACAAGGTAATAATTATTTTAAATCTAGCTTTGTTTTTAAATTAAATAAACCATCATGTTAATATAAACATGTTAATATAGTTAGTAATGTGTATTAGTAATATTTATGTCATGCTTGAGTTTAAAATGCTTGATTTGTATTTTGGTAAATTTTGTATGCTAATAACATGTGTTTGGTAGTGTGTAAACAAGTATCAAAATAATGACCAAAAATATTTTTTATAATATTTAGATTTACTGTTCTAACATTATAGAACATTAAATCATGAGAAAAACAAAGTTTGAATCACTCAAAATGGATTTATACACAAAAAGTTATGATTGATATTAAGTGATTGGTAATTTTTTTGGATTTTTATTGAAGAGTTAAAGCTTACTTGAAGGTATAATTTTTTAAAGTGGTGTATTAAAAGTTACTGTGGATAATCTGCTGGAAAGAAAAAAAAAAGGGTGGGAACTGGCCGCGCAATGCGCGCCAGCGGTTTTTTTGTCATACGCGGAGCACAAACGACGTCGTTTCGGAGCATAAAACTGTAACCCACGCGTTACGCGCGGAAGCTAGCAGCTGGTTTCTCAAAACGGTACCGTTTTTTGCCGCTGTTTTACTATGCACGCACAATGCGCGGTAGTAAATTTTCTGGCAAAATAACTAAACTGCCCCTCCGTTCGTTTTTTTACGTAATTACTAATTTGCCCTCAAATCAGTTTTCAGTTTATTTACAAGTTTGCCATTTTGGATAATTTTAATTAATTTAAATATTTAAAAATTAATTTAAAATTATAACAAAAATAATAATAATACAAAATTGATATTTGGGATTATATTTTCCATTTTGATGAATATTTAAATATTTTAAATATTAATCTAGTTAGCTAAGTTATGGTTAAGTTAAATAAATAAAAAGTTTTCATTAATTATTTATTATTTAAAATGTTAATAATAAATAAAGGTGATAAATTAGCAATTATTATTTAATTCCTATTAAATAATAATTGAAGAGTTATAAAAATTTATAAACTATTTATTTATTATTTAAATATTATTAAATAATAAATAAGGATAATTAAGTAATTAATTATGATTTAATTAGCATTAAATAATGATTAAAGGAAATTAAGTTATTAGATTAATAATTTATTATTTAATGTAAATAATAAATAAGCATAAATAAATTGATTATTATTTAACCTTAAATAATAATTAAAATTAATTAAATAATTAATTATTATTTACTTGACATTAAATAATAATTAAAGATGATTAAAATTTGTAAACTTTATTTTAATTTCCCTAAATTAACTAATAAGTGAGGTTGGTTACTTAGTTAATTATTAGTTGATTCATATTAAATTAAAGAAGGTTAAAATTAAATCAATAATTATTTATTATTTAATTATTATTAAATAATAAGTATGTACAATTAGTTATTATTTATTTTAAGTAATAACTAAAGATAATTAATTACTTTCTATTTAATCAAGGTTAAATAGTAATTAAATAGAGATTGAGTTAATAAAATAATTTGAATCTAATTATGCTTTAATTAAACAATTGTAATAAGTTGTTTAAGTGTTTAATAAGTGTCCAACATGTGACGCTCCCAAATTCAGGCTCCTTGAACCCCGAATTTGGTGCTCACGATTCATATATTCTATCTTCATTTACCACTATACCAAAAGCATTATATATTACACCCATTAAGGTTCAACATAATACAACAGATATCTAATCAACTCCCAGGGTCATCAACCTTTATATACATACAACATTACTATAATACATATTTCACATTCATAGCTGCAAAAATAGATTTAAAACTATTAGCGAGGGACATTCATCATTTCTTCAATCTGCCATCTTTTCTTTGCCCTTGTCTTTCTTATTTATACTTTCAGGTTTAACATCTCTATCTGCGTCACATTAATTAAGCAAGAATGAGCAACCGAAGTGCTCAGCAAGTATAATGAATTGCATAACAAACAATATGAGAAAAAGAATTTATAATAATAACGTAACATGAACCCATTTCAAATGAATGAAAGTAACTTAAGAATTTGTCTTTTGAAACATGATAATTGAACATCATACTAAGGGTCACAATATCATTGAACATAGGTTAGTCAATAATAATATTGATAACATGTATGTGTCATAAAGACCTTAAGCCCGTACTCGAGGTGATCAACATCTCGTACCTATGATTGTGCACATCATATTACCGCATATCACGGAATTTTACAATTTAAGACTTTCGTCAACTATATTTCCTGGAAAATGATTGTTCACCTCAGTTTCTAAGGATCTGCACCAAAACAATTTGGTTTGGCTCAGCATTTATCAATAAAGAATAATTTGAAATTTAATTGTACCAAAGGTCTAGCCGAACAAATGGTCTAGACTCATAATTATTAACTCACTGACCAACTACTATGTTTCGTTGTGAATGGCATTTGTAAATAAAATGTGTAACAAAAGAGATTTTCAATTGAATAATCCACAATATCAACTGAAATCAATATTCAAGAAAATGGAATAATAATGAAATTTTAGGAAATAGAGCTCAATAAAGATTCTAATGTCTAACACATGATTAATGGTTCAAAGTTAGGGTTTAGGAACTTGCCTCGATGTCCGTTTACTAATTTAATAGCTAAATTTTCCTTTCTTGAGCAACCTATAATAATAACATAATCAAATAATAATTATTTAGTAACTCACGATATTAATTTATATAATTAATATCACTCACAACCTAATTATTCTATCCATCGGTTCTATATGGGTATTTATAATTAATTATAACCTAATTTAATTATTAATTCTAATTATGTTCTTTTAATTCCCATTATTAAACATTTAATAATTAATTGGAACCGAAAATTGTTAAATTTAATTTATCAAACATTTTTATACATTTTTCTGATTTTATATAATTTTTATATAATTTTCATTAATTTTTAAACTTTTATTTTAATTAATTTTACTTCCAATGGCATTTTCGTAATTATTTTGAAAAATTCGACCGGTGGCAACATGGTAATTTTGCGAAAACCGGTCAGCCGCGCCATGCGCGAACCCGCCCCCCTCCCAGATCCAAACGACGTCGTTTCTGGTCGTAGAATTTCGACCGCCACGCATGGCGCGGCCAAAATTTTCTCTGCCATGAAACGATGCCGTTTTGATCCTGGGCCGGAAAAAAAAATTTAGCCGCGCGCCATGCACGAGCTCCCTAAAAAAAAAAATTCCCTTTCCCTGCGATAACAGTTGCCACCTTGAACCATTTTTCTACCATTTTGGTCACTATTTTCACCACAAAAATGCCCAAAACAACATAAAATTCATAGATACACATCTAAAAATTATATAGAATCATTATCTTAATTATTTACTAATTTTCATCAAATGATTTTATCACAATAAATACAAAAATATCCCAAATAACTTAGTTTTATACCTTCTAAAAGCTTGCTATCCTTCCTTGTATGCTTATTATGCACTTTGTTGCCTCCAAAAATTCTTGATAGTGGCGGCGTTAGTGGTCGGTGGTGGCGGACGGTGGGAAAAAGTAAGGAGAAGATGATGACTTTGTTTGTGTTTGGCAATTAGTATTATTATTATTATTATTATTATTATTATTATTATTATTATTATTATTATTATTATTATTATTATTATTATTATTATTATTATTATTATTATTATTATTATTATTATCTTATGTATATATATTACTTGCCAAACATTTCATTGCTTTGAAAAGTTTACTTCAATTCCACTGACTTAGTTAAGTCACTAAGTCGGTGAAAATTTACCATGTACACGCACATATATAATACATTACGTAGTTAATTCGGATAATAAATATTTTATATAATATATATAAAATATTTATTTTAATTTATCAAAATTCATAAAACGATTTATAAATAATATTCACATATTTTTAATGTACATTGCTTGATAAATTTTGTACACGCATAAGGACATGCATGTAACTATATGAGATATTTTATACTTCCAAAATTAATAAAATAATTGGCATAACTTAATAAAATTAAATTTTTCTACGTTTCAGCTTTATTACATATACATTACGTAAACATACATGTATTTTCTATTACTACATAATATATACATAAATTAATTATTATATATATTATGTATTATAACAATTTCTTTTTACATAATTAACCCACAAAATATTAAATCTCACAAAATAGAAATAATTCTATTTTGCATAAACATACATTATTTTATTAAAATAAGAATTATCCATATTTATTAATTATTCCTTTTTACTATTTCATATATTTTATATAAGCTATACAATATAATTTCTCGTATAATTTATATAATTATTAACATTTTCCTTCATAAATTTATTTTCTTATATAAATTATATATTTATCAAAATTCCTCCATCTTTAAAAATATATGATTTATTTCTATATATATTTTATATAATTAATTTTCCTCTTAATAATTTCCAAATATTCCTTATAATTATTAATTAATCCATGAACAATAATTTTTAACTTCGTTAATTACCTCGTTAATTAATTTTATTTTATTTTTTTAATTTAAATCAGGATTAATTACCAATATTAATCCTCTTTTCATTAACATACATCATTAAATTAATAACCGTAATAAAAATATACGTCTATAAGTAATTTACATAATTCACATTAATTGCTTAATTTAAATAACTAAAATACACACATTTTATTTATTTAAACTTTTTACACGTCATAATATCCTGGATATTACATTCTTCCCCCCTTATAAAAATTCCGTCCCGGAATTTCTACACCAACTATTCATATAAATGGGGATAATTCTTTCGCATTTTCTCTTCCAACTCCCAAGTGGCTTCTTCAACGTTATGATTTGGCCATAGCACTTTAACAGAAGGAATCACCTTATTTCTTAAGACTTGCTCTTTCTTATCTAATATTTGGACAGGAATTTCTTCATAAGTTAAATCCCTCTCTATCTGAATTGGTTCATATGTTATGACGTGCTTATAATCTGGCTTGTACGGTCGTAGCACTGACACGTGAAAAACGTTGTGTATGTGCGCTAACTCTAGAGGCAGAGCCATTTCATAAGCCACTTCCCCAACTTTCTTCAATACTTCAAACGGTCCAATAAATCTAGGACTTAATTTACCTTTTTTTCCGAATCTAATTTTACCCTTCCATGGAGACACTTTAAGAAACACGTGACTTCCCACCTCAAAATCTCGACTTTGCCTATGCAAATCTGCATACTTTTTATGTATATCCTGAGCTAATACCAATCGAGATCGTATCAGCTTGACTGTTTCCGCCGTCTGTTGGACTAGTTCGGGTCCTAATAATCGACGTTCACCAACTTCATCCCAGCACAAAAGAGTTCTGCACTTTCTTCCATATAAGGCTTCATAAGGTGGCATTCCTATACTTGCGTGGTAACTATTGTTATACGCAAATTCCACCAAAGGTAAATGGTCATCCCAACATCCTTTGAAATCCATAATACATGCCCGTAACATATCTTCTAAAGTTTGTATCGTTCTTTCGCTTTGACCATCGGTTTGAGGATGGTAGGCCGAACCCAACCTCAGTTGTGTCCCTAACCTCTCTTGCAAACTCCTCCAAAAATTTGAAGTAAATCGCGGATCCCGATCTGACACAATTGACACTGGTACTCCATGTCGCGATATCACTTCTTTAATGTAGATTCTGGCCAATTGATCCAATTTGTATTTGATCTTAATTAGCAAAAAGTGGGCCGACTTTGTTAATCTGTCTACGATCATCCATCTAGCATCGTAGCCCTTTTGAGTAATCGGAAGCCCTACTACAAAATCCATGGTAATATGTTCCCATTTCCATTCTGGAATTTCAAGAGGTTGTAGCAATCCACTTGGTTTCTGATGCTCAGCTTTGATCCGCTGACACATCAAGCATCGACTTACATAATCCGCAGTTTCTCGTTTCATGTTTGGCCACCAAAAATGCTTCCGTAAATCTTGGTACATTTTTGTACTTCCTGGGTGAATTGTGAATTTTGAATTATGTGCCTCTTGTAATATCTCCTCCTTCAATTCAACTATTCCTGGTATCCAGATTTTCCCCTCAAATTTGAGAATTCCATTATTATCTATTTGAAATTTTACTTCATCATTTGAGATAACCCTATCCCTCATCTGAGTACATTCATCATTGGCTAATTGGGCCTCCTTCACCTTATCTAACAGTGTTGGTTGCATCTCTACAACAAATAACATATCACCTGTTTCAGAGGGATACTTCACTTCAATTTCCAACTTTGTCATTTCCCGAATTAGTTCATCCTGAACAGTTAATTTCATCAACTTTTCTCTCTCCTTTCTACTTAAGGCGTCAGCTACTACATTAGCTTTTCCTGGATGGTAGAGGATTTCACAATCATAATCCTTTATCAATTCCAGCCACCTCTTTTGACGTATGTTCAACTCCTTTTGCGTGAAGATATACTTCAGACTTTTGTGGTCTGTATATATCTCACATTTCTCCCCATAAAGGTAATGTCTCCATATTTTCAATGCAAAAACTACTGCTGCCAATTCCAAATCATGCGTCGGATACCTCTTCTCATAATCTTTCAACTGTCGAGATGCATATGCAATAACCTTTCTGTTTTGCATAAGCACACAACATAATCCTTTATGAGAGGCATCACTATACACCACAAAATTTCCTGTTTCATCAGGCAAAGTTAACACTGGGGCTTCGCTTAGCCCTTTTCTTTAATTCACATAAACTTTCCTCACATTTATCTGTCCACACAAATTTTACAGACTTCCTAGTTAAATTTGTTAGCGGAGTTGCTATCTTAGAAAAATCTTGAATAAATCATCGATAATAACCCGCTAAACCTAAGAAACTCCTTACCTCTGTGGGTGTCTTTGGTGGTTCCCAATTAATTACAGCTTCGACTTTTGCAGGGTCCACAGAAATTCCATCTTTATCAATAACATGACCCAAAAAGTGAACTCTTTCCAACCAGAATTCACACTTCGAGAATTTAGCATATAACTTTTCTTTTCTCAAAGTTTCCAACACTATCTTTAAATTATTTGCACGTTCTTCCTAAGACTTGGAATATACCAGGATATCATCTATGAACACCGCAATAAATTTATCCAAATAGGGTTTAAAAATCCTATTCATCATATCCATGAATGTTGCTAGTGCATTTGTCAGTCCAAACGGCATAACCAGAAACTCGTAATGACCATAACGAGTTCTGAATGTTGTTTTCGGCACATCTTCCTTTCTTATTTTCAACTGATGATACCCTGACCGAAGATCAATCTTTGAAAAATACTTTGCTCCCTTCAACTGATCAAAAAGATCATCAATCATTGGCAACGGGTATTTATTCTTCATGGTCATCTTATTTAACTCTCTATAATCAATACATAACCGTAAAGTTCCATCTTTCTTCTTAACAAATAGCACTGGTGCTCCCCATGGAGACACACTCGGCTGAATAAACTTCTTATCTAATAGCTCCTGCAGCTGTTTCATCAACTCTTTCATTTCCACTGGGGCCATTCTATACGGAGTCTTAGATATTGGAGTCATTCCTGGTGCTAAATCAATCATAAATTCGATTTCCCGATCTGGTGGAAGACCAGGTAAGTCATCCGAAAACACATCGGGAAATTCGTTCACTACTGGTATTTCTCCCATTTTCATCTCACCTTTCTGGGTATCAATCACATACGCTAAATATCCCATGTCTCCCTTCCTTAACGCCTTACTAGCTTGCATGACTGACAGACAACTAAATTGTCTTGGTAATTTGCTACCATAAAATACTATTTTCGACTTTTTAGGAGTCTGTAAAGTTACACACTTCCGTTGACAATCAATCATTGCTTTATGGTTATACAACCAATCCATCCCTAGGATCACATCAAATTCCCCAAGACGTATTGGAATTAAATCCACATACAACTTATGTTTTCTTATCACCATAGGACAATGTTTATGCACATAATTAACAGGTATCACTTCTTTATTTGCAATCTCTATATTCAATGGTTGTTCTAACATTTCATGAGTCAACCCTAGTCTTCTAGGAAATTCATCAGAAATAAAATAGCACGTAGCACCCGAATCAAAAAGCACACATGCATTAGTTGAAAGTAGTATGCCCTCAAGCCAATCACATTTGATGTGATAAGCATATACTTTGTAATCTTGTTCATTTACTAATAAAAGTATCAAGGCATTTCTTTATTCATGATTAATTACTTGAATTAATCAAATGGATAAACCCATAGTTTTCGAGTAATGCTTTTAGAACCATGATGAGGATCATGCTAATGAGATCTAAATTCAAGATAGCTCAAAACTAAAATTGTTCCTAATCGTTGGATCACTAAAAAAGGGGATTAGTAGATCCGGATAGATTGGTACATACTATGTTTGCTCTTATGAAGAGGATGATTGATCTCATAATCATTTGTGTAGAGACACTAAAACAAGTATGTAGGTTCTTATTAGAGAATAAGTTCACTGAACGTGACTCGCTCAAGGAACACCTAATGGAGTTTTACTCGTCTGTCAATGGGAGTTCCTTATGTGATAGTCGTACAAGTGATCTTTAGACTTGAGATCATCTTAGTATCTTGTGTGTACTAAGTTATATTTTGACATATTCCTTAAGACCTATTGGTATATCAAAGGATGTGATTGGGTATAATAAGGTACACATGGAGATAGATAAATGATCAACAAAGGATCTACCACTTCCAGTAAAGGGAGAGAATGTCCTATGCGATTCAATAAGTGACAACTCAGAAATCCCTGGCCAGGGTTGCATGGAATTAGAAAGGAGTTTCTAATTTACATTAACTAGAGTTGTGTATTTGTGAATTGAAATGCATATAATCAAATAAATAAGACTTGACAGAAATTCTGTGTCTTATATTTGATTGGGACATTGTATGGTAGAAGGATTGAATTGTACGGTAACTATTTGCTGAAATATTCTTTTACGATTAAATGTTGAAATCTATATTATCTGGAAAGTCGACTAATCGCTAAGGGGACTTACCCTTATTGTGGAATAATTATTTATTCTGAATTAAAGAGTTAATTTGTAATAAATGAATTAGAATTGTTCTAATTTATTTATTATACAACCGGTTTAATATGGAGAACCTAAAGGGTCACACCGCAAAAGAGTAATATTTATTTTAGAAGTTGATGGCATAATTGTAATAATAAATTAAGTATATTTAATTTATACTATGATGATAGAATAAATTAAATAGCTTAATATTTATAATTTAGTATTTTAGAAATACTAATTATAAATTAATAAGAAGAGTCTTATTATTATTATTATTGCTAGTATTATTATTTAGTTCCTAAATGGTTTAGGAATTAATTAATAAGTAGTAATATTATTATTAAATAATTAAGTTCCTAAATAGTTTAGGAATTATAATTATAATAATTAATTAAGTTACTAAATGGTTTAGTAATTAATTAATAAGAAGTACTCTCATTATTAAATAATTAAGTTCCTAAATAGTTTAGGAATTATAATTAATTAATTTAGTTCCTAATTAAATTGGGAATTAAATTAAAACCCTAATCCTAAATAGTTTAGGAGGGTTGACTAGATCTATAAATAAGAGGAGTCTTATCATAGATCAATGTTACACGCTCTTTCATTAGATTAGAGAGAGTACTCCATAATTCTCTAGATCTAAGAGTTAGAGAGAGAGAGAGAGACAATTAGGGCTAGCCACCCATGGTTTGGAGAAACTAAGATCCACTTCTTTAATTCATAGATCTCTTGGTGGATCACCTCTAGAGGCTCAACACTTGGGGAGCTAACATTGACCCGTGGAATCTAATCGGTGAATTTAAAGAAGAACGTGAAGGATTAAAGGGAGATGAACTTGTACCCGTGGAAGCTTGGTTCTACAAAGGTATAAATTCTTTTATCCTTTCTCAGTTAAAAATAGTCGCATAAGAAAGATCCGGGTTATTGGTTTGTACAAAAATTTTAAAATCTGATTTTCTTGCTTCCGTTGCGCTTATATAATTTGATTATATGTATGCCATAATTTTTGCAAACCAACAGTGGCATCAAGAGCCAAACTTATGCGAATTATTAACTGTTTTAATTTCATATATGTATGGGTATGTGTTTAGAACAAATTTTTAGGCATAATTTGTTGTATAGAATCTGGGTTTTGAAAATCAATTGCAAAAATCGTATTTTGAAAAGAAAAAAAAAAGTTTTTTTTTAAAATTTTTCTCAGATGCTACAGTGCTGGAACGACGCGCTACAGTACCACCGCGCACGTTGCGCGGAATGATGACACGGCGCGCATTGCGCATGAAGTAGCTGTACGCATGGCGCGGGGGCCGACCGAGGCGTGGCGCGCAAGGCGCGGTTGGTGGCTGTGCCGCGCTTGGCGCGGAAATTGGTTGTGCGCGCAATGCGCGGGAAAGGCGCGGTGGCAATTCCGTAAATAATGCAACTTCCGGATTTTTTAATTATTTTTGTATTTTTAAGCAGATTTTTAAAATTAAAAAATAAAAGGTTTATTTTAGGTTAATTTAAAAATCCAAAAATTACAAAAATATATTAAAAATAAATAGTTTATTTTTACATGATTTTATAATTATAATAAAAGGTTTATTTTAATTATGAAATTAGATTTCATGCAACTTTATTTGCCCATTAAATGATATCAATACATCTATGGAATGTTTTATTTAATTCATGAGATGAATATTATTTATTAATATATATGTTGATATATATGATAATAAATGGGATTGATTATGGACTATTGACCAATGTGATTGGATTTAATTTTAAATTAAATGCATGAATGAATGGATTTTAATAAATGGGGTCTGTGTACCTCGTCTTTCTAATTTTTCTTATGTATAATTCTATCTCCCTCCTATGTACTTCCCCTTGACTGTTGATCAAGGTTTCTATTTATTGTAAATAATTTGTAATAAGATTAGTTAGAATTATTTTGAAGAATTGGAGCAAAGAAGCAAGGAGCGCATGAAGACCCGTTTGTAATGGAGCCCGAATTTAAATGTAATAATTACATTTAATTTAATTTATTCTTGCACCCTAGGTTTGACCAATTGGTTTATTTGGTGGCTCGAATAAACCAAACTAGAATAAAAGTCCATAATCAATCCAAGTAGAATATAGTATTCTATATGTGCATGCTTATTTATATATATTATATATTATCAAACATGCTTCGCATGTTAATTAATATGACGCGTATTTTATATATATATATGTGCATGTGCGCTAAAAAATATGAGACATTTAATATTAACAAACCCCTCATGATGTAGAATAAATATTATTTATAAAATGAATTAAAATGTTTAATTCATGAATTAAAGGAGTTTAATTCAATTAAATAAAATTAGAATTGTTCTAATTTATTTATTCTACTACTCATAATATTAAGTTGTAACGTTCAAAGATATTTATTAAAAATATCGAACGTCGCCTTCTAGCATGATAAAACGATAGAGTATCAAATACTCGATATAGTTTGTTGTGCACACACAAGGCTCATATCGATTATTTGAGATGTTGTTTTATCACATTTGATGCTTATAAAGGAATTGAACATTACTGTTTTGTTGTGCACACACAAGGACGATATTTTTCTTTTCACTTATATGGAAGTGCTAGGTTTGACTTAACTAAGATAATTTTGATTTGGATGTGCACACACATGATCATAATAATCTAAGAGGAAAAATATAAAGGAGTTACATGTTGATGTAATTGACAAGAAGTTGTCTACCTATTGAATAAACTATAGTTTGTTGTGCACACACAGGGCTGTACTTATGTCGATAGGATCCTTTTCTCACTAGCAAATTTTTAACTAAATTTGCCGAACTATATTAAGAGGGTAATATAATTTGATGAAAATAGTGGGAGACACCATTTTAAATAAAGACCTAATTTATTTTGGTAATTAATAAAATGAATGCATGTTAATGTTGTTATTAATTCACTTAAAGAATATTGCTATGTTTAATTCACTAACACTGCATAGCATAATGTACGCTAACAATTAATCGAACCGAATTGTTCGGATTGATTAAACAAATTTGAGAAAAGTTCTCAATGCTGAAAAGCTAGCAAATGTCATTAATTTGTCTATTCCTACAAACGTTGTAGACTAAGCCTCTGAGGAAGAGAATGCTATTTTAAATGGCAAGATGATGCAAAGGTGGCTTAATGCATCATGCTCGCATCCATAAGTATCGAGTTACAGCGTCAACACGAGAAAATGGATGCACCTACTATATTGTTGCACATTCAATAGTTGTATGGTGAGCAAAGTAGGTCAATTAGATATAAGATATCTAAGGAGCTCTTCCGATCTATAATAACCAATGGCACTACAGTACAAGACACATGTCCTAAAGATGATCAATTGGATTGATCAATTAGGACAACAGGTTTTGTCAAGGATGGAGAGTTGAGTCAAGATTCGATCTTGCAGTCACTCACTGACTCTAATTCACAATATGTTGTGAACTTCAAACATTATTAAGCTAGAAGTCGTTTAACTGATTTAACTTAAATATGTTGAAGACTGTTGAGAGTCATTTTCCTTCCTAGAAAAACAAAGTCTTACTCGTAGATGAATCTTCTAAGCGGAGGAAGATGGCCAAAGGTATTTCTGAGGAGTCAGAAAGAGTAGAAGGCTAAACAAAGGACATAAATAAAAGTGATCACGAGGGCAAAGGAGTTTGCTTTCATTGCGATAAGCTGGGACACTGGAAGAACAACTGTAAGAGAGTTGCAGTAGTTAAGTAGAAGAAGTTTAATGAAGCTTCAGCTACAGATATAGATTTATTCATAATAAAATAGAACTTTCTATAAGTCAAGTTTCTACTTTGGTATTAGATACCGACTGGTGATCTCACATATGTAAGTCGTTACAGAGACTAAACAGAAGTAGAAAGCTAAACAAAGGATAAGTAATCCTGTGCTGGGGAATGAAGCAGAGGTTGCTGCATTAGCCATGTGAACTTATAGTTTAGCACTGCCTACGAGCAAGACTATTAAGTTAGTAAGTTGTTACTATGTTCCAGTTCTTAGAAACATTATTTTAGTTCCATGTGATGACAAGGAATGTTTTTTTTGACATTATAATAATGAACAATCGTTGTTCTGTTTATAATGATAATATTTTATTTAGAACTGGTTGATTACTTAATAGATTTTGTATACTTGACTTATATGAAAAATATTCCAATTTGAACAAACTAAAAGCAAATAGATGATATGAATCATACCTTCATGCAATACTATTAACTCGGTCATGCTAATGAAACAAGACTAAAACAAGTTGTATAAAGATAGGCTTTTAGAGCTTTTGATTATGAATCAAATACAACTTGTGAATCTTGTATCATGAATAATATGACTAAATCTCCATTTAGTAGATATGGAGAGCGAGTTACGGAGTTGTTAGAGATGGTACACACAGTGGTGTGTGGGACCTATGACAACAAATGCAAGAGGAGGGTATTCATTCATTACTTTTACTAATGATTCTAGATTTTGATATATGTATTTAAATATAAATCCAAATCGTTTGAAACGTTCAAAGAATTCAAAAGTGAAGTATAGAAACTAAATGCCAAAAGTATTAAAGTTCTTCGATTAGATCGAGAAAGGAATACTTAAAGCAGTAAGTTACTAGATCATCTCAAGCGAAATGGTATTCTCACAATGGACATGGTGATGATCCATAATGAGTATTACCGATCTTCCAGTATCCTTCTAGGGTTATGCTCTAGAAATGATCGCATATCTACTAAATCAGATACCTTCAAATTCTGTCCCTAAGACTTCATATGAGTTATGGGATAGAAAGGAAACTAAGTCTTAAGCATGTTAAGATTTGAATTGTTCAGCTTATGTCAAAAGGTTTGACATGATAAGCTAGGGACAAGATCTGATAAGTGTAAACTTGTGGGATATCCTAAAGAAAGTTTAGGGTATCACTTCTATAATCCGACTAACTAAAATGTGTTTGTTGAAACACGCTGCCTTATAAGAAAAAGAAGTTTTTCCTTAAAGGGTTAATGGGAGTAAAATAGATCTTGAAGAAGTTCAAGAACCACAAAACACTACAGATCAAGTGAAGGAATCTGTACAAGTAGATAAATCTATTGTACCACAACCAAGTCGTAAATCTGGTTTAGTACCGAAGATACCTGAATGGTATGGATTCATCATAGATGATGATGATGATAAGGTACGCATCATAGTGGATGATGATCCAGATATATACGATGAGGTATGAGTATTAGATACTCAAGAGAAATGGCTGATGACCATAAAATTCGAAAATGGGTCTTTAGAGAAAGACTAAAGCAGATGGCTAGGTGGAGACCTATAAGACCTAACTAGTGGTAAAAAGATTTCAAACAAGGTCAATGAGTTGACTAAGATGAAATTTTTCACTAGTGAAAATGCATATATCCATTCGGATTTTACTTGCAGTAACAGCTTACTATACAAAAGGATGTATGTATGATACAACCAAAAGGATTTGTCTCCATAATGATGGAGAAAATCAAGTATGTAAGTTACAACGATCCAATTATGAATTGAAGCAAGTTTCTCGAAGATAGAACATCCGTTTTAATGAGACAATCAAAAGAGTTTGATTTTATCAAAGACAAGGATGAACCAAGTATGTACAAAGGTTAGTGGGAGCACTATGACATTCCTAGTATTATATGTTGATATAATATCAATAAGGAATGACATACCGATGCTACAATCAGTAAAGATGTGGTTGTTTAAAACTTCTCCATTAAGGACTTGGGAGAAGCGTCCTAACATTCTATTTAGGATAAAGGTCTATAGAGATAGATCATAAAGGATGCTCGGCTTAACCCAAGGGACGTACATTAATTCGTTGAAATGTACTAGACTTGATATTGCTTATGTGTAATAAGCAGATATCAGTTCAATTTTGGAGAAGAATATTAGAAAAGAGTTTCTAATGATGGGTCTGATATAAAAGTAGAGGGTTTAACAAACTCAAGTTTGTTCAGACTAACCAAGATAACAACATATCCGTTTCAGGTAATATGATTACCGTGAACGGTGCTGCAGTGAGTTGGAAAAGTTCCAAACAGCAAATAGTTGTTGATTTAGTGACAAAGACATAGTAAATAACTATAAGTGAAGCTGCAAAGGTGATTGTTTGGTTAAACAAGTTCATTACAGAACTTATAATGGTTCCTAACATTAAAAGAGTTTAATTCGCCATGGAACCTAGGTCTCATCTGAAATCCAAACATGTGTTGTCGCACTTTTATATGATTAGATGAATCATTGAAAAGGAGACGACACCATAAAGATGGTAGACTCTTAAAACAGCATTACAGATCCATTAACTAAAGCATTTACTAAGCAATTTGTACGCCACTTAGAGAAGAATGGTATGGGGATACCAAAGGGCGATTGGCTTTAGTGCAAGTGGGAGATTGAAAGTAGTATGCCCTCAAGCCAATCACATTTGATGTGATAAGCATATACTTTGTAATCTTGTTCATTTATTAATAAAAGTATCAAGACATTTCTTTATTCATGATTAATTACTTGAATTAATCAAATGGATAAACCCATAGTTTTCGAGTAATGCTTTTAGAACCATGATGAGGATCATGCTAATGAGATCTAAATTCAAGATAGCTCAAAACTAAAATTGTTCCTAATCGTTGGATCACTAAAAAAGGGGATTAGTAGATCCGGATAGATTGGTACATACTATGTTTGCTCTTATGAAGAGGATGATTGATCTCATAATCATTTGTGTAGAGACACTAAAACAAGTATGTAGGTTCTTATTAGAGAATAAGTTCACTGAACGTGACTCGCTCAAGGAACACCTAATGGAGTTTTACTCGTCTGTCAATGGGAGTTCCTTATGTGATAGTCGTACAAGTGATCTTTAGACTTGAGATCATCTTAGTATCTTGTGTGTACTAAGTTATATTTTGACATATTCCTTAAGACCTATTGGTATATCAAAGGATGTGATTGGGTATAATAAGGTACACATGGAGATAGATAAATGATCAACAAAGGATCTACCACTTCCAGTAAAGGGAGAGAATGTCCTATGCGATTCAATAAGTGACAACTCAGAAATCCCTGGCCAGGGTTGCATGGAATTAGAAAGGAGTTTCTAATTTACATTAACTAGAGTTGTGTATTTGTGAATTGAAATGCATATAATCAAATAAATAAGACTTGACAGAAATTCTGTGTCTTATATTTGATTGGGACATTGTATGGTAGAAGGATTGAATTGTACGGTAACTATTTGCTGAAAGATTCTTTTACGATTAAATGTTGAAATCTATATTATCTGGAAAGTCGACTAATCGCTAAGGGGGCTTACCCTTATTGTGGAATAATTATTTATTCTGAATTAAAGAGTTAATTCGTAATAAATGAATTAGAATTGTTCTAATTTATTTATTATACAACCGGTTTAATATGGAGAACCTAAAGGGTCACACCGCAAAAGAGTAATATTTATTTTAGAAGTTGATGGCATAATTGTAATAATAAATTAAGTATATTTAATTTATACTATGATGATAGAATAAATTAAATAGCTTAATATTTATAATTTAGTATTTTAGAAATACTAATTATAAATTAATAAGAAGAGTCTTATTATTATTATTATTATTACTATTATTTTTATTATTATTATTATTGCTAGTATTATTATTTAGTTCCTAAATGGTTTAGGAATTAATTAATAAGTAGTAATATTATTATTAAATAATTAAATTCCTAAATAGTTTAGGAATTATAATTATAATAATTAGTTAAGTTACTAAATGGTTTAGTAATTAATTAATAAGAAGTACTCTCATTATTAAATAATTAAGTTTCTAAATGGTTTAGGAATTATAATTAATTAATTTAGTTCCTAATTAAATTGGGAATTAAATTAAAACCCTAATCCTAAATAGTTTAGGAGGGTTGACTAGATCTATAAATAAGAGGAGTCTTATCATAGATCAAGGTTACACACTCTTTCATTAGATTAGAGAGAGTACTCCATAATTCTCTAGATCTAAGAGTTAGAGAGAGAGAGAATTAGGGCTAACCACCCATGGTTTGGAGAAACCAAGATCCACTTCTTTAATTCATAGATCTCTTGGTGGATCATCTCTAGAGGCTCAACACTTGGGGAGCTAACATTGACCCGTGGAATCTAATCGGTGAATTTGAAGAAGAACGTGAAGGATTAAAGGGAGATGAACTTGTACCCGTGGAAGCTTGGTTCTACAAAGGTATAAATTCTTTTATCCTTTCTCAATTAATAATAGTTGCATAAGAAAGATCCGGGTTATTGGTTTGTGCAAAAATTTTAAAATCTAATTTTCTTGCTTCCGTTGCGCTTATATAATTTGATTATATGTATGTCATAATTTTTGCAAACCAACATTAGTATTGCAAATTGAAATGGTACCTGACACCACATCTTTAGACTTTTCAGCATCCTGCACTGTCATATTAAAGGTTCGAGCGGTAGGACGACCTAGATGAGTTGGTGCGGGGAGTGTTAGTTTTCCTCCAGTATTCGTACTTTTCCCTCCACTTGTTACCTCCATCGTCTTCTTTGGACAGTTTCGAGCGAAATGGTCTGTTGCTCCACAGTTAAAACATCCTGTTTTCTTTAACTTTGGGCAATCTGGTGCAATGTGTCCTTCTTGTTGGCACTTATAGTAAACTTTCTTCCCCTTCAGACAAACTCCAGAATGACTCTTTCCGTAATTACCACACGGCTCAATTTTTCTCTTTACATCTCCGGATTTGTTTCCGGAAGTGTTTGTATTACCAATCCACTTTTTCTTATTAGGAGGGTTGGTACTACTACCACTTCCCCCCTTAAAATCTCCCTCATTTTTCCTTTTTTTTTGTTCTTGATTGTATTTTATAATAGTTTCAATACCTCCCTCAGCCAAGACTGCCTTTTCCAGTACCTCAGCGTATGTTGTTGTCTGAAACATATTCACCTTGCTATACATCCAGGGCTTCAATCCCTGTTCAAATCTTTTGGCTTTCCGCTCTTCTGTACTGACCTGGTATGGAGCAAACCGGGCCAATTCATTAAATTTAGCGGCATACTCAGCTACTGTCATGTTATTCTGTTTTAATTCCAAAAACTGAATCTCTAACTTGTTCTGCATACTAGTGGGAAAATAATTCTCGAAAAACAGTTCCTTAAACCTCAACCATGGAATTATTTCCCCGCCACCCTATTCCGATTGGCTTGCCACCAGTGGGCAACCTCTCCTTTCATCATAAAATTTGCAAAAGAGGTCTTCTACTCCTCTACTACCCTAACCACCTCGAAAACCCTCTCCATCTCCATAATCCAAGTTTGAGCCTCTATAGGGTTTATAGAGCCCTTAAATTCTGGTGGTCCAGCTAGTTTAAAGTCTTTAAAATTTGCGAAATGAGGGGGTTGGGTATTTTGTTCAGTAGGAACTGGGTTCCTATTTTGCATTGCATCTGCTAGTAAATCTACTAACCTTTGCATTAGATCCACTGGGGTTGTTTCTGATTCTGTTCTTGTATCTGTCCCAGTGATTTCATTTACTGATTCTTCTTGTGCTTTTCTAGCAGGTCTACCTCTCTTTGGCGGCATTCTGAAATATAAATTTTATATTAATTTACATTACTATATTTACAATGCAGAATTAATAATTTATATCAAAACATACTTTCTAACATTACCCTTCAAATATTTACATTAACAACTAACTATTTTACAAGATACATACATACCCCAGATCACACATACATCCTATTTACATATCATATCCCTGCTATTTACATCAAAAGTAGGGTTTCATACTATTTATATAAACGTCAATATATACATATATCTCAGTATCACACTATCCCATATTCCACGGGTTCATTGCTCTCCTCATTGCATCTTCAAATTCTTGTCTTATAATGTTGATCGCCACATCGCGATCAATGTCTCGCCAATATTGACCTTCCTCCACTCGAAAGTATCAAATCCTGTTTTGTGCCCTTTCTGCCACGCACTTAAAAGCATACTCCATATCATCCATTCTTACTTGTTTAGCTCTCACCTCGTTTTCTGTGAGGCCTACCTGTCTAGTTGCTCTACCCCAAGCATTCTCAATTCTCGTCCTATCTGCCACCTCTCTATTCAACTTATCAACAAGAATTTGTCTTTCTGTAGACAACTCTTCTATTCTATGCTCGGCTTGGCCTAGTTTATTTACTGCCTCATTTTTCTGTTGGGTGAGGACCTGGAGTTCTTCCTCTTTTTGTTGTGACACAACATTTTGAGCTACAACTTGGGCTTCTAACTCATGTACTTGGTGTGTAAGATCAGCCACCTGAATCTCTAAACCATTTATAGTATCTATGGCATTAGTTATTAACTCTTCATTTGGGTCTAAGTTTTCGGGAGGAGTACCTTCAGAAGATCCTCCTATTCCTTCTTCTCCTTCATTGACTTCCATATGTTCTTCTGGTTCAAAGTTTGGTCCATACTCTGACCCTGGCTCAGACACAGGTGGACTAGCAATTACTCGCTCAGGTACTACATATATGTCTCTAACCTCTTCTTCTTCAATCCTAGCCACACTTGGTTCGCCTGTCTCGGTCATCCTATAAAACAATAATACAATAATCTTCTATCAACGTTAATCTAACCATTATATAATAACTTTTAAATAAAACATAAATTATTGGCTTTTGAACGTGCTAAATTCCCTACTTCCCTTTTTTCTTAAACTCGATTTGAGTTGCGTACTCATACCTAGTTCATACTATATTATGAAAATTGTAAGGTTAACAACTTCCACCATTCGCTTCTTAGAACTCTAAATGAGTTTCACTCTATTCCTTAAGGTCATATTCCTAAGGTTTTCCCACCTAAGGTTTATAACCTATCAGCTCTGATACCAACCTATGACGTCCCAAAATTCGGGTCCCTCGAACCACGGGTTCAATGTTCACGATACTATTCTACCCTATCATCACATCTATTCATTTTGAATAATAATAAAACTTAATTTACATTCATACATAACTATCTTAGGTACTACATACCTTTATACGTATACACATCTGTACCTGACATATTACAAAAGATAACATAATATTTTCATGACTCTATTACTGTACATCTATTATTTCCTGACTTTTCCTTTTCCCTTGTCTGTACCCGACCCCTCGGTCTGCTCAGGTTTAGCTGAAATATCATGTTTAAAAGCAATAGTAAGCATAAAATAGCTCAGCAAGTACATTATAAGCAAATGATGACATGATATTTCGAAATGGTGAATGAAAATCATTTAAAATGATCATGAATCATTTACAGTAAGCTGAATCATTTACAATAAGCTGAGTCATAAACAATGAAATGGATCATTTTCAATAAGCTGATCAATAGCAGTTCAATGTATGAACATGATATATATGCATCACTTTACATGATTAACTAGAAATATGAAACTTGTTTGTTGTACGGTCACAAGACCTAAAACTCGTTAAGAACAATACCAATCGTAAAGACTGATATTGCCCAAGGTAGTCATAAGACTATTGTTCAAATTAGATGTGTACTCTGGGTGATCAACCCGTCGTACTTTTATATTATGCACAACATAAACATCTAGCGACGCAACCACACCATAAAAATTATGTTTTCTTTATCTTTTACTCCCTTTTTTTATCGGGGTTGTTTTGTTACAGCATATCATAGAGTCCGCACCACACCAATGTGGATTGGAGCACATAACAATAAACAACTGAATACAACATGTATCATCATATGTGTTTAGCCGGAATCAAGGTTGTCATCGACCTTTTTCAAAACAGTTCAATAATGAATGAACTTTACATGATTATATGAATGCACAATATGAATGGCTATTCAATGAACTACAAGTAGAAGTTCAGTTAGAAGACTTGCCTTTATCTCCTTTTTCCTCAACTAGTAAAATAATATCTCGTTTATAACTTACATGGCCATAATATGGGTTCATGCATTAGTTATATACATATGCCTGTCATAACTTGCTATACAAGTTATTATTTAGCTCTACATAACCTTTAACATATAACACAGTGTTCGTTTATTCCTTAACATCTACCACATTGATCATTTTTATCAAATTATGGCTTATATACATGTTTCTATCATTTCATAACAAAACATTTTATTTTGGATCAAAAAGAGTTTTTTTATTTTTATTTTTCAGAACACTGCGCCCAGGCGCAGTGTTTTCTTCTTCCAACTTCGCTGACCGCAAAAAGTTCTCGGCCCAAACTGCGCCGCAACTTGCACTAATTTCGCCCCAGCGTGGTTCATATAGCAACATTGCGCCTCGACACAGTTTCCAATTCAAAAGAGCATGCCCCGACGCAGTGCTGGTTTTTCAACAAAAAAACATTCTTTTCAAAAACCTTTCTATCTTTGGCCTTAATTTGATTTTCTGAGTTCCAATACTTCACCTAGCACACATAACATGTATTTGACTTGCGTGAGCCTTCAAAATATTTAAAAATTCTCATATGGACTTGTTTTTCCAAAGATTTCATTTTAGGTGTCGACAAACATTTTAAAATAAAATCTACATTTATCGCCATAGACGCCAAACGACTTTCAATTAGATTCTAACATGTGTATTTACATAAAACATAGCTATTTAGCTTCATTTAATCTTCATTTGCATGAAATGGCCAAAAATCACACATTGGTATGATTTTTGCCAACTTAACACATTTCATTCTTAACTCAACCTGACATTTTGAACTCCACGCACAACATAGACTATCACAAACACATTTAGCAATTTTGTGCAATCACATAGCTTCCATATGCACCTTCTAAAACACTTTATAGATTATGATTTGGTTTACATGCAAATCATAGGCTAATATTGAAATTTTCCACAACAACTCATGTTTTTCAACCTTCCATGCATCTTGTATGCTATCAACCATGAAATTACTCATGTATTCAACATGATCATCACCTTCAACTAGGATTTCATCATTTCTAGCCACATATAACTCATGATCATCCATGAATCATGCTTTCTAACTTTGAATATAAACATGAATAATGCAGCACCTTTGTCCTAACAAACTTAAGCTTATGGTTTCATGATAAACCAATCAAGAAGTATATAACTCACATAAATCACATACTCAATACATATATCCCAAGAATACATGCATGGCTTCATCTATTCCTGCATATAAGCACATAAACATCAAGTTTTATTACAAGAATATGGTTATACCTTCTTATGGCTCTTCTTCTCCTTGCTACAAAGCTTGCTAAAGATAAATTCTCCACTTTGATGTCTAAGTATTCTTCTCTTATACACTTTTTCTTGAAATCTTCCAAGGTTTGGCAAACCCTAGACTTCCTCTTCTCTTTTCTCTCTCACTTGCAAAATTCAAATTATAAAATGAAAATGAGCTAAATTAACTTGATGCTTACTATATATGAGTTGTATATAATTTCTAGCAACTAACTCACAACTTTTGCATGGTTAAGGGCAATCATGTCATTTTCCATAACCAACTAAAGATGGCTTGGACAATACTCACAAAAAGGATACCACATTCATTCTTTATATTTGTCAAGGGCATTTTGGATTTTTGTCAATTTCTCTAGAAAATTTAATTTCCATGTAAATTCCTTAAAAATCATTTCTTGCTCATTTTTAATCCAATTCAAGTCCAATTTGATCCAAATTTGTTTCACTAGGCTTGAATTTTATCCTAACATCAAATAGTCCATAATTGGCTTTTCCCATAACACTTGTCACACTTTAATAATTTAATTTCCATTAATTTATAATCATATTTACAATATTGAGAATTTTCATGCCATTACATATATCGTAATAAGTCTATCTTTCAATACCATTTGCTTTGTGAATTCTGATAAGTAAGGCAATGAGCCATCTCATCATTATTATAGTTATATGTCTTAGATTAGTTCTTCAAATTTTGTTACTCAGTGATCTTAAGATATTAAGTTCAGCATCATTTTTCGATCTTGAGTACATTAGTCTTTTCAGCATCTTGTGAACTTCTATCTTTACTTATTTAACTAAGGCCTTTTAGTCTTTGTTGTGTTGTAATGAGTCTGCATCATAGAATTCTACGAACTCTTCCTTTGCATTGATTTTTGTGGGATGACTTTTACATCTTTTATGGTTTTTTCTCCTTGATACATTCTTCTGCTCATTAATCTTGTTCTTCTTTACTAAAGATCATCTTTATTTGATTTGTTCAGTTTTATCCTTAGTGGTCTTGACTTCTTGTTGAGTCTCTCCTTCTTCTTTATCTGACTCTTCTTCTTCAGAATTTTCTGTTTTGTTCTACGATCAGAGTTTTGCATTGTATAATTTGCGCTGTTATGCAATCTTTGTCTTTTGCTATACATTTCGCCTTGGATCATTCTTGCCACATGACTTGTTCTTGCAATACAATCTCATTCGAATTGAATTCTTCAATACGATTTATCTTGCAATACAAATTGCCTTGCAATACGCTCGAACAATTTCCATACAATCCTGTATAGATCAAATTCCTTCATACCATGTCAACTGAATTCTTCTATAAGATCTTTTACAATGCAATTTGTTGAACTCTCAATATGATTTTGAGCTTGCTATGTAATCTTGATTCAGTACTGCTACGTTATAGCCTTTCAATATAATTGTTGTACAATCTGATCTTGCTTATGTGATCTTGAAGAAGTAATATTATTTAGCTCTTCTTCTACGATCTCTGCGATCATTCCTTCTATTTTTCTTCATTCTCTAAGTTGTGCAGTACAGATTTGTATTCCTACCTCAATGAGATACCTAGTGTCCTTTTATTACACTCTTAATTCCTAATGTCCTTTTACATTTCATCATTCTTTTAAAGACAGTACAAAGGTCATTCTAGTCTAACTTTTCAAAAATGGATCAACCTAACAAATTTGATCCTCTAAGTCCTTTTACATTGATCGTTCTTTCTAAAGACTGTACAAAAATAAGTTTTCATGAATCACACTTAATTGATTTCTCTTTTTCTTTCTTTTCATCCTCTCTTTTAATGACTTCAAGTTTAACTTTATAAAAGATATAATCACATTAAATTTCACACATCACATATTTACTTTTTACATAATCAAGACTAACTTTACAAAATACGTAAACAATTTTTTTTCTTAAATCAAATATTGTTTTATCATCATTAAATCCAAATAAGAATACTCATAAATTTGTTTAACAAAGACTTCTCTACTCGAGGACCAAATCCAAAACCAAGTAACCTCCCTACCTTCCTGCCCAAGGCAACACTTAAGTCATAATCTCCCTTTTGTCATTAGTGTCAACATTTTCAAACTCTACTTTCATCTCAAAGATACATTCATTCTCTAGTGATTTCATTTCATTTTGCAAAATTAACAACAAATGTGTTAGAGGTTGTTTTGATTTGATGATGATGACTGTTGTGCAAAGATGATTGTGGTAAATGTGCTTACTTGGTCAATTGTCAATATGTATCTGACAAAGTGCATATGTGTTAATGTGCTTATGTGCTTAGATACTCTTAAAGTGCATATGTATTAATGTGCTTATGTGCTTAATTGATTATGTGCTTAGATACTCTTAAAGTGCATATGTGTTAATGTGCTTATGTGCTTACTTGATTATGTGCTTAGATGTTCTGAAAGTGCTTATGTGGTTATTTGACAAAGTGATTTTATGTTAATCTAATTGTGGGCTTACATTGTCATGTGTGCTTGATGTATATTACTCATTTCAAATACTGTGATTTGCACACTTGTTTAAACAAATATGATCTTATTGTAAACTATTTGCTGCTTATTAAAAAGAATGAAAGTGATCTGGTTCAAATGTTGTAAAGTCCTTTTAAAAGATATATGTGTACAAAGGACTTAGATTATAAAGATCAGAAATGTTAGATTGATCTTTCAATAGAAGTAACTCTGCTTAAAAATTGTATGATATAAGCAGAGTAGCATAAGAATGAATCATTGCTGTATTTGTGTATGTCAGAGTCTGTAAAAGTCCTTTCAGTATGTAATGATGTAATAATGTAAGAAAGGACTTAGTTAGAAAAGATCAAATCTTTAGGTTGATCAGTCTATATGATCGTAGAATGGACTCTACGATTCCAAGCAAAGGACTCAACGATTCGGCATGTTCGTAGAGTGAAAGGTACGACTCTCAGCCCAGTCGACTCTACGATCATCAAAGAGAGATAGACATGCAAGAAGTCTACAGAATATTCATACAAAATCAAATAACTGATCATGTACTAATCGTAGAGTTGAACTCTACGATCGTCGAACAGACAGCCAAGCGAGCCTGTAGATAACGCTGAACCAAATAAGAGATATACTCTACGATATACACGCTCTAGCAAGATCGTAGAGTAAAACTTGAAGAGCAACCACATACAACTGAATTTTGCATAGATAGAAGAAGTCGTAGAGTGGAACAGAATAACAAGGCAATGCAGAAGATTACTATACACATGGAACAATCGTTGAATAGAAATTAAAGGATGAAGAAATAAAGACTACAACTCAACGATTTCACTAAGAAGCACGACAGGTCACAAGCTCTACGATTTGAACAGAAGGACAAGATCGTAGAATGAAATCATAAAGCAAAGCACTGCAGACAAACTCTACGATCTGATCGCAAAAAATCGCAGAGTAAAAGAGAAGTACGCTCAATCTCCACCATTTACTCGACATACTTCAAATGATGAGTGGAGATGAATTCGTAGAGTCCAAATGAGCAGACTATCACTCTACGATATCAATTAACAGCAAAAGATCATAATTGCAATATAGTATGAGAGAAAAGAGAATACTCCCCGCCCAGATTCAAGAAAGAGTAAGTGCTCTTGAGAAATAAGATGCATGTCAGAGTCACAGAAGACTTTGTGCCTAAACGACTATAAGTCAGAACCCACTGCTCAGGAAGATGGTGAATAAAGTCAGAAATGGGACATCTCTGAATGCATCAGAACGGTTGGTTCTAAAAGTCAAGGAAGGTACTTATTGATGAACCAGAAGATTAATTAACAAAGGAAATAATAATCCTTGCTGAACAAATCTGGGTGTGCAACGGCTATAAATTCAAAGAAAGTTAAGCTACAGGTTAATATATCAGAGCATGTCAGAAAGGGGAAAAGCACTGACACAAACGGCAAGAAAGTCAACATTGAAGATATTAAAGATCTACACAAAGCCAAAGGAAACCAACGGGATTTCTTTCAACGGTAAAATTAGCTCTGAGATATAAAGGCTTACATAACAAACAAAAAAAGAAGTTGTTGATGAATATACGAGAGAGATGATGGTAGACAACAACCGATCGTAGAGTGGAACAGAAAATGAATATGCTAAAGGACTCTACGATCCATCAGAACACTAACACTGAATTGAGAGAGACATGGAGATAAATAACTCTATTACAAGAGAAGTGTTTAGAGCTGCTAGGCACATGGAAGAGAGAAGCTTAAACGCCAACTTGATACATACATTGTAGCAACTGAGTACCAAAAGGAAGAAGCATCACAGTCATCTCAGGAGTTCGTCTCGAGAAGTTATCAAGTATCAAAGGAGCTGAAGTGCAAAAGCCTAGCAGCACAATGGGTGATCATGAGTAGTTGCTGAATACAGAAAGAAGAAGAACATCAACGGAAAATATCAACAGCATTCAAAGATTGATCACAAGCAGCTGCTAAGTACCTAAAGATGGAGAAGAGCAAATGTTCTACTTAGCAGCACAACTCCAACCTCTTTCAAACAATCAGGGAGCCAAGTCTGTTGGACTTGAAGAGGGCAGTTGTCCTTGTCATAGTGACTAAAGGACCCAAGTCTGCTGGACTTGAAGAGGGCAGTAATGTCCTTGTCTTTGTGACTAAACTAACCAAACCTGCTGGGTTTGAAGGGTTCTTAGTGAACCAGAGTTTCCAGGCTAATGAGCTTGAAGGGTTCCGTATGAACTATTCTTAGTGGATTTCCTACTCGTTGTAGTAGAAGAGTGGAGTAGGAGTTATTCAGTCTCCGAACCACTTTAAACTCTCTGGTGTCATTTACTTTTAGTCATTTACATTTTGTCTTATATATATATATATATATATATATATATATATATATATATATATATATATATATACATATGACTGTTAATTGGTTTACCTAACAAGTGATTTTCTTCAATATCATCTTAACTAATTGAAGCTGCTTTAGAAATCTTCAAGGGGAGTTTTCCAAACTAATATTCCGCTGTGTAAACAAATCTCAATTAAGTTGATTAATTGGTAATAAATCTTTGAACTTAATCTTAAAGGAAAAAGTTTTTAAGAGATCTATTCAACCCCGCCCCCCTTCTAGATCACTTGTGTGCCTCTGGGAACTAACAATTGGTATCAGAGCAGGTTCTCACGAACTTTTAAAGCTACGCTTTGAGTAGATCCTATGGCACTAGCAAATTTCTGTTTTTGAGTTTAAGAATTGAAGTAAAACACTTCGTATGAACAAGCTTACAAAATAATGTTTTTCTTTCAGGTACTAATTGAATGTGGAGTGATTCCCTGTCTGATGCTGAATATTAATTGACATTAATACTTCCTAATACAAATTCAGATGATCTCAGCAAAGAAGTTATCGAGTGAACTTTCAAAGTTAATCTGGTGCTGCAAGTTGAAGAAATCAAAAGGATGTTCTGTTGACAAAAATTATAAATTGATTCACTCGAAGAATACAAACGTGTATTTTTGCCTTCAAATAAACTGGGAAGTTCAAATCTTGATGCCAAAGGACACCGGATCCTAGTCTTCTCTAAGGAAGCATCACTGTACCAAGCACTAACAAATCTACTTCTCACCGGTTCTAAAGTTTGAAGCAAAAGCAAGCCCAACAGAAATCTATGCTTAAATTGTTAAATAATTTTTCTATCTACCAAAGGTCAGCAGCTGAAATCAGTCTCTAATTTATATTCACTCGATGGGCTCAGCATTAAGCTTTCCGATAAGCTTAATGACTTTTATTCTAAGGATCTTATCTGAAGATGTGTGTCAAAGGAAGTGCTTCATTTATGTTAGAGCAGCATCAAGAGTTCTGTCAAGCCATTTTATATGGCGATCAATGATGAAATCCACAAGTAGCATTTCAAATTTCTTCTAATGGATGATCTCTAGTTTAACTGGTTTTTGAGAGATCTTATTCAAAAGTCTTCAATGGACTTATGGAACTACTTCTCTGAAATTGAGAGGTAGATCAAATTATAGTTGTATACTTCATTGTAATATCCTTGGTGATGAATTTCAAAGATATTTCCCTAAATCACAGATATCAGGCTTGAGACCTGGAAATCAACTCAGCACAGATGAATGGACATATATGTATATCTATGATCACCGGATCTAAGATTCATTCTGCAGATCATTAAAGATCAAAAAGGGTTGAAGAACCTCATTCATGTACAAAGCAGTTCATACAATAAAGAAGTCTTTGTCAGGCACACCAAGTGTACATGCTCAGACTTAAAAGGCAAATGCTCTCAGTGTCAAAATTCTTCAAAACCATCTATGAATGAGAAGGGTGAGTAGATCAAGGCAACAATGAGTAATCATGAATGATTTACCCTAAGTTTCAGAAATCACCCTTCAATCTGTGAAAAGAGGAAAAGTTCATCTCAAAGAAAAGTTCACTCTCATAACCTCTGGCAGTAGGCTCTTCAAGATAAATGCATCAGAAGAAGTCAGCTCTATGAAATGCTAAACCGGAAGTCTTTTAATAAGCATACATCCTCACAAGTCATTCTGGATGAAGATAATCCAAGCAAATCAACAAAAAGGAAATATGCTGTAGCCTTAAGAGAAAAGCTCTACGATATGAAGAAGATGGAGAAAATTGTTCTGAGACTCAACGATGAATTTCGTAGAATACCCTACTCAACGAATTTGCAGGAAGTCAATCTATGAAAGATTGAATGAAGTCTGATTATTGATGCATAAAGAAGACTTGAATCTTGGGATTCTCTAGAAGAGAAAGAAGCTGGTCATAAAGGAAGGAATCTATTAATCTTTGAACTCACCTATTAATTTAGTGAAACTTGTTAGATATGTTGTCACTAATATCATGGTAAAATAAAATGATCATTCAATTAAGAAGGAAGTTCATCTCACAAAGAAGGATCGTAGTGTCTGTCAGATGATCGCAGTATAAGGCTTGGCAAATTGAAGTGTCCTCTCCAAAGAACGTAGAATTATCTCCTCGTCATAAAGCTCGCTCTCAAGATCGTAGAGTCAACTCAGTCAGACACTCTACGACTCTCTACATTCAGTCTACGAAACCAGCAATATCAAAGAGCAATCTCTACATGAGAAATCAAAGTCTTGACAATGATCCTTACAAAGTCCATTCAGAAGGCTGTCCTTGTGCTGTCAAACAGGCTTAACAAAGATCTCTGAATTCATCTAAAGTCTTCAGTCTTAACAGAGATCGTAGAGCAGTTCAGATCATAATTCTACGATTGCATTTCAGGCTAGATCGTAAAATGGCTAAGCCAAGTCGTAGAGTAAGAAAGCAAGCTCAGAAGTACAAAACTCATCAGAAGGCAATTTGGGATAATTTTTGTCAACTCTACTTCTACAGAAGGAAAGCAGAAGGAACATCTGGTCTTCATTGGACTACATTTCTCATTCCAGTCACAAAGTCCCAAAACAATGTGATTGATGAACCAAATGCACTTATCTCTCCGATCATAATCTCTAAATTCTATGACTGATAACCAAGCAAACCATATCATCCCAAATTGTAGAGTCACCATGATCATCTTCCTGATCGTACAACATATTGAGTATACGTTTGCATCTCATAACAAATATCTTTCCCATAAACTCCTTCATAGCCTTTTATCAGCATACAATTCACACCAGTTTATCAAGGCCATCTATTGAAAGGATGATGGTTGAGTGTCTTGCAGCCAACTCTACGAACTGGTCAAGCTTACTACAGAGAAAGTGAACCACACGCCCTTCAAACTCAAGTGGGTTAGAATACTTGATGTGCTTCAATTATGGAAAATAAAAAGGTTAAGCCCACGTTCTTCAAATGAGTATCTGACACATGTACTCTGCAAAAATAAGAGGTAAGTAGCATAAATCTTGTTTTTAAACTGACAATGGTCATTTCCCGTCAGTTGTCAATACCCATTCTCCCAAAACTCATCAAAACCTTAGAAATCAAAAACTCTTCTGAAACTGATATTGGTATCTCTCCCTGTGCTATTCCCAAATCAGTTTAATCACATGGCATCTCGTCAAGTCATTCCTGGAAATCTTGTTTGTTTTGAAAAATTCGGAGATGCTGAGCAGAAATTCAAAGATATTCTTCATCTGGTCAAGAATGCTGGTTTCACCCAATGTTTGGAAACCAGCACCAGGATTTTCTCTACGCTTGTGAAAGAATTCTATTCTAACGCTGATTATCGAGGTAACACCCTCTTCTCAAGGGTTAAAGAAATCGCAGTGCAAATAGGAGTTTCTGAAATCAATCTCAGTCTAGGTATTCCTAGCGGAGGAATTACTTCTCTTGACAAGATTAACATTAAACTTGGACTGGAATTGATAGGCTATGAAAAGAAGTCTCCTCTCAAAGGAATCAAGAAGAAAGATTTCCCTCAACAGTATGAGTTTCTGGCTGACATTGTTGGAAAGAGTATTCTGTGCAAAGACACTGCATATGATACTATCAGTGAAGATCAACTGAGGCTGATGACTGCTATTGCTCAAAGAACGAAAATCAACTTCGGAGCAGTTCTCTTAGGATGGATAAAGAGATGGATAGATGATACAAAGACAAGAGCTGAAGCTGGAAAGCCAACTCCCAAGATGCCCTATGGGAGATTCATAAGCATCATTTTGAAGAAATTGCTGGCAAATGAAATTGGAGAAGATGAATGAGAAATTCTAAACTGCAACAAAAGAATTACTCCAAGGTTGTTTGAAGATCGGAAAAAGAACCCTCATGCCAATAAGGGTAAGAAGTCACAAGGTTCAATAAGCTTCAGCAGTAAGATGAAGGAGAAATCGAAAGGAAAAGGAAAAAGGGAAATGGAAGATATATCTGAGGATAAATTACAGGAGGAAAATGAACAATCAAGAAACAAAACTCTTGTGATCTATGATAGTCAGGAATCAAAGAAGAAAAGAAAATTCATTGAAATAGAGAAGGCTGAAGAAGAGAAAGATCTCTGTTCAGAGAAAGCTAAGAAGGAAAAGATGAATCCCAAAGAATCTGAAGTGAAGAAGAAGAAGAAGACAGAAAAGAAAGTTCCTCACACTGCTCCAAGAAGAAGTTGGAGAATCAGAGAACAGTGGAGAAGTTCAATCATTACAGGACCACCTCAGGTGATAGAAATTGATGATGATGAAGCAAGTTCGGATTCTGAAGAAAGAACATCTGGCAGTTCAAAAGAGGAAACATCTACAGGCTCTTCAGAGGAAAGATCAGAATATCATAAAAATAGCCTGTCTAAAAAGGAAGTCTTTTTGGATTCTGATCAGGGAAATTGAACCAGTTGAAAAAGACTCAACACCTGAGCTCAACCAGGATGATGATGTAGCTGAAGAAGTTGATGTACCAAGGGAACAATACTCTAAAAATTCTGAAGCTGGAAAGACTGAATCAGATGAGAAAGAAGACTGTCAAGAAACTGTGGTGAAAGAAGATAAACACCTTCAAGAAGAAACCAGCACTCATGATTTGGAAGAATCAAAAGACGGGTTAAGAAGGTCAAGTAGAAGAAGAGGGTTAAGTAGCTTTATGAAGAAAATAGGCAGGAGCACTAAAACAAGTCATAAGAAGAGACAAATAAAGATGAAAGCTGAAAAGAAGCTGAAGAAAGTAAGACTGCTGAGAAAACTGGAAAAGCAGAAATTTGAAGCATATCGTCTGAAGCAGATCAAAAGGAGACGTAGAGAAAGAAGGAAGCATGCCAGCCAGATAGAAAGATGCTCTATTACATGGGATCATAATCATCTGTTGAGTTTCATTCCCATACTACCACTTCTAAGGGCTATATTTATGAATGATCAAAGTTCTATCAGCTGGAGCTACTCAACTTTTCCAAATCTTTCATTAGTAGCTCAACATTTCACAAAGGCAATGACCCTTGCAACCACACTGATAAGCAGTGAACCTTTCTATTCTCACTACCAAAGTTACCAGAAAATATCCATCTGGAATCTGTCCAGCTCTAAATCTTCTAGCCAGCCTGTGGAAAATCAAAATGCAGAAATCAGAAAGTCCTCGGTTGTGACTTACTAAACTCTTAGTCATCCTGCACCACCTACCTGTTCGTAGAGTCCCAAAACTTTGCAAACATTTCTCAAAATACCAATTCTCCAGTCATAGAGTCCCAACACTCTATGGACCATGAAAATGTACTTACTCTTAGTCTAGTAGAGTCTCAAAACTCTGTGTTAGACTTCAATATATCTTTCTATTCCAGCAAATACTCAGTAAGCTCCATACATATCATAATTGATGATGTCAAAAAAGGGGAGAGATTATAAGGAACTAAGGGGGAGCAAGAACTAAGGGGGAGCAACATAAGAAGGAGAATCAACCAACTAAGGGGGAGAAGAAGAATCAACCAGCTAAAGGGGAGACAGCAAACAAGCCAGCAAACTAAGTAAGAGAAAAGTGAATCAGGAAGAGCAGCTGTAAGTATGTATAACCTTTTGTATAATCTTTATAAAAACGCTCATTTAATGAAATCATTATTTTGCACTAGCCATACAGTAGTTCGCTGTATCGTAAGACATAATTTACCTGTCAAGTAGATGCATTATATGAATGTCTTATCAATAAGTCTATTAGTTTTGTCATCATCAAATAGGGGGAGATTGTTGGAGGTTGTTTTGATTTGATGATGATGACTGTTGTGCAAAGATGATTGTGGTAAATGTGCTTACTTGGTCGATTGTCAATATGTATCTGACAAAGTGCATATGTGTTAATGTGCTTATGTGCTTAATTGATTATGTGCTTAGATACTCTTAAAGTGCATATGTGTTAATGTGCTTAATTGATTATGTGCTTAGATACTCTTAAACTGCATATGTGTTAATGTGCTTATGTGCTTACTTGATTATGTGCTTAGATGTTCTGAAAGTGCTTATGTGGTTATTTGACAAAGTGATTTTATGTTAATCTAATTGTGGGCTTACATTGTCATGTGTGCTTGATGTATATTACTCATTTCAAATACTATGATTTGCACACTTGTTTAAACAAATATGATCTTATTGTAAACTATCTGCTGCTTATTAAAAAGAATGAAAGTGATCTGGTTCAAATGTTGTAAAGTCCTTTTAAAAGATATATGTGTACAAAGGACTTAGATTATAAAGATCAGAAATGTTAGATTGATCTTTCAATAGAAGTAACTCTGCTTAAAAATTGTATGATATAAGCAGAGTAGCATAAGAATGAATCATTGATGTATTTGTGTATGTCAAAGTCTGTAAAAGTCCTTTCAATATGTAATGATGTAATAATGTAAGAAAGGACTTAGTTAGAAAAGACTTAGTTATAAAAGATCAAATCTGTTAGGTTGATCAGTCTATATGATCGTAGAATGGACTCTACGATTCCAAGCAAAGGACTCAATGATTCGGCATGTTCGTAGAGTGAAAGATACGACTCTCAGCCCAGTCGACTCTACGATCATTAAAGAGAGATAGACGTGCAAGAAGTCTACAGAATATTCATACAAAATCAAATAACTGATCATGTACTAATCGTAGAGTTGAACTCTACGATCGTCGAACAGACAGCCAAGCGAGCCTGCTAATAACGCTGAACCAAAGAAGAGATATACTCTACGATATACACGCTCTAGCAAGATCGCAGAGTAAAACTTGAAGAGCAACCACATACAACTGAATTTTGCACAGATAGAAGAAGTCGTAGAGTGGAACAGAATAACAAGGCAATGCAGAAGATTACTATACACATGGAACAATCGTTGAATAGAAATTAAAGGATGAAGCAACAAAGACTACAGCTCAACGATTTCACTAAGAAGCACGACAGGTCACAAGCTCTACGATTTGAACAGAAGGACAAGATCGTAGAATGAAATCATAAAGCAAAGCACTGCAGACAAACTCTATGATCTGATCGCAAAAAATCGCAGAGTAAAAGAGAAGTACGCTCAATCTCCACCATTTACTCGACATACTTCAAATGACGAGTGGAGATGAATTCGTAGAGTCCAAATGAGCAGACTATCACTCTACGATATCAATTAACAGCAAAAGATCATAACTGCAATATAGTATGAGAGAAAAGAGAATATTCCCCGCCCAGATTCAAGAAAGAGTAAGTGCTCTTGAGAAATAAGATGCATGTCAGAGTCACAGAAGACTTTGTGCCTAAACGACTATAAGTCAGAACCCACTGCTCAGGAAGATGGTGAATAAAGTCAGAAATGGGACATCTCTGAATGCATCAGAACGGTTGGTTCTAAAAGTCAAAGAAGGTACTTATTGATGAATCAGAAGATTAATTAACAAAGGAAATAATAATCCTTGCTGAACAAATCTGGGTGTGCAACGGCTATAAATTCAGAGAAAGTTAAGCTACAGGTTAATATATCAGAGCATGTCAGAAAAGGGAAAAGCACTGACACAAACGGCAAGAAAGTCAACATTGAAAATATTAAAGATCTGCACAAAGCCAAAGGAAACCAACGGGATTTCTTTCAATGGTAAAATTAGCTCTGAGATATAAAGGCTTACATAACAAACAAAAAAAGAAGTTGTTGATGAATATATGAGAGAGATGATGGCAGACAACAACCGATCGTAGAGTGGAACAGAAAATGAATATGCTAAAGGACTCTACGATCCATCAGAACACTAACACTGAATTGAGAGAGACATAGAGATAAATAACTCTATTACAAGAGAAGTGTTTAGAGCTGCTAGGCACATGGAAGAGAGAAGCTTAAACGCCAACTTGATACATACATTGTAGCAACTGAGTACCAAAAGGAAGAAGCATCACAGTCATCTCAGGAGTTCGTCTCGAGAAGTTATCAAGTATCAAAGGAGCTGAAGTGCAAAAGCCTAGCAGCACAATGGGTGATTATGAGTAGTTGTTGAATACAGAAAGAAGAAGAACATCAACGGAAAATATCAGTAGCATTCAAAGATTGATCACAAGCAGCTGCTAAGTACCTAAAGATGGAGAAGAGCAAATGTTCTACTTAGCAGCACAACTCCAACCTCTTTCAAACAATCAGGGAGCCAAGTCTGTTGGACTTGAAGAGGGCAGTTGTCCTTGTCATAGTGACTAAAGGACCCAAGTCTGCTGGACTTGAAGAGGGCAGTAATGTCCTTGTCTTTGTGACTAAACTAACCAAACCTGCTGGGTTTGAAGGGTTCTTAGTGAACCAGAGTTTCCAGGCTAATGAGCTTGAAGGGTTCCGTATGAACCATTCTTAGTGGATTTCCTACTCGTTGTAGTAGAATAGTGGAGTAGGAGTTATTCAGTCTCCGAACCACTTTAAACTCTCTGGTGTCATTTACTTTTAGTCATTTACATTTTGTCTTATATATATATATACATATGACTGTTAATTGGTTTACCTAACAAGTGATTTTCTTCAATATCATCTTAACTAATTGAAGCTGCTTTAGAAATCTTCAAGGGGAGTTTTCCAAACTAATATTCCGCTGTGTAAACAAATCTCAATTAAGTTGATTAATTGGTAATAAATCTTTGAACTTAATCTTAAAGGAAAAAGTTTATAAGAGATCTATTCAACCCCCCCCCCCCCCTTCTAGATCACTTGTGTGCCTCTGGAAACTAACAAAATGCAAATAATTTAAAAGAGAATCCCAAATTTAAAAGTGTTAATTTAACGCATCAACTTCAATAATAAAAACTAATGTTTAGGATTAAGAACAAAAAAGGAAAGGTATTAAAAATAGAGAACAAAATCATAGTTTTGTCTTACACATGTAAATTCATTTTCAGGTTGTAATCACTCATTTGTGTGCTTTTTCTGATGTGTGCTTTTGTAACCTTCAATTGGATTTCATTGGAAATAAAATAATAACCACAATCAAAAAACTTGCTTTATCTCTACTAAATGTACAACTTGACTTGGTGAAACATTACAAGGTTGTGATGGTTTTGCTAAGACAGCATGCACAAGACTTCCTATAGTGCCACTAATGTAGTTATGGTTCAGTACTGACTGAATGTGACACACAGTATTTCAGACCAAAAGCCGCCAAGATCAACTGCAGTGTTTTATCACTTAGTTGAAATGCTAGCATAATGGCAGAAAAATACGAGTATAGAATGCTCATTTATGTTCAGCATGTTGCAATAAGAGAATAGGTAGAGTATATCCTTGGATGTAGTCTATTATAAATTATGACTAACCATAGCATTTGATGCATTATAAGATAAATTTGGTGCAACATATTCGCTACATATTGAAGACAAACTTATGCTAACATAATAAGATTTTGAGAAAATATACCAGCAAAGAAACAATTAAAGAATCAACCGCATAAAGCAAACTCGAAACGATCACTGAAAAAGTCTGATTAGTTTTTTTCATTTCTTAATACATTATACAATCACCTTTCCTCACAGGCAGCATATACTTTTGAAGCACAAGGCAGTATATTTCCACTGAATTTTACACTTTCAACAACAATGTCATATATCACAAAAGTGGAACAACCTATATTTCTACATATCATAACCACCTATATCTATATGCTTATATGACAGAGGGATACTAAATCAAGACCACATATTGTTGCCAAACTGCCTAGCAAGTATAAGTTATCCAAGGTAATTTCAGCTCTATCATACTACAATGATTAATTAATAGTTCATGATTAAGAAAGCTAAAGAATAGAACAATTGAATGACTAAACGATGTGAAAAGTAAAATGTCAAGCATAAGTAACATAAACTTCTTTGTATCTGGCTACTATGGCGGTTGTAAAGAAACATTTTTCAATTCATTTCAACCACAAATTACAAGAGTAAGTGACAAACAACCATTTAAAAGTAGTGGCAGTAAGGGAAAATAATTTTTTCATGAAAAGAACTATGCAAAAAGTATGACCGATGTGCTTATACTAGTACAAAAGTTGAAGCTGTAAGCCATTTATAGAATACATATAATAACTACTTCTCAAATGCTAAATCAATAATTAATGATGCGTGCTTGAAATTTTGAGGAAGTTAGAAGCCTATTTACCACTATCGTGTTCACAATCAGACTTTGACATGCAGCCTAGATGGCCAGTCAAATCTTTCATCAGATTTTCTTTCATATCTACAACTTTAAAGAAATACAAGCTATCCATTGGGCCCATGCCACAACAATTTAACTGAATTATGAATCCAAATTAAGAGGTCGTGAAAAACAAAGGATACTAAGAATATGAGTGCTGATTATACTATCATATAAATATGTAACCACAATATGACCACTCATTCCATGGCATTTTTATTTCCTTTATTCTCAATGAGTTTTAAGTTAGAAAAGTAAATATATATCAAGTTTGAAAAAATCAAAGTTTCCTATTATGCACATTTGCAGCCTGGTTTTAACCCCAAGGTGTAAGAGAAATGGGAGAGGCTTTAAGAATAACCTCAAGGTCACTGATTTTAATCCCCATACTTGCCGCCAAAATTACCTTTAAAAAAATTAGCAACCAGGTTTATGATGTAAGTAGAAGTATTAATATACCATAAATTTACAGGGTAACTTGAAGTCAAATCAAAACTAAGGTATCATACTACATTCAATAAATGCTTTAGTAGCATCTTAAAAACCCATTGCAGTACAGATTTGTATTCCTACCTCAATGAGATACCTAATATTGCACGTAGAGCTGCTCAATTCGCATTACCCACTACCAATTTAATATTTGATTGTTTCTCTAAGTTCTAGGCAGGAACAAACCTGATTGGTTTTATGATTGCTTCTTTATAAAGTTCAATTCCACAGTTACATATTTTTACTCTTGTCACACACAAAAGAAAGCCAAAGTTAAATTTAACTTAAAGAAACCTCCCTGCACAACAAGCTTTTACCTTTATTTAATTTAATATGCTCCTCACCAAAGTAATCACACACAATCAATAAATAATGTATATTATGTTGGTGAAAGTCATTTCTAGGAGTTGAGCACTTTACAGGTTAACCAACAAAAAGAACACAATGTCGTTCTCTTATTATTAACCCAGAACCAAACACCCAACTTGCAAGAATTAAATGAATCAAACTATAGTAGCCTGAGTCAAATTGGTTCAAAACAAGAAGCACCATTTACTGTAGAAAAAAGTAAAAGTTTTTTTATTTAAAAAAAATCTGTGAAGAGTACTTCATTAAGACCCCAAAACATATATAGCAAAAGAGGAGAACTAGCCAAATCCATAACAGCTATAAACAATTAATGTGCCTAAGCAACATTGACTGGAGTAAATCATGTAGTTTGATAAATTATAATCTTATTTGTTGCTTTCTTCCTCTTGATTTAATTTGTAAGAACCGACTATTAAGCAATATAAACACTCAAATCATTTTTAGTGCAAGTCTTATAACATCCAAAAGTAAATTATCCTCTTATACTAGTTTTCATCAGGCATCATCTAATTCTAAGGCCTATAACAACCTGTTACACTACAATAGAATGCAAAAGAGTTTGAAATGAACCTTCATTTGACTACAAAACCGCAGAACCAAACAAAGCTAAAGCATGGGTATTGAATTCATTCAACCAAATCAAAATATTCTACTTGGGAAATAAAAGAAAAAAAATTACATAACTATTGGTAAACTGATTAAAATATTGTGTAGCATAAACTTTTTTTAAACACCCTAACACATGACGTAGCATTATAGAAAATCTCTTTTTTGTTTATTATTTGTGAAAAAATAATTATCTTTTATGTTTATTATTGTTTGTCAACTCTTTAACGGTACAGTAGCATCATAGCAATTCAGTAAGTAAATAACTGATAGGAGTAGGAAGAGCAGATTTTTACCATATGCAATTTACTGAGTGTTAGGAATTTTTACCATAGGAAGAGCAGACTTTTAAAAAGGTGAAAACTCAACAACAACAAAAAAACCTGCAGCCAGCAAAGTAAGGAACAGAATGTTCAAAAAAAATTACACTAGTCCCTTGTTTGATTGCAGAGAACAAGAGAGGAATTTACTAAAAATTTATTGTAACCAGCTCCTACTATTCCAAAATAGTAACAAATGTCTTAGCAATGCTTGGCAAACCTATCATAGAATGAAAGTGGACAAAAAAACCAAATTATGTCAAATTTATGTAAACAGACTACACAGAACATCTACATTAATCATCAAATTAACTTTCTCGTTGGCAATTATATAGAATATCTCATTGCAAATACCAAATTCAAAACAATACAGATAGCCATCACCTAAAACTCATAATCCAAATCAATTAAAGACCTAAATTAATTTCTAACTATTGGTTACACTATTTCTGTTCACCCATTTGTAAATCAGTGCATTCGAGATGATAACTAAGGCATGGTTTTGAATGCTCAAGGTAGACTAAACCTTTTGCTAATAGTAGAAGATGAACATATAAAGCTTCACAACCAAACCCATAACACAAAGAAAAGATGTATTGCATAATCTAAAACACTAATCACTTGTCCAAAAGATCTAAAACCTAGAATAAATTAGTTAACAAAAAACCCTTACCAAGAACCTAGAAGTATATGTGCTGAGTGATATCAATTAGGGCTTGACTAAAAATTAGGGATTTAAGTTTTAGAGATCGAGTACGGTCAAGCGTAAAGTAGTTCTGCCAACTTTAAGCTGTGAAGGCCCTAAGCAACTTTACTCGGTGCTTTCAACTGCTTTGCTTCGAGTAAGTCACCTAAATTTTGAGTTAACTTACTCGACTACTTGTTTGAGTTTTATTATTAAAGTGGCGGGCACTGAAAATTTGGGAGGCAAATATAATTGGAGTGAAAATTATAGCGGGAGAGGAAAAGTGGATGCGAAGAAATCCGGGGAAACATCTTAATAAAAGTAAAGGAGCGGATTAAGAAGCTTAGCATTACTCATCCACGATATTCGTCTTTTCCTTCCTTTTATTTAATTTTTGATTTTTTTTAAAATTTATTAAATTATTAATCCATTTGTTATATTAAAATAGGTCTAGTTTAAAAAATTTATAAAGTTTAAAAATAATTTATTGAATAATTGGTTAATAAAGATGATATAATAATTTTGGATGATAAATTTAAGAATATTTTATCATTTTATACTACCATTAAGATAAATTAAATTTACTCTTTCAAAAAAAATTAATATATAATTTGTTTTAGTGAAATGGAGAGAGTTATGAAATAGCAAAAACTATGAAATAGAATTATGAAATAGCAAAAGTTATGCAATTATGTAATATGAGAATATTTTTTGGCAACTCATAATTCATTTTTTATTTATTAATTTTTTTTGACATACTCTGTTGAATTATAGTTGTTTTATTACCAAATAATATAAATGTTCTCTTACCACCATTTTTCTATTAATTAATGAAAGTACACGACAAATAATATATGGACTCGTAATTCTTATTTTCTTATTAAATGTATTCAAAATAAATTTTAATCTATTTAAAAAGATTCAAAGAAATAAATTATAGTAGCAAAATGCAAGATCATAGAACGATTATAGACAAAGAAGCAAAGTCATCAAGTGAATCGTTGAACAATTGATCAGAAAGATATATTCTACAATTGAAGACTGAAGAAATCGTAGAGTACTTAAATGTTACTGTTGGACTTAAAGCTTTCTCAACACACCTTCACTCTGAAGATCTTTTGAAGTGTGTTGTCAGAAGAAAAAATGTTCAATCAGTCGCAATTCCAAATAACTATATTTTGGGAACCCAAGTCTGCCATTACATTCATCAAACTTACACAGTTGACAACTTAGACGGCCACAACAAACTGCCTGACACTATCAGAGTGCATAAGACTTTAGAGGCAAAAACCAACTGTGCAACAGTAACTTCTCAATGGGCAAATTCTCAAAAAGAAATCTATAAATAGATTTCAGACTCAAACGAAAAAAAAGATCGATCAACAGAAGAGACCAAAAAGAGAGGTTGGTCAAAAAGAGAGAAAGAGATCGGTCTATACACAGAGGGGTTATAAGGAGATGAAGGTCGATCTATAGAAGATCGAAGAGGGGATCGATCTGCTTAACAACTAATATCATTAGCCTAAAGCCACTCTATGATTTGGAGGATCGATTAGAGAACGATTCCAACAAGAAAAGAGTTGGAGCAAAACAGAGAGATATATGCTAAGAGCTCACGAGGAGAAAAGAACAACGAAATCATTCAGCTGCTAAGTTCTTCAAAAAAGAGCTTTAATGCTAACTTAGTAGCACCCCTCAAAATCAACAATAACAACAAATAGTAAAAATCAAGTTTAGATGGCTCGCCTGATTAAAAGGAATCAATCCCTATATAGGAAGATTATAGGTAACCTAAAAGACAGATATCTTCAAATCCTATCTAAAGACGAGTCTTAATGTTTCACCTGATTCAGTGGAATCAGGGCTAGAGGGGTAGGTTGGGGGATCCTGAAGATAGAGGGCTTCAAAACCTCATGAAAGACGAGTCTGAAATGTCTCACTTGATTAAGTGGAATCAGACCCAGAGTTGTTATGGATCCTAAAGACAGAGGGCTTTAAAACCTCGTGTAAGATGAGTTTTAAATGTCTCGCCTAATTTAGTGGAATGAAACCCAGAGGAGTAGGTTGGGGGATCCTAAATACAAAGGGCTTCAAAACCTCATGTAAGACGAGTTTAGATGGCTCACCTGATTCAGAGAAATCAATTCTCTGTGTAGGAATGATATAGGTAACTTAGAAGACAGAGGTCTTTGAAGCCTATTTAAAAATGCGTCTTTGTGATTCGCTTGATCTATTGGAATCAAATCCTTAGTAGAATATCTTGCTTTGTTGAATGGAAGAGAGGACTATGAGTATTTTAAACTTTAAGCCTCTTAAAAATCATTGTGTCTCGTTGTATCTTTATTTCTTTCATTATCTTAATTATATTTGTCATAACTGTTTGAGATGTCTTTCCATTAGCAAACTTAAAACAGAACTGAGTGTTTATTATTCAATGATCGTAAAAGGGTTTTACCAAATAACTATTTCTACTGCGCAATCAATTGCATAAAAATTTGGTAAATGTGCTTCAACAAAAAATTATATAGTAACGTATACAGACCTATTCAACCCCCACTTCTAGATCACTTTTTCTACCTTTGGGAAATAACACATGCATTTATCTTCTCCCTATCATGCATTTAATTATTTATTACCTGTTTTAATAAATAATGGAAATTATTATGTTTTAAACCATAATAGATGGCAAACTTGGTAAAAGTAGATTTTTCTATTTTGAAAATCTCTAAAGACAACTATTTGGCTTGGACGCTTTATGCAGAATTATCGCTTAGGGCAAATGGGTTAGAAAAGACCATTGAATCAGGAAACACAGCAACTACAACACAAAATTCACCAGCCATAATTTTTCTTCGTCATCACATTTATGAAGGATTAAAAACTGATTATTTAACAGTCAAATGTCCTTTGACTTTATGGACACAACTAAAGGAAAGATTTGACCATTAAAATTTGGTTGTTCTCCCTAATGCCAAATTTGAGTGGCTTAATTTAAGGCTATAAGATTATAAGGAATCCAATTTATGAAACCCAAATGTTAGAGAAAACGTTTTCAACTTTTCATCCCACCAATATGATTCTATCACAACAGTATAAACAGAGTAAGTTCACAAAATTCGGTGATTTATTATCTATCCTCCTTGTTGTGAAAAAGAACAATGAATTGTTCTTGAAAAATCGTCAAGTACGGCCAACGGGTTCTATCCCATTGCCAGACATTAACAGCACGTCATTCCAACAGAATAAACGTGTTAATGGATGACAAAATAATAAAAAGTCTTGGGAATGAAAAAATAAACGAGGCCATCATAACAACAAATTCCAAAACCGCAACAATTCAGGCCATCAGAAGTGGTAAGAGTCTTGGTTGGGTAAAAATAAAAAAAATACAACACAGACAAAGAACAAGCCAAATGTTTGTTTCAGGTGTGGGATGAAAGGGCATTGGTCGTGTAAGCATTTGGTTAATTTATACCAGGAGTCTCAAAAGAATAAAGAAATAGTAGTAGAAACAAACTTTATTAACTATTAATTGAATATTGTTGATGCTCCAATAATAACCAACAATGAGAAAAAGTTTGGCGATATTACTGGACCTTCTGAAAGCACCTTTTGAGATATCAATTAGTTTCTTGTTTTAATTAAGCACCCTGCATATATAATATATTAGTTTTTATTTTGTTCGCTACATGAATAATATTATGTGTTCCTTGTGTATAGTATTATAAATGAAATGTACGTTTTTTAAATATGTTTTTATATGTGTTAGACCAACTTTAATGGATATGAAAGATATATGTTTAGCGGATAGTGCAACAACTTATACAATCCTTCAAAGTAAGAAATATGTTTCACAACTAACCAAAGCTAAGAGGAGCGTTAGAACTATCTCTAGCACATCAAATTTAATTAAGGGATTTGGAAAACTAGTTTCATGTAACCAAATGAGACAAAATTCTTTTAAAAAAATGCTCTATATTCTAGTAAATCAAGAAGAAATTTGCTTAGCTTTAAAGATATTCGACTAAATGATTTTCACATTAAAACAACAAATGAAAATGATAATGAATATATTCTCATCACTTCTACTATTTCTAGAAAAAAGAACATCCTAGAATAACTTTATTCAATTTCTTATGGGTTATATACTATGAAGATTAGAGTTTCATACTGTTGAGATTCTGAAATTCATATATCCTAAATCCTTTATGCATTGGCATGAAAGACTCGATTAAACAGGTACGTCTATAACGCGTTATTAAAATTTCTACTGGTCATCTTTTAAAAAATCAGAAGGTTTTTCCTTGTAGTTATTTTTCTTACACTGCATGTTCTCAAGGAAAATTAAGTGGTCGACCATTACCAACAAAAGTTTATAAATAAACCCCAAAATTCCTAGATAGAATCCAACGAGATATTTGTGGACCCATTCTTCCATTGTCTGACCTATTTTGATATTTCATGGTTTTAATAACGCTTCAGCTAGATGGTCTCAAGTTTATTTCATTTCCTCTCAAAATTTTGCCTTCTTTAAACTTCTTGCACAAATAATCAAGTTACAAGCTTAGTTCATAGATCATCTAATCAAGTTAATTCAACTTGATAATGCAGCTGAATTTTCATCAATAACATTTAATGATTTTTGTATGACTATTGAAATCTTTATTGGGCATTTTGTTCTTTATATACATACACAAAATGGTTTAGTTGAATCTTTAATAAAAAGACTTCAACTATTGCATGCCCATTAATATTAAGGGCTAACTTACCTACATTGGTTTGGGGTCATGGAATTCTTCACGTTGTAGCCATCATTCGAGTGAGGCCAACGACTCTTCATAAATATTCTCCTTTATAGTTAGTTCTTGGTCAGATACCCAACATCTCACACCTTGAGTTTTTGGAAGTGTAGTATATATTCCAATTGCACCTCCATAAAGGACTAAAATGGGAGTTTACGAAGAATTGAAATTTATATTAGTTTTGATTCTCCTTCTATTATTAGATATCTTAAGCCTTTAACTGGAGATGTTTTTACTGCACATTATGCAGATTGTCATTTTTGATGAATTTGTATTTCCACCACTAGGAATAGGGAAATTTTTAAATAAAAAAACCCTCTGAAATATCATGGAATGCATCAAAATAAAATTCACTTGATCCTCGCACATAACAATGTGAAATTGAAGTTCAAAAAAAATTTTATTTACAAATTATTGCAAATCAAATGCCAGATGCATTTAATGATGCTAGAAAAATGATAAAGTTACATACACCTACAGTGAATACTCCAGCCAAGATAGAAATACCTATCAAAAAATCAATTCCTCAGGAATTAACAAATAAGATAACAGAAGAATTTAAACCATGCCAAAAGCGTGGAAGATCTGTTGGTGCAAAAATTACACTGCACCACAAAAACAAAAAGTAAATAAAGGAGTCTAGAAGTAATACCCGTTCTAGAAGTAACACTTATTCCAAAAGTGGGAATACCCCTATAAAAGGTACAACATATCACCGAAGGGATAAGAGATGAATACCAAGAGATCTCAATAAATTATGTACATGATGAGAAAATATAGGATCAAAGTAAAGTCATAATTGATTATATATTTGTTTTTTGTATAGCATCAGATATTACTATGAATCCTGACATGGATCTTGAACTACAAAATGTGGAAAAATGTCGAATAAGAAAAGATTAGCCAAAATGAAAATATGCTATTCAAACTAAGCTACAATCATTATTAAAAAGGGAGGTATTTGGACTAGTGGTTCAAACACCACTGAGTGTAATCCCTGTTGGGTAAATATGGGTATTTGTATAAAAGCGAAATGAAAAAAATGAAATCGTGAGATACAAATCCTGACTTACAGCTCTAAGTTTTTCACAAAGACCTGTTATTGATTATCAAGATACATACTCTCCAGTAATGGATGGAGTCACTTTTCGCTTTATGCTGGGTATGATAACCATGGAAGGTTTGAAAACACATCTGATGGATGTTGTAACAACATACCTATATGGCTAACTTCTAAAGGATTGAAAATGGCTAAATCGAAAAAGCATCGTCACATATATTTAATCAAGTTGCAATGCTCATTATATGGGTTGAAACAGTTTGATCGTATGTGGTATAATCGACTTAGTGATTATTTAATAAAAGACGGATATACAAATAATCAAGTATGCCTATGTTTTTCTATTAAGAAAACACAAAGTGGATTTACCATCAATGTTGTATATGTGGATGATTTGAATCTTGTAAGTACTGTGACACCCCCAAATTTAGGTACCAATACCTCGGATTTGGTACTCACGCAAACAATATATCCAATCATTACTAAACCATATTTAATACTAATGTGGAAATAAATAAACATATGTTGTTCATTAATACATAGTTTCACTAATCCCAATGTCTTAAACCTTAAACAAAAATACATCATGAATATCTTATTAATACAAAAGGGATCATGATTTACCAAAACAGAATAGTAATAACATCTAATCCTAAAGCTTGCCCTTGTCCTTCTTGGAATGCTCAGGCTTAACTGCAATTAGTTCATGATATAGTAAGAGTGAGCAACTACTTTGCTCAGCAAGTTTAAAATAAATAATGAAGGTATATCATGAATGAATAAGAATGACAATCGAATAAATCAACGATTTAAAATAACTGAACAATATAATCAAAGTTCAAATGAAAGAATGAATATTGATTATTTACTACTGAGTGGTCTAATGGACCATTAACATTTCCAATGAATCAATCGTATGATTGACCTTTTTTATATTTTAACCTGTCAGATTGTACTTGAGGGGATCAACCTCTTGTACACTATGTGTATGCATAACATTAAACTCTAACGCATCGGATAACCGATACTTATATTCCCCTTATCAAGGGTTGCTCTCTCAGTCCAAGAATCTGTACCAACTACTAATTTGGATAGCTTTTGAAATATGTTAACATGTGTATGTCTAGCCGAACAAATTGCGTAGACCAATTCTTTAAACAATTCATGAATAAAGAACTTATAATATTTTACAGTTTAATAATAGAACATGAATTCAAGTGAACTAAGTGCAGATATCAATAACTATCATGGATGTGGAGTAATTGACAAACATTAAATCATTATCATGATTGAAAAATACTAACTCGAGTTTGAGTTATGAACTTGGTTAATATAAATGTGAGTAAGGTTAGAGAACCTGCATTGTTCACGACGTACCACTAATTTAGATAAATTAGACACCATTTGAAAGACCTAACATTGATAATGTCAGCCTATCAATTAGCACAACATATAATTGTGTACTTAAATATTTAAGTTTACTAAACCTAACATCTAATTACCGATGATCATTACATAGCACATTGCAAGAAATTTCATATCATTTATACTTAGTTGTATTTAGGTAAATGATTTAACCATCGAATATTACTTCTTTTTAAGTAATATTAAATTAAGTATGCTTTAAACATCTTTATATAATTAATTAAACTCTTAAATAATTTATTATAATTGTTTCATTACCTTGTTTATTCTTAAACATTATTTAAAATAATAAATGATAACTATCCTTAATTATTACTGAATAATAATTAATTAATTAAAATCTATTAAGTATTTTGTTAACTATATTCTCCTTTAAGTACTATTTAATTTTTAATTAAATAATAATTAATTAATTATTCATCCTTATATATTATTTAATCTTAATTAAATAGTAAATAATTAATTTATTAATCTTAACCCCTTTTAATTATTATTTAAGGTCAATTAAATAATAATTAGTTATCCTTACTTATTATTGATTTTTAGTTAAATAATAAATAATTAGATTATTAACTTTATTCTCCTTTAATTATTATTTAATATCAATTAAATAATAATTTATTAATTATTACCCTTATTTATTATTTAATATTAAATAAATAATAAATAATTATTTTATTAACTTTTTTCATCATTTAAATAATAATTGATGAATTAAAATGGTTTATCTATTATTTAATATTAAATGATAAATAACTATTTTTAATTCATAGTAATAATTATTAATTTCCTTTATTTATTATTTAATAACAATTAAATAATAATTAATTAATCACTTTTAATTCCCTTTATTTATTATTTAATGATTAAATAATAAATAATTAATTAATTTTGATTATTATTTTATCTAAATAATAATTAATTACTTTAAATATTCTTAGTTTATTTTATTTAAAAATATTTAAATTTATTTGAGTCCCATATTAAAATATTTTACGACCCATTTAATTAATTAAAATCGACTCGAACCGAACTAAAATCGACCCAAAGCTGACCCGAACTGACCCGGCCCCAAAATGGACCCTCACAGACGCCAACTCAGGTACCTAGACGTCCAAGGGTGCTGAGACAAGCGCCTAGGCGCTTGTCCCCTTAGTTTTTATGTAAAAAGTTTGCTCAGCTTGTGTTTTATTTTGTGATTTTTACCTTCTTTGCACAAACTTGAATAAAATGAAATCTACAAATCCAAATGACCTCAAATTGGTCTTTTTGGATTCATATCTTCTTAAACTACAAGATTCCATCATTGTAACACATTTTTGAATATGTATAGGTCACAAAAAATGAGCTCAAAGTGGATTGTTATGCATTAGGGTTTGACAGTGAATTCATTTGGTTCTAAATATCATAACTCACTCATTTTAAAACCTTTTGACATGATTCAAACTATGTTTTACTCTTAACTTACATACCTAGCATATGAAGAAAGAAAATCACACATACAACATGTAGGTTTCAAAATATAAAGCTCTGAATCACACGTTCGCTTATTGTTCCATCAGTAAAAATCGTTTTCATACTTTTTGCTAGACTTTTCAACACAAACACATATAAATATTCATGTTAAATTCATTTAACCCTAGATCTACCAATCTATCATGGATCTAAACATTTATAGCTTAAAAATGACTTTTTTACCATAGAAATCATATATAACACAAAGAAAAGTAAATAAGCTAGGATTTTGGGTGATATTATACCTTTTGCTCTTAATAACTTGCTTTCTTTGCTTTTTAAAATAGGTTATGAAGTGTGATGACATCCAAGAACACCTCCTTAAAGAAATATGGCTTAACTCGCTTGACTTGGTAATGAAACTCACTAAAGAACTCTCTAAAGTCACTCACTCACTGAGTTAACTCACTAGAACTCACTAACACCCAATATAGAGAACTCTTGTAATATTTTTGCAACCCTCTCAAATAAAATGTGGTATGCTATTTATAGACCTAGCATTCTATACATATATCATATAAATCTATATAATGGACATCAAACTTTTAATCAAATGCTAACAAATTGGTTAAGTGTTCCACACACTAATTCAATAAATTAATTTGATAGATTTTTGACATCCAAGTGGTCTCTCTCTCAAATCCACCGGCCACACCTCCAAAATGGCTTGATCTTCCATTTATTTTTATTACACAATTTACAAATTCAAGTATTCTAGAAGATTGCTCAATTGGGTCAATGTTTGGCTTGCATTTTAATTTGTTTGGGCCTCTAGATCACTAAATAAATTCACCAACATGGGCCTTCAAAAATAATTCACTAGTCCCTCAATTAAATAAAATATTGGACTAGTTTAATTAAATATTAAATCACATAATATAACATACAAGTCCATTATTCTTTTAATTCACATTGAACTTGTTTTTAAAATAATTATTAGACCATTTAATAATTAAATTAAATTTAATTACATAATCCAATTAGACTTGCCATATTCAAATTTTAATTGAATATTTAATTAGGGATCCATAACCTATAAATCCATTAATATCAAAAATCATTAAGTTAGTTCGTTAATTTAATTAAACCCATTAATCGGACTTTGTTTAATTAAATTTACCGAATAGTCAAATAGTCAAACTGTTAGTTCCCAATGACACGATAGTAAACTAGAAGGGGGGGGGGGGGGATTGAATAGATTCTTTTAAAAAATTTTCTCTTTGAAATTATCTCACTTGATTAATTCTTAAACAGAAGTTTAACACAGCGGAATATGATTTAGTTAATCTTTTCTTGAAATGTTAAATTAATAATTCAACAAACAATTATATGACAGATATAGCAAATGAAAGACACAAAGAGAGAGACTCAGGGTTTTAAGTGGTTCAGAGCACACAATACTCCTACTCCACTGTTCTGCTCTTTCAGCAGCAAATCCACTAAGGATACTTTTACAATAACTGAATCACTAAGATTCCTTCAAGACCCGCAGTCTTGGAATTTTAGTTCACAAAGAACTTTACAAGTCTAACAGACTTGCTTACACTAGTTCACAAAGAACTCTTCAAATCTAACAGACTTGCTTATACCAGTTCACAGAGAACTCTTCTGGATTGATGTATATTTGGATGTGCTACTAAGTTGCTTATCAGCTTGAATGTTTGAAGGGCTTAGTAGCAATGCAGGCTTTCTTATCAGTTCAATCTTTTTCACTTCTTGCATTTTTCTTTTTGTGCAGTGCTACTTCTTTTCTTCTGCTGATCTTCGTATTTAAGAAGTAAGGGCTTCAGATTTCTTCCCGTTGGATCATCTGTTTGAACGTGTATTTCTTTCCGTTACCTCATAGAGGAGAGCTGCTGAATATTATATTAATAAAGCTTATTAAAGCTCTGTCGAGATATAATTTGATCTGACCTGTTAGTCCATGTAATGTTGTTTTCCTTTTTCCTCTGGGACAGATATGTCAGTCGTAGGTTCCCACTAACTTTTATAGAGTCGTTTGGTCCTCCCAAACTATAGGTCTGATAGGACACAGTCTTCTGACTTTTCTGCCTTGAAAGTCTTCTTTCTGTTCCATAGTGCGCTTGGGTCAGACTCCTGACTTTTCTGACTTGATCGATTTGCAGAGGCTTCCTTTTTGGTTACTTTGATGAAGATTAAATACTTGAATAGAATGGCTCCTGATCTGAGAAACGTGATGTCTCTTGCCTTTTTGCTCAACAATCTTATATGATGAACTCTACGAATATCCTTGCTTACGCGAATGATCTGTAAAGGATCATCTCTTACTGATCATCGTAGAGTTTACTCAACTGTTAGAATGTTGATCGTAGAGTCCAATTTAAGGTTTCTCAGAAAGAACAGTCTGGTTAGTCGTAGAGTCTTCTGGACCACAATCGTAGAGTCCATTCTACAATTGGTTGTCTTGATCGTAGAGTCTTCGGAATCACAGTCGTAGAGTCCATTCTACGTTTGGTTGCCTTAATCGTAGAGTCTGTTCGAATCGTAGAGTTTCCTTGACACAAATCGTAGAGTTCTTTCTACGATTTTATTACATCAACAGATCAACCTAACAGTTTTGATCTATCTAAGTCTTAGTACAACACACAAGACTTTTATACAATTAATAATAGATCAACCTAACAGCTTTGATCTTATCTAATACAGCCCTTGTACATTATTTCTAATCATCAAATTTAATCATTCAATGTTCAACAATCTCCCCCAATTTGATGATGACAACATTATTAACAGATAGTGATTTTGAACATATTAATATAGGCAAAATGCAAGAGTAATTGAATGCCTAATCATACAGTGAGCAGCTATATTTTCTAGAGAAAAATATGAATTTTATTGATGTTTTTGTCAGATGATACAATTGAGAAAACAACAGAAAAAAATAAAAAAAAATAAGAAATAACTTATCTCCTTCTGCTAGGAGTTCTCCTGCCTTCTTCTTCCCTCTGCCTGAAGAATGCTCTCCTTTCTTCTTCAGCTTTTCTTAGTTCTTCTTCCCTCAACACAGCTTCTTCTTCTTTAATTTGAAACCATTCCTGTGAGCTAGAAGGTCTCATTGATGAGGAAGAAGGTCTTGCTGTCACCACCTCCTGTCTGGGACGAGATGGTACTGCTTCGAATCTAGGAGGATATATTGAAGTTTGAACCATCCTCATCCCTTGAGGTGCTCTTCCTCTTCTGCTGTGATCTGAGCTAGTTCTTGTTTGCTCTGCTGTGCTCAGTTTCTTCTCCCCCTTGTTGGCATCATTAATTGTTGCTACCTGTTCTGAAAGCTGCTGGATGCCCTGAATAATTTCTTGAAGTTGGGTCTTAGTGGCAGCTACATCATCTTGGTGGGCTTGGAGTCTTTCGTTAGCCATGATTTGTTTTTGCTCCACCAATGACAAAGTGTCATTCGACCGATGTTTTTGTTCTGTGAGAGAGTCCTTCAAGGCAATGATTTCATTACTGAGGAAGGTGATAGATTTATCATTTGTTTCTTGAAGAATAACAATGGCCTGCTGATGTGAGTTCAAGGCTTGCAGAATAATTTTATCCCTTTCTTGGAGATTTTCAGAGACTGTTGCCGTTAGCTGCTTCAGTCTTGTGGAAAATTGGTTATTCAGACTGGTAGAGAGACCATTGGCAGCATCAATGATGTCGTCCATTCTACGTTGAAGGTTATGTGATTTCGATGCTAGGTCGTTTTGTATCTCTGTATGGATATGGCTTGTCAAATCAGTTAAGCCCTCAGATGTAGGAAGCCGAGATACCTTGTCTAAAATTTCCTGGAGAAGTTGAGATGATTGTCCCTGGTCAGCCGTAGAGCTTGGAATATGAAAGTACTCGTGACCAGAGGTGGAGGGAATATCCTCGTGAGTTAACAGGAGTCTTGAAGATGGAGCCGGAGGAATTGTTTGCTGAGTAGGCAGAATTTCAGGAGAGTCTGGAGGGCACTCTTCGTTTTGATCATGTAGGCTTTCTTGACCACCAATCGTAGATGGTGGGGACTCTACGATCGGGGAAGTGTGGGTCGTAGAGCTTGATGCAGGATGAGTACTTGAGGACTCCTCAAATTTATTGAACATATGTGAAGGTGTATGAGTTTGAATGAGGGTTAGAGGAATAAAATCTACCTTTTGCCCTAAAGTTTGTGAAAAGGGGCTGCAAGAGATGAGCTTCTGGGCAAAGAACAGATTCTGAGGATAGCCTTGAGCAATAATCACCACATTTGGATATGCTTTGAAGGTCCAGAAGAGTTGATCCCATGCATTGTGGACCAGAGCTCGGTGGAATGGCATTAGTGGCAAGAATTTTATCAGGCAGTTGAAGTTAAGGTGCCTTTGCTCATTTCTTCCAACGGCCACTATTTCAATGTCATCCTCTTCATCATCATTCATTGTGGCTGTAGGGATTGAAATGTCATCTTGAGTCTCCCCCTCAGCCAGAGCATCTGCTGGCTCAGGAACAATTGGAAGCTCCCCCTCAGCTTGAGCATCCATAGGCTCAACTGCTTCAGATGACTCCTTTTCACCTGGAGTAAGGTCAGGTCTTTCAAGTATCTCCCCCTTAGCTACTGAGCTTTTGTCAGCTAACTTTACTAGCCTTCTTCTCTTTTTCCTTGGCTCCTTTGGAATGACCTCTTCAGCTTCATATTTGCTGCGAGTCTCTCTTCGCAGATCTGAACTCTCATCCCCTGAAGCAGCCTTTTCTTCAGGAGCAGTAACAGGAGCCTCATTTGAAAATCCTTGAGGTTCTTCAAGCTCAAAAGCTCTTTTTCCTTTCCTTCTTCTGACAAGACCCGGAGAATGCCTGCTGACCTCCTGAGATTCTTCTTCAGCAGGAGTGTTCTTCAGAAGTGATGGCCCTGCACCACTCTGTGTACCTTCACTATCCCCTGACCGAGATAGTTTCCTATTTTCAACTGGGTTCGTCCTCCAGTTGTCAAAGAGTTTCTGGGTAATCCTTTTGTTGGTATTGAGGGCTTCTCCTTCATCATGCTCAATTAATTCCCCCAATGATGATCTAAGGAGAATGCTGATGAATCTTCCATAGAACATTTTTCTTGTCCCCTTAGCCTTTTCTGTATTTAGGACTCAATTCCCTATCCATTCCAACAGCAAGGAGCCATAGTTGATGTTTGTCTTTTTGACTATGGCTGTCATTATTTTCAGCTGTATCTCACTGACTGAGTCATGGGCTGAATCTTTACAGAGGAGACATTTTCCTACAACATCGGCTAAAAACTCGTATTTCTGAGGAAATTCTTTCTTCTTCAACCGTTTCAGTGCTGGATTCTTTTGATGGTGCATTCTTCTCAGCCCTTCTTCGGTGCTCACCATACTTAGAGATGTTAAGCCCCCTTGCTTGAAACCTAGGGCTAGGTTGAATTCTTCAGCGGTGAGGTTGAGCTGAACCCCTTTTACAGTGGTGGTTAGAGTTCCGTTAGCATAGGATCCATTTACGTAGAACTCTCGAACAAGCTTTGATAGAATCCTTGTATTTGTTCCCAACGCTTCTCGCAGTCCAGCTTTATCTAGCAACTGGATTATTCTTTTGAACTGCTTATCTGCTGTATCGAAGGCTTCAAAGTTGAGCTCATTTCCAAAAATAACTTGAGCAGGTGCCATTTGATAGTTTTTCTGAGACGAGAAGAACGGTTTATCTGAGAAATGATAACTTAGGGTTCGGGATTGAGAGAGAAAAGAGAGAGAGAGATATAGATTTTTGAACTTTGAAGAAATGAACGACGTGCAGTTTTCAAAGTATTTAAAACTTCCCTCTATGTTTGCTGAGATACGTGACACGTTCTGATAGGATCATTTCAGTTGGTTGATGACCATTTTACCCTTAGTTCCTCAGAGCTTTACGATCCTTAGTCACACAACGATTCTTTTGTTTTTCGTAGGGTTGACTCTACGATTGAGGAATACTCTGCGATCCTTGGATTGAAAGTCGTTGAGTAAGCTCTACGATTCTTGGCTTGACGATCATTGAGTAAGCTCTACGACCTTGAGCATACTCTACGATCCTTGACAATTGTTGATTTAAGTTGAGCATGACCATTACTTTTCTTGCACACTTTTGTTCCTACAGAGTTAGTATCCTAAAAAAAATAACATACATTAAGGGTCTAGATTTAGCATTCCTAACTCACTTATTAGTTTATTAAATCTTGATTCATCTAAAGGCTTTGTAAAGACATCTGCTAGTTGATCTTCAGTTGGGATGTAGTGAAGTGATATATTTCCATTTTGTACATGATCCCTGATGAAATGATATCTTATATCTATGTGCTTAGTTCTAGAGTGCATAACAGGATTATGTGTTATAGCAATTGCACTAGTATTATCACAGTATATAGGGATAGATTTTAGCTCAAACCCATAGTCTGCAAGCTGAGTCTTCATCCATAGGATTTGTGCACAGCAACTGTCTGCGGCTATATATTCAGCTTCTGCAGTAGATGTCGATACTGAGTTCTGCTTTTTACTAAACCAAGAAACAAGTCTGTTGCCAAGCATCTGGCAAGTTCCACTTGTGCTTTTTCTGTCTATTTTGCATCCTGCATAGTCAACATCTGAGTATCCCACAAGATCAAATGAGGACTCCTTGGGAAACCATAATCCTAGATTTGGAGTTCCTTTAAGATACTTGAAAATTCTTTTCACAGCTAATAGATGTGACTCTTTGGGGTTAGCCTGAAATCTAGCACATATACATGTAGCAAACATTATATCTGGACGACTCGCAGTAAGATATAATAGTGAACCTATCATACCTCTGTACTGAGTGATTTCAGTGGATTTACCATTTTCATCTTTGTCAAGCTTGGTGGTAGGTGACATAGGAGTCTTCATGATAGATGCAGATTCCATGCCATATTTCTTTAATAAGTCTTTGATATATTTGGCTTGATTAATGAATATGCCTTCATTAGTCTGCTTCACTTGTAGTCCAAGGAAGAAGTTGAGTTCCCCATCATGCTCATTTCAAATTTGCTCTGCATAAGCTTGGCAAATCTTCACATAATTTTTCATCAGAGGAACCAAATATGATATCATCTACATAAATTTGAACTAGCAGTGTCTTATCCTTATGTTTTCTTAAAAATAAGGTAGTATCAATTCTTCCTCTAGTAAAACCCTTTTCAATGAGAAAGTTAGTCAAGGTTTCATACCATGCTCTAGGTGCTTGTTTTAGACCATATAGTGCTTTATCTAATTTATAGACATAATTTGAAAAAGTTGGATTGATGAAACCTGGAGGTTGTTCCACGTAGACTTCTTCTTGGAGTTCCCCATTTAGAAAAGCACCCTTGACATCCATTTGGAAGACCTTGAACTTCATGTGAGCAGCATGGGCAAGGAAGATCCTTATGGCTTCCAACCTGGCAACTGGAGCATATGTTTCATCGTAGTCAATTCCTTCTTCTTGAGAATAACCTTTGGCCACTAGTCTTGCTTTGTTCCTTGTTATCACACCATTTTCATCCATCTTGTTTCTGAAAACCCATTTGGTGCCAATGACAGGTTTATGCAGAGGCCTGACCACTAATCTCCAGACCTTGCTTCTTTCAAATTGATTTAGCTCCTCTTGCATGGCCTCTATCCAACTTGAATCTTCTAAGGCCTCTTCAATCTTCTTGGGTTCCTCTTGAGAGAGAAAGCTTAGGTAAAAGCATTCATTAGAGGTTGCAGCTCTAGTCTTGATTCCGGTGTTTGGATCTCCAATAATAAGATCTTGAGTGTGATCTTTGGTCCATTTTATTCTGCTAGGAACGTCTGTTCTGGTGCCCTCTTGTCTGAGTTCCTCTAAATCAGCTTCTGGTTCTGATCGTAGAGTTCCAGTGTCTGATGTGGTGTGCTCTACGATTTTTTCTCCTAGCTCAACGATTTCTGTCGCTAGTTCCATGGTCGTAGAGTCGGACTCTACGATTTTGAGTTCTTCGATCGTTGAGCTTGTGTCTGCCGACTCGTTGAAAGGTGATCTTTTCTTTTCAGAATCTGATTCATCGAATGTGACGTGGATGGAGATTTCAACAGTTAGTGACTCCTTGTTGAACACTTTAAATGCTCTGCTATCTGTTGCATAACCAAGAAAGATTCATTCATCTGATTTTGGCTGGAATTTGGTTAGATGCTTCTTGCCATTGTTGAGTATGTAACACAGGCAACCAAAGGCATGAAAATAACTTATATTTGGCTTTCTTCCTTTCCATAATTCGTACGGAGTTTTCTTCAATGTTGAGTGTATGAGTGACCTGTTTTGAGTATAACATGCAGTACTGATGGCTTCAGCCCAGAAATATTTAGGGAGAGAAGCTGCTGCTAAGAGGGTTCTTCCTGCTTCAATAAGAGTTCTATTCTTCCTTTCTGCTACTCCATTTTGCTGAGGCGTTCTTGAGGCTGAGAAGTTGTGATTTATTCCATTTTATTCACAAAACAAGTCCATTTTTGAGAAATCAAATTCTCGTCCATGATCACTTCTGATGGCCTTGATCTTTTCTCCCTTTTCATTCATGATCAGTCTGAAGAGTTTGATGAGATGTGAAATGGTTTCATCTTTAGAGCTTAGAAAGAATACCTATGTATATCTGGTGTAGTCATCAACTACAACTAGAAAGTATCTCTTTCCTCCGAGGCTGGTCGTAGATACTGGACCGAATAAATCCATGTGAAGTAGTTGAAGTGCTCTATCATTTGAGTTTGCTGATTTGCTTTGGAATGACGTCTTTGTTTGCTTTCCAAACTGACAAGCTTTGCAGGGCTTTTCTTTAACGAAGTTTAACTTTGGCAATCCTTTTACTAGATCTTTGGAGGCAAGCTTTGAAATGCTCTTGAAGTTAAGATGTGATAACCTCCTATGCCAGAGCCAGCACATATCTTCAGAGGCTTTAGCAAGAAAACAAACAGTTTGTTCTGAACTTAATTTAGCAAGATTGACCACATAGACATTTCCTTCTCGAACTCCTTTTAGCTTTAGAGAATTAGTTTTCAAGTCTCTAACTTGGCATTGGTTGTTGAGGAAGGTGACTTGATGTCCTTTGTCATAGAGCTGACTTATACTTAGCAAGTTGTGCTTTAGTCCCTCAACATATGCCACTTTACTGAAAGATATTGCACCATTCCCAGTTGAGCCATAACCCCTGGTTTTCCCTGAGTTGTTGTCTCCAAAAATAATAGTAGGTCCATCTTTTTCTTTAAACTCTGATAGAAGAGCCTTATCTCCTGTCATGTGCCGTGAGCATCCACTGTCAAGATACCAGATGGATCTCTTTACCTGCATAACAAATCAATCTTCATTTTGGTACCCATATCTGTTTGGGTCCTGCTTTGTTAGTACCTTTTGGAACCCAAATCTGTTTGATTTTAGATCCTTGCCTTCTATGATATTTTAACAAATATTTATCATTTTTATGAGGGTGCCTATGATTAATATGATATTGATAATGATATGTGTGTATTTGTGACTTTTTGTTCGTCCAGGACTTGTATGGATTATGATTTCTCATAGTCTTTTGCTGATCTACATTCTGCTTCCATACAACTCTACGATTCTCATGATTCGTAGAGTGAGTTTTGCTTGACTTATTTTTCAATTTTCTGAATCCAAGACCTGTGTGAGTTTTGTTAAAACTGATTGTAGGTTTAGCAGAATGTGGATGGGTGGTAGAATCTGAGGATTTGATGAACACAATTCCTTTATTGAAATTAAAGGATTTGCCTTCATTTATTTCCTTTGACTTCTCCATATTGGGTTCTGAGAATAAATTCTCAAATCCCAATCCTGATCTATCAGTCACATCTCTTTGACTTGAGATCAGGGTGTCCATAGACGAACTAGACTTGTTCCACATAGAAATAGTATTTTCTAGTTCCTGAATCTTGGAGACTAGTGAGGATTCTTTATACGTGCTCAACTCATTTATCTCTTTTAGTCTTTTATTCTCAGTTTCAAGATTAGAGTAAAGTTTTGCAGTTTGAACTGAGGCTTCTAATTCCATTTTTATTTTTTCTTTATCCTCTTTTAGATAAGAGTAATCTTTAGATAACCTTCTAAACAATTTTATATATTTGTGCAATTCTTTCATTAAGTCATGCATGCCTTCTCTAAGATCATCAATGCTTAAATCAGGAGAATAGAAATCAAATACCTCATCTATGATGAATTCCTTTTTGCTGCTTCCTTCTTCATTTACCATTAAGCACAGATTGGCCTTCTGTGGCTCTTCATCATCACTTGACTCAGAGTTTAGTTCTTCTTCTGAGTCACTCCAGGAGCTTCAGCTATGAAGCTTTTGTCCTTCTTCTTTTGTTTGTGGAAACTTTTGAATTCTCTTTTTGGATTAGCTTTTGATTTGTCCCTCTTCACCTCTTCTCTCAATGGTTTTGGACATTTAGCAATGAAATGACCTGACTTCTTGCAATTGTAGCAAAGGTCATTTGCTTGTTCTTTGCTGCTGTTGCTTCTGAACTTCTGAGATCTATTTCTGTTGATGAATCTTTTAAAATGTCTGACTAGCATGGCAGCTCCTTCATCATCATTTGATTCATCTTTGTCAGAGTCAGAGATATCCTTATGATTGCTTCTGTGAGTTGAGGTTGAGGCTTTAAGAGCAATGTTTTTCTCCTTCTTTCTTTCACCAGATAGATTTTGTGCTCTTTGATTTAGCTCCAACTCATAGGTGAGAAGATTTCCATATAACTGTTGTACAGTCATCTCGTGCAAGTTCTTTGACTCTCGGATGGCTGTGGTTTTGGCATCCCATTTGCTTGGCAGAGATCTCATGAATTTAATGATAAGATCTCTGTTTGGATAGATTTTTCCATAAGATCTGAGAGAGTTTAGTAGCAAGTTAAATCTCTCGTAGGTGGTTGTAATGTTTTCCCCAGAGATGTGAGTGAACATCTCATACTGTTGAACAAGCAGTGATTGCTTATTTTCTCTGACTTCTTCTGTTCCTTCATGCATGATCAACAAAGTTTGCCATACTTCTTGAGCTGTCTTGCAATTGACAACGTTCTCAAATAGATCATCATCCAGAGATTGAAACAAGATGTTCTTAGCCCTTTTGTCTCTTTGAACATCCTTCTTTTCATTGTCTGTCCATTCGTCTCTTTTCTTTGCTACTAGCTTGCTTGGATCTTCAGTTGATAGTGCAAGCTTCATTGGTATGAATGGCCCATTCATCACTGTCTCGAACAGTTCATCATCTATAGCATCCATGTAAGCCTGCATACGAACTTTCCAGTTAGCAAATTTTTCTTTATTACACATAGGTGGTATGTTACCTCCACTGAGTTCTGATCCATTCTTGTTGAGTGCCATTTGATCTACTCAAGCTTGTAAGGCTTTAGATGTGAGAACCTGCTCTGATACCAATTGTTAGTTCCCAATGACACGATAGTAATCTAGAAGGGGGGGGGGGTTGAATAGATTCTTTTAAAATTTCTTCTCTTTGAAATTATCTCACTTGATTAATTCTTAAACAGAAGTTTAACACAGCGGAATATGATTTAGTTAATCTTTTCTTGAAATGTTAAATTAATAATTCAACAAACAATTATATGACAGATATAGCAAATGAAAGACACAAAGAGAGAGACTCAGGGTTTTAAGTGGTTCAGAGCACACAATACTCCTACTCCACTGTTCTGCTCTTTCAGTAGCAAATCCACTAAGGATACTTTTACAATAACTGAATCACTAAGATTCCTTCAAGACCCGCAGTCTTGGAATTTTAGTTCACAAAGAACTTTACAAGTCTAACAGACTTGCTTACACTAGTTCACAAAGAACTCTTCAAATCTAACAGACTTGCTTATACCAGTTCACAGAGAACTCTTCTGGATTGATGTATATTTGGATGTGCTACTAAGTTGCTTATCAGCTTGAATGTTTGAAGGGCTTAGTAGCAATGCAGGCTTTCTTATCAGTTCAATATTTTTCACTTCTTGCGTTTTTCTTTTTGTGCAGTGCTACTTCTTTTCTTCTGCTGATCTTCGTATTTAAGAAGTAAGGGCTTCAGATTTCTTCCCGTTGGATCATCTGTTTGAACGTGTATTTCTTTCCGTTACCTCATAGAGGAGAGCTGCTGAATATTATATTAATAAAGCTTATTAAAGCTCTGTCGAGATATAATTTGATCTGACCTGTTAGTCCATGTAATGTTGTTTTCCTTTTTCCTCTCGGACAGATATGTCAGTCGTAGGTTCCCACTAACTTTTATAGAGTCGTTTGGTCCTCCCAAACTATAGGTCTGATAGGACACAGTCTTCTGACTTTTCTGCCTTGAAAGTCTTCTTTCTGTTCCATAGTGCGCTTGGGTCAGACTCCTGACTTTTCTGGCTTGATCGATTTGCAGAGGCTTCCTTTTTGGTTACTTTGATGAAGATTAAATACTTGAATAGAATGGCTCCTGATCTGAGAAACGTGATGTCTCTTGCCTTTTTGCTCAACGATCTTATATGATCAACTCTACGAATATCCTTGCTTACGTGAATGATCTGTAAAGGATCATCTCTTACTGATCATCGTAGAGTTTACTCAACTATTAGAATGTTGATCGTAGAGTCCAATTTAAGGTTTCTCAGAAAGAACAGTCTGGTTGGTCGTAGAGTCTTCTGGACCACAATCGTAGAGTCCATTCTACAATTGGTTGTCTTGATCGTAGAGTCTTCGGAATCACAGTCGTAGAGTCCATTCTACGTTTGGTTGCCTTAATCGTAGAGTCTGTTCGAATCGTAGAGTTTCCTTGACACAAATCATAGAGTTCTTTCTACGATTTTATTACATCAACAGATCAACCTAACAGTTTTGATCTATCTAAGTCTTAGTACAACACACAAGACTTTTATACAATTAATAATAGATCAACCTAACAGCTTTGATCTTATCTAATACAGCCCTTGTACATTATTTCTAATCATCAAATTTAATCATTCAATGTTCAACACAAACCATCACATAAATGCTTATATTAATTCACACAACTTAATTAGAAATTAAATTTCTAAATTTATTTATAATGTAATTTAAAATTCTTGGTCCTTACAAGTACTCTTGTAGAACTTATAAGAACTGCTACTTATTTAAAATATGAATTTGAAATGAAAGTTCTTTAAAAGATAAAATTATGTTTAGGAGCACAAGTGGAATATTTAGTATTTGAAATTTTTATTCATCAATCCACATATACTGAAAAGATTCTTAGTCAATTTCATGTGAATAAAACTCACCCTTTGACTACCCCAATGGTTGTTCGATCTCTTGAAGTTGATAAAAATTTATTTCAGCCTCTAGAAAGGGTGGAAGAAGTTCTTGGACTTGAAGTTCCATACCTAAGTGCAATAAATGCTCTTATGTATCTTGCAAACTGTACACAACCCGATGTTACTTTTGTTGTCAACTTGTTGAGAAGCTACAGTTCTTCTCCGACTAAGAGACATTGTGATGGGATTAAACACATTTTGAGGTACCTCCGTGGAAGTATAGATCTTAGGTTATTTTATCTAACAGATTCAACATCGCGATTGGTTGGATATGTCGATGTAGGATATTTATCAGATCCACACAATGGGAGATCGCAAATAGGTTATGTATTTACATATTGTGACACGGCTATATCCTGAAAATTCACAAAGCAAACCATGACAGTTACATCTTCAAATCACTTAGAGATTCTTGCAATACATAAAGCAAGTAGAGAGTGTGTTTTGTTGAGGTTAATTGTTCAGCATATCCAAGAGTCATGCAAATTGCCATCAATCAAAGATATTCCTACAATTATGTATGAGGATAAAGCTACATGCATTGCTCAACTTGAAGGAAGATACATCAAGGAAGATAGAACAAAACACATTTAACCTAAATTCTTCTACACACATGAGTTGTAAAAGAAGGTTGATATGGATGTGTATCCAATTCAATCATGTGATAATCTAGTGAACTTATTCACAAAGTTGCTACCAAATGCAACGTTTGCAAAACTTCAAAATAAAATCGAAATGCGTTGATTGAAAGATTTACCATAACATTTCATCAATGAGTAATGAATTTCTTTTAAGGGGGGAGGAGAATGTACTATTTTTCCCTTCGTTAAGTTTTTTTCCATTGAATTTTCTTAATAAGATTTTAATGAGGTAGTCAATTTAAATATAATATATTTATGTAAAAGATATATACTCTTTTTTCCTTCGCTAAGTTTTTTCCCATTGGATTTTTCTTAGCAGGGTTTTTAATGACACACAATCCTCTATCTTTAAAAATTAAGGGGGAGTGTTATAATATTAAATGATTTTCTAAATATCTCTAGTCAATAAGGCTATAACTAGGTCGTTGGTCTAGTCTATGATTTGATGAATCTTGTTAATTTTGTATTTCACTTTATTGCCTAAAAGACAACTTATCAAATGAAAGAATGACACGTTCATTTCCTTCATCTTTTTCCATTATTCAATCTACAAGTTTATCTCTTTTTAAGAAAAAGTGTTACACTATTCCAAGCAGTGTTTTCAGACTCAGACCCGTCATCGAACTGAAAAATGTACCAGGTGGATGAGTCACTGGTCCAACTAGTGATCGGACCGTTATTGAACCGATGACATCATTAGTATGTAATAAATAATAAATAATTAAATATATTAATTATTATTATATATTATATATAATATTTAGTAAAAATGTAAAATTAATCAATTTATCTATACAAAAAAAATAATTAAACCTATTTGTACCATGTTTACTTTATACAATTCAAATAAATACTAATTTTATATATAAAAAAAGTTATTAAATCATGATCATAACTCAAAATTCAATACTCAAGAGTGATAAAATCAAACACAAATAAATATAAACATCTCTAGAATACATTCAATCAAATTCGGTAAAAATAAAAAAAATTATTTATACAATTCAAATAAATACTAAATCAATATGAAAAGAAAGATATTAAATCATGATCATAACTCAAAATTCAATCAATAATACATTTAATCAAGTTCAAATGCTTATTTTTTTTTATTAAAAAAACAGAGAGTTAGGGAACCTATAAAATCGGTGACTGAGTCATCGGGTCGACCGGTCCGACTATCGGGTCATCGATTTTGACCGAATTTTGATCAAAATCAATTTTTTTGTTTGAACCGGATTAGAGGACCAATCGATTCTAATTTTTTTTTGTCAAACGGACGGTCCGGTCTTAATTTTAAAACCATGATTCCAAGCCATCAAAAGTTCTATAACAATTTTCCCGTAAAAACTAGAATGGGGGAAATTACGGGCGGTAAAGAGTCGGGTCCGGTACCATACTACCCGTACTCGTAGCCCGAAATTGAATAGCTGCCCTCTCCTCCCCTTTACCCAACCTTTCTATCCATTTTCTAAAATAGCTATGCTCGAAAACATACTGTTTTAGTCTCTCACATCCTTTTCGCATCTCAATCGGGTTGGCGAGACTAAGCTTCATCAGGTCTACTATTTGCTGCTCTAATTTATCTTGTTCCTTTTCGATTATGGGTTGATTCAATATTAAGATTATTCAGTATTGTCTTTTAGAACATGAAGAATGCAGTTTTGTGATAATTTCTGTCTCTGTTGAATATATCTGTTACCCTTTTTTGTAATTGGTTGAATATCATATGTTCAAATCTTAGAAGCATTTGTGTGTGTAATTTGGTTAGCAAGTGAAAGATTTATTATGATTTTTTTGTTGCAAATTTCAGAATGATTGGTGTTGTAACTTGTTGTCTATTTGGATTTTTCTATCAATAAACAGATTTTCAATTTTATAATATTTCCCCCTATTTCAGATCTATATTGTAGTTGTTGCTATAGACACCAGGTTTTTAACATATAGCACCCAAGATTTAGTTTAGGGTTTGATATATGTGAATTGATTAGTTAGAATTAGTTAGATGTCTGGATCTTTATTCTTTCTACTGAAATTTTTGTTGTTATGTCTAATTGTTTTTTTTTTCTTATTGCTTGCTGCATCATTATTATTCTTCGATACTTCAAAACTCGTGGACGAGTTTTTTTCCAAAGGAGAGGAGAATGATGCGGAAAGCAATAAGAAAATAAGAAAATTTATTATTAATTTTGTATTGTTACTTAGGAATAAATATTTGATTATTAATGTAATTATTTAGTAAGATATTATAGGAGAGTTTTATTTTAAGTAGGAGAGTTTTATTATAGTAGTCGATTTTAATTAGGAGATTGTTTCCTTTTTAAATTAGGTTTTTTACTTAGTCTTCAAGTATTGGGATATCTATTTAAACATTGTAATACCTCATTATTTTACAGATTATGAAATATGAATTGATTTGAGATTAAAGTTTTGTGTTTGTGTATGTTTTTTTACCGATTCTTTTCGGGGATAGGTAGTTTATTCCTTTTCCCACCTTGTCCAACATCAATTACTGTTGATGTATTTTATATATAAATTTTATAAACAGAATGAGAGAAAGCATGAAGCTTTCTAGTGAAAATTTTAAAGGTTTCTAGAATATTAATGTTGATATCCTTTCTTTTTCTTGAATGTTTGTGTAAATTTTTATTAATGGAATAACAATGAAATAGAGAATTCAGAACAATGGTGAAAAAGAGCAATGTCTTCCATTACCAAAAAAACTAACTATTATAAGCTAATTCACTGTATTTATACAATCAGCGTCTAGCTTAGCTTATCATAACAAACTGCATTATATACAAAATCTATATCTAATGCATGCAACTGTCTTTGTAACTAACTAACTAACTAACTAACTAACTGGATTAGTGGCCAAGCAATGTTCAGCAGTGTTTGAGTGTAGCCGTTTGTGATGCACCTGCAGTTAGTCCTATACATTTAGCCAATTGATGCTTGAGACTGTGCTGAGGTTTATAAACTGTTGCTGCAATATGAGATGAAGTCTTATTAAATTCATTAGTTGGAATACTGTCAATAGGCCCCCCCACAAGATGAAGGGGCACAAGGATTGTGAACATTCATCTTGGTCAAAAGAAACCAGTGGGAATGTCTGCCAAGAGCTTTAGTGAATATGTCAGCCAACTGGTCTTTAGATGAAATAGTTGTAGGAATAACAACACCAGAATGGACCTTTTATAAGACAAAATGGCGGTCTATTTCTATGTGCTTAGTCCTAGCATTAAAAACTGGATTAGTAGCTATATCCCTTGCAGCTTCATTGTCGCAATGAATTTTAGTAGGAAATGTTTGAGGAGCATGTAAATCTTTTAACAAGGAGTGAAACCATGTAACTTCACATGTAGTTACATCTAATGCCCTATATTCTGCGTCAACTGTTGATCTGGAAACCACATCTTGTTTCTTGGATTGCCAGAAAATAAGAGAACCAAGAAATAGACAATAACCAGTAATAGATCTGCTGGACTCAGAACAAGTACCCCAGTCACTATCATAAAATGCCTGCAATTGAAGAGTACTAGAGGATGAAAATAAGATGCCCTGGCCAACAGCGCCTTTGATATATCTATGAACTTTGTGAACAGCATGCAAATGTGGAAGCCTTGGTTTCTGCAAAAATTGACTTAATAAGTGAATTGAATATGTGTTATCAGGCCTTGAAATGGTGAGATATACGAGCTTGCCAATCATTTTCCTGTATTGAGAAGGATCATCAATTAATAAGCCATCATCAGGTTTAAGCTTAGCATTTTTCTCTAAAGGAGTTGTTAGAGGTTTTGCATCCAAGCATACAGCATCAGAGAGCATATCAAGAAGGAATTTCCTTTGATGAATAAAAATACCAGATTTGGTTCTGGAAATTTCAAGACCAAGGTAATATTTGATCTCTCCTAGGTCCTTGATAGTAGAAGTGCTATCTAAGAGAGCCTTGAGAGAACTGATATTAGAGACATCATTTCCTGTTACTAGGATGTCATCTACATAAATCAAGACTCTAGTAAACTGAGCATCCTTGTCTAAGGTAAAAAGAGAATAGTCAGTATATGATTGTGTATACCCAGCTTCAAGCAAGAAAGTAGTCAACTTAGAGTACCATTGTTTGGTGGCATGTTTTAAACCGTATAGGGACTTGACTAGTTTACAAACCAAATTAGGCTTTCCTGCATCTGGATGCCCTTTAGGTAATTCCATGAAGACTTCTTAATCAAGATCGCCATGTAAGAAGGCATTGTTTACATCCAGTTGAAACACATGCCAATGTTCTGCAGCAGCAACAGTTAACAAGGTCCTAACAGTTACCATTTTGGCAACAAGTGCAAATGTTTCATGATAGTCCTCTCCTTCAGTCTGAGTATAGCCCTTGGCTTCTAACCTAGCCTTGAGCCTTTCCACAGAACCATCAGCATGATATTTTATCTTGTAAACACATTTGCAGCCAATAATTTTTTTGTTGGGAGGAAGGGGTTGTAAAGTCCAAGTGTGATTATTCTCTAAGGCAGCCAATTCCTTACTCATAGCCTCAATCCATCTAGGATCCTTAACAGCTTGGGCATATGTGTGTGGCACTTGTAGAGTATATAAACTGGATACAAAGTGTAAATTAGAAGGTGTAAAAGCATGATAAAACAGGAAATGATTGATATTATATTTGGGAATAAAAGAATTTGTATGAGAAATGGAGGATACCTGTGAATGAGAACTACTGATATTTGATGAAACTACAGGAGATGTATCTGTAATAACATAATCTTTCATCCAAGAAGGAGACTGTCTAGGTCTATTAGAAGTTATAGGAATTGAGATTATAGAATCTGCAGGTAAATATATATGTGGTGTATGTGATGTGTCTGAAATGTCGGTGTCAAAAGGAGAATTGAAATCTGTGAAGGAAGTTGTGTTATTAGTGTCACTAGAAGTAGAAGAATGAATATGTAAAAAGGAAAGCTAGATTCATGAAAGACAACATGTCTAGAAATGAAAGTCTTATGGTTTTCTAAGTCATATAATTTGTAACCCTTTTGTAAAGTAGGATAGCTAATGAAGACACACTTAATAGCTCTAGCAGCTAACTTGTTTGTAGGAGGACAGAAGCAAAACATAGGCACCCAAAAGACCTTAAATGATTATATAAAGGTGGTTTATGGTATAATTTTTGAAAAGGTGTGCTATTTAAGACTAGAGTAGGAATCCTATTGATCAAATATGTTGCGGTCATCAAACAGACCCCCAGAGTCTAAGAGGAAGACCTGATTGAAATCTAAGGGCCCTAGTCATTTCTAGGAGATGTTTATGTTTTCTTTCAGCCTTGCCATTTTGCTGAGGAGTATCTGTTTATGAATGTTGATGCAGAACACCATGTGAAAGCAAAAATGGACCAAGTTGGGAATTAAAGAATTCAGTTCCATTATTTGTTCTTATGGTTTTAATGGTTGTGTGAAAATGATTTGTAACATATGCAAAGAAAGATTGTAAAGTAGATGCCACATGCTGTTTTGTAGGTAGAAGAAAAGTACACGTAGCTCGTGAAAAATCATCAACCAATGTTAAAAAATACTTATAGCCATTACTTATAGCAATTTTATAAGGATCTGTTACGATATATGCTCTAGCCCCTTGATTCCTCTTGAAAAGCTAGCTGTTAAGGTTGGAGAACCCAAGACTTATAAATGCCCCACATCAAAGTTCTATTCTATTGATATAGGATATAAGTCCCATATCTTACAATTAGGATCATAACATTCTATCACGTTCCGCAGTCCTGGCGCCCACGCGGGCTGGCTTTGCGCTAGTCGAATCTAGTCCTAGGCGAACACTGTAATTGATACAAACCTTGAAAGAGCCACACCTTAAAAGCTAGCTGTCCAAGAGGAGAAGTTTAAGCCTATATCAACTCCACATTGGTATCCCATACTACCGACATGAGATCTGCCCTCTATATGACAAACTCACATAGGCATTCATAATAGGACCCAAACATCAAGATGAACTAAATCAAAAGGACTGTTTGAATGAGATGAACTAACTGGAAAGGGAAATTTACATTGTTTTGCCAAAGGACATATCAAACAGGTGGAATTACAATCAATGCTAGAACGACTAGTAATAGGAACAATGGTTTTTATTATAGACCAAGGTGTATGGCCAAGTCTTACATGCCGTAATGAGCTGGAAACAAAATTAAAATTTGATGTAGGACAAGGTGAAAAGAAGGAATAAAATACCTATCCCAACAGAGAATCGGTAAACAAACATGCACAAGTACAAAATTTTAATATCAAATCTATTCATATTTTATAATCTGAAAATTAATGAGGTATTATAATTGCTTAAATAGAAAAATCAATACTTAGGGATTGAGTAAAAATCTTAATTTAAAAATAAAACAATCTCCTAACTAAAATCTACTATTATAATAAAACTCTTCTAATTAAAATCTACTACTATAATAAGACTCGTCTAATTAAAATCTACTACTATAATTAAATATTCTAGAATATCCTATGAAATAATTACATTAATAATTTAATATTTATTCCTAAATGACAATACAAAATTAATAATAAATTTCTTGAGTTTCTTTTGTACCACATCATTTTACTCGCCTTTGAAAAAAACTAGCCATCAAGTTTTGAAATATAGTAGAATAGAATAATACACCACAGTTTGAGAGATGCTTTCCAACAAAACATGCGCATCCGAACATTCAATGTCATGAGCACAATTTTTGGGAATAACAAGATAATATAAAATTTTGAAGTACCTTGGGATTCTAATGTATTATTTGGTAAGAAAATATTTACACGGTTGACCTTAACTTTATCTTCCTTGATGTTTTCGCATTTGGGGGAAACCTTAACTTTAAATTCCTTAGTGCAAACCATCTTTGAATCTATAATATTTTTTTGATAAATTTCCCTTTTGCTTCATGTTTCTCACATGCATCAATATGTGAGAGTATTTGTTCTTCTTTATACTCACCAATTTCATATTGGTTATTGATACGATTAAGTGTTGCGAGACATTCATCAATTGTCTTGTAAGAATTTGCTTTATAGGTATCCTGTGAATGTGTTGCTTTAGCTGAACAAACCCAATTAGGATGCACACTTCTTTGCGCTTGAACAAAATATGGCCGAACATGACATGTGGTTTTGTACTCATAATGAGTTTTTAAATCTGCTAGGCTTCTTTCTAATAATTCTACATCATCCAGCAATTTTCAATAATTATATAGAAAATAAGATCTTTTAATTTGCTTGCGCATGACAAAACTTTGATGCTCAAGTTGCTTATTTTATCCCAAAGGAAGTTTGAATCATTATACTTGTGTGGACTATCAAATATGGAAGCAAACATTGTAATGTATTTTATTTTTTTTACCTTTTTATTTTTTGAACTAACTGAAAATAAGTAACAAATAGAGAAAAGTTGAAAATTCTGAAACTTCGGGGTTGAATTGAAAATTTTAGAAACTTTGGAAGCTGAGTTTAGAATTTCAAAAACTTGTACCAAAACGTTATTTGACAGTAGATTTACTGTAGCAGCGGAACTGTAGCAACAACAGCCTTGTAGCAATTTTTTTTCTTTTCAATTTTGGGATAAGTTTCAGACGACGTTGTCTCCTAGGATATTGGTGTCAATTTTTTAGCTTATCTTCGACAATTGATGGAGGGAGGCTAGAAAATTAGGGTAAAAAAGAATTGGGTGAAGTCAAAAGATATTGGGAATTTGGCTCTTGATACCATTGTGATGTAGGACAAAGTAGAAAGAAGGAATAAAATTCCTATCCCCACAGAGAATCGGTAAAAAAGCACATACAAGCACAAAACTTTAATCTCAAATCAATTCATATTTCATAATCTGAAAAATAATGAGGTATTACAATTTTTAAATAGAAAATCAATACTTGTGGACTAAGTAAAAATCCTAATTTAAAAAGGAAATAATCTCCTAACTAAAATCTACTACTATAATAAAACTCTCCTAATTAAAATATACTACTATGACAAAACTCTCCTAATTAAAATCTACTACTATAATTAAATTTTCTATAATATCCTACAAAATAATTACATTAATAATCCAATATTTATTCCTAAATAACAATACAAAATTATTGATAAATTTCTTGAGTTTCTTTTGTACTGCATCAAGAATAGTACTGGAATTGCATGAAGGATGTGGTGTAGACTGAAAGCTGCTCAATTGATACAAGCCACTTGTGAGTTTACCAAGTGCCAATACTCTCCTGTTACGGTTCCTGAATGAAACAAGTATTATGAGAAAAATTCACAATGTAAGAGTAGTTTTTAAGTAAACTACTGATGGAAATAAGATTGAAAGAAAAGCATGGGATATACAAAACATTGTAATGAGTAAGATCAGGGGATCGTATAGCAGAACACATTTTAGAGGCAGCTACTGAAGAAGTATTAGGAAATTGAACAATTATGGGTGGGGAAAGATCAACAATATCAACCATGTAATTTAAGTCACAACACGTATGATCAGTGGCCCCTGTATCTAGGATCCAGGTAAGATGAAGAGAATTAGCAACTGACGACAAGGATAAAGCAATACCTGCAATATGAACATCGGTTGCCTTTTCTTTACCTTTATGCAAAAGAGTAAACACATGATTAAGTTTAGATTGAATGTGATCCATCTGACTGTTACCAGAAGATTAACTCCCAATAAGAAATGAACTTGTGCTTTGGGTATGAGGAAAACCAACATAAGAGTTGTGGGAACTGGGAAGTAGGCATAGGAGCATATTGAGTAGGCATATGAACAGGAGTTGGCATCTGTAGAAGAGAATGATCTTAACCAATAATGGGGTCAACTGAGGATGCTTGAAACACTTGACTAGTCTTGCCCTTGTAATGAGAACCAAATTTTCCCTGTTGTTGTTTCTTCTTGACCTTATTAGGTAGATTAAGAGGAAGATTAGGGGGTAACCGTTTAGTTTGAAGCACTTTTCCCTTAATGGTTCTTGCCATGGCAATATGTACACTTAATTTCTGTGGTAATCTTTTTCCCAGTGGCAAAAGGCATGACAACTGCTAAAGCCATGTTATCATTGACATGAGAAATGTAACCTTGATGCTGCTTTTCATCCTGTTTGATCAATGAATAAACCTGATTGATTCTAGACCAAGGATTCATCGTTAAGATATGACCTTGTGCATTGGTAAAGCTATCATTCAAACCCATTAAAACTGAATTAATTTCCTGTTTTCTTGCTAGAGTTCAAGTTCTTTCAATGCACCTCAAGTACAAGAGACAATGGGTTCTAATGAAGCCAATTCTTCCCATAAACCTTTGAACTTGTGAAAATACAGATGCACAGAAGTGTTGCGTTGTTCAATTTTAAACAGATCTCTCTGAACCTCATAGATCTTGTGGCCATTAATGCTAGAAAATGTTTCATGTAGCTCAGTCCAAACAGCATTAGCATTATGCACATAGTTTATACCTGGAACTTATTTCATCATTTACAGTATTAAGAATCGAGGAAAAACCATAGCGTTTACGTGGTGCCATCCATTGAGGAAACAAAACAGAAGTATGATCTGGAGCTTCAAATGAACCATCTGCAATAACGGGTTTATTCTTGGCAGAAAGGGCAATCTGAAGTGAACGCTTCCATGGTGCGTAATTCTGTTCCGATCAACTTTTTGCAAATAAGAACCATTCCAAGTTGATCGTTATTATGAAGATATAAGGGAAGCAAATTGAATTCAATGCCTGTGGATGAAGTTCCGGTCAAATTAGTTTGATTAAAGACATGAAACTGGTTGTGATTATGGTTTGGTGGAGGCTGAGCTTGATTATTAGCTTGATTTCAAGTTTGATTCACCATTGTTGATCAAGATTTAACAATTGAAATAGAACAGATTGTGCAAGATAGATGAAAAACCTAATTAGAAGGCTTGATAATGAAGTATAAAAAAAAATGAAGATGATTCTGCAGGGAAAAAAATGACGAACTAGATGCAGATCGCTGTGTAAATTAAATGAAAATGAAGAAAATGTGCAGAAAAAGAACTGAGATAGATCGATGAAGCTCTGATACCATGTCAACTTTTATGAATGGGATAACAATGAAACAGAGAATTCAGAACAATGGTGAAAAAGAGCAATGTGACCATTACCAAAAAAACTATCATAAGCTAACTCACTATATTTATACAATAAGTGTCCAGCTAAGCTTATCATAACAAACTTCATTATATACAAAATCTATAGCTAATACATGCCAACTGTCTCTGTAACTAACTAACTAAATTAGTGGCCAAGCAATGTTCAGCTGTATTTGAGTGTAGCTGTTTGTGATGCACCTGCAGTTGGTCCTATACATTTAGCCAATTGATGCTTGAGACGGTGCTGAGGTTTCTAAAATGTTGCTGCAATATGAGATGAACTCTCATTAGATTCGTTAGTTGGAATACTGTCAATATTTTGCCTGTTATACCGTTACTATAATTGACCGTTACTATAATTGATGTTTGAGCTTGGCTTGATTCAAGGGCTGAGGCTGCTTGACATTTAGGTAATTTTGGGTTCTTATTTTCTGTAACTTTGGTCGAGTTTCTTTTGTTGCAAGTAAATAGTTTTTCCTCAACAAATAGAATGAAGCTTTCTAGTACTCGAGGAGTTGAGGATATCTTGAACCAAATCTAACTATATTTCTGAGATTATTTCTTCCTTGTTGGAAGCTGATTACCCTGAAGGAGTCGGGAGAAGTCGATCATGATTCTGACTGTTATGGTGGACCTTTATTGTATGAGAGGAATCAAAACTCTTTTGAGGATAAGGAGCAGATGCTTGATTCTTCATGTTAGCTTCTTGCTTTTGATTTTCTGCTTTTTTTTTTGTGGGAAAAATAAGGTCTATTCCAGATCTCGTCTCTTTTTATGGACTTTTTTGGAGAGTTTAGTTGGATACTCAGTCTGTGTGTTTTTTTGTTGTTGTATGTGGTTTTTTTGTGGTACTTTTCATATGTCACTAGTACTGAGATGTTGCCTGTTTTGACATCTCTTTTGAATAAAAGTTTTAGTTATCAAAAGTAAATGAGCTCCAATTTTGACATTTATTATGGTGTATGCTTGGTTTCCAGGGGCGAAATTTTGATAACAGTTCAAATGTTGGTGAAAGGTAGGAAAGTTGCTGGTAGGGGAGAGGCAACAGCTGCACATTATGCTTTTGGCCAACTTGAAGATGATACAATTATTAAACACAGGCTTCTCACCCGCACAACAACCACAAGGGGTGAACCTCCACTGAAAAAACTTCAGAAGAAGTTTACCTCATTTGCTCTTGAGATTGAAAAAGATGCAGATAATTACAACGATTGTGAAAGACTTGCGAAAGCTTTTTTACAGGAGCTGACAACTTTTGAACTTCCACTGCTTAAGAGCAAAGCTGTTATTGATGCAAATCTTAGAGAAAAGGAGAACTTCAACGAGTTGAAAGGTGAGATAAATAGGCAAATAATACAGGCAGAGGATGATATAGAAGACCTGAAGAAAAAACTTGAAGAGAGCAAGGTGGAAAGGAAGCACAAGGAGGAGTGTGAGACAATCAGGAAGTTAATTGCTATGCAACCACCAAGATCAGAGACACAGAAAGTCCTTACGGAGTTAGAAAAAGAAATTTCTTGTTTGGAGGCAGAGAACATTTCTGGTTCAAGGACACTTGAACTTCGCAAGAAACAGTTCACTCTTTTGTTGCATGTGGTATGTATCAATAGTTTGAAAAATCTATGCTTTTCTGTGGCCTCTTATTTGTAATGTGTTGTCCAAAAATATCTTCATTGCTTCCACCTCAAGTTAAATAGCGGATTAGTAATTGCATCAAATAATAAGCAACCAATAGCTCCCAAGATATTGCTTTACGTCTAGCTAGAGTATGTTGTGCCTGTGTCTTGTTTTGCATTAAAATACTTATATAAGGAGCACAGTCTTCCTCAATCTGCAGTCCTTGTCATGTCTATTTAAGATATTTGTTGAACCTTTAATTTTTGTCCAAGTTGTTATTTTCTTCTTCCATTTCTGAAATTTCTACTAATGTTGCTACGCTGTTAGTTATTTAGCGACTGTTTTTTTAGGTTGATAAAAGAAGAATTTTTATTGATTAGAGGAGAAAACTACAATGCATAACGAGGAAAAGAAGTCCTCCCAACAGAAATTAAAGAAAACAAAATAAGAACAACTTGATATTAATGAAGTGCCACTCGCCTATCTTTTTGAAGATCGGATAAAGAAATTTCTTCAAATGCTCCCATTACATGAGCCCAAAGAGAAGCAAAGAAAGATATTTTATTTCAAAGCAACTCAATATTTGTAATTTGATCACAAAAAATTCTAGTCTTCCTCTCAATTCAAATTCCCCACAGAATAGCAAAACAAGCGCATTTTTAAAGAATCCTATCATTTGTAAGATCAAAATCCTTGAATTTGCATAGTAAAAGATCTTCCACCAAAGAGGGACATCCAACTTTCACCCATCGCACTAAACAAACAACACCACAACTGCCAAGCCGTCGAACAATGAAGAAATAAATGAGAATGAGACTCACTATCTTTCAAACACATTACACACGACATATCTGGGGATAAAGATTTATAAGGCCTACTCCTTTGACGCATATCATTAGTTTTAAGCAGATCAAGAGTTAAGGACCACATAAAAACCTTAATTTTTTAGGGAGCTTTTGCTTTCCAAATATACGAGACTAAAGAAAAATGATGAACCGGACAATAACCCAATAAGTAAGTGAAAAAAGAACAACACGAGAAAATTTTCTAAGAATCAAAATACCAAACACGCTATCCAAGTACTAAGAAAAGGAAACTGAATTGAGAAGTTGAATAAATAAAGAGAATTCCTCCATCTTCCTATTATTTAAATTGCAAAAAATAAAATAAAAAAAATCCAAGAAATTGAATCTCCCTCCCAAGTATAGAAATTCGAAATGGGAGAATTATGCTCAGACGAGAGATAAAAAAGACGAGAAAAAGTTAATGAAAGAGGAACTTCTTCTCCTATCCAACTATCCTCTCCCAAAACCGAATATTCATACCATTTCCAACTTGGAGACGAACAAGAAAATGAAAGACAGTGTAACATTGGGAGATAAATTTCTAAGGACCAGAGTAAGTAACACAGGAAGGATAAGGATTTACATCTCACCCATTCTATTGAATTCTATACTTGCTTCTAATCACCTGATGCTAAAGAGAGCTGGGTTGCAAAGGAAAGTGCTATAGCCATTTGCCCACTAGAGCTAGATTTTTAGGCACCAAATTCCCAATACCTAAACCTCCTTCCTCTAATCAACCAAGTGGTCGTTCCTATCCTCACTATCCCTGGCCCTTAAAAACTTGCACATAATACGTTCAAGAAATTTGGCTATTCCTACTGGAAACTTAAACAACGAGAGATGATAAAAAGGAATACTCGCTAAACAAGCCTGAATAAGAGTAATTGTCCCACCCGAAGATAAGTAAGCACCTTTCCAACAATTAAGTCTCCTACCCACTCGCTCTACTATAGGATTCCAAAAAAACTAAGCACTCTAATTACCACCCAAAGGGATCCCTAAATAAGTCAAAGGTAGAGACTCAACTTCACACCCAACTAATGAAGTATAAGAAACAAGAACATCCTCCATATTAATACCAATGAAACTATAATTTGAAAGATTAATTTTTATACTCGATATACACTTAAAAATTTCAAGGAGTGACAAGACAATCTTAAAACATGCAACACCTTCAACGAGAAAAAGAATGGTATAATCCGCAAACTAAAGATGACCCATTACACAACCATTAACAAGGCCCTTCATCTCACTTTTTCAAATCATCTTGCTCAAAACATCAACCACAAGAGTAAAGAGAAACGGAGAAAGCGGATCCTCTTGTCTAAGACCTCTAGATGCCTTGAACCAAGATTTAGGCTCTATTAACAATCGCAGAAAGATGGGAAGAAAAACAACCCTTAATCCACATTCTCCATTTAAGCTCAAAACCTTTCCTAGCTAAAATATTATCTAGAAATTTCAATTAACCCTATCATAAGCTTTCTCAGAATCCAACTTCAAAATCAAAGCTCTACGCCCTCTTCGTCTCACATCTTCCACCACCTCATTAGCAACTAAAGCCGCATCTAGAATTTGTCTGTCACCCACAGAAACACTTTAGTTAGAAGAAATAGTACTACCTAAGACATCTCCAATACGCTTAGAAAGAACTTTAGTGAGAATCTTATACACACTAGTCACTAAGCTTATAGGTCTATAATCTCTAACCCGGATGGATCTATCCCTCTAAGGAACTAAAGTACTGAAGGTAGAGTTAATGCGACTATAGGTTATATTCAAACTTTCAGATTATTTATCCTGGGTTAAGTCTTAGACCGGTAATAATAGCAGTTATCTATCACTGATGCACCTATCAGGTTTTCCTATCACCTACTTGCATACTATTTATTCTTACTTTTAGAAATCCGTAGTTGTTCATATTGTTGCCTGCGAAATTTAGAATCCATGATGACTTTGTATGGTTACTACCCTCTGTCTTCATCTCCTCCATGTCAAACATCAGCATTAAATATAGTCTTAGTTAAGATTATATGAACTGAGATCGCTTCTCAGTTGTTAGTACTACTCAGACAGAGCACACGCCCAGTTACCACTCTAGGGCAGCAACAGAAGTGTGATTCCTCATTTTGATACCAATGAATCCATGGCAGCTGTATCATGCCTTTTGTCTAATTGGACATGGAAAGGATTGCTTACTTGCCTCAAATTTCTGTTTGGCATTCAGAAAGATCTTTCATTCTTTTTGAAGATTTTTCTGTAAATGCTATTGAGTGTTTATAATGGCTGATCAAAGCACTAGAATAGCTTTTTGGCTTGCTATGTGGTAGTTAGATCACTTTAATGGATAGCTTGAGACTGGGTTGAGATTAATAATTTGGAAGTATAGTTCTAAATAAAAAGTCGGCATGTGTAGGAGAACTTTCCTCAACTCCATGAACCTCTCTCTCTAGTTTGCTCGAGCATGCTACCTGAAAGATGTTTTCGCTTACTTTTGCCTATGAAAAAAGAAAGGAAGCAAGTAAAAGATGGAGAAATTAATGGAATATCACAACTCTGAATTTACGTTATTAGATATTGAAGCCCTGTTGGAGTTCAACTTTAAGAGCTCTCAAAACTTCTTACTCGGATGAAAGTTGAAGAGTTAGTTTATCCATCTCATTGGCTGCACATTGCTACCTTTGTGTACCAAAGAATGGTGCAAGTACAAAAAAAATTGTGTACCGAAGAATGACTCGAGTACACTAGATAAAGCTATAATCTGCAAAAAGTACTATAATGCCTTGTACTTGTGTCGTAATTATACATGGTCCACTCATGTATGGACGTAGGATTTATGCCTAATGTGGAGCTTTGGTATAGTATATATAATAAAAAAATTACAAAAAGGTAATATAAATTATACCTAAAATAGTGATAATTATATAAATAAATATTGTATGCCAAACTCAGTGACATAAAATTATGGAAAGATTGTAAATCTCTAAATAAAGTGGGGACTAAGCCTACATAATGTGGAAAAACTATTCTTTATGCGGGTAAAAGCTATAGGGTATTGGACAATATATAAACCTAGTTTTTTTTTTTTTGGCCGAATCCACTAGCATTATATTAAATCCAAATATAAGGGTAAAGTTTGCTTCTTTTTTATTTTATTTTATTTTATTAATATTCTCTCCTTTAATATGACATTCTTAATTTGTGCGAAAATTGTATTTAACTCATTGTTTGGTGGATGGAGGGAGTATATAGATCATCACCTTAGTTGTTCACTGAACATTTAATTTGAAGTTTGATGTCACTTGTGCCTTTTATTTATAGGTCATTGAAAGCTCCATCCAAGTGATGGCCAAAGTGCATCACCACATTTTTCTTTTTTTTCATTTTCATTTTGGAGCTTGGTTGAACTCTTCATTATAGTGAAAATAATGTTTGATATCAGGATTTTGCCGTTTGTTAGTGAAAGAAATATGAATTAGAGGATTTCATAAGTTGTAAAAGAAGTTCCTGATTGTGTAGGTGTCATGCGCATGAGTTAGAAATGAAGGGATCATGTTAGTTTAGCGCGTGAAAAACTTGATTGTGGTTCACATTAGCATCGAGTTATAGGGTAGTACATATAGGAGGCATGAATTGCATCATAAGCTGAATATTATGAATGAAATGGCTTTGTCCATTATCTATCAAACTATCTTAAAATTTCTCTAATTCACGGTTTAAGCTCCAAATGATCAACCAACTTCAATTGTTAGTTGAGAGTGCCATTTTGAAATTGAATTTAAGTTGGGATCTAGGGGTGATCCTGACAGGGTGGTTCAGGATTCTGGCTGTAAGGTCTCTTTTCGGATAGTAAAGTGGAACACCATTATCAAAACTAGGGGATGCATGTGTGTTTCTAGTTTTCATGGTTCACCCGATCAATTATAGAAGTCAACCTTGTATTATATGCACTTCTTTTTTGTATCCTAATTCTTAAATAACATTTAACCACTGGAAATATAGAGACAAGACGAAGTGTGTGATCTTTTTGTGCGGTATGCATGCACAGTTACATATAGTTCAAATTAAATAATAAATTAGACTAGTCTGTATTAATAATAAATTAGTCCAAATAATTGTATTTTATTATCATTCTAGTGCAAGTACTAGTTCGACTTTCTACGCCTTTTGTCCGACAAGTTCATAAACCAACTTTGTTATGTTTGTAATATAAAGTTTAAAAGATTTGTATGTTATTTAATTTAGCGTCTATTTTTTTGTTCTATAAAAAATTCATTAAAAACAAATTTGGACGAAAGACTTTTGTCTATTTATTATTTTATTTTCTTATTTGTTTATTTTAAAACTCAAAATCATCATAAAAGTAAACGACCTCTACCGCAACACACCATTTATCAACTAAACAAATAATAATTTCACATTTCACCCCATTTTCCAAAGGAAACTGCAATTATTTAATATATTTTCTATTTTTCAAAATACAGAATTAAAATTAATATAAAATATTTTCAAATATTACAAAATAGGAAATAAACTTCACATAAAAAAATAAAATGAAATAAAGATATAAGGGTCCATGTTGCCCAACTAATATATCTTGAAGGGAGAGTTTTGCTAGAAAAAAGTTTGAGGGAGAGTTTTGCAAAAATAATACAAACCGAAGGAAGAGTTGCAAAAACGATACAAATTGGAGGAACGGTTTTGCATTTTAGTCTAATTCCTTTTGTCTGAGATCCTGAAAAAGTTTCCAGTGAAGACTCTCTCTTCAATCCTTTCTGTGTGCAACTCTCTTTCTTCGGATCTTTTACAAGAACTTTTTTGTAAACTTCCATATTCACGTTAAGAACTGCTAAAAGGTATGAAGACAAAAAGGAAAAGAGAGCATGTTTCTCTCCCTTCTTCTATTTGCTTTTGTGTGGTGTGTGTGTTTGAGAGAGAGAGAGAGAGAGAGAGAGAGTACGAAGGAAAGGAGGGAGGAGAAGGGTTAGAGGGCTGGAAGGTGGAGGGTTAAGTTCTAAGTACACTTGGTGGTGTTTTAGCAGCATTGCTTTTTGGAGGTTTATTCAGTTATATTATCCACCAGAATCCAACGCAAGACTTAGTCATGGTATTTTAGCCAACCTTGTGTTTGCCGCCAAACTCTGCTATTTCACCGCAGGAAGTATAGCCCATATATAAGCTGTAAGAAAATGTGGCGTTTTAAGGAGTAATTACTATGGAAAAAATAAAGTATTAATTCTTCTAGAAAAATTGAAAGAAGTAAATCCGAGCCTGATCTATCTCCAATTGTCCTGCCAAAATGATTAGTTTTCTCAGATATGTGCATTAGTTTGTGTATGCCTTGCCCTTCTCCTCCATTATGACTGGATAAGGATGTCCATTCCAAAGCATACTCATTACCAGTTCCTAATAACTTTAATTGTGAGAAGCTACATTGTGGTCTTATTAAAAGCTCCCAAAAGAGGAGGATTGTTGATGGCTAGTTGGTTATTTGGTTAGATTAGGAAGAAAAGGCAACCCTAGAACCTTGTTTTGTACTTTTTGTTTGATTTTAGTTAGAACTTGCGATGCAATTGTATATTCTGGAAATACTTCTCCTCTAATTTCTCTTATCCTCTCTAGGTTAGGTATTCATCCTTGTATATACCCTTCACGCCATTAAAATTGTTTCCCTAAATTCACTGGTTTTCTTGTCCTCCTCCCACATCTATTAACTATTATTTTCCTTCATCTTTTCTTTAGTTATAGGTAATTCTTATTATGTAAGAATGCAAAAAAAGAAACAGAATCTTATTCTCTAGAAAGAAGACCTACTTCCTCTGGCTTCTAATGAACTAAATAACCTCTTTCAAATTGTATATTAATGCTACAAACCTATGGCTATGTAAGTTTGATTGTTTCTATCTCGCTTTATGGAAGGAAAATTATTTATAACTTTTGGCTAAAGAAATCTCATTAATTTATGGACCGAGGAAGGCATTTTAAAGGTTTGTATATATCATATTATTCATCACATATTGATCTTTTTTTTGGAGAACATTTCATCATATATTGATCTTGAACAATTGCAGTACTTCAAAATCTTCTAAACTGATCAAATATCATTTGTAATGGTAATTGCTCAATTTTTTTTCTCTCGTCCGTATTCCCATCTTGAGATCTACTATATATCACCATTTACCCTGATAATTGCTCCCAAATTTAGTTAATGATCAAGTAATTTGCATCCTCAAATGCTCTGAATATACTATTGCTATTAATTTTCAACTTGATTTGTTACTCAAACTTCCTCTTCAGGTGGATGAGTTACAGAACACTATAGAGGAAGAGCCAAGGAGTTTGATTGAGGAGATGAGGAATGCAATGGATGAGCATAAGAACGGGGTAGAGGATGCTACTGGTGGTTCAGAAGCCATGGCTGTTGACTAGCAGGTAGGTTGCTGCGTGCCAAGAAATTGTAAGAGTAGTTCTAAATCTTCAACTGCTTTACGTTTGAGCTTTTTCTGATGTTCAGGAGGACTTGTCAGTTTATCAGGTATTTAGACATCTCATGTTTTATATGGATATTTTTTGTTTCATGCGAAGAGACTAGAAGCTTTACATGGCAATAATGCCCTGAAGGTGTTTGTATTGTGGGTGTTTGTTTTGCAGCATAAGAAAAAGCTTTCCACAGGTTTTTTTTAAATATATTTCTATATGTAAACTGTCACCTATAGCGACGGTCAAAACCATCGTTATAAACCTATAGCGACACTTTTCATGTGAAAATATCAATTTCCAAAAAGTAAATTTCTCATTTAGGTTTTGCTTGGATATCCTTTCTTGGCTGATGTGTATAAGGGGATAACCAAGGACAGCCTGCGGTGACCACCACCAGTTAACAAATGAAGTTCTTTTTTGGGATTAGTTTATTTGTATTTTGTTTGAGTTAAAATTTGATACACAAGCGATGTTAGTATAATGACATGTCATTAAAATAGATATGGATGATATTCAACATAAGTACTTCATTAATTAGATGTAATGATTCTCATACCGTTTGTGTATACACTGACAGTGCATGAAATTTTATTTCATTTTTTTATTTCACCTTTATATTAATCAAAATCATGTCTTTTTGGTGGTGTTTAAGGGTCACTAAAATCTGTGTAAAAAAAAAAGAAAAAAGAAAAGAAAAGGTCACTAAATTCAATTTTTGTTTATGGGAGATGTTCGTACTTCTGGGTAGTTTGTTGGAAGAATCCGCTAGTTACAGATACCCCAACCTGCCTAACAGGCACCAATATCTACCTTTGTCTTGATTAATGTTGGGGACTCAAATTTTTATTTTTATTTTTTCGTCTCAAATGATGCAATATCATTATATTAATTGAATATATTTCTTGCGATATAGAATTTCATGTATTTTATACAATGTTCCGTCAATTGAGGAAAAAGAAAATATTGAGTGTACCATTATCTTTGCGAACGTATATTGTACAGGTATCGCTTGGAACTTGGAAGGGAGAATTACCAAGTCATAGAACTAGCCCTATAAAGGTTTATATTATTGGATGTGGGCATATGTAATTATGTATATCCTAATTTGAAAATTTTATATGATATTTATTTCTTCTGTTCCCTTTTATTTCTCTTAGCGAGAAAATTTTGTTCTTTTTATCTGTTGTTCACAGATTTTAAGAAAAAAATTATTGACCTAGTATTCCATATTATTCTTAAACATTAAATGCTAATTTTATCTTTTATTTTTTTAATGAATTTTAGAAGGATAATATTGAAATTTTATATTCAATTTAACTAATTAGACAAAGTATTAGTTATATTTTTTAATCCTTTTATTTTCTCTTAAAACGTCAATATTTTTTTTTTTAAATAGAAAATAAAATTTTTAAAAAGTTGAGATAGTGTATGAATGTCGATGTCGGGAAATTTCGGTCTTTCTTTAAATTGTCCCTTTTTTTATTTTATTAAATCATTATTTGTTTTGTTAAAGGGGTATTTTTAGAAAAAGTCAGCATAAATATCAACGGGGTTTTGAAAATGTTGATTTTGAATAATGGGGCGATTGACCAGAGTCGTCAGTTGATGAAATTTAAATGGATGTATTAACTCATCTGAATTTTATGTTTTTGTAAATTGAGATGACACATTTGTGATTCTAATTAATTGGCCTGCAACTGATATTTATAGAGTTCAGGGGCTTGTTTAAGCAAAGGGAGGTGTTAGACACTTCTGACTTTCGTAAAAATACGGCTATCACTTTCTTAATACTTTCTTTAAAATGCCTTCGAGATATGGAATATATGTGTGTGTATGCGCTTTAGTAAAAAATCTAGTATATCGCTTCTTAGCTTTAAAATTGTGAGAAGTGCGTTATGTATGAAGTAATTTCGAACCTCTTTGAACCTATGTGCAAACGATATTATTTTTTAAGAAAAAGATTCATTTCAACTTTTGTTTTGATAAAATTTCTTTATTTTAACACTCATTTAATTTGAAAGGGTTTTAATAAAATGCTTTTAAATGTCGCTTTCAGAAATCATTTAATTTGAAAAGATTCTCTTAATAAAACTTTTTTGAATGGTATTTTGAAACTTGTTGTTAAAACAGTTCATTTGTAGTTTTTGTTTTGATAAAACGCTTTCAGGTGATGTTTTGAAAAGCATTGTTTTTAAACCCTTCGTCAAATAAGAATCGAGGTCCTCTATTACTTTCAATATTAAGTTGGCGAATCTATTACCCTAAGTTGATTCAATTTTACAAGATTATCACTTTTGTTTAAAAATCATTTTGCATGTGCTGAAAAATACAATCAGACAATCATAAAGATGTTTGAAACTACCTATAGGCATGTAAGCCATCTCAATAGCCCCAAAAATAATATAAAATAACATCCACTATTATGGGGCTTTAAACTTGTCTTTTGAGATTTTTGACATTGTTTTAAGGCCCGAGATTTACATTTTACAAGGCAATAGAATCGTAAACATTACAACCACAAAGATCGTCCATCGTCGGAATTTCATCAATATCTCTTAAATCGATATTTAAGGGTCTTGACTTCTTTCTTAGGCTCACATAATGGAATTCAAAAAAAGTTGTAAAAAGGCCAACAATAATAATATTAAAATCATGACAAAATGATAAGAGGTAAAAATGCGATTAGATTCACGCAGTGGTGCGAGTAAGGATTTAACCGACTATATATCTCAATTTAACTATCAGTGTGTTCCATTAAATGGAGTCATATACGGCCAAACTTTAGGATCCGCTACATCGCTAGACATAGGTCTAGGACGGGGAGCGAGGTTAACCTCGTAGTCCTACCCCCAAATAAAGCATATGATAAAATGGGAGTCGAATATATACAATATTGTTAAAATAATCAAATGAATGTCATTGGAATGCAAGGAGAAAATTTCATTCGGGCGAGATCCTCTTAGGCCAACCTTAATCTAACAACTTAATGGATCTAGTAACTATGGATTAGATTTAGGTTAAAAATCGAATCTTTAGTGTCATAATACATCAAAAATAGTAGATCTATACTTGAACCAAGTAAAAATTAAATCTTTAATAGCTTAACGCATCGAAAATAATAGATATGAGATAGATCTATGGATATAACACATAAATATTACATTTTTAATACCGTAATGTATCGAAAATGGTAGTTTTGAAGTAGATCTATAAATATAATATCAAAAGATTGAATCTTTACTCAT